>JALXJV020000020.1:11121715-12321715 GCA_024633595.2 Lepomis macrochirus
CTGCCAGTGCCACATTTTATATAAAACTGTAACAACCAAGTGCCATATATTTTCTAAGCTGCAAACAGCACTGTAACTGTAGCTGTCTATGACACAAATGAAAGCAGGTGTTGTCCAGAACTAAAACTTCAGTCTTTTAAAGCAAACAAGGCTGAAAAAAACGTGAGCTGGTGGAAGGGATCATGTCTGCTGCAGTGGCTGTAGCTGAGCTAATATCTATTGTCAGTTGTTCACGCTGCTCCAGCAAACCCCTCAGCAAATAAAATAAATGTATTCTTTTAGACGAGAGATGGCATGTTGGGAGTGCTTAAATGTCCTACAATCTTCCTCCTGATTAAAATGCGATGAATACAAACAAATAATGTTAGTGATCAACACAGAAACGCGGTATGAAACGGGCCAAGCAATGAACAGGCTACAGTCTCTGTCTGCTGTCTGTGTGTGTAGGCTCCTACACATTTACACATGTGTGCGAACATACACACCGCAGCCAGCAGATGTCATGGCTGCAGTGGACAGAGTGAAGGTAACGGTAGCTCCAAACTACTCGAGTTCACGACAGTGGCGCTAGTTACTGTAAGTGCGTGCGATAAAACCACCAGGAGTAAAAAGACAATACTTTATCAATACATCTGTTAAATGAGCATAAACATGTAGAAAGCTTTATTTTAATCTGCTCTGTCTGCAGACTCTCATCACAGCTAGCATTAGCTTGGCAATTAGCCAAATGTACAAACCAGCTAAACTGAAAACTGTCTGTAGTCTTAAGTCTTCAGCTTACTTTGTCATGTAGCTAGACTAGTGCCATTTTGCAATAGAGCTATCTTCTTCTTAAATGGTGAAAAAAATCTGCTGCAGTGAATGCTGCCTGTGAGTCAGACTGGGCCAAACCAATGGCCAATGGGGGAGGGGTGGCTGGGAATACAACGTGAACCTACACACTGCAACATTATCCTCACTTTGATCACGTTACAAGACTAGTAACACACCTCGTATGGGTCTCAGTTATTGTTGACAGTTCAAGTCATGCATATTAGGGAGTTATGGCATAAGAGAGAAAAGGCTTAATAACCAACTTACATGGTGATCAACAGCCTTTATCCATCATGGTTGGTGATTTCTCTTTTTTATTTTTGTAGAAAACCCTTTATAGCATACTTCGATCCGAAACATAAAACGGTGTTGAAACAGTATCAGATTACAGCAAAGCCAAAAGAAAACAAACCAAAAGAATGAAGGAAATTATAAGAGTCATATTCAGATATCATAATATGTGTCTGTATTGCAAGGATTTTGTTAAATGTGGTTGATGGATTTTATGGTTTGAGTTTGACAATCTGCGTCGCTTTTAATGTTGCCGCCGCAAGTAATTGTGGCATGGTATTCTCTCCTTTCCTTTCGTAAAGGATGGTTCAGTGTACCCTATGCTAAAGGAGATATGAAAGGAAGCATTTAGGCACCTTTCCTTAGCTTTTAGAGAATTCGACCAGCTCTTATCATGCTGCTGCTGAAATACTTCTGGGTCACTTCACTCAGTTAGGAACCTAACCAAAAAAGACTTTTCGGATGCAGCCTCTATGTTTTGCGAAAAGAGAGAAAGAGGAAAAAGAGTGGTGTTAAAAAAACAAGAATTAAGAAGAAAAAAATGTTGGCTCAAGAGGCACCTAAATGTGCCAAATTAACTGATTTTTTGGTAGAACGGTTTCCTTAGCACGTGAGGCAGGACCCTGCACAGGCAGAGGCAGGTGCACAATTAGGAGGCTAATCCATTTAGTATATACTGAAATTATTTAATTATGCATTTATATACAGGAATATACATTTTTCTTCTTCTTTTTTCCACCCACGCTAGCTAGCGTATTGGGCAACAAGGGTTGTTCTCCATCGATCGCAGTCAGCGGCAAGTTTTCCGGCCTCAGGCATATACATTAGGCTATATATTTATATAGCCTATATTATAAGCAACAGTTTGCAATGTTAACAGACAAAGACAACATACTTCTATAAGCAAGGAATCTCTGTATGTTTGTATGTATATTAGCTGTTAAGGTCTGTGGAGGTGATGGAGAGGGACAGGGCGATGATGACCCCAGTCATGTTGATGAGGAGGGAGAGATGGCAGAGAGGAGAAGCAGCAGGAAGAGAAGGTAAATGGAACCAGACAAAAGAGTGACAAGTACAGGGGCAGTGTGTTTTTGATTATTATTTTTTATTAGAAAAAATGGATTATTGTTAGACATATTTATTACTGATTTCTCGTTGACAGCCTATGTAGCTGTAAAAGCAGAGGGTCCAGTACAGCAGAAGCTGAGCCAGAGATGGGCCTACTCAGAGCTGAGGATGAGGGATTTGACTTTTCCATGCATGTAGTTTTTTTTTACTATATTTAAGTATTTTAGCACTCTGACTGACTCAGGCGTGCCTGACCTGGTTTTGTTCAGTGCAAAGCTGCCTTGCTTATACAAACTAAAGAGGCAGGTGTCATACTGTAATCTGATTGTCTGTATACAACACTAATACGTATTAAAATAACTGCATAAAAGGCATCTCTGTCTCAAAGTCCCAGAGTGAATTTCAGTCCCAGTACATCCCTGACTGTGTGTATGGTTGTTCACATGTGAATCCTCCATTGGTATTCTAGGTAGTTAATTGTCCTCAAGAGGAAATCATTTTTCACAGCTATGGCACACAAGAACAAACACTGACACGGTAGATTTCTCATTCACAAAAACGTCAATAAATCAACAGTACAGAGGAAAAGTATCAGCAAAGAAACACATCAAAATTATGTAGGTTTCTGTCCAGGGCAGGAGTGATGATTTTGGAGTAACAAAGTTTTTCTTAAATGATGAATTGCCAGATACAGTTTTTCTCAGTCGCTTTAGTGCATTTTTCACATCATCCCTAACATGTGCAAAATAATAAGTGCATTTCTCAGAACAATTTGTACAAACTGCAATATACAATAGATATGTTTCTAAAGCTAGTCAGTCACTAAAAATCCTTCGTACATCTCTCAAAAGAAAATATTCATGCCAATGATCATGGCTGCACTTCTACGGCATATATCAATTTCAACAGTACTACTTACATATTACTGTATGTAGGTTATTGATTGAAAGAGACTGGACAGGATTTTGTTTTTCACAGCTTTTACTAGTGCTACTTTATGAAAGAAAAAACAAACTTCCTTTTGCCTTTCACCACGCATCCTTGCTCCTCTTCTTCCTCCTCTTGGCTGTTGACCCTGTTCGTTTCCTGGTCCATCCATTATTGGAAAATTGCAACTATGTGTTGTGGTCTGTCTATATATGCTTGCCAATTGATTATTCGTGAGATGCACCTTTGAGCAATTTAGACAACTGGTTGATTGTTGGTTGAACTACAGTTTTTCTCAGTCGCTTTAGTGCATTTTTCACATCATCCCTAACATGTGCAAAATAATAAGTGCATTTCTCAGAACAATTTGTACAAACTGCAATATACCATAGATATGTTTCTAAAGATAGTCAGTCACTAAAATCCTTCAGTACATCTCTCAAAAGAAAATATTCATGCCAATGATCATGGCTGCACTTCTACGGCATATATCAATTTCAACAGTACTACTTACATATTACTGTATGTAGGTTATTGATTGAAAGAGACTGGACAGGATTTTGTTTTCACAGCTTTTACTAGTGCTACTTTATGAAAGAAAAACAAACTTCCTTTTGCCTTTCACCACGCATCCTTGCTCCTCTTCTTCCTCCCTCTTGGCTGTTGACCCTGTTCGTTTCCTGGTCCATCCATTATTGGAAAATTGCAACTATGTGTTGTGGTCTGTCTATATATGCTTGCCAATTGATTATTCGTGAGATGCACCTTTGAGCAATTTAGACAACTGGTTGATTGTTGGTTGAACTACAGTTTTTCTCAGTCGCTTTAGTGCATTTTTCACATCATCCCTAACATGTGCAAAATAATAAGTGCATTTCTCAGAACAATTTGTACAAACTGCAATATACAATAGATATGTTTCTAAAGCTAGTCAGTCACTAAAAATCCTTCGTACATCTCTCAAAAGAAAATATTCATGCCAATGATCATGTCAGTGTCATCAGAATGATAAGTCATTGAGTCATTGTTCACGAACAAGGTCATCAAAATGTTTAGGCATATTGTCAATGTAACTGTACTTTGACAGTATTACCTGGTGTAAACTTAGGCTACAGTTTAGATGACAGTTACTGTATTGAAAATGCACATGGTTGCACTTCTATGGCATATCTCAATTTCAACAGTACTACTTACATATTACTGTATGTATGTTATTGATTGAAAGAGACTGGACAGGATTTTGTTTTTCACAGCTTTTACTAGTGCTACTTTATGAAAGAAAAAAACAAACTTCTTTTGCCTTCCACCACGCATCCTTGCTCCTCTTCTTCCTCCTCTTGGCTGTTGACCCTGTTCGTTTCCTGGTCCATCCATTATTGGAAAATTGCAACTATGTGTTGTGGTCTGTCTATATATGCTTGCCAATTGATTATTCGTGAGATGCACCTTTGAGCAATTTAGACAACTGGTTGATTGTTGGTTGAACTACAGTTTTTCTCAGTCGCTTTAGTGCATTTTTCACATCATCCCTAACATGTGCAAAATAATAAGTGCATTTCTCAGAACAATTTGTACCAACTGCAATATACCATAGATATGTTTCTAAAGCTAGTCAGTCACTAAAAATCCTTCGTACATCTCTCAAAAGTAAATATTCATGCCAATGATCATGTCAGTGTCATCAGAATGATAAGTCATTGAGTCATTGTTCATGAACAAGGTCATCAAAATGTTTAGGCATATTGTCAATGTAACTGTGTACTTTGACAGTATTACCTGGTGTAAACTTAGGCTACAGTTTGGATGACAGTTACTGTATTAAAAATGCACATGGCTGCACTTCTATGGCATATATCAATTTCAACAGTACTACTTACATATTACTGTATGTAGGTTATTGATTGAAAGAGACTGGACAGGATTTTGTTTTTCACAGCTTTTACTAGTGCTACTTTATGAAAGAAAAAAACAAACTTCCTTTTGCCTTCCACCACGCATCCTTGCTCCTCTTCTTCCTCGCTCCTCTTCTTCCTCCTCTTGGCTGTTGACCCTGTTCGTTTCCTGGTCCATCCATTATTGGAAAATTGCAACTATGTGTTGTGGTCTGTCTATATATGCTTGCCAATTGATTATTCGTGAGATGCACCTTTGAGCAATTTAGACAACTGGTTGATTGTTGGTTGAACTAACACTTTTACATTCCTTCATGAGTGAGGGTCAATTTCACCTGCACGATTCATCAATTCACGTTTTTATACAAAAGGTCTAATAGAATTGTGTAAAACTATGCTTGACCGTTTATGACAAATATTTCAACAATTTTGCATGTAATGGCTTATGCAAGGAACTAATGCCTAAATGTTTTGAGGGGTAAGACTATTCAACAGAGAACCATCTACTATATTTTGCTCAACATGACATGAGCAATTGAAAATGTGGCAAAAAGCTGATACTTGCACATTATCAATTGCAATGTGTACAAAAGCAATTGCAAATGTTCAAAGGAATAAGAAATTGCTTTAATGTTGTGCACAAGTGACTAGATGATTTGGAATTTGTAAAAGTAGTATCAAGAATTGCACTTTTGATCTAAGAAATGCACCAAAGCGACTGAGAAAAACTGTAATGCAGCTGCGCTGCTCTTTATAAGCTGACACTTCTCAAACATGAATGATATCACATCAGATATATTACTTCATGTGTTTTCTATCAGCACAAACATTTCCACTAACGCCACTAGCAGGTTAAAATTTCAGTTTGTGGATTACTTGGTTTTCTTACATTACAGTACGGCCAAAAAAGATGCAAATGTTTTTTATAATCCCATCAGCCTCAGGTGTACATTATGTTTAATGATTTAGACATTGATGCAGTTTTTGCAAAGATGGTGGTGAATTTAGTTAGTGGATGACGTTTACCTGCTCTGCATTCAATAGATGTTCCACCTTAATGTTGACGACACTGTGGCTAATCTCACAAAACATAATACACAGACTCACAGAACTCCATAATTCAGGGGCATAGTCTAATTTTTGTTACTAAAATTGTTACGGGAACTTGATTTTAGTTTGGGTCCATCTAGAAAAAAATAGGGTTGGTGTTTGGGACCAGAGTGGAGGTGTGGGAGGAGGAAATAGAGTGAATGATTAGGGCTGTAGGTGCTTTCCAAATGATGACTTTGGTGATGAGGTCAGGTTGGTGGGAAGTGGGGAGGCCAATTATTTTTGATGCTGTGTGGGTGGCTTTAATGAATCTGTTCTTGTCTCAAACTGAGAGCACAGCGAGGAAACAGATGGAGAAAAGGAGAAGGGCAGAGTTCATTACACTAAAGTACATGTGTTAACCTATGCTCAATATATGTGTGATTCAGAGAAAGTGCATCTCTTTGCAAATATTTCTGTGTAGATCTTTTGCCTATATGAGTATGTATCACAAGTGCTTGAGTAAAACTAACATCTTAAGAGAAAAGTTCATATCATCCATACTTTCTCACTTCTGCACACCTGGACAATAATTGTGGCCAGTTTGCCGGTTTCATAAAATTGTCTGATGGAGCCAACCCAATTCCCAAGTAGGTAAGGTATGTGGGAAAAGGTGTTTCAAATGCTGCTCAACAATTCCACTCTGTTTGAAACATGCTGGCCTCTTAATGGCACTTAACCTGACAGGATAACATGTGAAGTTTTGTTATCTTTTAGAGGCATAGTCAAAGTCAAGTCTCAGGTCTGAAGGACTTGAGTTTTCTAATGCAAATTGCAAGTCAAGATAGTTTTTTCCCCCTCAAATCTGTGACAATGGTGTTTCTGTTTTTTTGTTTTTTTTCACGTATCGTCTTAATAATTAAACATGTAGGGTTTGTTTTTCACTGTTTTGTTTATATGGTTCCTACATTTCTTTATCAATTAAAGGACTGCCTTGTGATTTATTACTATACTGTTACTCTAATATTTGTTATGTCTGTAATATGTATTGTATCTATTTTCATGGGTTTGGAGGTGTGTGAGAGGGTGTGTTACAAAACAGATTCTCTGTTTGAATGTGACGGAAAGAAAAAGTTAATGTCCTTGTTTGTGTAAAATTTTGTCCTTGTGTTTTTCTTGTGTGCATTTGTGTGCACAGTACTGAACATATTAAGCAGAGTTAGGAGTAAAAATGGGATTTGTTTAGCGGGTGAAAGAGCTCATTAACTTTCTATTCTCCATCTCCATCTGTCTGTTTTCATGTGAGCTTTTAAGTATTGTGACTCTGTTTTAGTGACAATTCCTATTCACTATATGAATGTGCTGTTTGAATCGAGAGTCACTTTTCCTGATTTTCAGCTTGCATGGATGAAACTGTAGTGATGCTAATTTTGACTGTTAATAACGTATCCTTGTGTGTGTGTGTGTGTGTATGTGAGTTTGAGAGAGAGAGAAATAGAGTATAGATAAAATAATAGACAGTGTTAGTGTTAGTGAGTGTGTGAGTTTCATTCATGGATGTGGTAGTGCTTACTTGTGAATTGGAATTTCAGTGTTTTTGTGAGTCAGTACAGCTGTGTGTGCTTGAATGTGTTTTGCAAAGGACACATACACTGTATTGTATGTGGCTATGAAGCCGTAATTCATTCTGCCCCTCTCACATATGTACATTCTCATTTCACAAACATATATTTTCACTTTCACATTAATTTATTTTCATTCTTACAGTCACACATTTATGCATTTGCTCTCATATTCATATAATTTAATTTATCCTCATTCCTTTTTTAAAATACTCAGTCTCATACATGCATACAGTCTTCCCTTACATACATTTATTAAATGTAATTTTAAATGTATACACTGACTGTACAAGAGCAAAATGTGTGAATGTATGCTTTACAGTATATGGGTATGAGAGTGAAATGTTTGAATGTGTAAGCTAAAATATATAAATATGAAAATAAAAGTGTGTGGGAGTATTATTTAAAAAATGCCATAATAAGTTAATCACTTATACAGTTCTTCAGCATAGAACAGTTCAATTTAGACTTTTACAAAACTGAACTCAAATAATTTGTTCCAATGCGGCCCACGTAACCTAATCATAAACTACACTGTAGAATTGATCATTGATTCCCATTGCCTCTAGCCAAAGTGACAAGCAAACATTATTGTAAGGCAACATACACAAACAGCTTTATCTTGGGGCAGCAAGCAGTAGGACCCAAATGCAGAGGAACAGTTACATGTGTTTACAGAATAATGAGGCAGGCAAGGGTCAAAAAGGCAGTCCAACAGGCGTACAAATCCAAAGAGACAGGGAGTGAAACCCAGAGTCCAACAAGATCAGGCAAGGTAAAAAAAAACAGGCAGGCAACAGATAGCAGATATCTGAACATAGTTATTGGACATTTGAAAGAAAAGACTTGAAGCACATGACAATTGTAACTGACAAAGAAACAATGGACATGGCCTAGATATGGAGTAAGTGGCTGATGAGGTGAGATGTAAGTGATTTGGAAGCTGAAGAATGGAGCCCAGGACCTCATAGCGGATGGCATGGAGGTGAGTGGAGGTAAGAGACTTATCGCCCCCTCAGGGTTAGACTGGGGCAGAGCAGGAGACGTAAGATAGGTGGGCTGAGGTCAAGACAGACAGGCGAAGCAGGTCTGGATGCTGGCAATGCAATGCAGATGGAGCCACTCAGGGGAACAGGCAAGAGGACAGGTGAAGAAGCTCTGGAAGATGAGGAGAAGGATGACCAGACAGGTGGAGCAGCTCTGGAGGACGGCAAGGTAGACAGGAACACTCTGCAGGCTGGTAACAAGGTTGGAGGTCAGGAAAGGCAGCTGGCATTAGAAGGTTTGGCTGCAGGTGGGAGCAGGCTGCTGGATAAGCATCCGGCAGTTGGAGCACAGAGCAGGCGGCCAGTGTAATGGAAATTTTCCTTTATTGAGTCTTCTGAAATAAAGAATTCAATCCAGACTTTGCAAAGGGTCAGACAAACATACAGAGTGCAACCAATCTGCAGAAAGTAAGACAAAGAGCCATGAAGAAACAAGTGACATTATACTGTAAGGGTATTTTGCAGCTTTCTTAAGCTTGATTTATACTCCTGCAACAGGGCTACATGTGTATCCATGCCGTAGGCTACGCATGTAGCCAGGCATTTATATGTGTGCGTCGTCCGTCATTCTGCTATTGCACCGTCAAACACTAGCTGGTGGTAGCACTACATCGTCCACTGTGTTGACTTTTGCTGGCCAAGCAGGCTAACTTCCGGTTTGGCCCTAACGTGAATAGTGGTAAAATTGTATATGTGCAGCTGTTATAGACTTTTCAAAGGTTATTGACTGAATGGATCACATTCTGATAGTGAAACGAGTCATTTCACTCAGGTTGTGACAGTCAAATATACTGATCCACTGTGTTATAGTAAAATTTACTTCAAAGTATGGGCACTTCCTGTCAGCTTCCTGTCCTGAGACATTAGAAGGTTACTCAGCCGACCAATCATAGTTCTTACGGTCCGTGCCGCCTCGACGTGTAGTTACATTTTTGAGGAGGAGCACGTCAGGCGACGGCATGGATACAGGGCTACGCAGAGGCTACGCCATCGATTTGACTCAAGTATAAATTGCGCTTTAGGGAACGAGCTACTTTGGGATCCTTCACATAGCTGTAAAATATAAAATTTCCATCACACCGACAACAGGGGAGTAGAGCAGGAGGCAAGACAACATGGCTGTTGGACTGAGGCCCATCGACGGCTGGGAGATAGATCAGCCAGTGGAGCCACAGAAACAGGAGGATGCTGAAACAACGCCACAGGAGAGGTGTTGGTCAGGCCGCTGACTGGGAACCTGGGAGGACTGGTGTTACTTATGTGTTCTGAACTGTTTTGTATTTAGTCTACATCTGTACATATACAATAATCCTATACATTTTACATTACAGTTTCTTATATCAGTTCAAAATAAAAGTGTCCACTGTCTGTACTGTAGCTGTAGAGTTCAAGGCACTTCGCCTCCAAAAGGCTTCATTACCCCGGACTCACACAGGCGGTGTGTGCGCCAGGCTGCCGGAGCAAATAGCTGCCATTGTAGTCAATGGTTGTGCTCACACCTGAAGCGCAGCAGCGCGTCCCAGAAGCTGCTCTCCGCTCCGCTGCACGAAGAAGAGACAGCCGGTCTATTTTTGATGGAAGACACATAAAGCAGCACCGAGCAGATGAGCTGGGTAGGAAGTCAGACACAGAAACGGCAAAGAGAATCTAGTTGAGTTTCAAAATAAAATACCTTGTACAGACTCCCGATTGTATATCAACAATAAACACAGTTAAAACAGACCAAAAAAGAAACAATTTAGCCTTCTTAACCATGGTAGATGCACAAAAATCAAGGAAAACATACCAAATCAACTAAATCTAAACGATTCAGCAAAATCAGGCAAGCAAAACGTTCCTTTCTGAAATGCTCAATGTGGGAAATTCAGCCCAGCAGGGAACTGGGGGGAAACTGTTCACAGAACGCTGTGATTCGCTGTAGAAGCACACAAAACAACAAGTCAACAAGGCGGGCCAAACTAAACGCTTCGCTGCTGAAACACTTCTGAAACGCTTCTAGTGTGAGTTGACGCAGCCGTAACTTGGCACACACACCGCCTGTGTGAGTCCGGGTTAGTTGTAAACAGTTTATGAGAACTAAAAATACCTCAGACAAGAGATGTGAAACAATTTCAACTCTACAGGGCAACACATTCACTTTCTGTGTTGCGTACCATTGCATCATTTGGTGTCTGTAACACGCCAGTCAAGGTACAATGATAGACAAAGTACAGAAGTCAGGAAAAAGGACAATGGTATATCCTGACACTGATGTGTGACCTCAGATAGAAAAAAGTTTTGATGCTGATCATATACCATTGGAGTGTGTTGGTACAACTAGTGGGTAATTTCCTTCACCTTACTTAAAGGATTTTTCCTGACACAGTCCTACATCTATTCTGCATTCATGCCAAATCCATTCTGCTATCCATTCTGCTTCTGTCCTTCATTAACCTCACAGTGGTAGCTACATTATAATTCACCCATGTCACCTCCATTCTATATTAATGCTTTTTACTTTTGACAGTGAATTACCATTCTCAGTGGAGCCTCTTCTTTGGGTTAAAACAAAAAACTGCCGTCTGGTTTCTAAAGACAGAACAAATTTTGAATTTTCCATACAGATCCTCTTGAGATGGCGGTCAATGATCTAGCAATAATCCACTTATGGTAGTCCCATGTTTGCATTTTTGTTTTAGGTGAACTGACAATGTGTTTCTTAATACATTTTTGATACAGAAGGAAAAATTCCCACTCTCAAAATAAACAGTTTGAAATGCTTTTGATGTGCACAACTTGGCATCATAGCCTTTCTAACATATTTGTGTTGCATGCTTGCAAGGAACAGACTTGATCCTTGAAGGATATGACAGAATATATCCCAACGCTGGGCAGGTGTTACTGCAAAATGTATGATTTGGAGTATATGGTAATGAAACGTGGTCTGTACAGTTTGTCCGATGTGTATGCTAAATGTGAATGTGCTATAATTCTTTATTTCACATAATTCAGGAAAATATTATTAGTAGATACTTTCTGATATTTCAATGACTAAACTAGTTTGTAGAATTTCCAAGGGGCTACCAGGGGTCACAACAAGTAGGCGGTCCAGCTCTGTATTAGAATTGAGATACACTTACACCTATGGTGGTCTGGAGAGCTCAACACACTAAAAACTTAAGAAAACAAAAGCAAATTAAGTTTACATCTTCACCCCTTGCATGTGTTGCTTGTTTTTTTAATGCTACAAATTGACAGCACATAATAGGAGTGTAATGCTGCCATTCGTACACAACCACAGACATTTCCAGGGGACACTAAAAACTGAGCTACTGGCTTTATTGCTTTATTGACATTATATTTGTTTGCCAACAATATTTATTTTATCATTAACATTCTTATTGCTTGATTTTGACATTACTTGAGGCATGGTAGGTGTATATACTTGAGACTTGTCTATACACCTACCGTATGGGGGTAAATTGATATCACTATAATTGTAAATGCACAGATAATGAGTGACAAAAATATATACATTTTTTTAAACACAACAAGATCTACAAATAAATTTTAAATCCACAAACAATATAACTACCTACCAACCAGGCAATGAACCAAACAGGAAATTGTGAGTGTATTTGTAGAAATTGTAATTGATGAAACATTGAAACAGAAGTGTCAGAGGTCTGAAAACAAATGTGAAACAATCTACAAATAGATGATTTCTATTGATTTTCAAGTACAAGTCACCGATTTCTGTTTGTGGATCATGATGTGTTTATTTGTGGATTTTGAATCTTTTAAGGTGATCCCCTACTTAAGCTTGTCATTTGACAAATACTACTGCTAGGATTATTGTGTTTTTTGTATCTGTTCTGTGCATAATGGTTGTGAACAATGAATGTAAAGAAAAGCTAGCTGACTGCTAACTCACAAGCTCGTATAGAATGTACTGCCAGCTCAACATGTTTGTGAATGTGAGCTTGATCATTATTCCATTCATTCTATTCCAGTAACATCTCTCTCACTTTGATTCATTGCCTTCTTATCTAACCCTCTCTGATCTTGTCTTGCAGACCATCAACACACACCCCCACTCGTCGTCCTCCTTTCTCCCTCTCTCTCTCACCCTCTCTCTCTCATTCATCATGGTAAACTCCAGTGACAGGGTAGTGCTGCTTTGTGGAAGTATGCTTAGTAGAGCCTGACGCACACAGCCTTGGAGACAGCCTTGCAAAGAAGTGAGAGAGAGAGAGAGAGAGAGAGAGAGAGAGAGAGAGAGAGAGAGAGAGAGGTATCGGACAATATGTAAATGGGAAAGTTGAGACGAGAGAGACTGAGAGAGCAGAAAAGAACGACAAAGAGGTCACATGCTTTCCCAGTGGAGCTGTCATTGGCCACCACGTTCCATTCTGTGTGTGTGTGTGTGTGACCTTGGGAACTGTGGCCTTGTATCTGCGTGTGTGTGTGGTGGTTTGTTGTAATGCGAAACATGCACAAACTCACAAATCAAAAAATCATATTTATCTGACAAAGAGACTGTCTTTTAAATATTCTAATAAAAAAATGTATAAGATCAGCTGTTTTTCATCTTCACATTCTGCGATGTGTGTATGTGAATGATTTTGTTGACTTTTCTCCTGGAGAAATAACTACATGATGTTGTGAGTAAATATCACAGCAATGCCCAAATTAATATTTACTTAATTCTGTCTTCTATAAATAAGCTAACGTGGAAGTTCCAAAATGGTGATGGTGGTGTTTTTGTACTTAAAGGAGTACAGAAGTAAATCCATATACCGCTGCCTTAATGGTTACCTGATTTTTAATCAGCTGAATTATCAGGGCTTTCTGAGATATATTACTCTCACAAATAATAATTATGAGTTAAGATGAGAATATCAGCTGCATCATGGTGTTCATCAGAAACATTATATTAAGTAAACAGACACTTGGAGAACACTTGTTCTTACACCTTTCTTACTTGTTGTGCCTCATCAAGGCACATGTGAATTAGTTGTATTTTGAATTAAACAGAATGAAAAGAAAAGATCATGCTTTATACTTACAGGTCACCTACTGTTCTTATTTTATATATTAAATTACAAAAATAATGTAAATGTTTAAAAGTAATGTGTATAAGTCGTATAGTGTAATTTATAGTATAGTCGACTATAGTCGTATAGTATAAGTATAATTTAGATTGTCCAGGGGCGCCTAAGGAGCAGATGAAGGATTTGGTTATCTCCTCAGCATACTCCATAAGGTCATTCCACATGAGATGTCACTTTAACCCAGATGAAACATGTGTAATGTTGTAGTTATGCGGTCACATAGTTCTGATCACACATGCTTAGATTGCCCACTTTGTCATTAAAACTAAGGTCATCTGAGAACATTTTATACTTGCAGTCTTTCCAATTCATCATGAATCATCCACAGAATAAATTGCTGTCTGTCTCCTGATGTTTTTCAATATGACTGCAGTATTCAGGCTGTTGGCCAGTTGTATAATCAATTTCATAATGTCATATCTACATCAGCATATTGTTTCTAACTGCTGTTTTGTAATCCCTTGATCCCCTGAGGAACTAAGGCGAGAAATGAAAAAGTTAACTCAAGGACACCTGCAATCTTGAGATATGTACAGGAACTTTATGGAGGGAAATTAATGGAAGATGTGTTGATATATTACAATGAATGAAACTAAGTTTTTTTAATTGTAGTAATTTCTTATTCCTTAAAGGACCATTTAAAGGTTTTTCTTAGCTGCAGTAAAAGGCAACGCAACATAGATGAAACTGAAAGCAACTCACATATAGAAATCTTTGCCAGTGTTCCTCTTGCTTGGCAGGATCACCATATCTCAACAGTTAACTGACTTTGTCCAGTCATTGCGTCAAACACGAAAAGGGTTAATGAAGCCCAGTTTAACCTTGGATCTTGATCCAAGATGGCACTATGTATAGCTGCCTCAGTGTTAGGTGTGCTCTGTTTTTGTGTGTTAATTCAGTTTTCAGCTTCCAGAGCTCTTTCACCAGAGAAGAGCTTATGAACATGAGGGGAACAACTCAAGCTTATTTATTTCCCACTTTTCTCATGTCGTCAGTGGAATTATTGGACATTTTGGTGAAGGGCATGCTCGCTGTTGTTCAGGCTGTTAAACGGCATAGGAGAGGAGAAGAGCCAGGTTGATCGCGTGTCTTCACCGGGGGAACACCGCTGCCGGTAATATTTCTCTCCAACGTGCGCTCACTGTGCAACAAACTAGACATACTTCAACTACTGGTGGGGAAAAACAGAGACTTTTATTCATCTTCTGTGCTGTGCTTCATGGAGACGTCATTGTGTGAACGTATACCAGAATCCATGCTGCAGCTGGCTGGCTTTCAATGCACAGAGCGGACGGCAACACAAAGGTGGAGGTGTCTGTTCTTAGAGTAACAGTGGCTGGTGTACCGATGTGACAATGATTTAGCAGCACTGTTCTCCAAATCTGCAATATTTTATCATTAACTGTAACCCGTTTTACTCCCCCCGTCAGTTTGCTTCATTCACTCTGGTCCACTGCAGGCCGACATGCCTGACGCACAGCACATTCTGGCCGACCAGATACTGTGTGTGGAGAAGACTCATTTGTTATTGTTCTTGGTGACTTTAACAAAGGAAGCCTCAGCCAAGAAGACAGTTAGGACAGTTTATAAAATGTCCAACCAGAGAGTCGAACACTTTGGATCTCTGCTACACTACAGTTAGCGGTGCCTATCATGCCGTCCCCTGCCCTCCACTGGGAAACTCTGATCACGTCATGGTCCACCGGATTCCTGCTCACAGGCAGAAACTAAAAGTCTGTAAACCTGTGGTGAGGACATCTAGCAGTGGACCAGTGAAGTTGTAGAGGACCTCCAGGTGTGTTTAGACTGCACTGACTGGAATGTTTCAGGACTGCTACCAATAATCTGGATGAGTATACAGAGGCTGTGACGTCCTACATCAGCTTCAGTGAGGACAGCTGTATACTAACATGCACCAGGATGAGTTATAACAATGATAAACCCTGGTTCACCGCCAAACTCAGATAGCTAAGGTTGGAAAAGGAGGACGCATTTAGGAGTGGGGACAGGGACAGGTGCAGGGCGTTAAAGTACAGGTTTGGCAAGGTGGTGCGAGAAGCTAAACAACTGTACTCAGAGACACTAAAACACTAAAAGACCATTTCTTTGCAAACAACATCACTTCTGTCTGGGGGGGGTCAGACAGATCACAAACTACAAACCCAAAGCCCCCCCAATGACTTTCGCCTGTCAAATAAGTTGAACTAGTTCTACTGCCGTTTTGAGAGGCCATCGGACACCATTCCCCATGACTCCTCTGCTCAGCCCCAGTCCACCATCTCCTCCCCTCTCTCCAGAGTTGGCTAGCTCCAATCCCTCCCACCACCCTCTCCATTTCAGAGAGGGAAGTCAAGACTATACTAGAGGCAGAAACCTCACAAAGCAGCTAGGCCAGACTCTGTCATGGCCCTTCACTACATCCTTGAGCACCTGGACTCCCCTGGAACCTACGCCAGGATCCTGTTTTTGGATTTCAGCTCTGTTATCAGCACCATCATCCCTGCCCTACTGCAGGACAAGCTGCAGGTGGATCACTGACTTCCTAACAGACAGGAAGCCGCACTTGAAGCTGGGAAAACATGTCTCTGATTTTAGGACCATCAGCACCAGTTTCCCTTAAGGCTGCATTCTTCCCCCTCTTCTCTTCTCCCTGTACACCAAAAGCTGCACCTCCAGTCACCAGTCCGTTAAACTCCTGAAGTTTGTGGATGATACCACCCTTATTGCGCTCATCTCTGGTGTGGATGAGTCTGACTACAGGTGGGAGATTCACCATCTGGTGACCTGGTGCAGCCATAACAATGGAGCTCAACACTCTGAAGACAGTGGAGACCGTGGTTGTGGATTTTTAGAAAGAGCACAGCCCCACCTTGATCCTGTGTGACTCCTCAGTCGCCACTGTGGACTCCTTCCACTTCCTGGTCACCATCATCTCCCAGTGCCTCAAGTGGGAGCTGAACATCACCTCCCTCACCAAGAAGGCCCAGCAGAGGATGTACTTCCTGCGGCAGCTGAAGAAGTTCAGCCTGCCAAAGACAATGACAGTGCACTTCTACATCGTCATCATTAAGTCCATCCTCACATCCTCCATCCCCATCTGGTACGCTGCTGCCACTGCCAGGTACAAGGGAGGCTGCAGTGTATCATTCGGTCTGCAGAACAGGTGATTAGCTGCAATCTTCCATCACTTCAGGACCTGTACGTCTCAAGGACTCTAAGCGAGCAGGAAAGATTGCAGCTGATCCCTCCCAATCTGGACACAAACTGTTCCAGACTCTCCCCTCTGGCCAGAGGCTGCGGTCCATCAGGACCAAAACTCCCGCCACGAAAACAGCTTCTTTCCATCTGCAGCTAGCCTCATTAAAAAGGACCAGGTCCCCCACTGACACTCCCCCTTTCAAGTAATACAAATTTCTCTGCACATGTAAATATTATCTCATTTTATTTCATATCATGCACAAACCTGACACATTGCACATATTTGTTGTCAATTGTTAATCGTTGTTGTTCGATATTTTTGTATTGTCAATTTATATATTTTTGCAGACAATGTGCGTTGTTCTTTCTCTGCAAATATTATTCTTATATAACTTGCATTTGTTTATTCCATATTTATATATTTCTAGATTTATTCATGTTAACTGTATGTTTGCCTACCTGTAGCACCTTATCACCAAAGCAAATTCACATGTGTAAAACAATACTTGGCAATAAAGCTTTATCTGATTCTGATTCTATGGCAGTTTTGCTGCCAATTCTTGATGAGTGAATACAAGTCAAAAGTGTTATCCGCCATCTGTAACACAGAAACAAACAGAGGGCCGAATGATGTTTAGGTTTCTTTATGACACAATTAATATGAAATCGTTTCTGGAAATCCCAGCATGAATTTATACTGACTGAAATGAGGATAAAAAGGATGAATAAATGATGAATAGAAATAATAAGGTAAAGAAAGAATTCCACCTGGAAGAAAGTGGAAGAAGGAGGATAGGATGAATGAAGTAAATGGTGGCAGATTGATGGATGAAATAAAGGAGAGAAAGAGTGGGTGCTTCAAAGACCAAAGGATTGGCAGGCGAAGGGATAAGGGATTTCAGAAAGGAAAAGATTGATTGACAGGAGGAAGATGGTCTGAATAGGGAAGGGAAAGACAGGCAGAAAAGGAAGGAAGGCAGAGGGAGGGATAATGTAAGCGGGAAGCACCAAAAAAAGCAAAAGTTAAAGATTGAAACACAAAAATGAATTCACGCAGTGCTACAGAGGGGGAGGGATGGACGTGGACAGGTTGCCACAAGCAAAATGAAATTGCAGAGTAGCTGTTTCTGGACATAGGAAATACGAGAAAGATATGACCTGAGGTAAGACGGAGAAGTAATGAGACTGGTAGAGAAAGATGGATGAAGCAGTAAAGAGGGCAGTGAAATTCTGTATTTAATCTTTTCCATAAAAGATTCCTCAAGAAAAAGCCAGTCACGTTGCAAATAATTCTCATGTTTACTGATAAGGGTGAATGCTAGATGGATTGCTGGGTTTGTCATTGCTGCCATTTAATGTCTATCTCCTCTTCTTTTATAAAATTATTTCAGAAATCAAAACAATTCACAGACAGCATGTTGACACAGAAAAGCTACATGTCTGCTGGCTTTACTGAATTTCATCCTCTTCAGTTTGACAGTTTGACTGGTGTTTGTGTGTGTTTGTGTGCACACACACAGTTTGTGTAAGTGTTGGTTCAGGCTGAATGAAGATGGAGCTTTTGGTTACTTTTTCTCTGCTGTGTAGGAGTTTAGGATCAATAAAC
Organism: Lepomis macrochirus; assembly: GCA_024633595.2. Taxonomy (NCBI): domain Eukaryota; kingdom Metazoa; phylum Chordata; class Actinopteri; order Centrarchiformes; family Centrarchidae; genus Lepomis; species Lepomis macrochirus. Next base: position 11,140,301 of record JALXJV020000020.1, read on the forward strand.
CCCCTTCTTATTCACTGGCCTAAAACCCTAAACAAACACACATGTAGATACACACATGAAAAGTCAGCAATCACTTATACACACCACACACACACACACACACACACACCTGCATGTATTACTACAAACAAGAACTTATATAGACTGAACAAGTAAAGAGGTTGACAAAACCTTTGGTAAAGATCACTACTGTGTTGCCCGTCTACACACACACATACTTTGATCTGAAGAGATGTGTATTGGTGGAGTTGCTGAGACAGCTACTGACATGTTCTAATGTACTGTGTCTAGTTTCAAAGGATTCCCTGACTCCATCACTCCTCTTCTTCAAGCATTTCCTCCACTGCAAACCACCAATGCTGTCAGGGTTAGTGGTTCCAATCCCAGCAGGACCTACTTTACCAAATCAGGTTCAGAAAAGCAATCCCATCCATGTTTCTCAAAAAGTGCCTCAGTTACTACAACTCTGTCCCCTCTATCTTTATTTTGTCTGTTATAACATTAAAACCTGCCTTGACTTCCTCTTGTTCATTCCTTTTGTCACCAATGTATTGTTTCATATCATGCTTAGACATTTTTTTGCGATTTATCAAGATACACTGTTTGTCCTTGGGGACTTGGGGCATCTGGTTACACCCAGAGAGGTGACACTCAGTAATACTCAGCTGACATTCTGGAAAAGATACTTGTTATATAAGGTAAGATAAGTTGTTCCATTATTCCCATTGTCACATTATCCCCCTTAGGGGAAATTCTAATTAGCAGAGCAGCACAGGGGAATGTAAAAAAGAAAAAACAAAATATAATAAAAACAGAATCAGTTATCAGCAAAAAATACAATTAAAGTAGGATCAGTAAACATCCAAATCAAATATGCAAAACATATACACACTACATAGAATCTGTCAGCGAAGATGGGAGATGTTAGGTGCTGAGGTGGGATGAACTGGGTGATGTTGTGTTATGGAGTCTAATGGCAGATGGCACAAATGAGCCCCTTAAGCGCTTTGAGGCTCGAGGCTGGATTAGTCTGTGGCTGAAAGTGGTCCTGAGCTGCCTCAGCTCAACATAGAGGACGAGAGGGGTTGTCCATGATGACTTTCAGCTTCCCTCTCAACATGCTCTTAGTCAGTGCATATACACTGTCCACTTCTACACCCACTACTTAGCTGGCCTTCTTCAGCAGCTTACCCAGTTTGTTGCCGGCATAAGTCCCAATGCCACTTCCCCAGCACACTGGCCACTATATGAATATGTGGCGAAATGTCAGGGGAAGGTACCATTGTGGTTAGGGATAGCATTAATTAAGCATTAAGTTTAACAAAAAAATGGTTGCATCTGTCTTAAATAATCACTGATGTAATGCACCACCCTGCGAGTACGCTAAGTGATCCGAAATTGAACGCACCCACAATGTTGCATGACTACAGATGCATGCTGGGTTACATAAAATGTTACAAATAGATGCTAAAATGTTCATGGAGGTGACTGTGATGTTCACTTAGGAGTTTCTACCTTCAGGTAGGTGTGTATAGCCTTTGTGTCGCTTTTGAAGTCACTCAGCTCACAATCTTTTAAAACTTTAAAAAAATCTTTGGTCTATTGGTTGAGGGTATATATTATAGGTCTCAGCTTACCATCCCTATACAGTCACATTATAAAGTATCATCAGAGATAGATCATTACAGTTGAGATGCGACAGAAGTATCCAATATATCACACTGCTAAATCCTAGAATAACACATTTTGTTATACTTGGTATTTTTTTGGCTTTTGGTTCTAGGAAAGCTACAGTATATATGGATGAACATTTAACAAATATAGCCGTGAATAAACCTTATGATTTACATTCACATAAGATGCCACAAGAACATCCATTGCTGCTCAATGAAAGAGTCACCCATGGACACACAGAAACACACACATGCACAACAAGGAGGACTGAGTGGCTGCAGGCAGAAACAGATTCACACAGACACACAGGACATTACATTGACTTACAGTGGATAGAAAAAGTCTACACAGCACTGTTAAAATGCCAGGTTCTTATTATGTAAAATAATGAGAGAAAGATAAATCATGTCAGAACTTTTTCCACCTTTAATGTGACCTATTATGTGAACAATTCCATAGAAAAACACACTGAAATCTTCAAGGGGGAAAAATGAAAAATAGAAACCTTACAATAATCTGGTTGCATAAGTGTGTACACCCTTATATGACTGGGGATGTGGCTGTGTTCAGAATTAACCAGAATTAACATCACATTCTAGAAGTCATTACGCACCTGCCATCATTTAAAGTGACTCTTATTAATCAAATAAAGTTCAACTGTTCTAGTAGGATTTTCCTGATATTTTCTTAGTTGCATCTCCGAGCAAAAGCCATGGTCCGCAGAGAGCTTTCAAAGCATCAGAGAGATCTCATTGTTGAAAGACATAAGTCAGGAGATGGGTATAAAAGAATTTCCAAAACATTAGATATACCATGGAACACAGGGAAGACAGTCATCATCAAGAGGAGAAAATATGGCACAACTGTGACTTTACCAAGATCTGGACGTCCCTCCAAAATTGATGAAAACTGGATGGATGTGTGGTACATGTGACAACTATCTCCTGTATTCTTCTTAAGAATGGGCAAGATGGAAGCCTTTTCTTACAAAGAAAAACATCCAGGCACGGCTGAAGTTTGCAAAAACAAACATCAAGTCCCCCAAAACCATGAGGGAAAATGTGTTATGGTCTGATGGAACCAAGGAAGAACTTTTCCAGAACTTTAATTCCAAAAGGAATGTTTGGCGCAAAAACAACACTGCACATCACCCAAGGAACACCATACCCACAGTGAAGCATGGTGGTGGCAGCATCATGCTTTGGGGCTGTTTTTTCTTCAGCTGGAAACAAGGCCTTAGTCAGGGTGGAGGGAATTATGAACAGCTCCAAATACCAGGAAATTTTGGCACAAAACCTTCAGGCGTCGGTCTGAAAGCTCAAGTTGAAGAGGAAGTTCACCTTTCATCATGACAATGACCCAAAGCACACATCCAACTCCACAAAAGTCCACAAAAACATGGCTTCACCAGAAGAAGATTAATGTTTGGAATGGCCCAGCCAGAGCCCAGACCTGAATCCAATTCAACATCTGAAGGGTGATCTGAAGAGGGCCATGCACAAGCGATGTCCTCGCAATCCAACAGATTTGGAGCGCTTTTGCAAAGAGTAGGCCAATATTGCCTTGTCAAGATGTGCCATGCTAATAGACTACTACCCAAAAAGACTGACTGCTGTAATAAAATCAAAAGGTGCTTCAACAAAGTATTAGTCTAAGGGTGTGCACACTTATGCAACCAGGTTATTTGAGGGTTTTTATTTTTCATCTTTCCCTCAAAGATTTCAATTTGTTTTTCACTTGAATTGTTCACATTATAGGTCACATTAAAGTTGGAAAAAGTTCTGACATGATTTATCTTTGTGTCATTAATTTACATCATAAGAACCTGGTATTTTAACAGGGGTGTGAAGACTTTTTCTATCCACTGTACATTAATTTTCTGGCTTACCCTAACCCTAACATAACCACTACTTGCCTAACCCTAACCTGAGGAAAGTCCACAATCTGAGTAATACATGTCCACACACACACACACACAAACACAGAGACACACACACCATACATAACATACATACACACAAACTCATACACAGACATAACTGCTGTCACTGTTTGTCATATCAGATAAACAAGAACAGGCACAAAGCAGACACAACTCTTCTATGGTTCAAGTGCTGTCACTGGTAGGGAATCTCTGTGTATGTGTGTGTGGTGTACATGTGTGTGTGTCATTTTTGTTTGCCTGACAAAATGACTTTACTTTTGCTGCGGTAAGAGGGCACATGGACTGAAGGAAACATTTGTTTGTTTGTGCTCATATGGAAATGTATTCAGACAGATAGTGTGTGTGTGCGTGCATGCATGCATGCTTGTCCTCACAGCTAGACAAAGTCACTGTGTCCTTATATTAGACTGAAGAAACATGTAGATAGGAACTGCACGTGTGTGTGTGTCAAACGAAGGCTACTTAACTCTGTCTCTATGGGGGAGATTTTTTTATTTTATGAATTACCTTGCTGTATAAATATACTTATGTTTATATACTGTATGTTTGCATATAAGAGAGACATGGGAAATATGTCTATGATGAGGGGAAAACAGTATCACTGAATATGATTTTATTACATTACTCAGTCTGCAAACAAAGCTGCATAATGTAGTCACACATTTACAAACCAGAAAACATATTGAATGTTGAAGACTTCATAACCCACAAATCTCAGTGTAACATAAATAAACATTCATGACCTCTTCTGTGTGTTTACACCAAAGGGATGACAGAGGTCAAATTTCTAATGTTGATGAGACAACCTTTCTCTGACCTGAGCACTCTTTGGTGCAGTTTGTGTTGTTTAAATAACTACATGCAGGCAGAGACATTGTTCACATCCAAATGTTATTTAAGTAAATAGGGAATATCTGCAGCATCTAAGTCAACCAGTGTGAGACTCTTTACTTGGGGGATTTTAGTGATTTAAAAGCCTTAGGCCAAAACACCCTGCAGGCTCCTCCAGCCACATACTGTAGCTTAATGCAGTCACAGCTTATGAGACTACTTCTCAGTTTGTTTCTTGGTTAGAAGTGTAAAAGTGAAAAATGATTCAAGTTACTAAGGAGGGAAAAACAGTCTAAGCAGCAGTGGGGTGTTGTTTACAAGCAATAGGAACTTAAATGTATTGCTGACTTGATTGACAAACATGCTAAAATATTTAACTGAAAGCTTACTGATAATATTCTATGCACCAATAAGCATACTTGTATTCCAGGACATCTCTGTATAGCTGCACTGAAGCACCATGTCACACGAGTAGTCCTCCAGGGTCTCACAAATCTTCAATTTGCTACCAAAGGAGAAGGGCTAAAGGCCTGTACTTCCTAATGAAGCAGTGTACATACAGCACAGAGAGCCCAAGGTCACATATTCACTTTTATGTATTATAATGTGACAGAACAAAGTCAAGTGAGACAGCCATTATAGAAGATGAAATGGTTAACATATACAAATACCAGTTTTGGTGATGTTTTGCTTTTTATGCAGAATAAGGAAACCAAACTCTAAGATATTAATTAGTAAATTTAGAATTACAAAAAAAACATAAATTCAGTGCTTGTGAATAAAACTGCTAAGTTTCCTAACAGAGTAGAAAAGGTGTAATGGTGCATGAATGGTCCATCACTAAACCAGGTGGTTTGGCTGATTAGTCCCACACTCTGATTACAGGTGTGTTTCGTTAGAATGAAAACTGCCAGATATGACCTGACTATTGTGTCCCTATTGGAAACTGACTTTGATCAGACAAATTGATTTCTGCTAATTGGGATCAAATTACATTCCCTTTGCCAGTGACAACAATAACAACACAGATGCTTCAGTACTCAGTGTTCACTCTGAAAGCTATTTCGAATGGCTTCTACAAAATAGTTTCACTTGATTTGACAATGCACAGTACAAGTACTTGAATATTATATTATATTTTAAATACTTGTGGAGGAGCACCTCAAGTACGGTGTAACCTAGGGCATGGCTATGGAGCCTATGCAGATAGCCATGGAAAACCCTTAACCTACAATCGTAAATTAAATCATATCTGGTATGCATCTCCATTAGGCAAATCACAAATCTGATTGCAAACCACTTCGGTTTTCTTGGGCTACATGCAAATCAAGGCAAGCTCTGCTTATTAAGCTGGTCTGTCTAGGATTCAGGAGCAGACATGTGAACACAGAATCAGGTACAAAGGTTTTATTGAACAAAAGGAGGGAATGGTGCTTTGAAGTTCTCTGTAGGACTGAGGCTGTGAGCAGTCAGACAGGGGAGCTGAAGCAAGAGCACAAACACACAAAGCCATGCAAAGATCAAAACAAGACATTCAAAGAGTAGACCTGAGGGCTGTTTCACAAAAGTAGAATTTAGAAATCCAGGATAAGAGATAAAGCTAGGCTTGACCTAGTGTGATCAGTGCATCCTGGCTTTATCAGTTTCACAAAGGCCAAACCAGGCTCAGAAGGTGCAACTAAGTCAAGCCAGGTGTAAGTAATTCAGATAAATGGGCGTCAACAACTTTTTTCAAGAGACCACGCTGTTGATCACAGATTCATTGATGCTGAAATGGAAAAGACGTGTGCAGCATACTTTATTTGCTGTTCCTCAATGAGTGTAAAAAAGGTTTTTGATGAAAAAATGCACATAATATAAAAAAGAAAGAAAGAAAAGTATTAAAACAGCGAGAAAAGCGTGGCAGACAATACTTATATACAATACTTAATAAGTTGCTAAAATAATCACTGCTCCCAACTGAAACTATTAATTATGACGTTACCATGAATAGTAACGTTATGTCACACCTTACAAGTAAGCACCGGACCTTAATATGTCACTCAGCAAATGTATTAATTACAACCACTAATCAACATACTGTCTATTCAATTCAATTTTATTTATATAGTGACAGTTCACAACAAAAGTATTTCTTTTTCTGGCAGCAATACTACTATTACTAGTACTAGTGTTGCCCATTTAACCCATTTTGAAATAATATGTAATGCTGAAATATCTGAGTGTGGAGTCTGGGCGTCCTCCCCCAGATGTTTTTGAGCATTAAACACTTAATTTTCTGATGTCTGAAGAAATATTCTACACCAATTTATGGTGGAAATTATTTTATATAAATTTTATTTATATAAAAAGGAAACAAAATTCAGCTGGCAGGTGACAATTCAAAATATAAAAATATAATGCAGTATCAGCAGCTTGTTCAATTAGCTTAAGTTTCATTTTTGGACAATGCACATACCTTTCTTCTATGTTTGTACAGCATGTTTTCTTATTAACCTTTCTTAAAGCCTTTTCAGTTATTTACCATTTTTTAGTGCAAGCAACATTTTTGACAAAAGTGTGTGTATATATATATATAGTAGGCTTGGCAGAGAGGCTGGAGGTCTGTCAATTTTGTGTGAAAATGGTGAACTTGTTTAGTCAATATGGATAATAGATAAAAAGTCAGTGTTGTGGTGCTCATAGAAAATACTGTATGATATCTGTAAGTTGACCCTGAGGCTGTAGTCCTACAGCACATCCATAGGTGAAGACTTCCTGCTGTGCTGACTGTGTTTTACTGTCATATGTCTGAACTGCACACACTTGAAAAAATTAACAAAATAAAAAACAGACTTAGATATGGAGATAAAAAGAAGCACTGAAGATATTAGAAAACCAGCAACTGCAAAGAGAAGTGATTTAGTGATTTAGTGAACTAGAAGTAGACTGTAAGCCAAACTGTAACACAATGTATTGCGGTAATCATTGTTTTCTCTCCCAAACACACAGTTGTTTCATGAATAAACAGTGCACAATATATCCTCCTTATTGAAGTAGGACTATAATTTGAGTGTATTATAAAATGACATAGGAATCCTACATAGTGTGTGTGAGTTTCTTGAGTGACATATAATGTCCGGTGCTCACTTTTAAGGCACAATATAACATTATAATTATGACAGTTTCAGTTAAGAGCTGTGATATTTTTAGCTTCTCACACATTCAGTCGGTCAACAATTGGCTGCCACTTTCTTTCGCTGGTTTATTGCTGTACCCGTGTTACTTTTTCTTTTATTTATCCTTTTTTATTATTTTTATTTTTTACAAGTGCTTTCATTCCACGTAAACCTAACTTACTCGCTGATGTCATTGTGTGCAAAGTATGGTGGACGCATCTTCCCTAGTTAGAAATCTAATAACCACAGGCTACTGAAAAATATGCAGAACACACAGGCCTACATAAGAACATGGAATGACTGAAAAAACACTTTGGTTTCTGATCGGCGTGACCGCTGAGTGAACAGATAAGGCACCAGGATTAACTAAGCCTGGCTGTTAGCCTGGTCTGGAGCAGGCTAGCTGCACAGAATAAATCGCCATGGTAACTTATGTGCTACTGCTTTCGTGAAACCGAGTCAAGGCTTAATTCAACCAGGATATCTGGAAAATCCCGGCTTAATCCCTTATCTTGGTTTTGTGAAACAGCCCTCAGGCAAAAACTATCAGGCTTGCTTTGGCGTGTGTTACAACATAAGTGAACAGATGATCTGGCAGAGATTGGTTGGAAATCCAGGGTTTAAGACAGGAGAGGTGATTGCAGAATCTGCTTCAGGTGAGTAGAAAGTCACAGGTGTCCTGATGAGGACAGAGTGCCACGCCCACACAATACACAGGACAGACGATAAAACAGAAACATAAGGGAGAGGGAACACAGTAGGACTAGAGAGGTTGCGAGCCAAACCGTGACACTGCTCCTGTCCAGACGGTGGTGGTAAAGCTGTTTATTAACAGCTTAACCCAAAAGAACTATTTATTTGTTTCAGCAGTTTAATTACAATAACACAACAATAACTGCTTAGCTTGGTAGCCGATCACTCACACAAACACATGAACAATGGGCACAGAGGGAATTCAGGGGAGACAAAAACTTTCCTCATCTTCATGGGCTCTCATTGATGTAACTCTCTAACCCATGCAAATCATTCAGTTAAAATAACTAGATTCATTTTCTTTCTGTTGCTTTATATGTGACAGGAAGAATAATTAGAAATGCAGATTCATTCCAGTGTCAGTTCAGCTACCATTATCCCAGATGACAGATCAAGAGACCAAGTGGCTATTTCTACAGACTGTTTACATAATTACACTTCACACAGTGTGTAAATGGGGTATTTGAATGAGAAAGATGCCACAATTGACAAATGCATGCTTTTTACAATCTTGAATTGCATCACTGCAACTCAGTTTCCTCTTACTGTATATTCAGATACACACTATATTCTGCATTAACATTGTACATTTAATGCCAACATTCCAAGACAGCAAAAAGTGTGACTTCCAATAGGTTTCTATATAATGCAATATAAAGGTAAATATTTTCCTAACCAAGTCGAAGTCTTTGCCTGATCTTGATTATAGGCAATTAACCCCTTTGTGGAGAGTTACTGTAATTTCAATTACATTTCAATAACTGTATTGCCTGAGATGGATCTTTATGCATGTTGTTGTCACATTGTGGATGGATGCTTCTCTTATATGTTCATTATCAGAAAAATACTATTGGATTTCATGTTGTTTCTGTAGAAAATGATTTTGAAAGGAACAGTGGGTTCCAAAAAATACTTGTCAGTTCATAAAACATACCTCAGTGCACAGAAAGGAACACACACACATACACCACCTGTCTTAGCACATTTGCACACATGAACCAGCAGGCAAACAAATGTACCCTTCAGTCCAAGTGCCCTCCTACCTGTGCAACAGTAAAGTGCATTTGTCAGAAAACACATACAAACACACCTATACACACACACACACACACACACACACAAGTCTCATAGAAGGTGGAGACTTAATGGACTCTAGCGACAGAAGAGAAATTGCTTTGTTGCGGCTGTTCAGCACACACACATACGCACACACAGGAGAGGCACATTTTGCACACTTGTACACAGAGGCAAACATGTAAGGAGACACACACACACACACACTGTACATATAGCATGGTAGCCATTTTGTCCGTTACTTGCCTTACAGCTCGTGGTGTACAAAATAACAATGACTGGTACAAACCAAGGAAGGAGGAAGGGAAGGAGAAGGAAGTATGTATAAAAGACTAAGATGAAAGATGGAAGATGATGAGGGGAAGATGACAAAGTCACAATGAAAGGAGAAAATTAATGAAAGGTGAGACTGAATTTAAAACACAAGAAAGTGGCACTGTTGAGACTCCTATGAAGCATTTTAGCTCAAACCTACAAACTGCAGTTTGCAGAAAGCCTTTCGTCTTTCTGTGAACAACACAAAAGATCACCATTCTGTGTGGCTGCCTTTTTCCCTCTCAATTCTGTTTTAACAAAACTATAACGTGAATACTTCCCCCTTGGCCTTTTGCTACTGTCAAACAACTGCAATTTAAATAATAGAAAATGGATTTGATGGAAAGCTCACAATGCAACAGTGGTGAAAGTGTAATAGGAAAATATTCATTCCACATACATAAAGAGAAACAATAGAGAATGTAGATTTTAAAGAAATGATCAATGTATAGACTAATAAAATCTCGTCTCGGACTCGACCGCATTTGCACTCGGTTTTGTGTCAGTCTTGAACATTGAGGACTCGGGATTTTATTTCAAGACCAGTCAAGACCGTAACTTTTGGAATATCAATAAATTGCTTTTGCATTATCTGTTTTATTTGTTAACATCCTAACTTTGACTGGATGTAAAATGTATTGTTTCAAATGCAACCAATAACCCTAATTAAAAATGTGTTGTTCCCTTTAACAATTGCCTGCCCACCCTGCAATGGTAAAGATTGAAAAGGAGTAATGGATAAAGATACTGAAGTTGATTTCAGCTCTTAGTTTGTATGTGGCCATTTAAATGGGAATGTGGATCTTTCAGATAGATTTGACCTATGATCCCGGTTCACATTTTATTGTGTCATCTAATGTGGGAACTGGTCTTGGTCTTGACTCGGTTTTGCCCTCCCTTTGTCTTGGTCTTGACTTGGTCTCAGCCTCTTGACTTGACTTGACTTGACTACAACACTACTACACATAGAGAGTTTGGAGAGATATCTTTCATACAAAATGAATCCTGTGTTTGTAGCAAAGTATATTTACCTCTGATATATACAATAGTAGACAAGTATAAAGTAGCATAACATGAAAAAAAATCTCAAGTAAAGTACTCTCAAAAATGTAATTTGGTGCAGTACTTGAGTAAATGTAGTTGCTTTTCACCACTTGTATTAACACCAAGCAATATATCAGTCCTGCAAATCTCCTGAAAGAAATCATAAAACTACTTGATCACAGATTTTAAGGGTTGCTTGTGTATCTGTGCCCAGAGGCCAATCATCTAAATCTGCCTATGAATAAAGAAAAAGTGTATGGAGGAGAAGGAGATATAACAAAAAAAAAAGAAATAGAAATGACCAACCCATTCTCACTTGCAGTTGTCACATTTGAAAGACCCCTTAGCGTCAGTTTTTAACGCACCAGGTACCCCTTTAACATCATTGTTTCATGCTACTGGCAGGCCTTATATAAATAATTGAAAAGTCGGAGTAGGGAGGTGGTCGAGGTCCACTTGGGTACAATTAGGCCCAATGCTGGTGCTGTAACAACAAACATTTTGGCGTGTAACTTTTAAACCATAAGGTCCAGACAAATCTATCTGACCATTTTGAAATTTGTTGAGATCTGTTTTTTTCCCTTTTGCTTCTCCTCCTACAAATTTTGATCAATCATCACTAAATTTTTCCACACAGTTTTGCTATAGCTGGCCCTCAGATTTTGCTCAAATGCTGTGGGCAGGGCTTATATTTAAAAAATATTGCATATCTCTGTGCGAATATACACCTTGTGCTATTGCAACCACATTCAATAGCCATGTTTAGATATAATGTCTGGGTGACCACATGACAAATGTGGTGTCATTTGGCCAATAAGTGGCGCTGTAGCAGCGGCATCCTTTCATAAAAGAACGCTCTGTCTGTCTGTCTGTCTGTCTGTGTGTATGACTGTCTCTGCATATCTCAACAGCTCTTCATTCGCTTGACTTTATGCTTGGCAGGTGTATTGCTGAGGACCCAGGGGAATGTCGACTGTGCAGCCATATCACGGTTCTCAACAATGGGGCAAGCAGCACTTCCAATTATTAGGATTGTCTTTTTTAATGTGTGCTTTTTTGATGACACCCCTATCACTGGAAAGATTATGTGTGATATCTCACACATTATTGATTTAGTTATAAATCTAAGCATAAGTTTTTTCTAAGGTGAAATACATGACTGTTAGAACAATGAAGTTCAAAGAGTTAAAGGAGAATGCATGACTTTTAGCCAAGAAACTTAAGGATAGCTGACATGTTGCTCACCAATAAGTGATGTAAATGAATGGTCATGCACATTATGCATTATTCAGCAAACAGTGCCGCCTTTCCATCACATTCTCCCCAGACGCCAGTCAAACTAACACATACGCCTCATCATGCACTATTCATAAGCCTAAAGATTACTGACGTCTCATAATTCACAGTGACATAAAGCTGTTAGGAAGTAAAGATGTGTGGCTTCAAAATAAGACAGCCGTCATTTAAATAATGAGCCAATGATTCTCTAAGTAGTGAATATTTGAAACAAAATAATGATGGAAAGATGGATGAAGTATAGGAACTGAAAAAGTGATATACTGCAAGAAAAGGGGGATACAACCATAAACAAGGGATGCAAGAGCAAATTAATGAATGAGTAGCCTACATTAAGAGAGGAATAAACTGGTGAAGGAAGGAGAGTGAAAATAAAGAAAGGGGTTGGGGGGCAAATGGAATGAAAAAATGCACAGTGTTTATAAGGTGGGTAATAAAGACACGCGTGATTGAGTTTACTTTCTATTGTGATAGTTATTGTAACACCTCTTGTGAGAAGGATCAGGGTCCAGCCTGGACACCTCTTCCTCTAGTGAGGAGGAAACTTTGATATATAGAAACTTGTTTCCATGAGATGAGATCTCTCTCTCTCTCTCTCTCTCTCTTTCTGCCCATTGCCATGAATGTTTAGGTTGTTTAGGTTGCAATGTTTCCAGAGCACAAATTCACAAAAAATATATAATTATTTAATAATGTGATAATTAACTTACTTGTCTGTGTGTCATTTAGCTCTGTTTGGAGCAGGTTTTTAGTCTTTCTTCTATTGTTACTGTGGAATGAAGTTAGTTCAATATAAACCAGGCCTATAGACCTAACTAAAATATTAAAAAATCAAAAAATCATCTTTGATGTAACTAAGCTACTGCCATGTTACTGTAGCTTAGCTTGCAACATTTCACTGGGGGTAGCTTCTGTGTAGTTAAGCTTCATTTAATGTAGAGTAGCTAGTAGCTTAGCTCACTACATTTTCCAAGTAGCTTGCCCAACACTGGACGCAATTTTCTCAGCGCTGAACTTTCTGTGTTCCTGAATACAGATTTCACTCGCCGGACGACCAACTCTGTTTTCTCCTTTTTCCTACCTCTATTATTTTTTCTTTATGTTACCAACACAATTTTGGATCCCTAAGGAAACTGTTATATACAAGATAACATTTCATTCCTGCAGAAGAAGACAGATAAACTCTGTGCTTAACTGAGAAGATCACCCTGTGTTCTACCTTCTAACCCTAAGTCGACTTTGCTGATTCCTGTTGCTGCCACTGAAGAATCAGCTGTGCCGTTGAAACTACCAGCATCATCAGAACTGAGCTGAGAGAAAACTCCGCTTGATTTCCTAAAATGACTGATGCATCTACTCTCTATCAAAGTGACACGTACGAGGCTTTCGTATGTCTGCAGATAGTTCTGTAACTTACTTGTACAAGCTCCATGTGGTGAATTTCTGTTAAGAAACTCCAAGGGATATATAAAGATCGCTGTGTCTTGTTTTATTGCCGTGTGTTTTCTGTAGTACACACGATGCTTTTTCCAGTACCACTCACTGGGCCGCGGTTGCTTTGTTACTATTAGTGTGTGGTAACGTATCTGTATTTTTATCAAGCCAAGGAACACAGTTGCTGAATGCAAGTTCACCACCTTTCCTCTCATTGATAAAGTTGTTGCTGCGTGTTTGCAACAATAATTACGATTTTTGGTGTTGGCTTCTGTTGTCTGAGAACAGACACAATTGCACATTCTGTCTAATCCAAAGCCAGCAACCGCAGCTGAATGAATCATTCACTGATGGTGGCTGTAGGATAGACTGTGGTATATTGTATATAGTTATCTCTGCGCCTTTCTTTCTCTCATTCTGCTTTCTAACCACACATGCACACACCACGTGATCTCTGATGCTAACCAGACCTGTGACCCACAGCAGGCTAGCATCAGAGGTCTCCAATTTTTTAGTTCAGGGGGAGAGTGATTTTCCGCCATCTTGATCCTGAAAGCACTGGACTGCCATCTTGATTCCAAAATCAGCTGGCCTTTTCTGTCCAATTCTGAACCAGATCTGTGACCACCCACTGGTCAGATTAACCCCCTCTTACCCTCCTTTGTCTCACTCACACACACACACACACACACACACACACACACACACACACACACACACACACACACACACACACACACACAAAACATGCTTTCTGGTTTGTTGTATGTTTTTTGTATGATTTGTTTTATTGGCTTCATTTCATTTTGGTAAGAATAGTTAATAGTGATTTACTTGCTGAAGTTGTTGATCATTGATCTATGCTTGAGTCTAATAAATCTTATTATAATTTTAAGAGGTCACTGCCTGTGATTATTTCTGTATAATGTTGCAGTAAGAGTTGGTTGCCACGGCCAGTGTACGGACTCAACCTTTTCTGTTTGCCATCTATAGGTAGACAAACCTTCTTTTAGATTGATCATACTTTGCTGATATTTGCTTATTGGTCCCTGATTCCAGGGTGGTGCCCCATATTTATTAATTATAATTAATAATTTTGACTATTAATATTTCAAGAATATCTTTGATATTCAGCTAACCAAACCTGAACCAAATGTTGAAAACCCCAACAATAGATAGATAGATGGATATTTTTATGCAACAGTGTGCTGCAGGGGAAAAAAATGAAGTGTAACAAATATCTTTACTGTGTTCATGCTGCCAGCATCACAATCAATAAGTCAGTCATTTCCAAGTGAACGCATTCAGATTTTCCCAGCTTCCCTCTACAGCTCTAATTTTAACACTTGTGAATGCTGCAAAGCCACATGATTACACTCACAAACTCACTCAAGCTTATGTCAGCTCACATGCAATCCTCAGCAGGAACATGTACATGTTTTCTCTGAATTTGATTGATTTTTAATGTACCATTTAGACAGACACAACCACATCTGATTAATATTTTTACTGAATAAATTCAGGTGCACTTGCTCTACTCTACTAGAGCCTCTACTAGATCAAGCATTTGAATATAACTTTTGTTTTGTGTGTACCTAAAGTAAATCACATTTAATGCGAGACATAAAACATGAATTGCTGAAATTGGAAAAGAAGTTGCAAAACTATTTTAAAAATATGAAGAAATATATGACAATGTCATAAAATTATTTTACTTTGTTTCCAATGCAAATCAACATCTTTAAAGTATTGTTTTATATTAAATAAATATGTATTAAAATGTATTATATAAAATCACAGATTTTTTTATTTTAGTGCAGCAACTTATTCTTTTTTGTTTCATAATAAATAAATGAACTAGGATCAAACAGATCATAGAGCTGACATGGGCAAAATAATAAACAACACAGAAGCACACAGACCAGGAGTAAACACAAACACATGAACTAAGGCACAGGACTACAAACTAAGGCAAGGTACTAAAATGCAGGATTGTGAACTAAGATAAGAGACAAGATAGATACTAAGTAAACATACATGCGAAGGAACAAAAAATATACACAGCTACAAAGAGAAGCACAGAACCAGAAGAAGTCACATTATAATGAAATATATAATGAAGTCGGATCAGCTTGTAATTTCTTTTCTTTTTTTTTTTACTTTCATTTTTCGGTATGAATTTGAATCCAGCCCTCAATGGGTAGGTGATTTTGGTTTCCATTGAATGTTGTTACTGTTACTGATCATTTTGCTCTCAACCAATTGTACAATATACAGTAAAGATTTTGTAGCTTAAAATATTTTGTTCATCATGACCTGATGTGTGATTTAAGCGTTCCCTTCATTTTTTGAGCAGTGTAGTGTACTAAGCAACCCAAAATGTATTTTTGCAAGTATGGGCACATCAAAAATAGTCCAATAGTGATAATGTAATTAAAGTCAATCCTCATCCATCTTTTGCTTTAAGATTTTTGTAGCAGAAATACCAAAGGCCAAAGATTGTGCATTTACTGATGATAAACTCTGTTATTAGAAAAAACAAGCTCTCATCTGGGACTCCACTAACCTTCTGCTTTTCTCCTATTTGTGAGTTATTTTTGAGAGAAGAAGAGCTTGTGTTTGTGTGTGTGTGTGATTTGATAAGAGTCTTCAAAGTCCTGCTAAAGGATAATGCCATCCATCCATCCATCCATCCATCCATCCATCCATCCATCCATCCATCCATCCATCCATCCATCCATCCATCCATCCATCGTCAACAGCTTATCCTGTGTACAGGGTCGCGGAGGGGCTGGAGCCTATCCCAACTGACATTGGGCAAAATGCGGGGGTATACCCTGGACAGGTCGCCAGTCCATTGCAGGGCCAGGATAATGCCCCTCATGTTTAAACTAAAGAAATCCTGTTCCTACTGGACTCCTTCAGATGACTTCTCACTGTCGACTGTCTATGTATCCCAGAATTAATGGTCATATATAAACATATGCAAATATAACAAAAGACCTCACATATGATTCTTGTTAATGCATGTATTTGATTAAAGTCAATGCTCTGTGTTTTGTACAACGTGAAAAGAGGGAAGAATGAAAATAAAACACTTATAATAATCTGCATGATAATGATGGGCAGCACCTGGATTGAAGAACAAATGATCAATCCTTCAACACATCACAATCCTTATCTCCTGTCAACTGACCCAGATTGGACCATATTTGTTCCAACTTGGTCTGATCAGTCATCAAGTCCAAATCATAATTATAATCACCAAGTGTAGGTAGCAGTGCTTCATATAATACAACTTGAAGATAACTTTTGAGTTTCTATGTCTAATTGGCATGTATTAAAAAAATCTGTCTGTTGGTGAATTTACACCACATCTATTGAGAAACAAGCAAACACACTGTTGATGCCTCATCAGCATTAAATGTCCAGATGTGGCCACCGTCTCTTTGCCGACAAGATCATTGTCAAGATCATCATCAAGTCTATTATTTCCTCCAGAGCTGAACTCTGATAATGACTGCATTTCTCATGACTCACTAATCATGTACACCTAGTGAGTGCAGAATATTAGCACCAGCTGTTCTCTTTTTATCACTGACGGCAGATACGGATGAAATAGAGGAGACTGAAGGTTACAAAGAAGTTTCTAAACTTAGGAGATGACAGAAAGAGTCTAAATGTTATATGTCTATATTCAGTTTGTCACGGAGTCTGTGAAGCTGTCAAAACAGGGTCCCTGTCACCTCCTTGTGCATGTGTGTGTGTGTGTGATGTCTGTACCTACAGAGGTGTGTAACTCTGTGTACAGTATATGTGGATGTGTGTGAAGACCTGTGATGCCTGTTGTTTTGACAGCAGACAGATGGGAAGTTTCCTACTGGTAATTGGCCAGATGTGAGTAAGAACACACTGCGCTGGTGGAGTGTGTGTGTGTGTGTGTGTGTGTGTGTGTGTGTGTGTGTGTGTGTGAGAGAGTGGGCATTAATCATGTTGTGGGGACATGAATCCCTTATGGGGAAAAATGCAAGTCCCCATAATGTAATTCATTACATTTTAAAGTTAAGACTTGGTGTAAGGTTAAGGTTAGAATCAAAATAAGTTTTCAGGAGAATGAATGTAAGTCAATGTAATGACCTTGAAAAAGATGGAAACATGACGCTGTGTGTGTGTGTGTGTGTGTGTGTGTGTGTGTGTGTGTGTGTGTGTGTGTGTGTGTGTGTGCGTGTGCGTGTGTGTCCATTTTCAAAATATTAAACAATGGAGACCCCTCTCTGAGAAACAGCACGGCTCAAAACGACTCAGAAATAATCACACCCAATTAAACTACAGACATAAATGCACTTTATTGAAACAGTGGCGTACACAGAATATGATTAATCAACACACACACACACACAACAGGAGGAGCTCCCCCCACTGTGTTTGCGTTTAAATAAAAATGTGAAGCATGTGATTTTTTTTCCCCCACACACAATAACCTTTTTGTCTTTAAATTGTCTCTTTTGCACTCAACCACATTTCAATCAATTTCCCAATTTAATGAAAATAATGAAATAAGTAAACGGCAATCTAAAACGCTGTTTGTTTGTTTTCAATTCACATGGACTTTAAATTAACTAATGAAGTTATAAATAGAACATGACGATGATCATTTGTCTCTTTAATGTAGATACTGTTATCTAAATTGCATTTTGCTGCATTGAAGCTCAAAATCCTTCTGAGAACAGCACAGAAATCTGTCTGTGCAATTCTGACTCTGAGCTGAGTCACTATCCAACCTGTTGATATTTTGTTGTGAAGTCTATATGTAGGGAGTTATTTCAAGTACAAACTGAGTAGAATCATCATAAACACACCACTGAAGTTTATTATTCACATACATGAGCGTAACAGCATGCTACAGTATTACATTTGATATAATAAGGAAATCTACTGCATCCACAATCTCTGGACCAAGCCAATAAAAGTCTGTAGAGGAAATTTTAATCCGCCACAAAATGTCCCGATTATAAGCTAACACATGTTTGCAAAAAATGCAATAAACAGGAAGTGATGTAATATCTTAGGTTTGCAATGGCTGATCTACACCAAGCTTGGGGAACTTCTCTGGCACGCCTTACCGAGGGGTTGAATAGAATTTGGTGTCAATCGGCCTCAAGGTGCCGCTATTAATCATATATCAATCAACCCTCCCATAGAAATACATTCATTTTACATCTCCGTAACCGCAAGTACAATTGATACCAAATTTGGGGCTATTGTTCCCCATGAGGCTCTGCTGACACCTGAGAAATTTGGTGCAATACGGCTTATAGGTGGTGCTATAATCAAAGCTCAAATACCGTGGGATAATCCCATTCATTTCAAAGGGATTTTTAAGGACATTGTGACTTATTACAACATACCACTACATTGCACCTTCATAAACCTTATATCTGTTTGGTGGATTCTGCCGATTCGTATGGTATAGGACACGCCTCTGTGCTGTGGCGTTTTCATTTCACTAAATCGCAATAACTGAAAAACTATTTTTTAATTAACTCCTCCGAGGCAGCAAGACTGATCGGTGCCAAACTTTGCACGGACCATCTCTGGACCAAGCCGATAAAAGGTTGGATCGGAAATTTTGATACGTGAAAAAAATGTCTCAATTATAAGCTAACAAATGTTTGTGAAACAGGATGTGACGTCATATCTTAGTTTGCATTGTCCGATCTACACCAAACTCGGTGACCTTATCTGGCACGCTGTCCCGAGGGGCTGTGTGAAATTTGGCATCAAGGTAGCGCTATTAATCGTATATCAAATAACAATCCCTTAGACATAAATTCACTTTAGATCTCCATAACCGCAAGTCCCTTTAAATTCAACCTCTACCCATTATTCACCATCGTCCCCAGGAACCACAGCAGGGCGCCCAGGTTGACTCGCGCAATCTCTGCAGGTCAAGGGGGGCGGCTGGCGCCGGGGGGCTTGGATCCCGCTTACAACTGCTTGCAGTTCTATTTTCATCTTGTGATTCTTAAAGGCTCATAAATATATACTTTAGTTTATTGCTGGTTTTGGTCTTTTCGTGGGATTTGTTAAAAAATATCAACAGTTCTTCTCATCATTGGTTATATATTAAGAAAAGTCACACAGTCTCAGGAAACAGGACAGGTTTAATTTTAACCAAAATCACAATTATTCTTTCGGTGTTAAAATCTTGCACTTTGTCCTTGAACGTAACCCTTTGTGGACTGAATGAAAAACATTGCCAGTGAACATTATCCAGCTAGCAATGTCATTTACTCCGAACCAAGTATATATAGTAAAGGAAATGTTTGGGGGACGGGGCTGCCATGAAATAAAATGACAAATAAACACAGGTATTTTCCAGACATAAAAAGGACATAATGATAAAAGTTGAAGCGAACAGGAATGATCTATAATGTTGACAAAGATTTTGAACAACTCCAACACTCGGTATTAAATCCACAAATTCCTCATATAAATATGTTACAAAGCAACCTCCCTAAATATCAGAATAAGATTGACAGCCATATGTGTAAAGAGAGCAGTAGTTGTTTCCTTTTACTTTTTCTATTTTAAATTATCTGACTCTGTTAAATGAAAAATAACAGATAGTTTAGAGGGAAAGTAAACATCACTTCCACTTCCCATTATTCCTTTTGCTGCCCTTACTTCAGTAGATGAACAAAATAGATCTATTCATTAAGCTAATACTGTCTGGAGGTTTTGTCTACTGCATTATTAGTTTCATAAATACCATCTCAGAGAGCAGAGAAAACGGTAAATCCTCCAGGAGATCATCAAACTGCAGGAGTGAACAATGCTAATGCAAAACTATTTACATTGTCAGTCCATTAAGATATTCTATAATGCAATGAATTTTATTGGATAGATCAATTTAGATAATTATCATGACTGATTTAGTTAAGCGAGAAAGCTTGATCAGCTATGTTTTCTAAATCCATTGTGTCTCTTTTGAGATTAGATGAAACGTGCAGATGATGTTAACTGATGTTAAAATGATATCAATGTATAATTTATTTCAGCATCAGATTCATTTGCTTTACAAGGCAGGGTTTGAGTGAAGGGCAAGATTGAGCTAATTTGCGCTTCACACGACGAGAGAAGGGAAACCACCAATTTAACCACCCACCATACCATCTCTTGTTAAAGCGTTGTGTAAGACTGCATTCAAATTGCCTTACCAAACCTGAGTGACGATAATCAACTTGGGAATCAAGCGCCACTAACAGTGAGCTAAAGACACTACTCCATTGTTACTCTTCACTTCACTCCACTTCTTAATGTTGTGCTGAAAACTGGAGGTTATAAATACAAGCAATCTTCCCTGAGGGAGGGAAACGTGGTACAACACATTAGTATGGGGGTCAGTACCTCATGGGACCGACCTGAAGAAACTATCAAAATGCCTGTCAGGGCCAATGTAAAACCCCAGTCTCAGTCTCTTTTCATTGTTTAACTGCACTACACACGGGTTAGCCGGTGGCAAGAGGCTGACCTATGTTGTACCTTGTTTCCCTCCCTCAGGAAACATTGGTTATATTCAAAACCTCCAGTTCCCTTTTGTCAGTACTCTCTGTACAGCACATTAGGGCATCTGTGCGCCCTTCTGCATGGGAAATTACCTCCACAACCAGGCAAGACATCTACTGTTTGGGTAGTGCTTTCCCTTCAACTGGGTTGGCAAAGCAGACAAGAAGCCGGTTCTGGAGGACTGAGGAAAACAGACTGTGCAAGCATTTTCATAGCCCCAGAGGAAGGTTGGACTGCAATGGTCTCACTGGCCTTGGCAGGCGTTGTGATAAAATTTCTTTAGGTTGGTCTCGTGATGATGCAGTTACATTTTGGGAAATGCACTTATTTGCTCTCTTTCTAACAGTGACATGAGAAGAACATCAATTTAATTTCTGTATGTTAAATAATGTGTTAGAATGATTTTCAGCCAAGGTTAGCATGAAGACTAGAAGCAAGGGGAAACTAACCTGGCTGTCTTCATGGGACAAAACATGCACACCACAATCTTTAAAGTTCAGTAATTAACACTCATCTCATGTTGTTAATGTAGAAATACTGCTTTTTGGTTTTATAAGCACTTACATACTGTTATTTTTATTTAGTACTCCTTAAAAAGTAATAATATTACTTTACTTATTACTGGGTATTAACAGTAACTAGTTACGTTACTTGTTACGTTCTTATATTACTTTCACTTTTCATGTTTTTTTTACAAAACATTTAATGTTAACGCCACTGGCTTTTGAACTAATGTTTTTCTTTTATAAGAAGTATTCGGTTTTACAAAACATAAAATGTTGATTAACACCACTCTCTCCCGGTTTGTGCAGTAGAAGCCCGAGTTTCACATTGCTGTGCTGCTTTAGCAGATGCTTCAATAAATCAGATGTAGAATTGTTGAAAGCTCTTTGCTGGTCGCACAAAGTTTACAACGGACGACAATGTTCTCTGCATCTTAGACTGTGACACAATAATGGCAATGCAAGTGTTTTCCACAGCTGCATCCGCAGCGCAGTTGCACGTTCAGACATTCACATATTCACATCAAGGACAGTGCGTTCAGTAATGCAGCATTACTTTGACTAGTAACTGTAATAATATTACTGTTTTGGAAATAGTAATCCCTTGGAAAAGTAATATTAATACAGTAATGTGTTACTGTAATAATATTACTTTAAGAATATTGTAATAATATTGTTCTACCAGTGTGAAGTAGCCTGCTCACTGCACTTTGTAGCAGTGTACTCGGGTGGTGGCACCCAAGGTTGGGGAGATTCAACACTATACAACAGTCTTTCATCAAAGCAATGTAAGATGCAAGCAGCACTTCGCCAATCTGTAATTATAGGTAAAAAAGAACCATAAGCTGTGTCTTGTGGAAGTGGCAACACTAAATGACCCATTATCAGTGTGAAGAATACTCTTATGTTATGGCTTTTATACAACATATTTTCACAGGATTGTCTGGCAAGCTTTCTGCACAGGTGTGTACATGCATCAGAAAAACAGAGATGCAACACATCATGGACTTTTGGTCTACTATCATGCTGATGGACAATTTTATGTTGAAAATGTGTCTGCATCTATTTTTTGTGTATCAGTGGTATAAAGAGACATCCTGAGGCAAATACAACAAAGCAGCTGTCCATCATCTTCACAGGCATTGCACTGCAGCCTTAACTGGACAGCAACTCCCCCAGAGAAACTCATCCACATAATCCAACTGGGCATGAATGTTCTTGCTCATATGTTCTTTTGAAGCTAAATCTAAAATATCTGCAGCTGTCATTTTTAAGGACCAGGCTGGCTGTTAAGAAACTGAATTAAAGAGATTATTCAAGTGCACAACTCACTGAGTGGCCTCTCTCTCTCTCACACACACACACACACAAACACACATGTACTGGTAATGGAAAAATAGTGCTTGGCTTTGGAGAGAGCTTCCCTCTTGGCCTGGTGTCCTTCTGCCCAGCACAAAAGGCCTCCATTTTTTTGGAAATGTTCAATTTCCTCATCATTATCATCAAACCAGTCCTGGTTTCTCTTTATTTTTTAAACCAAGGACTTCTCTGCCAGTGTTCAGGATCATGGTCTTCAGTGAACTCCGGTGTGCCACCACAGGATCAGGGTCTTTTGGTGGCAGGCTGTCACATACTGCAGCTTGGAGGAGCTCCCATGTCACATGCATTTCCAGGTTCCTGATGCATTGTTTTTTATTTATCTATGTTTTTCTTGTTTAGTGGATGAGATTATGGTCTGTTCAGCATCCATCTGTACTGGTCATTGCCCTTGTCTGATTGGCATTCAGGATGTTTTCAATTTGTTTTTCTGTCTGAAGAGGGAGGAGGTGATAAAAAGATTGAATTGAAGATTGTGTTTTGAAAACGTGATCAGGAGGTGAACCCCATTAAGTAGCATTGAAGTCCTCCATAAGAACAATCTTGTCTTATTTTAAGGTGCCTAACAGGATGTTGTAGACTGGTGTAGAAAGCTTCCTTGTTGTCCCCGTGGTTGTCCAGAGTGGGAGCATATGCATGCAACAGTGGTCTTCTGGTTGCTGTCCAGCTTTAGCTGTACTGTCAATAGGCATTCGCTGATGCCCTGGAGCAGTTCAGTAAGTTGGCTGACCAGGTTGTTTCTGATGGCAAAGCCAACCCCGTGTATCCTGGGTTCGCCAGCAGGCTTTCCTTTTCAGAATAAGGTGTACCCTCCCTTTTCCTCCCTCAGTTGTCCTTCTTCTTCCAGTCTGGTCTCAGATAGGGCTCCAATGTCGATGTTAAACCCATGTAATTCCCTTGATACAAAGGCTGTTTGTCTTTCTCACACAATCACACAGAGGCACAGACTCAATCCTCAACACTTACATGCTCACCCACAGGAGGCTTAAATCACACAAACACACACTGATGAGCCACTGCTTGACCTTGGCCTAAGCCACACTGCTGACAGTGTAAATCTACTTGTTCCCTGATGGAAAAGAAAGAAGAAGAGAAGCACAAGGCCATTTTCAGCCAGAGTCTGAACCAGTGGATCATACCTGCTGATTCTCCATATGTCATGAAGCTCAGCTGTTTAGTTACTAAATTACCTTGGCTTTATGGAGAAAGAGTCTGCTCCGTGTTAGTTTGTTTTTCATGATGATGATGATGATGATGATTATATTGTTACATTAGACAGCACATACAGAAGAACTTTGAATAAAACTAGGTAGCAGACATACACACATATATTCAACTTCTTAATAAAATACATTGTCACATTTAAATAAAAACGAAATGTAAATCTGAAATAATTCCATGCATAAATTGAGCAATAGCATGTATGCATAATTATATATATGCATAATTAGAATTACATACTTACAGAAGTTATAATAAGCTGGCTACAGAGACAGATTTGAATTTTTTTTCATGTTGTCATTTTTCCGAGCTGCCATGCTGCTGGACATTACAACACAAATTTCAGCTGACTTGTTACGACCAGCTCGCAGATTGCAACAAAGAAGGGAGATACATGCCAAACTTAATAGTAACAAATTTAAATGTTTTAACGTAAATAACAATAATATCAGAATCTGAGATGTATGAGAGTTGTGTCGACCCTGTGGTTGTCTGTTGTGTTGTGCTGGTTTGGTGTTTGTGAGTTCCAGGCTGTCTATGGGCAGAGCCAAGGCCAGGGTTGGAGATGTGGCTTACCTGTTCCGACTGGCTGACATGATTTTAGATGGCTGCCAACTCGGTCTACTCTCTTTTTGTTTCCCACAGCACCATGTACCACCCCTGGGACATGCCAGCTATTCATTTTTGACTTATTGTGTAGCTTTTCCACTCACTATGCAGTGAGTAATACACTGCACTCACTACATTTTACACTCACGACACTTCTGATAATGCTTACTTTCACATTTGTCTTGAAATTTATTAATGTTTATTCATTTAGCTGACGCTTTTATCCAAAGTGACTTACAATTGCTAAATATGTTAGAGGTTGCACGCCTCTGGAGCAACAAGGGGGGCATCTTGCTCAGGGACACATTGGTGTCTCACAGTGGATTTGAACCCGGGTCTCTCACACCAAAAGCATGTATCTTACCACTGCGCCATCACCACCCAGTTTATGTTTAGGTGATACAATAAAACCATTAACCTTATGATTGCGTGAGCTTCCTCTTTGTTAAAAGGAGGAGCCAACTTGTGACAGGGTCCACAAATGCAGCTTGGTGAGAGGAGAAGGGGTCAACACACTAAGGTCTGTGCAGACGGGCTTATGTTACCGGCCAGGTGCTCCCATTTAGCGCAATGACGCCTCAGCTCTAGTCAGCCAACCTGCGTGTGTTGTGTGTCCACTGCAGGACACACAACACACAGAGTACAAAATTCCAAGGCAACATGGATCTGGGGCCACCACAACATGACATAAAAGTTTGCTTTTATGAAATAATAGTTTCCCAAGAAATAGAAATTTCAACAACTACAAAAAAACTAAAACTTCTAGACGCAAAAACTTTTTCTACTCTATGGTCATTTGGTCAGAATTTCCTCCTCCTTCCTCCCACCTGGTGCCAGGTTTCAGCTGGACACAAACACTACGACGCCCACACTGCCCCTCTGGTCTTTTTCTAATTGGAACATTTGCAAACCTCATTTGCATGATTGGTCTTTGGCCACAGAATCTGAGGAAGCCACAACTAATGTCTGAATGTGTGTGGGGGTGTGTGTAAGTCGTGGGAGATGATACTGATGTATTAAGTTATTGAGACAAATAGAAGAAAAACTAAATAAGGACTATATATTTAAGATCGCTGTATGTTTAACCAAAGCATCTCTCTCTCATCTTAATATAAACTGAAGGTGTGTGTGAGAGTTCAATGCCCATCAATACGGCACTTAAGGACAGCAGTATGCTCTTAGACTGTGTGTGAATATGTGAAAAAAGACATTTTCCACACTGTTCATAAAAACACAATGTGCAATGCATGTGTGTCCACATCATGCATACTTCAAACCAGGGAAACACGTTATTTATGCAGCTACAGTGGATGATATGTTGTGGTGGGGATGAAAAGTAGAGTGAGAGTTTTGCTGATTGTTTAATTTTATTACAGTCTATACATCTAAAACAAATGATGCAAATACATATTTTTTTTAGTCGTCGACTTGCACACTTGACTTGTATGCATCTGGCCTCGGTCTTTGTTAGAGCATTTCCAGATAATTCTGAAGAGTTTATAATATATTCTTTTGTTTCTACATATTAGAAAAAAATGTCCTCAACAACATTTTTTCTCATCTACAGACTGTGATTTGCAAGACACTGTTCAAATTGTTCATAAATCAGATGAAGTCTGGCAGTAAGAGTGTGAAATCAGGTTCACTTAGCTTCAGATGAAGACTTTTCCTCCCTTCATGGGCTGGAGTCCATAACAATGTGGTGACCTTTCTTTCTGACATTTGGTATTGTGCACATTAGCATTATTGTAAAGTGTCTTTGCAGGCATATTATGGAGGGTGATACTTGTAAGATAGGGGATGGAAAGAGCTGGCAGCACACACACACACACACACACACAAGCTTTGACAATGAAAATGGGTGTGGTGATGGATCAGTGGATAATACACATCCCTCTGGTGTGAGAGACCCAGGTTCGAATCCACTGTGAGACACCAATGTGTCCCCGAGCAAGACACTTAACCCCTACTTGCTCCAGTGGTGTGTGACCTCTGACAATATAACAATTGTAAGTTGCTTTGGATAAAAGCATCAGCTAAAAGAATAAATGTCGTAAAAATATCTGTGTGAGTTTCATGGAAAAGTAGATGAAAAAGATGTTGCCTGAATGAACCAGGAAATGAGAATTTCTCACACACATTCACACTTGACCCTGCAACCACACACGTAGGTTGGCATAATTTGATTCTTAGAAAGTTCAGAGCTGATGTCTTCTCTCTTTATATGTAGCTCTATTTCATTCACACATACAAGATTAGCATGTCAACAATCAACAATTATCCAAAGAACAATGTCACATCATGCAAACCCCAGCACCTAGCTTGTTGTCCAAACCAAATATGGGATACCGTAATTATTTTTTCGCCTAATTATCTAACATGTTACTACCCAAGAAGCTTAGCATAAGATCAATCAGGAAGACGGCCTACTCATTCATTCACATCTCTCTCTCTCTTCTCCCTTTCCTTGTAATCGATATCAGCGTTTACTCTTCAGTAAACCAGACAGATTTGGCCATCATCTCCATCAGCCAGTCATATTGTTGCTGTTAAATCTTAAATCTGTTCTCCTCTCTGCTGCTGTCAGCTGTCATTTCATGTGAATTGCTTGACCCTCCTCCACCCAATTCACCTCCAGTTTCATCACATCCAGTGCCCAGAGTTCAGAAAATCCATCCAAAGCTCAGCCATTCTCTCATTCCATCACCTCTACCAGTGTTTAAACTCCATTGGTGGGATATACTATACCATATATGGCTACCCTTAAAAATAATATGATGTTGTGATGGGGCCTAATTGCCAAAGATTCTTCACATTTTTCATCTTTATTGTGCACATGTCAATAAATATTGTTCACTTTCAATAAAGTTTCCTGATTTAAATATATACACAACCCCATTCATCATATCTCTATTAGATTTGATCAGAAAACAGCACAAAACTCCAGCATCTGAACAAAATAAAAATACATAAAAAGCTTATGCAGGTGCATCATGCATATATACATATATCAATGAGGCTAAAGTGCAACAGACACGGACCGCATCAACTGACAGTGGAACCACCCACCCCACGCTGATTCTTTTTCTCATTCAATTGCAATGGGAAGTGTGACCAGTTCTCTCATCCTCCTTCTCCCATTGGGCTCCTAAAACGTTTAATATGTTTGCACTTGGGGAGTTGAATGTCCAGAAATCACATCTGCGACAGCAGATCGAGCATGTGTGTGTTGGTTGAGAAATTTTAGCGTGTGCATTTTTTGTCACTCATCATGCTCGCTGTGTGGTGCATTAAATCAGTCATTAGTTAAGGTAAGGTAGATGCCCTACTAACAAATATTAAGATATAAAATGCTAAATCTGTAGTGTCGTAAATGTTTTGCTTTATTGTACGATTTTAGTATTGCTCACTAATTGCTAATTAGAGTCTAATGACTGTGTAAGTTGTACAGACTACACAGCCCTCACAAAATGTGTGATTTTGGGCTAATTGACTTGAGCACTAATAGGAGCCCACTTTTGGCCCAGGCCAAGGTGCAGCCCCTTGCACCTTTGCTGACACACAGCTAATTCTCAACAAGAGAGATCATTTGTTGGTGCAACAAACCAGGACCAAGGTGGCATGAGATGAAAACTTAATGGTTTTGTCTTCCAAGCACTAGTTTTGTGTTTTATCAATCACAATAGTGAGTATACTTAGAGGTATGTTTTGAATTTCGAGAACTATCAAAACAGTAAATATGAATATGGTTGGGTCACCTCATCCCAATCTGTTCAGCCACCTTCAACTTTTTTATTTTTTCTTATTTTTGGTTGTTGTTGGCCACAATTTTATGCTCAGCGTATGGCTTTTTATAAACTTGAGAAGACAGGAGTGGAAAAAACATGCTAAACACCTTGCATAATTGTCACTTAAATGACCAGGACATAAATGCTAAAATGTGTCAGTTCTGTTTTTCTTTGTGTTGAGTAAGATACAGTGGATTCTGCAGAATGGGTTTATCTCCAAATACCACTGTTGTCA
Source organism: Lepomis macrochirus (assembly GCA_024633595.2). Lineage (NCBI taxonomy): Eukaryota > Metazoa > Chordata > Actinopteri > Centrarchiformes > Centrarchidae > Lepomis > Lepomis macrochirus. Next base: position 11,169,127 of record JALXJV020000020.1, read on the forward strand.
GCATTGTTGGAGGCAATGCTACATGTCAGTCTCATTGATATCTTCATTGCATTTAAAATTTAAATCCTTTTTCTTTTAAACCTACATTTAATATTTGATTACACAGAATGCTGTTTCAGAAATCAGCTGCTGGTTGCCCTTTGTTACTGCATGCGAGGTCCTGTTGTCACTATAATGTATGTATCCCTATGTCATCAGTTTCTGCACTAATATCCCCAAGTAATGGTCCTAAGCATTTATTGTACTTTGGACATTAAAGTCATTTTCACTGTGAAATATGCTGGCAAAGTTGTTCTCTATGACGGTATGTACTTTGGGGAGCTGAATAGTATTTCACGCTGTTGATAGATGAAGCAAAGAGGAACACAGAACTGAGGGGAGGTTGGAGAGGAATCCAATTTCTGAGGACACGGGACATTGCTTGTCTATATCTTCCTGTGTTTATATATATTTGGCCTCAGAGACAGCAGCAGTTGGAATGTGTGTCCTCTGAGGCAGCGCCAGTGGAGCTTTTATTTCAACTTCATAATGTCCTGATGGAGAGAGAAAGGGAGACAAAGAGAAAGGGAGGATGGGGAGAGGAAACCATTTGTGAACATGAGCAGTAAGACAGAAATGAGAGAGGTATAGCAGAGAAGCTATGTGAGGCCTGTCCAGTTATCTAGCAGCTTTGTTTTGATTGATTGATTGATTGATTGATTTGATTTAAGGCTACATTTGAGGACATAGGAAAACTGTATTTAAATATAACAAGCAATGTTGCAAAGTAAATAGCCAAAACCAATTTCATTAAAAAGCCGTTAGCTATAATTAAGTGTTGGTTTGCACTGATGCCTTCATTAAGAGATCGCAAACTTATGTAATGGTTATAATCTTATATTAATAAAAATATACATGAAGATGAAAGAGGATTGAAATTCCACCAAACAGTTCAGTGGCTGCTGAGCACAGCATCAAATTGAGTCCAAAAAGGTGAACAGGAACTGTAGCAGATGGTGAAAGCTCATTAAAGTGATGGTGCTCAGCCAAATTCAGAAATAGGTAGGTAGGTTTATTGTCACAATATAACAAGTTATAGAGTAACTAACTTCTTCTTAATAAAGAATGTATTTTGAAAAATAGTAAACAGAAATAAACCATCATCAGTGGAGCTGTGCTGAGGATGAATTAGAGTTTAAGAGTCTGATAGCTTGGGGGAAAAAAGCTGCTCTGCAGTCTGGTGATGCGGCAGAAGAAACTTTTCTATCTCTTCCCAGAAGGCAGCAGAGTGAACCTGCTGTGGCTGGGTGGTTACTGTCCTTTAGTATCCTTTGGGCTCTGCGTAGAAGCTTCACCTTCTTCTGGGTGATCTTCTGGGTAGTTTTAGTCACCCACTGTAGAGCCCTCTGATCCTGGGCCGTGCACATCCTATGCCAGTTTGTGATGTTTCCAGTCAGGATGCTTTCCAGTGCTCCTCTGTAAAAGCTGACTTAGCAAACTTGACGTGGGAATTTGGCCTTCTTAAGCTTCCTCAAGAATTACAGCCGTTTCTGTGCGTTCTTCTCCAGAGTGGAGAAGTCAGATGACCATGTCAGGTTCTCTGTGATGCTGATTCCCAGGAACCTGAAACTGTTCACCTGCTCCATCTCAGCACCACTGATGTAGACAGGAGTGTGCATCTTTATCTCCTTCTTCCTAAAATCAACGATCAGCTCCTTGGTTTTGCTGACATTGAGCATGAGGTTGTTCTCTGAGCACCACTCTACAAGATTAGGAATTTCCCCCCGATATGAAGTCTATAATAAAAACCATATAATAAATAATAAATACATAAATAACAAAATATAAATACATTACAGTCCTACATGCAGGCTGTAATACTACAGGTGTTACCACTGCAAAAGGCCCAGTGTTTTCCTGTGTGGCAGATCAATTTTGAAGAGGCTCTACAAGGAATTTAAGAAGAACCAGTTTATTAAAGAAAAATGTGAAATTTGTTCTAAAATCTGCACATTTGATTCTGTACTGTGTGTTTTCAAGTAATAATTCTATCTCCATTGATTTTACACTTAAACGGCATTGTAATGACAGTTTTGATATTATGTGTTGTTGTGATGTTCACAGGATAAATGAACGAAATATGGATTTCAAATTATAAAATATTGGTCCAAAATGTTTGCCAGTTGACTATGTATTTTTTTGCAGGAGCTCTCTGTGTTGGAGTATCCACTGAAATGAACTAGGGGGCTGCATTTCATCATGCAGTGCTATTGTCTGCCTGAATATGGCCTCAATTCACAAAGATGTACTGCGCTGCGCAATGAATGCCATCACCCCTTGAGCAAGACACAGCCCCCGACATCTCTATTTGGAGTTGTTCAATCGCAGGCAGGTTGTTTTGACAGCTTTCAGTTGTGAACATGCGTAGTTGGAAGCAGAACAGTCTTTAACAGAAGAGCATTAATGGTCAGTGAAGTTCTGCTGTACAAATGTACATGTATGTTTTCAGGTTGAGAGACGAAGTGTACAGAATTCGGCACCTGCAGTTAGTGGAGATCACTTACATATATAATATAAGCATTGACAGGTGTTGAGGCGTGACCAAACACTGGAGATGAGGACAGCTTAGCGATACTTTTCATCTCAAGGCAAAAAGTTACATATTGCTGCTTCAACAGTAAAAGTTTTCCGTGCAGCTTGTCTGCTTTTTTATTCTGATTTTTTAAAAGTAAATAGCTAAGATATAACAGTCAGAGTGGAGTAATAGGCAATGCTGGAGTTAAAGTAAATAATGTCATGGTGTAATATTTAGATGTGCGGAGACCTGCCTTGGCTTTGCTATAGCGAAGTGTTTATTAATGCTGGTCTGAGACCAATGTGGATGTGACAAATTTAGCCTGCTTTGAATTCCCCTAAACCATCAGCAGATCCGAGGAAATAGGCCTGTCATACTTGCCTGATAGATTAAAATAGTCTATATATACATATATGTATTCACTCAGATACACTCCCATTTGATGGCTGTCAGACAGCGTGGCAGCAGCGGGGTGTGTGTGTGTGTGTGTGTATGTGTGCCTCTGCAGTTATGAATGTAGCTGTGTGTGCGTGTTTGTCTGGAGGGGCCGTGCTTGCCATGCAGGAGCTTAACACACAGAACTTTGATTTAGTGCTCTCTCACACACACGCACAAAACCACACAGCTACACACACTCATACATGACAGGCTGTTCATGCAGTTATAGATGAAAGAAAGGTTTGGGGGAACCAGTTGGCCTGAAGACAACATTACTGCGTGTAGATGGAATGTATAGTCAAATGTTGCAATGCTGGTGGAGTGTTAGAAATGGCATATGAACGTCAAGTAGATAGAGGAGGAAAAGAAGATATGGAAGCCATAGACACATTTTACTGATTTGCAGCAAGAGAGGAGGAACTACTGACTAAAAATCCATTCCATTCCCTTTATGTAGGAAAATCTGCAGACTCTTAGCCCTCCAGGGATATAAAGCATAATGATTTTGTCAAAAAAGACTGGTTGAGTTTGCCTCTGTTTATATTACCTTTCCCAAAGTGGGGCAACCCACCTGGAATGTGGCATACATCAAAATTGGCTACCCAGTGAAGCAAGCAAATTAAGGTATGAGTTGTTCAGAGAGGGATGCAGCTTGTTTACAGGAAAGACTCCTTAATGTTTTGCATGCTCAGCAAATATGAGAAATGACAAATGAAAGAGTTAATGTGCAAGAGGTGGTGTGGTGAAAACAGCTCAAGGAAGAGGGAATAACAGGCTGGTGAAGGAAAGCCTGAGAATGAAAGAGAGCCAACAAAAGAGATCAGGAGAGCGACAAAGAGAAGAAAATCAATATCTAATTTTGCAGGTAAACATCGTCCCAAACAACGTTCAACCTCAAGAGGTGATACGTTTGGTTGCTTCATTCTGAGAAAACGTCATTATTTTAGCCCCGTGTTTTCTAATCTTCCTAGAGATGAAAGCGTAAGATGGATTAATTTGATGTACCTCGGTGCCTCTCTGAGTGTTCTGCTTTGGCCTCTGCTGTTAGTTGATTATAATCAGTTGGTGAGAAGTGGCAATCAGAGAAAATCAGCTCAGAAGAACAATGAAACTTATAATTATTCCACTGACCGCCTATATTATTGTGTCTAATTTTGTGAAGGAAGGGATGAACAAGTAATAAATTCTGTTTCATTCGACAAACAGAAATGTTACAATGTTATATCAATGTGAAAAATAGATAGACATATGCATGGATAAATTAATAAGCAAACAGAGTTACTAAAGTATACATTGTCATTTAAGGGGGCTTTCACACCTGACACTTGCGTCCTGTCGTCATCATCTGTGTGGGCTGCGTCTCCCTATACTTGACATTGATTGGTTTATTAATCAGCAGGTATCTTTGACTTTGAATGAATGAATAAAAAATGAACATGTGCATTTGCTACTATATTGTTATTATTATGGCATTACTACCTGCAGCACCAACTATACTGAAGGCTAGTCGCAATTATTTCAATGCATTTCTCTGTGCATTTGTTTGTTACTGGTTTCTATGGCAAACGCCGAACTTCCAGTAAATAGTCTGAAAGTCCCAACCATCCAAAAAATGCTTTCGCACCAAACCAACAGAACCATGGTTCAGTTTGATCCGGACCAAGACTACCTCTTTTTGCCAGACAAAATCCTAATTTTCCTAATCCTAATCCTAATTTGTGGTCTGAGGGAGGTTTCACACGTGTATTTTTCCAAAAGTCTACACCAAATGAGGTAGTTGTGAAAGCCCCCTAAATGAACAATAATTCTATTTTTTGGCCACTTGGCAGCAGCTAAACAAGCTATAAACATGGAAAATATATAAAGTTGTTTTTAAAGGGAAGCTGACACAGCAATATATTAATAATTATCTGGAGTTGTTTGTCTGGTAACAAACATTAAATATAATATTCACTCTTCTTTTAGCTCTGTTAAAACCACCATCTCCTGAGGAAAATATCTGGCCCTAACCTTTTGTCTCTCTGCAATTTGATGTTGGTCTGGCAGGGTTCAGTGGATTTATCAGAGCTTTTTAAGTGAAATGGCTGCCTGCTGCTGCTTGAAACCAGGTGGATGAGAGTGGTGACAGTGTATAGAAACAGTAAAATGTCCACAAAAACAAATCAATGAGCTGAAAGATGTTCAAACACTTTGTAGAGCTGAGGCCAACTGGAGAGTCAGGGGACTCTGTGGTTTTATCAGTATGAGTGACCCCTTTTACACTATACATTTCATCCATAATTAATATAAAAATACTGATTAGAGCAGGTTTAAAAAACATAAAATAAATGAATGAATGAACGGCTGTGGAGGCATTCACTGATTTATTTAAATAAGCAATTTACAAGTCTAATTTGTTGCATCATCCTTGTGCTGTGCCACAAGCAGTCTTTAGTCCTGTATAATGGATGGAAAAACACACACTCTGCTGCCCAACCATAACTAAAAACTGTACAAACACATGACATGCACAAAAATCCATCATATGTTTACAATGCATAGTAATAATCTTGAAGATTTTCATTTCAGTAATTATCTGTTAAGTCAGTGTTTATCACCGACACATTAGTTATTGAGCCTGATGAAACCCCTTGCATTTGCAGAAACAAGAACTTTGTTGGTGGCAACATAAGACAATAGTCATTTTCTAACTCTCCCTTTCGCAGTGTCCTACCAAGAACAGGGGTTGAAGAGGCGCTCTGCCTGGATGATAATGCAGGCCAGCCAGTCGAATCACAAATCTCAGGGTGCTGGGTTCTGCCTGTTACTCATCCTCCCATTTCCCAGGGAAATGATTTACTCTTAGGCTTTGCACCTATCGAGTTCCATCGATAAGATGAATGAATCATCTTCATCATTTAATTCTCACTATACTGTGAAAAATAGTATTAACACAGGATGGTCCAACTGTGTTATCGTCCTAAATGTCTAAAGGAAGGAAGCATTTCTAAAGAATTATTTTCTGTTCCTCTGTAGAACTCTTTTTGTTGCTAAAATGTTGAAATGCAAGTGCAAATCTTTCCCATCTGGAAACTGTCGAGTCAAAAGCCAAAAGAGAGTAAAATAACAATGAGGTTCTCAATGAAATATTAATTAGTGTTGGATATATCTGAGCTCACAGATTCTGCCCCATTGGCCTCTGTAAAACCATAGAGGAAAGCGTGTGTAGCGGCTTTTCAAACCAGTTCAGGGGACCAGATAAGAATAGGTGTTAGGAGTTCATGGTAACTCACACCACACGCTCACTCATGCACTTTCATATTTCACATGAGCATTTACATATTGTAACCCAACTTAGTTGTAACAAGTTACATGCACAAATACACACATAGTTCTAAATACATGGTCGTACAGTGAAACAGAGAGATATGCATACACATACTCTCATCCAACCACAACCCACAGCGCTGACTCTCTTTTTCATTTACTCTGTGAAGTGTTACATCGCAAACAAGCTCTGTCAACTGTGACTACCTGCCTGTATGTGTGTGTGTTAGTGTGTGTGTTTGTATTCCATAGCTGTCTTCTGCCCTCTGCTGATTGCAACACACATCTGACAGCATGACTGACAGCAGAGTCTGGACAGCACATAAACAGCAGAAGTTGATATTAGAAATTTTGTAAAAACAAATCCTAGAACTACAACTCAACATTTGTCGGTCTTCCTGTGCATTTACACAGCAACTAACACCTAGTTTCTCAAGTCTCTGTAATCCCTTTGGCGCTATCCCTTTGTGCCTTCTTCCTCTTATAATGGTGGCTGTGTTAATTGTAGTAGTGTCCCAATTAAAAATTTAACTTTGTAAATGTAGTGGTGTGCTCCTCTTTTCACTCAAAAATAAAGTGCATTTGGCATAGAAGGAAACCAATTTACAACAAGTGTAAATTGAAGTTGGGATAGGACAAAAACTAAGATTTCCTGAATGAAATTATACTCAACATTGCCACTGGATGTAAATCTTGCGGTACATAATTGTCCAATTTAAACATACTGTAATTCCTAAGGATAGTGGGTTGGATCAACACAATGATTTTGATTTAATGGAATTAATCCTACAAATATGATGGAATAAGATAACGAGGTTTGGAGTTGGAGAGGTAAGCATTTCTGGTTGTTTTTGCAGTCAGTTTTCTCCACAGTGTGACTGTGTGGAAAGATTGGCAGACATTAATTTATTAACTACCTAAATATTGTCCAGAGATGACAACATAAAACACATTTCATGTTTTTCCTAGTCACTAATTCACACTACCATTATTTGCTAGTGACCTCATTTCTGCATCATGCATTATTCGGTTCTGTTTTATTCCTTTAACTTTGGCTGTCAGTCTTCCAAGCTGTCAGTCTTACACAAAGTCAACAAGCAGCCACTTAAAGCCATCATTTTCTGCCTTGTAGATAAGGCATATTGGGCTTGATTCTATTAGGCAAACAGCGGGACTGTTTTCCAGTAGTCTGTCAGAGTTTTGTGGCTGAGCTGTCAAGATTTTAGACAAATGATGAGAAAATGGTGAGAGAAACATAAAAAAAATTACCTCCAGATCCATCCATCCATAAGCAACCAGGTAGGTGATAGATGGGCCTATTTACTCCCTTGGAGGAAAAGCAGGGAGAGATAAGGAGAAGATGGAACAAGAAGAGAAAAAGGAAGAGTTGTAGAATCAAATAAGATAGGGAAAAGGATAGAGGAAGATCTTGATGGTGAGATGGATAAAGATAAGGCACTCAATGAAGGAAGGAAATGTGAATGAATAGTTGATGGAGCACAATAAAGGAGTAAAAGCAGAAAGGAAGGAGGGAGGGAGGAAACCACTGCAAGACATAAGTGAACTACAGACAACTAAGATTGAGATTTTTTTTTAAAAGTCCTGCAGGAAGGAAGAGAACAATGAAGATATAGTGATGTGAGGAAGATGTGAGGAAGAGGGATGAGCGCAGCCATGGTGACAGATGATTTAATTTCATTTGAAAGGAGACCTAAAAAAATATTTTCAAGGACAAAGTCATCAGCTTTGCAGTTCACCTGCTGTTGTGTTTCCGTGTGTGTGGGTGGGTGTGTGCGTAGTCATTGCAGAGCACCTGCTGCCTTTTAACAAATGCCAACACAATATATATACACAAGCTGCATAGTGAAAGGAGTGCGTCAGCAGCAGTATCAGTCATCTGTCAGTGTTTAAACTGCTGTGTGATCACCAATGTTTTGCCTGCGCTCACAGACCAATACACATTTAATGTAAGTTAAACCATAAAATATTAGGAAATAGACTTGCAGCCCATAAAGATGCTTTGGGTCACGGTTATGTGTGTAACACTCAGGTGAAATGCAAGCTATTATGTGGCATGCATAGAAAGCTGTACTGACTAAAACAGAAGCATATCTGTGTTGTCAGATGAGCATCACATGGATGTACTGTTGTTGACAGTCTGCTCTAAACTAAGCTCAGGCTATCACTGCTAGAATTTGAAGTAAACAGCATTTTAAAGCTGCATTATTAAAGCTGACATACTAAAGCCTCGGATATACTTGCTATTAACTATGTGTTCACCTACGCAAGATGGCTGCCACGCATATCATGCGTTCCTTTGGAGAGTAGGTTGTGCACGTCTCCAGGATTTAACATTAGGCGTCCGGAAGATGCAATTCAGGACATGAACGCGGGGGCAGTATGTCAATCTGACAGGCAGGTCAGCGGCAATTTACTGTTCGGCACACCAGCCCAGGTGGTGGCGGTATGCAAGTGGTTTGCCAACCGCCATTAGATGTAAAAGAAACGGTCAGCAGCAGATTTAGCAAAGGAGGATGTTTAGAATAAAACTCCTGAAGCTAGTTCGCAATTGCCGAGATCATTTTGATGTCTCATTTAAATCATAACCTTCTCGAGGGATACTATGTTTGGTTTGTTTACGATGTGCAAATTCGTAAATTGTCAAGGAAAATAATCCAGTGTCAGCGAGGGATGACCCTGCCCTGATCTGCCCCCTAGTTGATTCACATTTAATCCACGTACACGCAAAGTGCGCAGGCAAGTACATGAACAATGCTGTTTGTAACACCGACGCCTGTCTATGTCTACGCAATGTTAAAAACCAAGTTCGGGTGCTTAAAGCTCACATATTATCACCATATAAAGTTGCTATGTCAAATGTATTAGCAAACTACAGTTCATTCACACATACAGAAGACTCGGAAAACATTAGAATATGAGTTGAATTTGTGGACACCTGGTAAATGCCTATATTTGTTCTCTTTTTATCTTTATGTTTGTTTGTCTGTCTGCCGTGTGATGATGGGCACAGAGTGTACTTGCTGGACAAAAAAAACTTTTGGAAAAGATGCTGAAGCTCACCAAAAAGGTAAAATTAGTACATTATTAACACAAAAATATTGAATAGTGTAGCTTTAAGGTGTAATGGCATCATCCCGCAATCAATCTCTTAAAATACAAAATCACCTTGTTTTCATCCTCTTGTGTGTATCTTAGGGCAAGTTTGTAAACATGTGTTCTCTGTTCACCTGTATGTATTATTTTAATCCTTTTATTTCGTTTAGGTGTGACATATTAAGATCTGTCCAGGGACAGCAGATGTAAAATAGCCTTTTGGCTAATTCTGGCACATTCTACATTTATTTATGTATTATTAATGTGCATTGTCCCTGATAAATAAACCTGAAATAAATAAAATAAAATAAATAAATAAATGTGCCAAGGCACCGTCTTATGAGTAAATTTTAATTTTTTAAATTTTCTCTACCACTTAATGTCCGTGATGATGGAATTAACAGTTAACCCAAATGCCATGCTGGTCTGCAGTTTGCATTCATATTTTGAGAGTTACATAAATAAAGCTAATCTTCTCCTTAACTACCCTGACAGAAGCAAGGATCATCAAACATGACCCTTTACAAATATGGCTTATGCATTTCTTTTCAAAAGGTCAAAGAAATAATACATAAGTAACCAATGTTGTTACCACTGTACAGCAACACACATACTCAAACAAACAAAGCAGCCTCTGCAGTGAATGATTCTCACTGTGCAGGGATATTGAGCCCTACGGGTAGTGTCGTGGTCTAATCATAGACAGCTAGATTTGTTCCGCTTCCTCTCTGAATCACAAAGCACATGAACACAAAATCCTCACAATGATGACAATAAAATCAGTGCCAAAAGAAACCTTCAAATCTGTCACAGAAAGAACAATCTGCAGTCCAAACACAAAGAAAGTAGGTAAAGGGTTAACATATGTGAAATGTGACGCTAGTTCTCGTCAGGTGAAAAACCATCTCGAGACACTCACGCAACTGCCACTTTTCACACGCTGTCACACCACGCAGTGAACGCAGTGAAAAACAAATGTATAAATGATAAGGTCGAATTGCTTAGAGAATCGTCTTCACCCACCTGATGCGACATATATCAACATCTAAAAACTGAGGTGCAAACCTGCTCTGTTTAGGACTTTGAGCTGCACTTTATCGGAGGTGCCGAAGTTAACGTGTGTGTGCATTTGTGGTGAGATTTATGTCTGATCACAAGTTTCAGTAAGTTTCTACCTCCTTGTCTCATCCACACAGTCCTAAACGGTTGTTGTCTGTCTGACGGTCTGAGGGGGATCATGTAAGCAGAGCGGTAACGTTGACTAATGCACAGCAGAGTATAGACAGGTAGTCTTGTAAAATAATCCATCAATTAATGATGACGTTTGTCTCCTAAGTTTACGAATTTTTTCTTGACACATCAGAGAACATCTGAGGGATGGATTTTAAATGTGCAGAAAGTTTTGAAATTGAGATAAAAGTCGAGGAGTTTACAAATAAATTACAGGAGAATACATATCTGAAAGAAATACAGAATGCCAGAGAGCCTTACTACATTATGTTTCATTATATTTTTTGTCACCTGCTGCTTTGTTTCCCTTTAAATAAATAAAAACATTTCCACCATAAATGGATGCCGAAAGGCCAAAATGGGGCAGCAGATTTCAAAATAATGCAGGAAATTTTTTCAAATTTCCCAATTCGGCATTGAAGATTTCTTAAATATAGTGTTAAAATCTCATCTTGATCTCGTGAACCCAATATTGTGTCTCATCTTGTGACCAAAGTGTTTCGTCACACCCCTAAAGAGTGTTAATTAGGCATTGGGTAGCACTGGTAGGTGGCATATACATAAGTGACCCAGCAGAATATAAAGGAATATATCAACACTGAAACAGAACTGCCCAAACTATTGAGAATCAATCCAGAACTCATAGCTCAGCAGTGCCTTTGAAGTAGAAACTTTATAGTATACTGAGTGTAGGAGAACCTCAGTCACTTTAGACAGTAGACACTAAACAGATGACATGCAAATTTCATTTTTAGCAGAAGCTTTAAAACCTAAATAACAAACATAATTGGACATTTGAAATAGTGCTAGCATGTTTGTTATACATATCAGATACATACAAAAGCAAAGTGTAATGGAGCTTTAGTGTTACAAAAATAGTTAATATGATGTCGGCACTCGTGATAATCAGAACAAGGACAAGAATGTAGGTCTGATCTATAAACTCATATATGCTAGCCTAGTTTTTACTGCCTTTAACTAGACACACACTTTGCTAGAAGAGACACTCCTTTCCTTAGTGCAGTTTTTTAATTTTAATTTTTCTTTAACTTGTCTTTCTCATTGACCTGGTTGCTCATCCTTGCTGGCAGATGGAAATAATGAGACCTGGGAGCAATTTTGCTGCTCTATCACTTTGTTCATGACAGCATGACGATGGCAAGATGTCCCATACTGTATTCTTAACACACCAATAGATATAGACTGACATAGATGAATGCACATTTACTACAGCAGAATAATGGCAACATGTCCATTTCAATGAATTCCACGGCTGATGTGCGCAGTTGTAGGGTTTATTGGTTTATTGGTTTGCAAACAGTGGTGGAAAAGAGAGGAGCAGTCGTAGAAAAACACCCAACATGCTCAATTTAAAACCAGAAGCCTCTACTCGCCCATTCAGAAATTCACTGCAAGGCAAGTCCCACCCCACCAAAGTACCGGTTCTTTCAGACCCCCCACAAGCAGGGACTTTTTGAGTAGGTAAAATAAAGACCATAGAATTAAATTTAGACCCTGGTCCCTTCTGTGGAAACGCAGTGAGCACCTCCAAAGGTTCCTAGTTCCAGAGTACAGTTCCTTTGGTCGAAACATGGCTGTGGACAAAGTGCTTAGAAGAGGTTTCATGGTAGTATGTGCCAGTGGAAAGACCAGAAGCTACTGATTAAATGAATTGCATTACAATTTAACAAAATTTTAACTTAACTTGTAAAAGTCAATACTGAGATATATCAGCCCCAAGATAAACACATTTTTACCCACACCTCCTGCCAGAAATCTGGGGAGAAAAATCTTCAAACATAAATAAATGTTTCCACTAGTGTCTTATCTCATTGAGCAGATAATTTAATCCAATTCTATGTGCGTAAAACAACAATGTGAAACATGTAACTGAAGACAGCAGGATATGTGTTATATTTAGCAGAATAGCATACTGTCTGAGTCTGTTACTGGCATTTCACTGCTTTACTGAGAGTGAATGAAAGTTTGTGTGTCGTCGGCATATCTATGGTAACTGATTTTGTGGTTGCTGATGATGTTACCACAGAGAAGCAGACAAAAAGGGGAACCCCACAGAGCTTGTTGATCTGGTTCTTTAGCTAGCTAAATGGTCGACATTTTTCACCAGCCACTGGTTTACATTTGCTCAGCCATGTCATGCTGAGCCACAGCAGTAGGTTGCAAAGGGTTTGTCACAGCTTGTTTGCTGGAAATGGCTGCCTATGGGGACGCTGATGAATAAGGCCGGATTCATAAAGTCCATACATATAATCATTTAATCTATGTACAGCAACATAAAAAAGGTACAAAACAGAGCAAAAATCTGTGTTAAGCAGCAGATGCTTCATGGATTACGCAGATGGTATTTGTCTGTGTCAAAGCCAGTGCTTCACAGAGCAATGCAAAACTGCCCACTCTAAGCCTTGCAACATATTTTCAAATGTATTCATTATGAATGTCTTATTCAGTCGTCATATCATCTTATCCTGTTGACACATGATAGCATAGTTTCAGGCAAATCTTGTTCTGGCAGTGTTTCAGTTATTTTCCTGCCAGGGAAGTTTGGCTGTGCACAAAAGAAACCAGCAGAGGGTTATGTAATGGACAGGTCACGAGAATGTCAATCAGTCACCATAGAAAAATTTAATTATGCTAATTACTCAAATGCTAATTAACTTTATGCTAATCCTTTTAAAGCACAATCGCTTAACCTAGACCCTCAGATCAACTGAGAATATGCGAGTGTGTGTTGGACATTCTGGTTTCTCAGTTGTGTGATTGTGTAGGTATATCTGTGTGTTTGTGTGTTAAGTATAATGCTACCGTAGAGAACCTGTGTCTGCCCGGTAAATCTGCAGTCAATGCACTGAGCCAAGATCGACCTAATCCTAATCCTCAGATTTTATTTTCGTCGCAATTCAACATTCACCAGGCGGGACAGAAGATGTGTGTGTGTCAGCCTGTTTTACGACCTGGAGGTTAATGTCGGTCGATTACTTTATACCCATCTGATTAAAGATTTTTGTTGCCGCCTCATGTCTCAGTGTGTTGCAAGAAAAAGTCACTCATTAGTGAAAACAGTTAACTGCTTATAAGCAGTTAACTGTTTTCACTAATCTGTTCATTTATTGCAACAACACACACACACAAACACTAGCTACTGGCTGAGCCTGTAATACTCTTCACATGTGATCACAATGATCTTCTTTATGGTTTAAATTTATGGTTGTTTTGGTTAATTAAAGCAATGGTTAATCATAAACTGCAGCATGGTGTCCAGTTAATTTCTGGCTTTAATGAGCAGACATAAGGCCAGTAAAGCCAAAATGCTGAAAAAATAAATAAATAAAACATGGCTCACCTGGCACATCCTGTGTATTATTTTGGAAGAGGAAATGCTAGAACAAGTTAAAATACAGTCCTCATCACTCTCTCACTTCATTTTTACTCTCCATCAAACTATGAGGCAATTATGTGAAAGGGGAAAAATGAATATTTCACAGCTTATCTATCCGCAATATATGGAGATTAAATTTTGCTCCCTGCTCCCTTACAGGCATGACTGCTCTAATACAGCAGCAACTGAGGCTCCAAGAGAATGATACTCCAAAAGCAGAAATAAAAATACACAAGTTTAAAAAAAATACACTCTGAGCTCTCCTCCCACCATTAAATGGCTCAGGGAATCTAATGTGACTCGGGGTGTTTATCTCTCCAGAAGCTCCGGCTCTGCCCCCGGCTCTCTTCTCCAGAGCCCTCAGCAGGTGTCAATCGGCCCAGTTGACTCCACCCAGTCTAATCAACGCAACATGAATGATGTGAATTTTACGCATTTGCTTCGCATTTGCTTCGCATTTGCTTCGCATTTGCTTCGTTTGAATCTCCCAATTTGCGTCCTTTCTCCAACTGTTCCAAGAACTATGAAAACATTCTTCCGGTCTGAAAATGCCTAATGTCATTATTTTGTATTTGTTCATAAACCAAAGTATTAACAAGCTGAAATTTTGACGTGATGATGGGGTTTAGATGAAAAGTGAAGAGAGTTCCAACAAGTATTATAATTCGTCCTAGAGGATTATTATGTGCTTATCGAATTTCATGGCATTCATCCAATTGTTGTTGAGACATTTCACTAAAAGCCACGAATGCCAATCAGTGACTATTCGGTATGTCCATGAATGTCTGTACAAAGTTCAATGGAAAATAGTTGTTGAGATATTTCAGTCTGGATCAAACTGAAGGACCAACCAAATATGATGCTGACGTTGAAATGGTAGAAAGGCTGTTCATGTTGTCCATTAGTCGTACTGAGTACAGATTTTGACATTTTTCTGTTTTGCCACCATGCAGGGACGGGATCTTTCAGGTCAGGTCGCCAATCCATCAAGGGGCACACATAGACAGACAACCAGTCACACTCACACCTAAGACAATTAAGGGTCACCAACCAGTGGCAGGAAGCCGGCACCCAGAGAGAACACAAACATGCAAACTCCACGCAGGAAGGCTGGGGCAACCGGGGTGTGAACCCGCAACCTTCTTGCTATGAGGCCACAGCGCTATCGACCAGACCACTGTGCCAGCTGGCGAAAAGCATATTTTATGCAAAAAGATTATGATTATGGATCAGTGAAAGTAGAGTGGGGACATTACATTTCATGAAATTTCTAAAGTTCAATATGAAAGATTATACAATAAATACTACACAGTATATGTCTACCAAGAAATGGAAAGATCTTAAAATAAAATCTTTATCTACTGTCAACTGATGACTATTCAGAGACCTATTTTATCTGATAGTGTGTGTATACTGATTGTATAATAAGATTTATTAAAAAAAACCTTGGACAGGCCTTACACATATCACACACACACCATATGTGACCTAGGAAATGAGCAGATTTACTTTGTCTATAGGGAAGCATATAGTGGTAGTATTTTTATGGAGAGAAATGTCAACTGGTTTGATAGACACAGTGAGTAGATCATTCCAATCTACAATGAAAAGGCTTTAATAGTACAATTCTCAAATACCTGATGTTCTGCCTCTACTCTAATAGTTCTGTATAAATGCCACATACATATACTGTGCAGCGCTGCCCACAAAAGCTCCACTTATCATTGAGGTGACAGGCACATAATAACATGGCTGTATGGCTAATGGCTCCCACACACTCAGGGCTTAAAATGTATTTCCCTGTGACTATATGACTCCCTCTCCTTCTCAAACATGATGGGATAATACATCCATTAAAGGCAATGATTCATGGGTAATGACTAGCGTCAATGTAGATGTACTTGTTCTTAGCTCAAAGCTAGAATCTCTACAAAATTAATTTCTTCTGTTTGCTTTCAAGTAAGATCTTTTGATAACGCTACAGATTACATCCTGCAACAGACAGTGTCCCTTTTTGTACTAACAGTAAATACCGATACATACATGTAGGTACAAAAGAACAGAATGTAAAGTTAACACATAACAATCTGGAAAATTAAAAAAAGACATACACTGTTGTCATTTTAAGAAAACAGAAAGATGCTATATATTATATAAAGTCAGTGTTGCTCATCAACCTGAGACCTCACCAGATCTGTTGCTCAGTGTGCCTCTGGTTTTCCATCCTGCCAGGTAGTTAATTGTGTTCACCTGTTGTCCCATATGGAAATGATGCAGCCTCTGATTATTCTGAATGACCCCATCGTTCTCCACACTTTGTTGTCATGCCAGAACCCATTCATGAGCTCAAGCCGTGCCAAAAAACAGTTGGGGTTTGGTTATCAAACAACAATTACAACTGTTTTATCATGGGTGGCACTGACATCATGACAGGATGACACATGACAGAATGACAGTAATAGCAATTTAGTTTTTTGTTCATCCCTGCTGCATGCTGTCCACTAATGACAGTGATTTACTTTGTCTTCTTTGACCTTACAGCTCTGATTGGCAACAGGGCAGAACAGCAAAGCTTGAGAAAATGAAAGGATTTATCAATCAGCCAAAATCAGCTAAGATTATGGGGCTAAAATCAAAACAATATATTGAAATCAGCGGAGAAGAGGACACTAAACTGTAGGATTAGCAGAACAACTGGCACTCATGGATATTATGAAATTCAGTAATTGCTGTATCATTTCCCTGTCTTCTCTTGTGTGTGTGTGCGCCTGAGTTAAAATGGGAACATCCCTTCCCCCAAACAATTTTAGCCTAATTATTGACAATCTGACGCTCCTGGATTAGTTTATGTATGGGTAGGAGTGTGTGTATGTCGGTGTGTGCGTAGCACCTACTATAGGTCTGCTATAGACCTTTTAAATCGTTGTCCCAGTAGACGAGTGATCACTCAGGTGTGCTGCTAAGAGCCCTGTAAGCCATAAAATCAGGGAAAGAGACCATATATGCCATCAAATGAACAAGCTATTTCAAATAAAATGTGTGTATGTACGTTTAAGGTTTAAGTGTGTGTGTGTGTGTGTGGGGGTGTACTCATGAATTGTGGGTTCCTTACCTTCATATATATGTGTGTATCTTTCTCTCATATGTGCATGCATACAGTAATTGTGTGTGTATGTAACGGTCCACTAAATCACATTTTGTCATTATTATGGGGTAGTGAACATAAATCTGTCGGTCCTTTCATTGTGTGTGGTTTCTTATCAAAGTGTGTGTGTGCGTGTGTGTGTGTGTTTGACACGAGTAAAGGACATCTTGCCATTATCATGCTGCACTGAACTGTGGCAGAGTTGAAAATGGCTCAAAGGTCAAATTAGTTCCATCTGAAAATAAAAAAGAATGTTTGTGTGTGTGTGTGTGTGTGTGTGTGTGTGTGTGTGTGTGTGTGTGTGTGTGTGTGTGTGTGTGTGTGTGTGAGTTGCTGCATGTATGTGCGTGTGGGAGATTGGGAACCAAGAAAGTTTATCACTGTAATGTTGAGATGTTTTATGGCATTCATAGAGCTTCACAGCAGATGGCATGATAGGCGCCTTCTCTGTACTGTTGTTTGCTGTTCTGACACTTAAAATGGCTCAGACCATAAATGACTAATGGAGATGGTTGGATGGTTGTGTGTGTGGGGGCCTCTTTTACTATATTTGTGGAATCCAAAAACTGGGTAATCGTGCAAAAAATACTATCTTTGTGTGCAACATTTATAGAAAGAGATAATACTTTCTAGTGTGTGTGTGTGTGTGTGTGTGTGTGTGTGTGTGTGTAAGTGGATGTTTATTTAGTTAAGTGAATCAGCTGCTGGGCACTTTTTCAGGATCATGACATGATTTTCCCTGAGCAGAGTCAAGAACATCCAAAACTGTTTCCCTTGTCCAACAAAAAAATTGTAATTGCACTGTGTGTCAGGGTATATGTGGAAATGTATTACTCATGTTGTGGGGACAATAATCTGTTAACACAATGACATTGTGGGGAATCGCCCACAACAAAAGTCCCCATAATGTAAATCACTTAACTTCAGGGTTAGGGAGGTAGTGTTTAGGATTAAAGGTAATTGTCCAGAAAATGAAGTTGAAATCTGTGTATTCTCCCCAAAAGTTAAAGTAAAAGTAAAGGTGCGTGAGAAGAGTACAATATGTGCTTCATAGAGGGTCTTTAATTGTGGCTGTGGCCAAAACTGCTACTCAGAATAATGTTTTTCAGGCTTTATACTGAAACTGACACCTCAGTTTGAAGCTGCCATTAAAGCTGCTTTCACCTTCTAAATTATGGCTTTGGATAGGCAGAAATCTTTGTATAAAATGTTGAATAAAGTCCACACAAAAGCGTCTCTCACTGTTTCCTTGACAACAAAGGAAACAACGGCATTCAGGACCTGTGAGAGTGGAGTTCGTACAGGGTTATACAAAGGAGCAGGTTTAATTAAAAAATGAATGCAGAGGGACAGTGAATCCAATGGTGAGGTGATATCACAGTTTGATTTAGGGCAGATGATTAATTATTGGAATAATGGGTGGTGGTGTGGGGGGGTTTAGTCTGCAAAAGATAAATATTGTTTTAATTGGTGACATGATTATTCTTGAGGTTTGTTAATTAGTTTAGAACAATTAATCTGTTGCATAATACCAACAAAACAGAATTAGCTTCATTATTTTTAGGAGTGTTTTTCGGATAATCAGACTGAATTGCCATCTCATTTAACTTCACTTCATTCAGCCTGACATTGTGCTTACATTAGTTAAGTTCTGGAGGGGAAGTGTTTAATTTTACCCTGACCAGTCTGTAACAAATGACGTCTTTATCCTGTCAACTTCATTATTAGTGGACACAGAAGCTGCAGTAGAGGTTGTGGTTGTGTTTTTCCCAATGGTCAAACAAAAATGCCTGTTATTTGGCCTGTGCTTACAACAACCTGTATAACTGTGTTGTTGACATCTTCAATCCAACATTTCTGTGGCCAATTTTCTGTTCTGTAAATTTAAAAGATGCTTGTAGCTAGCTAATTATGTGAAAAATGGCTTCACTATTCTTAATCCCACCTACCTTCCTTAGTTTTGTCAATTGTTTCTCCACCCATTAATGAGCACAACTATTTCTATTGAAAACCTATGAGCACAACACGCTTTCTATTGAAAACCTACTTTCCTCTTTATCACTCTGATGGCTACTGACATCAAGACGAGAAAGCTCCTCACAATGCATGGAGGGTTTCACCCCAAATCCAGCACTGTACACCAAGCGTAGCGAGGGAGGCAGAGGGCTAGTGAGTGTCAAGACCACTGTCCAGGATGAAACGACGAAGATCCAGGAGTACATCAGAAAGATGGCCCCCAAAGATGAAGGGCTTAGTGAATACCTCAGGCAGCAGAAACCTGAAGGTGAGGACAAGGAAGATGAAGAACCGCCATGGAGGGACAAGCCGCTGCACAGCATGTACCACAGACAAATAGAAGAAGTGGCTGATATCAAGAAATCCTACCAGTGGCTGAAAAAGGCTGGACTGAAGGACAGCACAGAGGCACTAATCATGGCAGCACAAGTACGGCATGAGTACGGGCTGGAAGTCCCAAGGTCAAAATGGAAGACACCTCCTAAGGTAGTAGAATGACCGAGCTAAGATCCTGTGGAACTTCAAGATCCAGACTGACAAACTGGTGATGGCTAACCAACCAGACATCGTGTTGATCGACAAACAGCAGAAGAAGGCAGTAGTGATAGATGTGGCAATCCCAAGCGACAGCAACATCAGGAAGAAGGAACACGAGAAGCTTGAGAAATACCAAGGGCTGAAAGAAGAGCTAGAAAAGATGTGGAAAGTCAGAGCAACAGTGGTGCCAGTGGTAATCGGAGCACTGGGGGCTGTGACCCCCAAACTGAGAGAATGGCAGATTCCAGGTAAAACATCAGAGGTCTCTGTCCAGAAGCAGCTAAGATACTGCGCAGAACCCTCAAACTCCCAGGCCTCTGGCAGAGGACCCAAGCTTGAGGATGACACATACCACCCAAGGGGTGAGAGGGGGATTTTTTAAAATAGATAGATAGATAGATAGATAGATAGATAGATAGATAGATAGATAGATAGATAGATAGATAGATAGATAGATAGATAGATAGATAGATAGATAGATAGATAGATATCACTTAAAAGGACTTGCTGTGTATGGTGGCTCAAATGTTGACATTGAAAGTTCATTCTTGAACTTGAAAAAAGTTTCAAAAGATCCAGTTTGAATGAGTGGGTTGAAGTGTCTGGTGATACAATTTAAAGTGCCAGAACAGTCATTAATTGCACCTTATTGTTGGGTTTGGCAGGTTTCAAACCCAAAAGCAGGCTTCAGACATGGTAGAGGTAAAAGGTATTTATTGCAAAAAGGAGAGAGGAAGGAGATGGCATTAATTGAGGGTTCTCCGGTGGAGAAGCACAGAAGGAAGCAGGCAGCATCTGGAGTGAAAGGAGCAGGCAGGGTTGTAGAAGTGGCTGGCTGACAAATCTTTTAAGGTAGCAGGAGCGTGACACTGAAGCACAGGAGAGTAGACTCTAGTACCAGGATGCAAACAACCAAAAAATCACAAAGCAAAGAAGGGATTAACTAGAGATGCCTGACAGATAAGTTTCAGTTGACTGAACAATCTAGCAGTGAGTGACTGGAGGAGCGGTGTAGATATACTAAGGAGCAGGTGTGTGTAATCCGAGGTCTTCGGGAGCCAGGGGAGAGTGTGTCAGCGTCACACTCACAAACACAACACAGAGAGAGAAAAGGCAAACACAAAGGAAACCAGATGTCACCAGTGTGACTGGGACACTCACTGTATCTTGACATTGTTCCGTCACTTACTGTTTCCAAGGTCATGAATTAACTTTTCCCTGTTTTGCCTGCTATATCAGTCCCCTTTTAATGTCATTAAGAAATCAAGAAGACTTCCTGTCCAGTATAAGCCAATAGCACAATGCAACACTTAGAAGGTTTCGCTTTCTGATGGAAAGCATCCATTTTGACAAGACACTGAAGCCTCCAGCTACCAGTATAGCCAGTAACGTTGCTGGAAAAAAAGCATGCAAGCTCCACTGACATTCTCTGCGCAAAATATAGGTTTGTAATTGAAATATCACCAGAAGCCAAATTCAAAATCACAATGTCAGAAGTTACATGACACACGCCCTCACCGGCTTTGCCCCAACCCCGAGTCTGTTTTAATGATAGTCTGTGAAGCATCAGCGCCGAGGGAGTGTCAAAGTCCTGCTCAACTGTCACAGCTCCTCTGTGAAACTGTAGATGGAGACAGAACATGACTGTAATTACAACACTTGTCATTTATGTAAAAGACCAGAACCAGAGAACGAGAAGAGGGCAGAGATACAGACGGGCAGAGACAGCAGAGAGGGAACAGCCATTCAGTTTGTTCATGTAAAACCTTGTGTTGCTGTGACGGCTTTTTGTAAATATGCATAGTAAAAGTTACATATGCTGTAGTGCAGATCCATTTAATAATATCACCTTAGTCTGACTTAATGGATCATTTTGATTTATTACAAACTGGGTCTTATTTTTGCAGTTGTGACCATTCATTTCTATGAACAATCTGGGAATGCAGTGACATCGCTAAAAAGAAATTAACATTGAAGATGAAGGTTTACACAGATTGTAATCAAAGATTAATTCAAATAGAACATCCATCACAGTTAACAGATCAACTTCTTGGTTAAACTTTCAAATACTATACTGTAGTTGTGTGGACACATATGTACATATTCTTGACATTAAGGGTATTCTTACTTTTGGTTTTACTTCCAAATAACATGGTCTAGATAATCTGGCTAAACTTTTGACTTGATTAAAACCTGTCAGAAGATGTGATGCTCATGTATTTTGGATGTTGTGGTACTTTCAGATTGCATTTTTTTTTACATTTATTCATTTAGCTGGCGTTTTTATCCAAAGCGACTTACAATTGCTAATTATGTCAGAGGTCGCACGCCACTGGAGCAACTAGGGGTTAAGTGTCTTGCTCTAGGACACATTGGTAGATGTGTCACAGTGGAGGATTGAACCCAGGTCTCTCACACCAAAGGCAGCATCTTATCCACTGCGCCATCAGTTGTTGTTGAGTAAAATGTTATCCTAACCAAAACAATGAGGGCCGAAGACACATATTTTAATAAACCACAATTATCCTGTAAACCAAAATTGTTGGCTGGCTAAACCAGACCTGAGGGCTGCTGGCTCAAATTCCTTGAACTGCAGGTAACATTTACTGCAACAACCCCCACTGCAGCTGCTCAGTGGTCAGCAGTCCCTAATTAGACTGAGCTCTAAGTGAAGGTCACCTTGAAGGTCAGTTTATGAGGCTGACTATTCCTTAAAATTAAACTTTGAAGTACCAAAGTGGCTTGTAATGGTATTAGTACTAAGGCACTGCATTTGCCTATATTTGTTAGTGTTTCATCTCTTCTTTTTAGTCAAGGACTTTTACCAAGGGCAAAAATCTGCGTGTTAACTAACAATGTCATGTCGTATACACTGCTGAATGTGCGTTCATTATTTTTGCCATATATGTTTTCCACTTGATGAAGCAGATCACATGTAAACAGTGTTAGACATAGTGGGTTGCAGCTCCCTGATGAAAAGCTGACGATCTGGGTGAATGTGAAGCAGATAGCTGTTGAAAAGGACATGGTCTGTCAACCTCTTTCTTGTTATGAAATGTTTAAAATTATTCTCCCAGAGTGGTACACTTCCAACAAAAAACATAAATGTGAATCAAACCCAGAAGTTACAAGTTTATGTAAATAAAAAGGGATATAAGCTCAGCACTTTTGCAACACAGACAAGTAATTCAGCACAGATGTGCAGTTTTTCTTGATTATGCTTTTTGTCTCATAAACAAATGTGTAACTCACAATGATTTTTGTCTAGTCCTCCTTGTTGGTCAAAGCAAATTATTGGTCTCCATGGTCTGAAAATGTTGCTGTTGGTACAATGACCTTTCACTGTCCCTGACCTTGAGTGGGGAAAACCAGGGCTTCCAGCCAAGCTATCAGACAGACGGACAGAGGATAACAGGATTATTTTATAGTGGCTGTAGTTCACTGATCTTAATTGTAGTGTACATGGTGTGGCTTACAGCTACATCCCTCCATGTCAAAGAGAATTAAAGTTACAGGAGTTAAAAGTAAATTTAATGTTCGGCTGCAATGCCCTCAGCTCTCCACGGCTCCACTTTTATCAGCCTGCTAACCCTCCTGAGTCTGGTTTCCACTGCAGGCCAGGGCTTACACTTTACACTGTTTACTGAGAGGGCTAAACACATTTAAAAAGCGTTTTCCAATACACAGGTGCCTCTAAGCAAGGTTCTCAACTCCCACCTGTTTTATTAGAGATGTTCAATGGAAAAACAAATGCATAACTAAATTTTAACATTAAACAGGGTTGTAGAGAAACAGGAGGGAAAAAAACTACAGCAATTTCAGTGAATAAAAATATGTCGGAGACCATATATTTTGTGCGTCTGTGAGTTAGGCTTTAGCACAGAGAGGGCAAGGGCGTAGAATTAAGGATGGCAGCAATAATTTTAATCTAAAAATGTAAATATAACCACTCTTTTCTGTCAGTGTCAATTTATTTGGTAGACTACACAAATGTTTAGCTGCACACTAACAAAAGAATAACATTAACCAAAAGGAGGAATTGTAGTCTGTCGAAAGAAAGAGAGAGAGAGAGAGTATTAGGGCTACTGTAATCTGAGATTTTATGAATTAAATCACAGTATTATTTTAAAAAGTTATATAACTGAATAATCGAGAACTGAAACTGTCTGGTCTATATTTAAAGTGTCTGTTACTATTTAGTTATATGGTGTGTTGTTGATTGAAGCAGAAGATTGGCATCCTCTGCTGGTGTCAGTCTTTACATTAAATGAAATACATGTAACGAGTTGAGCAGATACAGTCCTGTCTTTCTTTTTACTCTGTGCACTTTCGAAGCACACGCCTGCCTGATCAATATGTTAATAAGGATGATACAAACCCTCTCATATAATTTAAGAATATAGAATGGCAACTATAAGGAGGGACTGTCCAGGGCCTGTCTTTAGCTTCCCATGGACTGTATTCCACCTGCACTATACACTCAAAACAAGTATAAGTTATTCCACAGGAACAGAGGCAGCGACTGTATTTAAGATCTAAGCTCACATACTTATATGCTTTCCAAATGTGTCCAAACTTCTTTCCACTCTGACATTTTCAGTAGCAAAAAGATTTAGAGAAGGGAAAAAAATAGGCTGATAAATTAATAATGTTTGAATGCACAGCAGCCAAAAGTGGCCCTTGCCATGCCTTGTGAGAGGTACTTGGTGATGCCTTCTTAATCCCCATAGCTTGCCTAATTCATTTACAGCCCTGATTGTCCCTTCAGGTCAGGCTGGAGTTTCCTCTCACTGGTACAAGAAGTCAAGGTAAGTGGTATGGAGGCCCTCTGTTGCCCAGGGAGCAAGTCTCCCCTCTTGGCCTCCCTGGTGTGATCCAAAGGAACTGTGAGCTGATACATTTGGCTTCAGTTCGGCTGCAAGAGTTGCCAAACAATGCTTCAACTGCCCAACTGAGTCCAGCCACTGCTCCCTTTGCTGCCTTTTCCGTTCCAGAGGATGCCCAGGCATCGGCTGCTATTTGACCCATAGGTGGGGATGTGCGTGGCGGACACCAGTATCCACTAACAAATACATAGTTCAATCTTAAGAAAGGTAAAAAAAACACCAAACAACAACCATAAACTACATTTAAACAATGTGTGATTGTATTTAATAATTCATCAATTAAATAGGTAAATAAACAAAATTTAAAAATAATTCTTCCTGCTGCAGTGTTTCCAGCAGCAGCAGCTGTTTTGAGTAAAAACAATGTACTAACTGTGTGCTGCCAGTCAAGCACCAAACTGCTAACAGACAAAGTTAGCAATTAGCTTGAGAACACAGTGGAGCGTTTTCCAGCTAAAGAGCCAAGAATTTCCCTCAGGAGTTGGTGGAGCTCTGTGTGAGCTGGATGTGTAAACATGTAACTCTGTTCACATGATCACCATAACTTTTTACAATGATTTTAAGGGTTGTGCTTTTAGCTTGTTATTCTGCCCCCGACTGACCAAATAGATCATTTAATCACTGCTTTAACAAATCATTTTCTTCATCTGGGTATGCCCTGATGTCCCTCCATCCACTCTCTTCTTTCTAAAGCTCTGTTCACACACAGCAAGTATTATCCAGGGAATTATCCTCAACCCTCTGCATTTCATTGATAGGCTTTCACAGAGGCTAATTAAATTCACAGAACTCACCAATGACTCAGGGCTTCACACTTCTTCAAGCACACCTTGAGGTTGCTGCTAAGAAAAGGCTTTCAAAACAAAGAAAAGAAAAACAAAATGGTAAAGAAGGAACCAAACCACTTTATGGTTGAAATTATATACCCATCTTGATTTGCACAATATTATCAAAGGACAACTATACAATATCTATAGTTCTATAGTTCTTCGTGAAGAAGGAGGGATAACATGGCAGATATGCAGTCCCTTGGATGGCTTTTGCAGCAGGCTGATATAACTTTCATATCTGAGTGTTTTGGAATTGCTTAAGGGTTAAAAGCAGTCAAGCTGCAGAGGAGAGAAAATGGAGGGAGGGGGAGGGAGTTTATATAACGCAACATCACAAGTATAGCTTTCCCCTAATGTTACCCCCAACAGCTATGCTAGAGGTGTGTTTGCATTGTGTGTGTGTGTGTGTGTATGCGTGCGTGTATGTGCGTGTGTGTGTGTCGGTGTGTGTGTGTGTGTGTGTGTGTGTGTGTGTGTGTGTGTGTGTGTGTTGTGTAAGTGTGTGTAGGTGTGTAGGTGTGTGTGTCTGAGTATGTGATATCCTTGCTGACATTACAGGCTATTGAGAAAAAACCCTTCTGCTGCTGTGAGTAAAGATTAGTTTATCAGTCGAGGCATTAATTAATTCTTATCCTATCATTCAAGATGCTGGCAGGCTGGATGAAGCCATTATAGAAAAAGACAGGTTTGATGAGTTCTCTCAGTTCCCACTACAGTGATAATATTTGAGGACATGAACTGATTAACGCCCATTCAATCGAGTGATAACATTGGAAGCTGGTGAGACTACGTGACTTTCAACATCAGCAGATCGCTGTGCTACTCAAACTTGCTGTTTTGTAATGGGAGTCTTGAAGTCGTCGTGACTGATCGGCAACAGGGGTCACACACTACACGAGCTGACTTTGTCTCAACGACTGGTGAAAAGCGACATGGGAAATGATGAACAACCACACGCAAACCAGGTTAGGTTTAGGGAAACTTTAGAGATTATTGTTTATTTTTCCCTTTTACATCACAAAGATCCAATCTCGCTCCAGTCAGGAGAAACAGAGGCAGTAATGGAATCTCTAGTGGAATATTTTAAATACATTTTCAACACACCAGGAAAGGAGAAAACTTTGACCTTATACAAATGTATCTGCAGCAGCAATGAGTTGAGTGAAATTCATTATCCTTCCTGAAATGGGAAAGAATGGTGGGCAAAAACATGGTTTAAATGTCTTATAGAAGCAAAAAAAAGATGATTCCACACTCTTAGTCCACAGTTAGGATGGTTTGATTTTAACAAACATAGTACCAAACTTACAAAGAAGGATCACTTGGAAAATTGTGATTGCATTAATGTTGCAGTATGTCTTCCGAGGACAAACCCCTTCTATTATAAAGTGTTTCTGCTGAAGGGAAATGATGAGGGCTTTAAAACATTCTCTCCTGTGGCTCAGCGGCCATTAACTGTTGGATTTAAGCCATGCATCACAAACAGGAGGTTTAAAAAGACTCCTGGTTTATGCTGCCTGAGTCATTCTGGATGGATAGAGAAATATGACGTGTCCTCTCTGCGTTCAGTATTGATCTGGTTTGGCCATGACCAGATTAAAAATATCGCCTGGATGCAGCAATGTATGTTGTTATGAATGCTGTGGAATTAAGCCTGTGTGCATCTGTGTGTGTGTGTGTGTGTGTGTGTGTGTGTGTGTGTGTGTGTGTGTGTGTGTGTGTGTGTGTGTGTGCCCACTGTAAGGTATCACTGGTGGTCATATTTTTCTGCAGCTGTATCAACTTCCACTATTGTGTTTCAAGAAATTCAATGAATGAAAACGTAATTCATTTAATTAATCTGAGCATAATCTAGGCTATTTAGCCTAATCTTAAACAATGCTGTAGAACTCATGTTCCAGTAATTTTGCAGTACCTCCACTTGGGTGACAAGCTATCTGATTCCTCTGATTTGTGGTAATGTTACTGTTATATATAATAAATGGGAGATACTGTATTGGTGGGGGAGTGTTGCTTTATGTGCCAACTTGCAAGTGTAGCTCAGTGATATGTAACGTTTCATGTCTCTGACTGCTTGTAGGTCTATCCAATTGCATCCAGCGTTTTTGTCTTCACCCATCAATAATGGCCCTCGGAAATTAAAAAGTAACATAGAGGTTCCAAACTAATACACATTTGCTGATTGTCAGTTAAATGGTGGAACAACACCACTGAAAAAGCCACATATACAGTAGCTTTAGCTACAAAAAACTGCAACTCATGTTTATGTTTATAGTGACAGTTAGTGCTAGCTAGCTAGCACTTCCGGTCTGTACGAGACGCACCCGATACGTCTCATACGGACGCTGAAGGGTACCTTTGGCATCAAATAAGTAAGTTTTGTCAGTTTTTCTGAAAGCGTTGGTATTGGACCCCCTGAGATGAAAACAGTCTGGGTGACTATACTGTAGAGCAGCTGTTATAATCTCTGTGTCTCTGTCACATTAATTCATTCAGATTTAATCATAAGCTCTCTGTCTCAGACTCTCTCTCTTTTCTCTCTCGCTGTCTCTAAAAACTAGCCTATATCACAAGCAAAGTTAAATCCTTATTTATCCTTACTTTCACTCTCTCCTCTTGTGTTGTCTGTTACTCACTTGTACTCTTAGCTAATTGTGAGCCCACAGTTGAAACTGGAGCCATTTTTTCTCTTATTATCATTCAACAAGTATAATAAGTGCAGAATGTTGGTTAAATGAATAATGGAATGGCAATCATTTAAAAAACACATTTCTCACTCGGTCTAGCTTTTGCATGACTGCAGGGTGTTCAGGCTGCCTTCCAGAGCCATGCTGTGTTGAGTTGTGCTGTGTTAGCTTATGTTCTAACTTACTATGTGATGCTGCACAGCTGCTGTCAATCAAACACAGAAAAGGACCCGCCCCTCCAATTACCTTTTTATAATATAAACATATTAACAATACATTTCAACACATGTTGATATTATTTTTGACTGCAAAAAGGGAGACTAATGTAATTTCTGCTGGATTTTAATAGATTTCATGTGAACTAAGTCGGGAATCCATATTTCTATTAATTTCATTTCAATTCAGTTTTATTTGTATAGCGGCAATTCACAACAATTTATCTCATTGCGCTTTTCATATAGAGCAGGTCTAGACCGTACTCTTTGTGTTATTACTTGCAGAGACGCAAAAAAAAATCCCACCAAGAGCAAGCACTTTGCAACACAGGCAAGGAAAAATCTCCTTTTAAGATCTAGAAACCATCAAAACTATGGCTCATGGTGGACGGTCATCTGCCTCGACCAGTTTGGGTTGAAAGAGAAAACGTGAGAGAGAAAGAACAAGCGTGGTCGGGCGGAGCAGCCAACACAATATCGATACAGAAATACAGACAAGGTAGTAGTTGTAGAGACTGAAAATGAATAATGGTACTCATAACTATAGTAATGTTAATGATAATAATAATAACAATAGGATTAGCAATAACAATTGTTGCAAAGGGTGTTGAGCAGGAAAATGGTGGCAGCAGGCGATCTGCAACCACAGATCCAGACTCCACAGCTCCTGAGCCAGAAACACCTGCAGGAAGTGATAGGAGGAGAGGGATGAGAAAACAAAAGACTACGGGAAAGGGAAGAAGTCAAGTTAGTAACATCCATTGATAGGATGAGGTTTCATATAGATGGAGAGAGAGGGAGAGGAGAGAGGAGCTCAGTGCATCATGGGAAGTTAAGTAAGGGATGGTTCAGGACTCACCTGTGTCAGCCCTAATGTTAAAAAACTATGATCTTCAGTTGCTTTGAAAAACATGAGGCATGAGAAATGGCATGTCACCTTTGTTTAAGCCAGCAACACTGAACTTGAGCCTTATTTTGTCTTCAGAGTGACTGTTCTATCAGTGACTGTGATATTGCCCACACTGTCCATCTACGATAGACTGGTGACCTGCTAAAGCTGTTTCCTGTGGCAGTTCAAAATAGGATTTGTTTCAGGAATTAGCAGGTTAAGAGAAACAAATAGGCTTCATGTTGTATGCAAGTAAAAAATTAACCAGACTGTAATGTGTAAGTAAGACCTTTACATATGAGCCCAAACAGTGTCTCACTGTGTCATTGCAGCGTCAGACAGAGTGAGTAATAATGAATAATCCCGGTCATGGCCGGCTCATCATTACTGCAGGTGAAAATTTGATGCCGTCTTCAGTTTTGAGCTGTTTGGCCTCTCTCCCTTTACCACTGTGAAAGCTGACACAGTGTATTTGACATTAAGAGAAGCTGGCAGAGAAAGACTAATAGTAGATAATGAACAGATGTCCAGGGGGAAGGTAGGGGGCTGTGGTTCAGGTGAGGTTAAATGTTGAATGTCAAGATTTAATGTAAGTTACACTCTATTGCCAGGATGAAGGTAAGTTGGTTAGTTTCTGTAGGACACAATATGATCTACCATGAAATGACTTTCTATACTTTCCATCCCTTCACTTTCCTTCCGCTATAGGATACTTGCCCTTTTTGTTTCGTGCTTTTATTCTGGTAACATTATGACTTAGTGATTCTCTTTCTTTTCCTCTCATCCTTCCTTTGTTCTCTCTTTTCTCCTTATGTTTTCACCCCCTCACTTTCTTTCTTTATGTCTCATTAGCTCTCGTTTCTGCTGCCTAGCACCCACACACGCTTCCTCTCTTTGGTTTTCTGCGTTTCTTTCCATCATCCTGTCCTGTATTTCATTTTTTCAAGATCCACTTAATTGACTATTAATCTCCCTTTGTTTCTCTTTAGGTCACCCCTGCCTCATGATACTGCTGGCTTTCTACAACTCTGCCTTTGCGACTAACAATATACTTATGTACTTAACAATTCCCTTGTTTCCCCAATGCCATCTCCCTTTTCATTATCCTTTCCTTCCTTCCCCTTTCCTCTTAAATTGCTCAATCCCTTTTTTTGTTAATTTGTCATTCTTCTCATTACTGTCCCTTCCTTAATTCCTCCATCCTTTCATTTCTACTTCCCTTTATCCTTCTCTCTTCCAGAGCTTCCACCACATTTAGCTCTTTTTTGTTCCTCTTATGACTAGTTCCTATGTCCTTGCTGCTTCGTCCTAAAAGCTTCCTCCACCTTTTTTTGCTCTTCAGGTTCTCAATTTATCCCGCAATTTCCTCTCTCCTTATTCACCATTCCTTCCCTTCCTCCCATTTCCCTTCTTTTCTTCCACAACCTCATGTCCCCTCAATCCTTCTTTCCCTCTTTTGCTTCCATTCATTTCCATCCCCCCTCTCCTTCATTTAAAAAACTCATTTTGTACTCCGCTCTCTTCCCATTTTCTTCCCCATCTCTTTTGTTCATGTCAAATACAGACACATACAGGCCAAGGTGCTATCCTCTCACTCACATACACACACACACATCTTTCTGGCTTTTCCACTCTGTATTTTTCAACCGTATTTTCCCATGTTTTTATGTCTATGTGACTAATTGGGACAACATTTTTTTAAATTAAACGAACATGTTGCAGCTGGAAGCAGCGAGACAAGGCTGAAATGTAATCCTTGCAGGAGATTGTCCCCGTCAAAGCCCATCTACTAAAGTGCTTGTTTTTGTCACTGACAGGCTCAGATTGTTATTATAAGTGTCTGACAACAATGTGAAAAGGATCTCCACAGAGATAGAGCTTTTTTCTGAAGAGCAAGATGTTCTCTAGACTCATTTAACAAAAATAGTAATTTTAACCTCTCTTGTCAGAAACTTATAACAATCTGAGCTTGTCATCATGCTTACAGGAAACTTGTTGGCAGAAAGCCTTCTAGTATCAAGCACTGCACTTCCATCATTACACAGAGTGAGGGCCAAACATCCAAGAGAAGCAAAACACATTTCTGAGTATTAAACTGTAGATTTCTCTTAAAATAATGGCAATTGTGCACTACACCAGGGCTCTCTCTTCAGTGACAAGTGGCTTTCCAAAAACAGAACAACATGTAAAGGTGTAAAAACATCCAAAAGAAAGCAGTGTCAAAACATCTGTCTTTATAAGGTGAAATATACAGATATCCTAGTCTTTCTTTGATGTCTGCCTCACTACAATAAGTGTCCATTTTCCTTCAGCTCCTTTGTAGAGGTCTTATGTAATACAAGGATTTAATCCAATTTCCTCTACTTACAGTCTTGCTTTAACTGTTCTCAAGGTAGAGTCTACATTGTTGAGTTGCAGAGGGAAAAGTCTGAACAGGCAGTCCTCGGAGAGATGTTTTACATGTACACACAGTCAGAAGGTAAAAGATTGTGAGTGCGGTCAAAGTGAAATGGGGCACAGTTTTGTAGTTTTAGCGCATGACTGTTCAAATTAGCTTTATTGAGTATTTTTGCCAATAGACAGTACATGCAGTCATACAACACCTATTCCACCTGTTTATTCTTCCTCCTCCTCTTTGTCTTTCATCTTCCATCTCAACCTCACCACTCTACTGTTCCTTTTTTCCTGTCTTTCTTTAACTCCATCTTTAAGCCATCTCTGTCTGTTCACTGATCTTGCCCTCTTCCTTGTACTTGCTCATGTTCTTGATTGTAATCTTTACTCTTTTTCATTCTCATTATCTTTGCCTCTATCTCCCTCTTCTCTTTCTCTCAAATTCTTTCTCTCACCTTTCCAATTTAACTTCTCCCATTCTCCCTTCTTCTCTGTCTTCTCATTTTTCCACCTTTTATCTTCCACTGTCTTTCCACAGACAAAACAATATTTTCCCCTTTGGTCTATGATTTCTGCAACAATTAGCGTTGCATAATGTCTCACGTGGTCAATTTTCCTTCTGACACTGACTGGGCTGCATAATTTACAGTGTATGTAAGACATTTGGTATCGTTTTTAACTGACAAGAATAGAGAGGAAAGAAGGTATGTAGGGGAGAATATGGATTCATTTCAATAGTAATTATGGCAATTATCATCAGTGCTTTGTAAGAAGTGGCTAGCAAGGAAATGACAAAAAAAGAAAATAATATGGTAGACAAACAAGGGATTAAAGGCGGTCCAAACACAAGTAAGGTAATTTCAAAAATCACAGGAAAATGTGCTTGAAAGGGGATTAAGCCACACTCTTTATACTCACAGCTCCACTTCTATTGTTCTCAGCACTGTTACCTCAGAACCTGAAAATTGGGCTCTCTATTCTGAATTCCTGCAAAAATCACCTCTGTGAGAAATCACCAAATGATATTGCATTTTGTACCCTAAGCTAAATTAAAACAAATGACTCTGGACTGCTGCTGGCTTCTGCAGTGGACAAAATCATCTGGACCACCTGCCTTTTCTGTAAAAGAGCCAGATCCCATTTAGATTTCATCTGTTTAATCCACTCCACAGCTCAAACGCAGATTGTTTAGAAGGTCAAACCGAGGACGACAAAACCTCACTGGTTCAGTTAATTCAATTAACTGCAATTTCAGTCAGTAAATTTGAAATCTGAAATCTACATTCCATTTTAGGCCGATCTAAACAAACTATTGACATTAACATATGAAGATGATATACACAGACTCACGTTCGCGTTCATTTGGAGTCATGTTCCTGTCAAAACAACATGCCTAAACAACAGAATAGGTCGATTGCTAATGTCTCCCCAAATGACATATATGATCGCTGGAGTGCACCAGGTCAAGTGAGGTTTAATTAAGGGAGAGCCCGGACAATTTAAACATCATTTTAAAAGATAACATTACAGATAGAAACATTTTTTGTAGTGATCAACAAGACATGTGTCCTACCAGGTGCTATTTTGTACAAATGTGGAACAACTTTGGTATAAGTTGCTCATTGTTTCAGTATAAACGGTATAAATTGTTGATATTATTATTGTTTTTACTGTCCTTCTTAATACAGTATGTAATTGCAAACATATAATGTCCTTTATCTTAATAAAACATTTTAAAACACATGGCCTAACAATCAGTGCGTATTTCTATTTTTTTTTCCAGACCTAAAGCAGATTAGCCTTAAATGTAGATTATCAACTTTCTTGACAGACAAAGTTGTCTTTTAAATTGACAAACATCATAGCCTGTGTGATTCAGGGCACAGTTCAAACAGGATCAAAAAATAAGTTGTCTCTCGCCATTGACTACCGTACATATTTTTTCCAAAATGAGGTCCCATGGGCGAGTAACTTACATAACTTCTATGTTGCATAAGTCAAGTGACATTAAACATGTTGTTAATGTTGCCTGCCTGCTGTGTCTGGAAAGCAGCAAGACTGAATGCTAACTGGAAAGTCTGGGGCCGTAAAACCAAAACAATTATCAAAAACTGAGAATAAAATACTCAAAAAGTTGGGTGATATTTTCTTTGAGTTAGTCACATTGGGTGATGGCTTTTACATTACATATAGAAATTTGATCCTTTGTTAAACTAAGTATATTTTTACTGCCGCTGCTTGAATGTCAAAGAAAAAGCTGTGGAAACAGGGAGGTTATAGCAGCAGTGTAGCCTTGTTCTGTAAAGCTAAGCAATATTCTCATAATGAGAGTACATATTTTACCTAATTCTAAGGTAGTTACGATGTTTTCATGATAACTTAAAAGCAAAAGCTCTGCACACACAACCAGTGAGAAAAGTTAAAGCTGTTTTTTATATCTTTAATCAGCACCCATGCTGGACTAATTTCCACAAATATCTGCTGAAACAAGGAGATTAAAACAAAGCCAGGAAGGATTTGGAGACAATTATTGGTTCGTACAGTTAAATCCAGGTGCGGTGTCACCTCCCGTCGCCTCCTGTCCCATCCTGACTGTTTGAGGAGAGAGGAGGAGGAGGAGAGGAAGAGGAGGTGTCACAGAGAGGGGACAGCAGTGAGTTGCGGTATCGATCCACGTCAGGTTAAGATGACCTAAAGACAACACCTCCGGGAGAAGCCTTCAACTCGCTCTCTAACAATCTGCTCTTTCCTGCTGGTTTACGCTTTTGCTCATTCTGCTGGTGTGTCACTACTTCGTTTCAGTCAAACTCAAGGTTTCGAATTTACTGAAGCACTCAATGTATCCCAACTAGTTATCAGCAAATGACAAGACATTATTATGAGGACATTGTAAAATATATATAATTTAAGTGACATTCAAACAGTCGTCTATTTTTACAGCTCTATATATGATTGATATTAACGTAATCAGTTGTATTAGTCTTTCACTATTTCAAACAACACCTTTTTTCTTATCATTCCTACACAAGAAGTTTTGCAGTTATGTGATGTTTCTGTTTGAAACCAGGCCCATAGTCCAGCTGTAAAAAAAATAAGATAAAATTAGACCTATAAACACAACACTCACATAAACTGATCCAGCACACATGGAGAAACATTAGCATTCATTTGGTCAGCTGATGAATTAAGTTGTATATTCACTCTACGTTTAGCTCTATTTTGGTCTCTGACAGCTCCTGAAGACAATATCAGCTTCACTGTGTTCACCACCTAGGTGTTACTTTGTCAGTCTGCTAGACGGGTAGTATACAGTGGGTTTATCAGAGCAAAGTAAAATTGATGAACCACTTACTGTAAATCTAAAGGAGATAATCTGTGTCTTCTTTTGATTGTAAATATCATTTATCCTCTGTCTCTCAATCCCATATATTTCTGATCTTTTAACTGCATATACAACAGCAGCGCTGCTCAGATCTGCTGACAAACAGCTTTTAAATGGTCTCTGGTCGAGACTCCAAACAAAGCCATGCTTTTACAGTTTTAACATAATGGAGCAGCCTACTCCTAAAGTCAGCTGAGTTGGTACTTCATTTTAAAAAGCTTTCAAATACTATTTAAATACATTGTCATATTTATAATGTGTTACTTTGATAGTCCTATTTGTTCTGTATAGTTTTATTTAGCTGTAATAGAGATTTTGTGGTTTTCACTCTGGTCAGTTGCCATGATGTTTCTTACCTCATGCTGTGGTTTTAACGGTGGATTATAAATAAAGCTTACTTAGGCACTTTCTTTCTCTCCCACACACAAACACATACAAATAGACATATTAAATCACTACTCACACACATTGTCCAACTCCTGGCTCCCTGCCTGGAGAGCGAGAGAGAGGGGAGAGTCTTTGGCAGGCAGTGTGATAGATGTGAAACTTTAATCTCTAAAGCCACCTGGAGAAGACAGATGATTGGAGGATTTTTCTATCTGTGTCTCTGTCCTTCAATCTCTGGCTGATTCCCAAGCTCCACCCTGACGAACTTACGGACTTTGAGGCACATCCTGGTAAGTATTGGTAGGTATTTTTTGTTTTGATGGATTGTGTTGGGTTGGTGATGGTGCAGTGGATAAGACACCTGCCTTTGGTGTGAAATACCAGGGTTCAATCCCCTGCTGTGACCCATCCACCATTGTGTCCCTGAGCAAGACACTTCACCCCTACTTGCTCCCGAATGTATAGCAATTGTAAGTCACTTTAGATAAAAGCGTCAGGTAAATTTGTTGTATTTGCACTGCGATTGTTGTGTTTTATAAGGGAATTTATTATTGTTATGTTCTGGGAGTCTATTTTTTATATAGACTTTTATATATAGACTATTATATGTGGCTAGATTTGATATAATTTGGAAGCTTATTTATTAAATGTAAGGTTTGGATTTATTATTAAAGTTTTATTGTAATATCCTGCACACTACTGGCACCTGTGCAGGGACTGCAGATGAGAATTTGCTTTTAGCTATGTCTGGTACAATACATATATTGTGCACTGTCCCTGTCAAATAAATAGAACATAAGTCGGTGAGAGCTGTCAAATCATCAAGTGCACAAGGGCTCTCTCGCAGACTTTTTAGCCCTTTATGCACACTTTCTGTAAGTCCACATTTCTGCAGACTTTGCCTGAGGGAATTGCCCACAGTTTATAGCGTTATGACATGAAACAAGGGAGTTACCAGGGGGATGCCCGGATGACAGAGAAAAATCCTGGCAAAATCGCCTTATAGGAGAAGACAGAAGAAGAATGGTAAACAAACAAGCATAGAAGGAGCAACCAACCCTGACTTTAACATGGTAAAAAAAAGGTTTACATGTAAAGATAGACACAAAGCTCACTTATGGTTCATATGGCCAGAACTGTGTATAGTTTATCCTATGATGGCCTGATGACGACATGTAGATAATTATCGATAATTACATCTCGTCCACTCCGTAGGGCAACAGCATGCAAGACATATAAATGAGGCAGTTGGTCTGTGCCTTGGCCACAAAGAAATTGAAAACGTAAAACAATTCCCAAACCCACAATAGGGTGCATCATGTTTCAGAATCATCAGTGTAAGGTGATAATGTGGCCAAGTGCTGTCCCATTCCTATTTATAGCATTTTGAGCCCTTGCAGCGTCTTGCACTCAGTCACTTACCAGGTGATGCCAGATACGTCTGTGGGCATTCAAGGCTTAGGGTTAAGGGAGGGCATTTATATTGGGCATATACTGGGGGAACGAAGAAGCAAAAAAGGAGTAATTATTAGGATTTAGGCTGCATTACCTGAAAGCAAAAATATTAACACGACATGTGCTGTTATACTGAGCAGCCTCTGGGGGAGTACAACAGTAGAGACGGTGAAGGTTTTGTCAGGTTTGTCAGAGTAGACAATAGTTTTTATCTCATATGCAGAAGATAGAATAATCTTGTTAGAAAAGGACATATAAAGAAAAGCAATAACAGCTGAAGAGAGAGGTGGAGGGGATGTTTAAGTTCCAGATAAGAGCGCAGTGG
The DNA here is from genome assembly GCA_024633595.2 of Lepomis macrochirus. Lineage (NCBI taxonomy): Eukaryota > Metazoa > Chordata > Actinopteri > Centrarchiformes > Centrarchidae > Lepomis > Lepomis macrochirus. The sequence continues at coordinate 11,206,314 of JALXJV020000020.1, forward strand.
AGTGGATAGAGGAGAGAGATTATGATTCAGCAGGTAAAGGTGATATGAGCTCTTACTTCAAGCCAGGAGATTTCAGTATTTGATGGAAAATATGGAGTTCACATTCAAGTATAATAACTAGAGTATGAGAGTGGGAGTATAACAAGATGTAACATCAGTCATCCTGGGCCTTATAATGTGTGTATGGTAGGCTACTAGTAGCACATTGGGAATTTTCTGTACTTTTCGTCTGAATGGGACTTGGACATTTGCTCATTTTGAGGCAGTGCATTATATGGAAATAATCAAACAACATTTAATTTGCCTCCTTAATTGGAGTACATAATAACTTAAGCACATGTACAACAGAGTTGCAGAGTTTTAGGGGCTATTGGGTCTGAATGTTTTAAAACCCCATCATCAGGTCAAATGTCCAGATTTCCGAAAAACCAATTATATTCCCATTCGCCTCAACTGTGAAGTGCTAATTAGCAAATGTTGGCTAACATGCTAAACTAAGATGGAGAACATTATAAATATTATACCTGGTAATCATTGGCATTTTACAGGACTGCTATGGCTGTAGAGTCCAGCTTATGTTCACACCATTTAGAAAAGAATATGAAAGATATTGTTTTAATGTAGTTGCTTGTCTTCTGTGCTTGTGAATCGTGTCTGTCAAAGTCTTGGAAGTTATCCAAGGGCCAGTCACCAAACATTGTCTATGTACAAAATTGACTGTCTTTTACACCCCAGATCCTGGACAGACACATAACTCCTCCAACTTCACATTTCTTTGTAATCCAAGCTAATATTCCATGTAGCACATTAACGGCTGACCATTCTGGCATCAAACTGCCCACTCACACAGTGCAGAAACCAAACTACATCGCCAGCATTTTCATAGTGAGCTGCACTTCTGTATTTTCAAGACAAACTTCTCTCACTTTGACTTGAGTAGCACCGAACTCCAGCAGCACTGTGTTTACCTCAAAAAAAAAATTCTTCTACTCTTCACTCCTCCGCTCACTACGGCACTAAGCTGAGAAAAGTGACTCACTCTTTTACGTAAAGCCCTGGATGAAGCTGTCATTATGGGGCAATTATTTTCGTGAAAAGTTACTGTAGGAAAGGCACGGATTCTTTCAACAGCAACTCCCACCTCCTGCTGTCACACAGCTGGGCGGCTGTTCATTCTTCAGCAGGTCTTTGATTGCGGCTCTCCTCTGTATTTGGGAAATGGGCTGTAATATTGAGGAAATTATCTTGAATAAGGTGAAATTGAGATGCATACAGGGGATAATCACCAGTCATTCGGCTGCACAGCAGTCATGTCCACCATAGACATGCAAAAACATACAAATGGCATATTATGGCAAAATATTGCATATTCAATACACAGAGATTTGGGAAACAGGAGGTCAGCAGGGGCCTACAGCTTGTTATGGCCCCAGACCCCCTAGTGGGTTAATTCCATCTTAAATATATACATAACATAGGATTTTAAAAACATTCATAATACAGAACAAAAATATCTAAACAAATTCCTTCATTTAGGCCTATTGAATTATTAGCCAATAAATGAAGGGGTACACAGATTATGCAAAAACGTATATACATGCAAGCTCTTTATTTAAATCCATGAATACACAATCACATCTACAAAGAAGACATGCAGTGCTGACTTCTACACATTTTTATCCATGTTTAAATATTCATAAAATCAGACTGTATGACTATAATTCTTCTCAGCTGATTCCTACCCATCTCCAATGAAATTCATGCTGTGTGAATGATTAACATTCACTTCTTCCCTTATTTTATTACCATCTTTAAACAGGATTTATTTCCTCCACCCTCTCTCTTCACTGATCCCTCTCATATTTTCCTTGTGTCTCTCCTCTCTTTTCCCTCAACTACTTCACCTTTCTCTTGCATCTCAGCTTCTATCTTAGTTCATCTCCTCCTAATGTGATAGTAAATATTAGAAGAAAATGGGAAAACCAAGGCTCTGTGGGGTTTTATACATGTAGCCAATCAACATACAGCCTCCTGGAAAAATCTCCTTAATTAGTTTTTCCTCTGGTTTTTCCCTCCCGGGAAACTGAGAGCTCATCATCAGATCAGAACGACACAAACACATCATTCATGTTGAAATTATTCACAGACTGTGTTTTATAAAACTCACCGTGCACAAAAACAGTTTAAAAAGCACCAAAGCAGTTCAATTTTGATAAATTAACATAATCATATCTAACCAATAGAATCAACGTAAAGTGAAGAAACAGAAACAGTAAATGCCACAGAGAGGTGAAAAGTGTGTGTGTGTGTGTGTGTGTGTGTGTGTGTGTGTGTGTGTGTGTGTGTGTGTGTGTGTGTGTGTGTGTGTGTGTGTGTGTGTGTGTGAAAGGAAATTAATGAAGATGGAGGAGAATGAGAAAATGAGCAGAGGACCAAGGTCAGGACAGGACATTTTAGCTTTTCATTAATCTATTATGTTATTTTTCCTTAGTCTCTTCTATTATATAAAGTTTACATCACAGATTAATTCATTGAATTTTATTTGTTACAAAGTGAACCATTTTTTTAAATATATTGTCTTTCTATATTATTTCTTTATATTGTCCTTTCAGTGTGATAGTTTGATTATGAGCCATACTAGGGAGTATAAACTGGACAAATTCCACAAAGATCAAAGTAGCCACAGTAAACACTGCAAAACAGTGAAATTGGTGGAACTGAGCTGGGACAGCATTCTGCCACTGAACACGCTCCTCTGCCCCGATGAAGGTGTTGTGCAGAGCGTGGTCCAGCATAGACCCTCTTTCTGCCAATGCCACCAGAGTCCAGCTCTGAGCCCACCACTGAGCCACCTCTCCTCACCAGTCTGTCCAGTCAACTGGCATCTCTCTTCTTGCTGCTTCCTCCCCAGCAAACTACAGCATAAAAGAGGACGCTGGCCACCACAGATGGTAAAACATCTGCAGCGTTTTTTTGCAGATGTTGAAGGACCCTAGCCTTCTCAAGAGGTACAGATGGCTCTGCCCTTTCCTGCGGAAAATGTCCAATCCAGCTTCACCCAGCTGCAGCCCCAGATATTTGTAAGTCCTGACCACCTCCACATTAACCCCCTCGATGGACACAGGTTGGAGATGGTTAGAGTTACTACTACAACTACTACTATAATAATAATAATAATAATAATAATAATAATAATAATAATAATAATAATAATAATAATAATAATAATAACCCGCTGCATAAAAAATGTGGATTTTTAAGAAAATAAAAAACTTTTCGTTTTGCTATTTTTAAACAGGCATAGTTCAGACAGCTTGTTGTCCTCTGAAGGACCCTTCATAATTCAAACATGGCGGCGTCCATACGGGTGTGCTGTGCCCTCCGCATCACAGTCGGAGGTGAATTTTTTCTTCTTCTTATCTTCCACTGCTTCGTTGAAACAGTTCAGCGTATATGTCGGAGTATATTTACAGTATTTATGCTTATAATTGTGGATGTTTGGTTACGGTGAGTTCTGTTTCCTGACACAGGGCAGGCCTGTCGTGATCCGGGCTTTCATCAGGCAGGTCTACCTAAGCAGCAGTAATTTCAGTGCAGTCAGAAATCCTTCTTCGGTTTTACACTTGTACAAGAAAATTGAATAAAGTCGCCGACATTACGTCAGTTTTACAGGTTGCGTGTTCCTGCCCTCTAATCATTATTTAAATAGTTCCCCCACCAAACTTAATTCAAAATTGTTTGGATTTTAATGTCGCCCTGCTTATAAGTAGATGTAAACGCTTCTGAGAAAATAATTAGACACTAGTCACGCACTGGATGAGTCCATGCTTTATTTTGGAATCACATTTGTTTCACCGGAACATCACTTTATTTCAGTGAAATCTCAGATTTCGTATGGCTTTACTTTCCTCACTATCTCTATTTAGCTTTTTTATACAGTCTGTGGTAGAAAACCGGTGAAGTGGCTGATGCTATATTTTTAAAGGCAAAGTCAAATTTCAAAGGCAAAGCATTGTACTTGATTTGGCGATCTAATCCTTTCATGTATAATTTATAAGCCTGATGTTAGCTGTTATATAGAATATATAGAAATATATATTTCTGTTGTCTTGGTGTGAAGTGTTTTTTGTGTATGCATTCATTCCTGTGTATCTTCGTATGTTAAACCTGCGTGGCGTTATGCACATAATCTAGTTCTGATACATCTGTCCTTCCTTTGGTGGATGACACTCTCTCTTTCAGGCGCTGCACCACTTCGTGCAACGTGGGGAGCAGTTCAGGTATCCCACTTTGCCAGTCGAGCCTCAGCTGCTTCTCTCCAAAGAAACCCTGCACCTCCACTGTTACCTGCAACAGTATGGCAGCAAACTAGACATGGCAGCTTCTTCAACAAGTGTAAGTATAGTTTCCCACTATCCTTTCAGCATTTTAACTGTGTTATTTATTGCTTCAAGTTGCTGTTGCCGTTGAAAAAATAGGCATTTCTTTGTTTTGGCTTCACTATGCTTTTCTATTTGATCCAATACAATAATATTAAATTTTTTTTAAACCAATTGGACCAAAGTAGAGACCCCTGGTAAACCTTTTTGACGCTGTTGTGTTGTGAGTTCCAGTGAACCCTTAGTTTCACTGAAGGGAAATGATACAGCATGCAGTAGTCTTTTAGACAATAGCATGGCAACTTCTTATCCCTTTCCCGTTTTAATATGAAGAGAGAGTAGTTAGTTACCTATTAAGTTACAAGATAGATTGGGCATTGGGCATTTTAAGCACAGGCTATGTAAAGTAAGAGTAAACACACCAGTAAACACACCATTCAGGACAGATTGGTTTTGTTTGGACATCGTTAACAAGGCTCCTCCACATGCGGCGTACCTGCTGCTGTAATAATGAATCACAGTAGAAAATCCAAAAGACAAGTTCTGTGTCTTTTCAGCGACTGTAAAAAAGATACTGCAGAGGGAGAAATTCATCAGGGTAGACACATCCAAGGAGAGAGAGACAGGAGGAGTGGGGCACGCTGCAGTGTTTACAGCAGAGGTACAGGTGTGTGCGGGAAAAGAGAAGCAAAGGGAAAGGGAGCAGGTCAAGTAGCCTAAGGTAGTGATTAAACAATAAAATAAGAATGATAATGAAGTAGAATTGAAATGGTGAAATAAGAAATAGCCTACGCCACTAAAAATAGAAATGCACCCGCTGATTTTCCCCTTAGCAGATGCAGGTGCATGTTAGCAGAGCTTATTTGGACAACTTGTCAGTTTTTAAATGGGCATTTATGGAGCTGCCAGTTTACAGTTACTCAGACATGTAAATGTGTTCTCTGTCAAACATGTCCGCCTTGTAATCACAGTAATACGCACACAACATTGTGAAACACCAACAACCTATCGTGTTCCATTGAATCTGTATCTGGGCTCATATTTCTCCATGAAGAGTCTTAAAATATTTACTCCCAGCAGAGTTTTGGTTGTACTAATTTATTTTCATTGTTTTCAAATGGGCCTTATCTGTTGATGTATAGGCTCTAAACTGTGATACTGTATCTTCACTTTAGGTACCAGGTCTTTGTAAACACTAAGAGATTATTGTATTTTAATTACAGTCCCTAGGCGATCCCATATGTCACCTGTTGGACATATTTATTCCTGGCCATTACAGCCCCCAGACTCCATACATCAACAAAACCGCTGGCTTTAGTGGGATACCTAAATTCAGCTGCATTATTCATGTTCATAATCTTCCTGATTTGTAGAGTATTCTGGCTTGGTGAGTAAACTTACTGCTGTGAAGGTGTAGCAGGTGCGAAAATGGACTCCAGCAAGTTCTGCATCTGTTCTGTTGGCTGTATTTTGGCTTTTCAGTCAGAAAGGAAAGGAATTTGTATTAAAACAACTAGTTAAAACAATTTTTTCGGGAGAATTTTGATGACGATGAGCGTGTAGAGGTTGCTGCAGTCTGAATGCACTGATCTTGAAGTTATTTAGGGCAACTACAAAGAAAACAATGAAAACCTTTTCCCTATTTGAATACCAGTGTGTATTCAGTAAAGTTGTTTCTTTTCTTTTCTTACACTGATAAAATGGAGAAAATATATTGACTGATCTTTGGAGCTGTTTTTTTCTTTATTTATTCATAAATGTGTGTATTTACAGTGACGGCTGAGGAGTTGTGGAGAGGTGTGTTGGCGGAGTCGGGTGCCGGGGCCAGGAAAGGTCGAGGGAAGAGAACCAAACGCAAACTGAAGAGGGACCTGAACCGTGGACAGACCATTGGAGAAGGTGAGACACCATCTGTTTGTCTTTCTTTTGGTTAGGGCAGGGCACTAAAACAGTAATGATAATGATTTTCCTCTACAACAATATAACCAATTTTGCAATGTCAATAAATGATTGATTTAATTTGTTTGGATCACAAACAAATTAGCACTCAATTTTTCTATTAAGATGTTTATTTTGTTGAGGAAAGGGGACTGAAAAAAGATTAACTAAATAAATTTGTTAAAGATTTTTATCATAGTCGTTTTGAATGTCCTGCCTCAGATATGTGAAGTGATCCACTGTTTGGCATCAATTGTTGTTTGGACCAGAAAGAGTAGTTTAGATACATAGGTAACCATATGTTTTTTTTTTAAAATCACTTGGGAGCAAAAAACAGCCTTTAAACTTATAATAAATGCTTTGACATTTATTGTAATAATTATCAATACCAAATGGTATGAAATTTTTTATTGCTATAACATTTTTGGCCATATCGCCCAGCCCTACTTTTGGTCTCTGCAGATTTTTGAGTTTAGCAACAAGAAACTCAGGAAATCTAATTTCTATAAAGCTGTTAGCCTGTCAGTCTGTTGGGGTGTTCCATACCTTCTAAATTTGAACGTTGGATTGATAACATTATTGACTTGACTGTTACAAAGTGCTTAAATTTCTCCTTCTTTTCTGTGAAGTTGTGTGCTGCTTTGCTGATGGACACACTCAAATATTCAACAGTTAATGTTGATGAATTTATTACACTGCTCTGCTAGGAGAGCAGTTAGCCTTAATTCACACTGCCTGGCCTCTTTTTCCTGTTTTGACTTTTCTTTTAAGAGGAACTATCAGTCTGCATTCAGTCTCTATGTCACAGTCTTGTCAGCCTGTCTCTTCTCGTCTTTGCTTTCACTTTAACTAAATGTCTAAATTATTACTCTGTACAATCCCTTCTCATCTGTCTGTGGTGGTGAAAAGTATTAAATTATCTCATTTAAAATGGATCAAATTAATATTTGGTATTCAACTGTAATGTAAAGTACTAGGCATACTTGGTATACCTAAGTATGAGGAATACTTGTAGAATTCGGCTCATACCTGTTAGTATGAGGAGTATTCTGAGTATTTCCACATAGCAAGTTTTAAACTCTTGTTTGTTTTTTTTAACCTGTAGACACCCTAAACTCAAATACACCTGTGGTAGATTACCTGTACCAGTTTGTGTACTGTGTTCAAATTAGATGTTCATTTTTTGTTATCCGCTTCTATCTCAGTTCTCCATATACTAATAACAAAAGACATGAAGTACTCGCAATAATTGAGTTATTCTATGTTTGTGCTGGAATTTATTTTCTAGCTTAAGATATATAGATCTGCTTTTGCACCCTTTAAGTCTTCCTCTTCTTGTATTCTCCAATTTACTGACTGTTTTTTCTTTCTGGCCGTATCTTTAACCCACAGGTCGCGGCGGTTTTCTCTGGCCTGGTCTGAACGCTCCGGTGCTGAAGGACGGGACTCTGCAGAGCATGAGTCGAAGAGGCGAGACTGAGCAGCAGGAGGTGCAAGCTGAACTAGGTACAGAGGCAGAATGCACTGAATACAAACAAGCAGGCTTTAGCTTCTCGAAACACAGACATACAAAATTACATAAATAAGTAATCACATCCTGATGCACCTTAACACTGCAAGACTGACAGGCAAATATTAAAATTACCCCCAACATTTTGTTCTCTTTAGCAAAGCCAAAGAGCAGTTATTGTATTGGAAAATAGTCTTTTCAAGACCAACTAGGAAACAACACCTTGGGAAATGAGGTCTTGAAGAGGCCCTAAGGGGTTGTCTTGTCTACATTCAGTGTTGCTGAAACACATTACGTGGATCCTTAAGGTCTAACAAACGCCTCAAGGGCATTTCATTCCTTACAAAACATTTGCAAATCAACTTTTTAAAGTATTTTAAATCCAGCATTGTTTACATCCATATCTACTAGTGTGCAGTCAGTGCAGCATCTTGGCTGTTACCACAACCTGAAACAATTTCTAAGAAGTCGCGTCATGTCCTGTTCTGAACTGTTCGGAACTTATACATCTACTGTTACATCCCTGACTTCAGGACAAAAACTCCACAGGGCACCTTTTAATTTTGAGAAACAGGCGCAGCAACACCACCACTGGTGTGAGATGAGAAGCTACCAATTTGTCTCCTCCGAGATCTCATTTGTTGACAGTAATTACACACTTCATTTCACGATGACAAGGAGGTAGAGCGGGTTGCCCGTTAATCGGAAGGTCGGCAGTTCAATCCCCGGCTCCTCCAGGCTGCATGTCGAAGTGACCTTGGGCAAAATACTGAACCCCAAATTGCCCCTGGTGGCTGTTCCACCAGTGTGTGTGTGAATGTTAGTTTCTGTTTGAGCACTTAGGCTCAGTGTATTAATGTGTGTGAATGGTGAATGTGTAAAAGCACTTTGAGTGGTCGAAAAGACTAGAAAGTACATATACGGAAAATTTACAAATAGCCTCAAAGTTTCATGGGTATCATGTGCTCTTGTAATTCAGCGATGGCCTCGGCCTGCATGTTATCTGTGCTTCAGCGCTAAATTTGTTGGTTGTGTCTTTCTGCAGTGCGGCTGAGAGACGAATGGGAGAGGAAGAGGAAGATGAGGGTGAAGAGGGAAAGAGGATGGACAGGAAACTCCTGGGGGGGCATCAGCCTGGGGCCCCCTGACCCTGGACCAAATGGAGGTAAACTAACATGCCAACACTCACACAGTGTACAAACATGTAAATGTTGGATGGATGAGGAATAGTACAGGGTATAAGGCTGCCCTGAGTGTGTGAGCGAGACGGAGAGTGACAGGCCAGTACGGTCGCCTGTTAGGGCTGATGAGAATGTGACTAAAGTGGCAAGTGGGACAATTTCCTAATTTAGAAAGCGCTCTCTCTCTCTCTCCCTCCCTTCCTCAACTATCTGGCTTCTTTGGGTTTTCTCTCCCTTTCTATCTCTTTTGTCATTCTTTTTTCCTTCTCTCCATTTCCTTTCAGTTACTCTCCATCACCTACTCTACTTATCTCTTTCCTCCCACTCACTCTTGTCTTTTTTTCTGCTCTGTTTTTCTATGAGAAACCTAAATGACAATACTATTTCATTCAAATTTAGCACTAATTTGGTCCCGACTGAAACACAACTATTAGATGCATTGCTAGCAAATGATGATTCCTTACTGTTAATCTAGCGGCATCATAAAATAAAATGTCCTGTTCTCCGACACCTGCAAACTCTTATCAGCCTTATCTGTCTAATTGCGATATGATTTGCAATGTTGGAGGAAGTTATCATTTTTACATAATTATTATCATTTTCATTGAAAAACATATTTAAATGATTGTGGTGTGATTTTTTTATTTATTTATTTATTTATTTTTTTTAATTTGATTTGGTATTTTGACACATGGCATTTTGATTTTGATTAATTGTTCAGCCTTAGCCTTATCTGTACTTTATGTTAAGTGCTAATTAGCAAGTGTAAGCGTGCTAACACCCTAAACCAACTCAGTGAACATCTTAGACATTATACCTCGTAAACATCAACCTGCTAGCATCATCAGCACTCTGGTGTGAGCATATAGATTAAGTACAGCCTCACAAAGCATCTAGCATGGCTATAGATTCTTGTTGTTGGTTTTTTTAAAATAAGTCAAGTGAGTCTGACTAGTGAGTTTGCAGATACAAAAGTCTCTGTACTTAAATAGACATAATCAGGAGCCAGACCCAGTGGCATTCATTTTTGTTTTCATGTACTGTATTTAGTACCTACCAATTGAGTTCAAGAAGGCTGATTTTACCTTTGAGATTAACTTCAGACTGCAGGCAGAGTCAACTAACAGCCAGCACCTGTGAGTTTGTTTGATTTAGTAAGAAAAACACAAGAGAGTAGCAGGAAGTCTTATATAGCGCCCGGGGGTGCTTTTGTTCAGAACAAAAGCAGTCAGGGTTACTTAGTTTTACGGTTATATGATTTGTCATTTATAACCACAGAATGATCAGCATGCACTAATAATTTATTCAAATAAATTAAGGAATACAAATATGTGTCCTCTCCTTTAGAGTCACCGTCAGCCTATCGCAGCCGTGTCTATTCCCCGTGTTTAGGTTGAATACTAGATGCATATTCCAGAACCAAAATTTCCCACAAACCACGCACTCAGTTTAGCAATCCATTCACCTAGTTTAGTAATCTATACACATTTTTTTAAGAATATGACCCCCGGGCGCATATATATATAATTTATTGTTTGTTTTTTTCCTAGCATTTGACCCCAGGGGCCCCATAAAAAGCAGCCGGTGTAACTAATTAGAGTAATGATGGCTCAGTTCCATTCAGGTGTGGCAGCGAGTCACAGTGCACAATGTGTCCCTGGCACACATTAATGCCATTATTAATATTGTTAGTTACACCTGTGTGTTTTCCTGCCTTGTCTTATTGCTGGTTTTGTTTTTTTGCTCGTGATCTTTGTTTTTTAATTGACGGCCAGCTGTAAAACTAATTCAATCAGTTTTCCCGTTGCTATCTTTTCAGCCGTGCCTACCCTGCCAGGGGTTTTATTTCAGAACTTTGCATTAAAGTTAACACTTTATTATAGCCCTGAGGAACACCTCAGATTGAAATCCACTTGTTTCACTGATGGAGCTGCTAGCCCAGCCTTATTACACTGTTGGCTTTAAACTTTGATCTTTGCTTGAGTTTAGTCCATTTAGCTCAAACTGCTGACAGATGAGGAACGAGGCTTTGCAGTCGCAAAGCACATTTTCTTGCTTCTTGCTCCATCTTCATGTAATCAAGTCTCTTCTTCGCTCGCTGTTCCTTTCACATCCTCCTCTGGTTCCTTTTTATCTCATTTCCTATTGATATTTCTTCTCTCTCGTCGCCATGCTAACAAGCGCTCACACAGTGAAATACACTCGCGCTCTGTCTCCTGCATGTACTAACACGTTCTGTCGCTCTCACTCACACACACGATGCACACTGGGACTGGTGAATGTGATGTGGTGAGAGCTGTAACTAGGTTGCTCATCTCTGATCAGGTTTAGTTTCTAACAGATGGTGAGCTGTTGTCCCAGCTGAGAGGTGTGTGTGTGTGTGTGTGTGTGTGTGTGTGTGTGTGTGTGTGTGTGTGTGTGTGTGTGTGTGTGTGTGTGTGTGTGTGTGTGTGTGTGTGTGTGTGTGTGTGTGTGTGTGTGTGTGTGTGTGTGTGTGTGTGTGTGTGTGTGTGTGTGTGTGTGTGTGTGTGTGTGTGTGTTTGTTTGTTTGTTTTCTCCTTGGAGCCTTTGAGTCAGCTCTCCTTTGTTTGTTGTTAATTGGTTAGAAGTGAACAGGCTGCTGTTGGGAGACTAACATCCTTCAGAGGTCACTGACAATGAAAAGTGTCAACTCTTTACACTGCTGCAAGGACTTCTGGGTATTTGTTGCGCTAGCAGGAGTCTGGCTTAATCTGTTTATGGTGACTGTGAGTGTGTGTTCCTGTGCCAAAATATGTTTGTGTGTACAAGATTTTTTTAAATCTAAAATCTTTCTTTCTTTCCCCCTCTCCACAGAAACCTACAAGGAATTTGATTCACGTGTCATCGAGGTGAGTGTCTCTTTCTGTTGACTAAACAAACCGACATAATCAAACATAGAAGCTTGAATTGTCAGCCAAACTGTTCTACTTCAACTGTGTAGAGCGCTGCATCACAAGTTTATACTGTATGCTGGATTTTTCTACTTGCATATTCATTAATTCTGTTATTTCTTTCCTTTTTACTATTTTCCTGTAACATTTCCTTTCAAATAACCTTGAAAAAAACTTACCATTGGATGTTTTTCCAAATAATTACACAAAAGTTAGTCAACACATAAAACCAGACAGCTACATTAATCGATACATTATTGATCCTAAGGGAAATTTAGCTAGATTCAAAACTGATTAAAATATTAAAAAAACAGCACTGAATTTGTATGAAAACGCTATCATGCTGCGCACAAACATATTAAACTATCATAAAAGTGTTACATCAGATATATTGAAAAAAACTGAGAAATCCTCAGAGGGGGGAGCTGTTTTCAGGAAACTCAAAATGGTGGAAAATCCAGTGTTGCGTGTACACATGGATGGTGTTGGAGGATAAGGATAGCTGCTGTTGAGCATTTAATGTGATGTCGTTTTGCAGCTGCAGTGTGGGGAGATTAGACTGTTTTTTTAGGGCTTCCTGAAGCCAAACAGTGTAATTTCTAGAAAGTCACATTTGCATTCATGTTTGAAACATCGGAAATTATTTCATCAACCCCAAAGCAGTGTTCACTCACACACCTAACTGTCTACCCTGACAAAAAACAAAAAGATTCTACAGCAGGGAGCTCATCCAGACCTTTTCTTTTTTAACACTAAATCTACTAGCTAATGTAGCAGTGGCAGAGTAGTTGCAGCAACCATTCAGTCTTGAACCCGTACACCTAACACACCTAAACCCACATGCATACTGTGCCTAATTGAAAAAGATTAAATACAAAGATTTTGTGTGTGAGAGAGCAGTAAGATCAGCTATATGGAAAGACCCAGTTCATTTAGATTCTCTCTCTGTCGTACTGTTTTTTGCCTTGATTCAGTTAGCACTAATGGACCCCACTAAACTAATGGGGGTAATGCCACAAGGTCACACACACACACACACATGCACACGCACACACGCACACAGTAGTTTAATGCAGGTAGACCCAAATGTGTACTTGCCCTACAAACGCACACACTAACTTGCACAGAGATACACATGCACAGGTTTATTGAAATACACATTCTGTACAACTCTGTACGACTCTTTCACACCGTATCCACACACACACACACACACACACACACACAACATCAGATTAAGTGTGTGTATCACATTGCTAGTCTTCCCCAGCCCTCCTGCCTGCATAAATAAGAGTGGTTGTCACAGACATTAGGCTTCCCCCTGGAAACCGACGCTTTTATGGTGCCATCTCCTTCTATAAATATATCTTACGTGTGTGCATCTCAGTGTCTGTGCACCACTATAAATTCAGGCCTAATGAAATGAAAAGGGCTTACTGGAATGAAAGCCTTGTCTCCCAAGGACGATGATGCTGCCATGCCATTAGTGAACACTTCCGAGAGGGAGGGAGGGAGGGAGGGAGGGAGGGACAGAAAGTAAGGGAGGTAGAGGGAAAGTTGGGAGAGTTAGGAAGTTGGCAGAGAGACAGAAGAAATTGAAAAGATAGAGGAGAAAGGTTATTAAATCTATTCAAATGCATTTAAAACATACAGACTCCTATAAACTGTTCAGGATGTAATGATAATTATTTACTATAATATATATAGTAATTGTTGGGTACATTTTACAATACTATTGGTATTATATTACCCATGTTTAGGTATAGATACTATAATGATACTTTTTTCCAAACTTTCCAGACCAAAATTAGAATTTAAATCCTGTCTTTATGATTCTGCACAGACACTTGATGCCAGCTTCTCTTACTTGTCCGTTTTGTAGCACTTGGTGCTACAGACTTCAGTCAGGTTCTCAAAATCATATTGAGGTTTGATAATCAATAGATGCTTCAAAATTAATAATTTTAACTGTATCGACTCAAATGTTTACATGTAAAATTTGGGGTAGCTAAGAGATTGCGTCAGTTATGTGTAACAAGGTCTTAACCATGATAACTATATTTAATAAGTTAATTAAAAGTTAAAAGTAGTGGTAATCTTTTTATGTATTTAGTCAGGGTCGTTGGTAAATTTGGGTGTCAAACAGCTAGTTTATACAGTATCCATTACAAGGCTAGTTTATGCAATTTGTGCTTGTTGAATAAAAAAGGATGAAGTTCGGGTGAAACTAGCAAAATATTAAATCACATTCATCTGTATTACACATCTGTTATCAATATGAACCAGTCGAATTTACAGCGTGTAATGTGAGATGGACCACCTGAGTCTGCTGCTTCTCTCAGCTTTATGGAGCTTTCTGCCCTCTTTAGGTACATTTTTTTTGTTTTCCAGCCCTCAGCTTCACTGTTCTGGTGTAGTCTCACTGCTCTCATCAGCGTCGTTTCCATCAGTAACTGTTCTGAGAAAAATCCACTGTACGCTAACTACCCAGCAACAAAGTTTGGTGGAGTTTATTCTTTTCAGTATCAAACATCTAACAAAGCATTGCAAGCCTTCTGCTAACGGCTATTGGCGGTCTGTATGAATAAATGAACACAAATACAGCAATTTCATGGTAGTAGTTTTCTGTTCAGTAACGTGACAGCGAAATATATGATACAAGGTAGCTGAATGTTCTGAATGAACTCCAGTTTTATAAATCTGTGTGTTTAGCTCACTGTTGGTCTGTAGTAAAAGAGATAATGTAAAAACAGTTACTGTGCTGAATAGAAAGCACCATAAGGCCTGATCATATGCAATACATGCGTCTGGTGTTGCGGAGGTGATTTTTAATGGGTGATATCTGACGCTTAACTATAAATCAAAACCCAGGCTGGAGATACCTACGGCGGGACTCCTGTTAACCCTTGCATTGACTATAATTTCAGCTTCACATTGACCAAAAATCCAAATAAATAACTGATGTTGATGTTATATGCTCCTATATTCTGGATGTGTAAAAGCAAGGTAAAATTTAAAAATATGTCAATGTTGTCTTTACAACTTGTTGTGCTGCTCCAAAGAGGGTAAAATATTATAACAAATGTAGGATCAGGTGTGTTAGGGCATGCAGGAGGATGTCAAATTAAAAACATACACAATAATGTATAAATGTAATGTAAGTGAAATAACTTACAAACTATTGCCATGCAAAAAATATTGAATCTGCATGTCTGTGATGTGGTCTCAGTAAGAAGTGCAATCAATTGGACCTTAGAGAGATGAAAAGGAGAGCGAGGGATGACAGAGAGCAGAGGTAAGAGTAAAGAAAAGAAAGGGGGGAGAGTTAGAGTGACAGAGAGAAAAGAGATGTTCATGGCCTGTCTCCAGGTACAGCAGCCACTTGGACAGGCCTCGGTGATTTCATTAACAGAGATGGAACGCTGTCTGTGTCAGAACAGGGGGTTTTCTCTTTTTTTTTCTCTCTCTCTCTCTTCCTGAACACAACAACCTTGAAAGTTTTGCTCAAAGTAAACAGAGCTGGCTGGATGAGAGCAACTTTGCGAGGACTTTCAATTGGATTAAATGTTGTGCCAAGTGGAGCTCACAGAGGCACCCACAAAACATGACATCTAAAGTGAATTTCACATCAAGGATATTAATACAGCTTGATTATTAATTTGTTAAAAGCATTACTTGTGATATTGGCTTTTAAAAGTTCATATCATATCTCTTCTATGTGTAGTTTGAAGAAATAAAATCCTGCTGCAACTCATGAAGATGTGGTGTGATTCAAGAAACTACTGTTGTTGTTTACTTAACAACATCAAAGATTGCCACTTTAATTATAGTACTGAAGATAATAGAATTTCATGTGCTTTCATTTCATACATTTAAAGATTAGAGCGTTTCTTCAGGAGCAGGATGGTTGTCAAAATTTATTTGGGAACATTGCATTCAGTAAAGTTCATTGAATATACACATTATGTGCATAATAATTTGTCATGAAGCACTTTTTCCAAAATAGCTAATTGAGGAACACACGGTCCATGTAAGTTCATTTTAGCCACCAGTTGAAATAATTTTTAGTAAAATGTAGGCCCATTCAAGGAGAACAGAAATTAATTACATATAATGGTGATTTGTAGATGCATTGACCCTGATACTAAATTGAACATCGAATAATGCACATTTTAGTGTACAAAGATGTTTATAAGGACAAAAATGTTGTGTGGTTGAAGAGCATATTTTTCATAAAGCCTGTATATTCAGTTAATTTGGCTGTAAATTGCTGACAAACAGCAGTTTCAGTTAATTGTGAGAAATCTGGAGTTCTGTTGTAAGAGATTCATTTACACTTTTAAATGATTTAACATTTCTTACATAGTTCATACACCATGTGGGAAAAGTTAAGACAGATTACGTCTGTCTAACTTATTGTTGACTTATTTTCTCTTTACTTTACTGTCACAATAACACACACGTTCGCTTGTGAGTAATTTGCATGATTGATACATGGTTTCCTGAGCCAACAAATTAAGCCTCCTGTAGACAGCAGTTTGTCATGTCATTTGAACCAACTCATACTGGCACAGAAATGTGTTTTCACTCTTTTGTTCTTCCTTTTAATCCTATACAACTGCAGCAGGACCTAGACACAGAGATCTCGGTGTCTAGGTCCTTATTGTCTAATTCTGTGAACAAGATTCAGAAGGATTTCTCAAAATACGTCGCAATAGGCTTTTATTTTGATGGGGATCTGTGTCTAAGATTTCGGTCATTATTACCTATTTGTAGCCGAAGCTTTTAAATTAACACAGATTGTAGACATAAACAATTTGCATAAAAAAGGAAGAATTTTATATCTCTGAACTATAATGTGCAAAAATATCCTGAGAATAAATAGGCTAAATGACCATGCTAGTAAGTACTGATAAAATGGATGTAATGTATTAAGTCAGATATTAAAGCTACTGTAGGCAGTTCATTTCCGAAGCATTTCTGAATTTCTTTTTACATCCTGACAGCAATCAGTAAATCAAATGCTCTGACACACAAATTTTAAAAATCCAGTATCTGTGGCTGTTGCAGCACTGTAATAAGTATGGTCAGTTGGCTAGCCTAGCTTCCTTATCTAGCTGCCTGGTGAAGAAATCCTCTCCGTTGTGCTGGAGTAACTAGACACTATTCAGTGTGTTTACAGCACTTCAGAGAAGTGTTCTGCATTGTTGGAGGCTTGTGCTCTTGCAGCGCCTTCTGCTTCCATGTGGTGAAAACTCCTCCCCCTGCGCTGCAGTGTTACAGACAGATACAGATAGGGAGACATGCAGCAGCAGATTGAGAAAATAAGAGATGAAACAGAAGTGAGAGTGAGCTAGAAGCATCCTCCCACCGCCATGCTGTCGCTCATCTGGTGAGGAAAAAAATCTCAGCTGCCCATCTGCTTTGCTGCTAGTCCTGCGCCAAAAACTGCTGCATCTTCACCAAAAATGACAAATGCAAAGCCCAAAAGCTCAACATCACGGGAGACATTCACAGACACTTCTATTAGAAACTAGCTGTAAGCAGCTGCAAGCTACGTTGAAACTTGAGAATAAATAACTGAATTTTGATTTACGAAAACAGTGTTTGAGATCCCATCTGGTCGGGATCTTGGCAGAGAGTTTCCATATCTGTAATTGCATACAAGTGGAACTTGTGCTTAGTGCTGTGCTTAGACTTCAATTTAAGCTATAAAAACATCTAGTAATTACTGTATACACTTAATGTATACATGCTTGTTTAAGATGGAGAAAGGTTAGAAAACTGTTATAAGTATGTGGAGATGTGTGGAAGTATTGCGACCTAAAGAGGCGTGTGTGTGTGTGTGTGTGTGTCTTTTCAATGTTTGGTGTGTGCTGCTATCCTGACCCCAATCCTGCTGTGGCCCTGCAGTCAAATTATAAATCCTTTACATAACTAGCGAAGCTGAAGGCAGATCTTGACTTTGAAGTTCCGTCAACTGAAATTCAACACTGTTCTGTCACTTTACGCTTTCTCTCGCTGATGAAAGCGTTAAGGTGAACTGTGGGGGCGGGGTGGGTTTGGCCCCGAAAGCCTGCCGGAGATCCATGCACAAGCTGCCCGTAGAAAAACATGGCACAATAGATACAAACGAACACATAGCACATCTGGATCCAACGGCGGTTCTTTTTCTTCACAAGACGAGACATTAGAACATTTATTTTTGTGGTGTTTTACGTCACTGAGCAAGTTGTGGTTTCAGAGTTTTGAAGACGTGCATTTTCTGGCAAATTTCCTGTCAAAGTTGGACATTTGGACTGGTGGCAGCTCCACTTATAGGTAAATATGCCTGGTAGCAGACAGTGAGATACTGAGCAGTAAATTGGCTTTGGTAGATATTTTCATGACAGAGGTTTAGTTTTATGCTTCTAAACTTTTTGTTTTTGACTTTTATCCTTGGTTTTACAGTCAGTGTGTAAAATGTATGTCTGAGCCTAATTATTGATACTGCTGAAACTGTTGTATAAAGGGATTTTCAATATAAATTTTCGATATGAATTCTCCCACTGTCTCTTGTTTGTCATTGTTTCTGGTTTTCTCTCTCTTGGCCATTCTCCCATTTTGTTTTTCTTGGTTTTGCCCATTTCTCTTACTTCATTTTCTTACTCTCTCTGTTTCTCACGCTCGCTCAAACACTACATACACACAGTCACACTCACAATATGAGCAGTGAATGCTTTAAATTGTCTGAAGTAATACAAGTCATGTTTGCTTTTGTATGTTTTCCACAGAATGAATAAATATTTGATGATGGATTTTATTGAATGTATTTTCACATTTGTGTAGAATTTTAGATGCACTGTTGGGTGGATACTATTAACACAACATGAATTCAGTACACCACCACCACAAATAGAAATAACCACAGTATTTTGAAGATTTTTTTCCCCATACAACAACAAAACAGATACCAGCACTATAAACAAAACCCACCCACTAATACACAGCCACAGCAAAGCTAGCACAGAAGACGCAACACAGAACTGAACACTGGTTTACATCTCTGACATCTCTGACTTTTTTCCTTCAGAGCTTCTTTATGAAATCACATTAGATTATACAGGTCTTCATATTATTGTGTCTGCACCCTGTTTATTTTAAATATTGTACTGTCATCAATATTGAAAACTAATACCTGTCACTGTAAATTGCATCATTTCGCTCTTTTTATAATTAAAGCTGCACTAATCAATATGTTTATATGAACAATGGATCAAATGTTAAAATTTTCGCTTGTAAAGCAATTTAGTAATAAACGACTGAGATATCTCCCTCAGTTAGTCCCTCCAGAGTCATTGGAGCTAAAAAGAGTGAATATTGAACTTATATTCGCCAAGAAGCTAGCCGTTAACATGCTGACGTTACTCTATATCTGGATGTGTAAACAGGCAAACGTTGCCATAACAACATTATAAGGTTATAAATCGTAGCTTGTTGTGAAATTCTGAAGAGTCAAATTAATGCAGCTTTTACTTTAAAATGATAAAATAGTTATTGTAGGCTTATATGCTTAAAACTACTTTGAGTTTTTATTCACACACATTGTGTGAAGAAGAGCACGGCATGAAAATATCTCAGACATGCTCTAATTATCTTAATTAACTCAGCTTAATTAACTCATAATTTCAGTATAACTGGCTAGTTTTATTTATCACAGTGACATTCAGCACATCCACTCAGAGTCGGTTTTAGATTTGAGGTGCATTTATATCTCCGCTACAGAAAGCTTATACTCTTCTCACACACACACACTCAATACACCATACAGTTTCTGTTTCATAATTTATTGTTATTCTCTCTCACACACACACGTGTACGCACATACATATTGCATGCACGTATCTGCGTGCTCAATAAAACACACCCAAAGTGTTTGTGACAGAGACCTTTTACTGTTGTTCTGCTGTGTCACTCTGCCTCCTCTTTCCCAGTTTTGTTTCTGTTGTTTTCTTTTTTCTGACCGTTGCATCTCTTCCTCCGCTCACTCTCTCTTTCTCCTCGCTGGTAAACGCCCCACCTCCTCTTTCCTCCTTTTTCTAATTACTTACATTTGCTCCACTCTCGTCCCCTTCTTCCTCTGAGTGGTGTATCAATGCTGCCCCCTGTTGTTTCCAAAGTCATATTGCAGATAATTAATCCCACTATAATTGAGCCCACTATACTTGTTGGGGCAGCTTTGGGGGGCCAAAAGCTGGACCCCCCAAGTTGAAAGCGCTGTTTGAGAGTTAAGACTTAGTTTTAGGGTTAGGAGTAGAATCAGGTTATAGGTCAGGTTTCGTTAAGGGACATGGGAATGTCAATTATGTCAATGAAGGGTCCCCACAAAGATGGTGTGTGTGTGTGTGGGGGGGGGGTGGATGGATGGATGGATGGATGACTGTGAGCTCCGCTTAATAACCGATCAATGAAGGTCACTTTAATCTGAACAGGCATTCCAGCCAGGCACATGCATACACACAAATGAAATACTTTAAAAGTCTGTTGTAGTGTTAAATCTGCAGATGTTTTCACACACACACACTCTTCTTCTTGTCAGTTTAATAACTACTGGCCTGATGAGTAGAAAATGCAATAAAGAAATTGGACATAGGTTTGCTATATAAGAGTATTTAATAATTATAATATGTAATCTACATTATGAGCCACATATAGGTGTATTAAAGCTGGGGTTGGCAATGTTAGAGAACAAACAAGAGACAGCTACATTTTGAAGGCGTCCAACCAAAAACAACCACACTCCTTCCCTCAGGCCTCCCCCAGAACACATTTACATGTGCAGATAGTGCACAGACAGAGAGCACAGGTAGGCCAGCCAATCATTTCAGTCCATCCTGCGATGTTGCCGGGATGTAAAGGGAATTTCAACCTTATTCTTCTACCTTAAGAAAGTTTAAAATGATGGCGAAGCAGAACTGAACGCGGACTCTAGAGGTTTGTTGTTGTTTATTTTTGTTTGATGTCATTTTACAGGTGAAGAATGTGTTCAACATGACTGCCAAGGAGGGCAGGAAGAGGTCCGTTAGCTGTCTGGTCGCCGTTGGAAATGGCAACGGAGCTGCAGGTTTGACACTCTGAAAATTAAGCAGAGATCATGACTCTGGGAACAACTTTAAAATTATATGTAAAACTTGAGTTCATGGAACATGGAACAGAACCAGAAATGATTTTGACAGTTTAAATGTTTTTAACAAGTTCAAAAGTATCTTAGAAAGCCTCTATAGATGGGGGATGCAGGAAATGGTTTTGACAGTTTCCGAGCTCTTCAGAAGTGCGCGGCAAAATAAAATAAAACTGCTGAGGAAGCCTTTAACTCCTGAAATTCACCTGCTTTCAGCCTCTGCAACAAATAATACCATGAACTTTTCTTCAACTTAATCTCTTTTCTGACACACTGAGCTCCTCTGCCAGTGTTATTCATTTTTCTCTCAGAGGTGTTTTAAAGCTGACTCTCCCTCCCTCCACCAGGCTTTGCGTTGGGTAAAGCGGCAGACAGAAACACAGCTCTGAGGAAGGTACGATTTCTCATTCTAAATAAAATAATAATAATAATAATTAAGTCAGTTTTTGGCTTTTATCTGTTATCTCCCAGTTTGTGGCTTTTGTAATGTCTCTAAGTGTTGAATATTTCAGATTTTGGATTTGAGTAAAATGAGTAATGAACTAAATTGTTTTAGCAAGTTTTATTTTAGTTATTTAGTAACAATGGAAATGGCATTTAGACTCTGACAAAAATCTTTCACCAGGTTATAACAGGACACCTAAACTCTGGTGAGAACCAGACTACAAATAACCTTTCTATATTGCACCTGATTAAACCACATTACAATTTGTTGGACCTCATTTTATGCATACAATCAAAGACCAACACAAAACAGCTGAATTGTTATGTGGATTAATTAACTGATATTTGCTCTCATCAAATTTCTGTAATAAATTTGTGTGACCCTGTGTCTGATTCAATCATGGTACATTAGAGAAATTATAAAATCTACTTAACCTAGGGCACTTAGTTACAAATCCCCAGACGTTCTTCCTTGTAAGAGTCCTTTGTGTTCTGCTAATATAGTAACACAATTCAAACTTTCCATCAGCAAATGACAGTGTTTTTGTTTCTGCCTTTAACTGTGATCTGCAGGCCAAGAACAGAGCTATCCACTACTTGTACTATATAGAACGATACAACAACCACACCAGTAAGTGATTGTGTGTCCTTCATTCACTTCTCCTCCTAAACCTTTCCCATCCTCCTTTGACTGTTCATTCACATCCTTCCTTTTCATGCTTTAGCCGCCCTTGAGCCACTTGAAGTGTTTCAATTCTTTCTTTTAACAACATAGTTTCTGATATGTTTTGTCCATCAGTTTGGCATTTTAAAGCTCTAAATACATCAATACGTGTGAGCTCAGGTGCGTGGCTATAAAGAAAATGCTAGTCTGAGAGGTGAATCAGAGCATTAGCTAATTCAAAACTCTTCTTTTTCGCAATTTGTTTACAAAAATGACACCATAGTTCTCGTATGTATCCAAAATTGACCCAGAATCCAAAAGTTAATTGTAGAAATGCACAGAAATGAAAATTCTTGAAGCCTAAACAGAATATAATGAAAAGCTTTCCTGAATACCGAACAAGGTTTTTCAAAAAAAATTTCCATTTATTTTGCCAATTTTTTTACCGTTGCATAAATTAAATTTTTGCTATTTTTGACCGATTCATTTTGATGGCCGAAGATTCAGTGAATCCCTAGTTAACTGATTTACGCTGCAGACTGCGTTAATCATTTTCTCAACATCATAATCTTTAGCTTTCACGTTAGCAGCGTAAGTAATACAATTTTAAGCTCATTGATTTGGTATGCATTTGATGACCTTTTGTTCTCATGATTCAACTGGTTTAATGCTGATCCAAGCTGTAGAAGTGCTCCAACTGTGAATCTCATAACAACGTCCATGAGAAAAATTCAAAATTAATTGGACTTACCTTCCAGAACCTGGGGTGTCTGAAATAGCTTCTCCTCCACTTCACACCTTTTTATTACTTCCACTTCTCTGGTTTCCCCTTCTACCTTATCACCATCTCTTTTACTCATACTGCGCCTACTCTTTTCTTATTTTCCCCTTCCTTCATCTTGTCCACTACTTGGGCTCTTTCTCCCGATTCCTCTTTCCTATCCCCCCTTGTCTACCTCTGTCTCCTTATATCACCTGCTTGTACTCTACAAGTGACAAAAAAAGATTTGTGAAAGATATCAGAGTTAAAATGCACTGCTTGTACTTTATTATTGTAAAATGCCATTTGGCTGCTGCTGCTGCTGCAGGAGAGCAAAGCCAGAAAGATTAATGTGTGTGAGTCATCGACCCTCCACCGTGCCCACCGGAGAAGAAAGTTAGCTTCCTGCTTTGGCCCCAGACCAGACAAGAAGTATCTGTGTGATTCTGTATTCCCACCCAGTTTGAGCCTTGAAGCCAGCTCTCACTGTGCAACCATCTGCAACCTGTCTGGACCGTTATGTGATTGGTTATTTGTTTACTTCTTTGTTATAACGTAACATTAAATCATTAAATTTAATGACAGATCAGACGGCGTCACAGTAATTTTGTCATCATGCCTCTGTCACCTGTCGCAGCTCACTCACCAAAGCCATTGCCACCTTTACTCGGAAAAGATTTTTTAACCCAGCTGTTTATCTCTAACACAGTCAACGTTGGAAAGTGGTCCCAGTTTGGTTAGGTTTAGATACCATAACTACTTGGTTAGGGGTTTTGAAATACTTTAGTACATGTTTGCTTGATTTTTGGTGTAGGTGCCCCTCCCCCCCGGGTCAGAAAATGCACCAGCCATAACTGAATCCAGGGGCCAGATTTCCTGTAGGCCTGTAATCACGGGTTTTGGTGGCAGTCCAGATCTGGGATGTCTTCCATCAGAAGATTAAGAGTTGTCGTAATTGTTATGCTGCTTCAATGTGTTGGTCAGGAAGTCCAACATCTGCACACCCCCCGAGTTGGCTACTAAACATGTTTTGATGTGAAAACAAACATAATCTTGAAGGAAAATATGAGGGAGGTTTGTGAGTGGGACAATTGGGAGGATCTGGCAGATGGTTTAGCTCCCCTGACTTTCCACTTGTTGTTCTGGGCAATAGTATTCCCACTCTCTCAGGTGAATATTCATGTGGCTTCATTGGTGATCAGTGAAATAAATCAATCCAAAGCCAAACAGAATTAGAATAAATTTGAATGTGGCAGCGAGTTTGGTTGTCTTTGTTTTGGGCATTTCCAACCTTTTGGACTGAAGAACGACCAAACAAACAACTATCAGTTCTTTTTGTTTTGGCTTCAAAGTCAGGGTTGACTTTTAGTTTGGAGTTTGTGATTGAAAACAATCCTAATATCTGAAAGATATGTGCCAGGGAGGAATGTGTTTTTCTGTCTGCTTTGACTTTGTCGGTGTTTAGATCTGTGAGTCACACACACTCTTCTAAATGAACCTGGACCTCCTGCAGCCACAGCAAATGTTCAGCTCCCTCTGTGGTATGCATGTGTGTGTATTTGACATTTAGGTTTTTATTTCAGATTTCTTCACCCAGCAGGATGTCTTCTAAGCACCAAATGTTCTGCTGCTTTTACTGCTTCTCATCCATCCTATCCTTTTATTTCTCCCATCCATAACTCCTTCCTCTGCTGTCACAGCACCCAAGTGCAAAACCTACTTCATTAGGGGTATTAAATTCCAACTGGATGTCTAGAGGACGCAGGGACAGCAGCCAGTGAGGTGTTTTTAATAGTTACACAAGAACAAGATTTTAACCTCAAGCTACGGAGCTTTCTCAGGATTCATTTAGCAGCACACAGCTCCCAATTCAGGAATGGTGTTTCTGAATAACTTATTAGCCACAGCTGCTGCAGTGAGCAGGAGGCGCTGGCATGTGGAAGGACATTTGGTGGGCAGGTAGAGAAGCACAAGACCTGAGGGAGAACAGGAGAAAAGATGCATAACAAAACACAAGTGCCTTCACTGGCACAATACATATGAAAATAATTAGAATTTTTGGCCTGATTTTGGCTGTTTTGTTCTCTCCCTTTCTCCTGGTATATGTCCAGCGTGCATAATTGTGTAATTCAGCTGTTGTCTTTCGCTCTCCCAACAGTTTATCATGACATTGAATCCAAATTCAAGAGGACAACGCTCCGCATGAAGAAACAAAACGAAGGTACGTCTTGATTCGTTAAGTATTTAGTTGGTAGGATAAAATTTAAGTTTGGTGTTGAGGGGAAACTGGTTTTACCATGATAAATACTACGATGATAGAAAATAGCGCTTTGTTTCAAAAGATTTTTTTTATATCTCTGGTTGTGTGAGAGAAATAACTTTATTACACTGTATGTCAATATTAGAAAATGTACACATACCATAATAGAAAACTTTGTATTGTTCACCCAAATCAGTGTTCATGTTTGTGCTTGATTCTCGGTCTCCGCAGGTTATGGTCTGCACTGCCACCGGGCGGTCATCACTCTGTGCAGGCTGATCGGCATACAAAACATGTACTGCAAAGTAGAAGGATCAATCAATCTCCTCAACATCACCAGGGCCCTCTTCACAGGATTAGCCAATCAGGTGAGGTCATGTTGGCATAGTGCAAAGGAATGTGGGAGTTTTCAGGAATTTGTTTTTATTGCTACTTGAAAAAGTAGCGTAGATTAAAAGAGATAAGAGAAGTCAGGACCTGCTGAGTTTGGAGTCTCCATTACATCTCTCCTCTTCTTCCACTCTGCAGGAAACCCACCAGAAGCTGGCGGACAAGAAGCAGCTCCACGTTGTCGAGTTTCAGTCGCACCGAGGCCTGCTGCCCATGGTGGTTGCAACTCCTAAAGACGGGGCACGACCCAACCCAGAGCCTGAAGACGAGATCCCTAACACCCGTCTGCACTGGGACGACGTACGAGCCGCACAGGGAACCAAACGCTCAATCTGGGCGGGTGTCAAACGCACCATCTGGTAGTGTGGGAGTGGGAGATGAACCACAAGACAGATGATTGGACTGATAGAGCCAGGAGTGTCAGACTGAGGGGTCTGACTTTTGGCTTTGCTAAGAAAAGCTAAAAAATATCCGTGCAAAAACATTTTTTTTCTGAAGCAGAATATCAGTTTTTGTTAATTATCTATCAAATCTAGCGAATTGTGATCGTTTTGTCAACTGAGGATTAAATACATGTTTCTCAAACTGAAGACATTTCATCTGAAAAAATAATATTAACTCCCAAGATATCAATGTTTCCTTTATAACAGTAAAAGATTCTTCTACTTCCTTATCTACATGCAATTGTTGGAACATACTGCATGTACAGAATAAAGTATGGATCTGTAAAAACATTGTGATATGTACCTTTCTGTCTCAGAACCATTAAATAATGTCTTGGTATGTACTCGTCCTCCCTAACAGAAAGATTACCAGTTTGATCATCAAAATAACAGAGCTTTATTTATAAAAAGTCATTTTTCCAGTTTACATGTCTTTCACACTAAGCTTCTGATTGTCTAGACAAACAATGAACTGAACTGAATATAGGGGACTTGGGATCTGATAGAACTGTGTGTTTTCTAACGTGGTTTGCACCTTATTTGTTTTAAATAGGGTTTTTGCCTAAATCAAGAATGAACTAGCTTTTTCCAGTAGTTGAGGAATTCTGTTTAAAGGAATAGTTCCACATAATTAGATGAGAAGATCTTCCACTCCAACTATTAAGCAGATGCTTGGCTTTATTTCTAAAACAGGTATTACCTATGACATAAATGTAATCAGAAAGGGAAGCTGGTGTTTGGATTAAAGAGCAGCGGACCTTGTGAGAGGATCAACCCAGCCAGAGCACAGCACCACTGAGGGTCCTGTGATCGTCCCAGAGGAGATGAAATAGAGCCGGGATAAGAGACTGGCTGGCCTAGCATATAGGCTGCTCCTGGCTAATTTCCTGTCTGGATGCATTGGGACTCATGTTGGCCAAGCAACAGGAAGTCCAACTGTTGTGCCCACATCTTTACAGAGACCTGCTACATCAACATCCCAGATCAAGCATTTGCTGGGTGGAGCCTGTTCCAAGCTGACAAAGCACAAGACTCCTAAAATGAGATGGAGACGAGTTCTGTGTCTCCATCGATGATGCTTGGTGCTTAAACGCAGTCAAAGTGGATGGACACTGTTTTCCCTGTTTCATCACTGTCTTCTTGTTTTGATCGTCAGAGCAATATTGTCTGACTGTTGCTAATCTATCGTTTCATCTCTGCAAAGATTGAGCAGAGAGATCAAAATGTAAACATGAAGGAATTTTTTCAGTTGTTGGTTGAACTCAAAGGTAGACAGTTCTTTTTGTAACACAATAGTTAGGCCTATTTCATCAACACACACAGTTCTCAAGAACTTAACAAAACCCAGGTCGATAGCACCATACTATTGCAACACAGGTAATGTTAGCAATGTGTTGTCCAAAGTATAGAAATGCTCCAGGTGAGGCTCGAACTCACAACCTCGGCATTGCTTTACAATGTACTGTCTTATAAGTACCGCACGCTGACCGATTACGCCACTGGAGCTTACTTCTTCACTGACCTGTCCTACATATGTAGTCAACATATCACCTGTGACTGTGTGTGTGTGTGTGTGTGTGTGTGTGTGTGTGTTGCAGTTGGTGCTGGTATATGAAAACAAAACCACAAACTCTCAAGTCTGTGTCTGATTTCAATACAAAATGAGAATGCTCATGAAAATCCCTCTATTATTATGTGTGTAAAACAAAAAAGCTAGTTACTGATGTGTAAAATATTTCAAAGTGCGCACTTGTGTGAACTGAAAAGAACAATCTGGTCAGTAAATGTGTTGATATATTGTCTTATGTTGCCTAATACCTGAAGAGGGCACTCCAGTCTTGAGTGTTTAAGGGACTGACTATGCTTTGGAAGGAAAAATCTTGGTGTGTACAGTAATGGTGTATTGAAAGCTGAAAGAGAAACACCTGTTTTTACTGTCACATAACACAAAAAAATTTAATTATTAGTGCTGGGCAATGATTCAAATTTTTAATCGCGATTAATCACATGATTTTCTTGCAATTAATCGCAATGTTGACCAGCCTGCAAATCTGGACTGGAACTGGACTGGACTGCTTGTCTACAACTGCTACAGTAGTTTTATTATATTGATGATCATCCAGGTCCTGTATAACACATGCATGTTTGTGGTTTAACCAGGCATTCAGTTACAGTTTTTCTCACTCGCTGTGGTACATTTCCCAGATCAGAATTGATATTTTGTATATACAATCACATCACAGAGAGAGAGAGATCATCTGTATCTGTTAATCATATTTCTATACATGTCTATTAGACTTTTGTAAATATCTCCTTACTGTAATTGATAAAGATATCCGATGTGATGTGGATGTGAATCTGTGACCTGACAGACAGGACCATTAGCCTTAGGAGTATTTCACATGCTTACATTTCTAATTTTGTCATTTGTACCAACGTGCTATCCAGTCAGTCCTTTCTTTTTCTTTTCTGTATCACAATGACATGGTCTGTCCACAAATTATAGTACAAACAGTAAAAACATAACTGTGAATCCTGTCCAATGTCATGCAATGTATAACATTATACTGTTGAAATAGATATGCCCTATTGAAAAAAGTGCAGCCTTGTGCATTTTTAATCATTGTCATCAAAGAGTTAGCCATAGTTTACATCAGAAAACACAGAGAGTACACTGTTATATTGATAACATGACTAAACACTTGATTGTCTTGTTTGTAAACAATGACACAAGGACTTGTCATTCTGGTGGCACTGACATGTTCTCTGACGTAAAGATTTGTTTTTGAGAGATAGACTAAGGATTTTGAGCAACTTACAGGCTTTTGCAGGTAATCCACTGTGTTGTAGTGTTTGTTTGATATATTTCGAGAAACAGCACTTACTATTTTGCAAATGTTAGGGATAAATCGAGAAATGTACCAAAGCAAGTGAGCATAAATGTGCATTTAAAGGTACAGTGTGTAGGTTTTATTGGTATCTGGTGGTGAGTGTTACGAATAGCAACCAGCGTTTTCATGGTGCATTCACATGCTCCTCGAATGTTTCCATTTCCCGAGTTGTGAAGTCCTTCTTCTTCATTGTGTGTTCATGTGCTCTTATGTTGGAATGGGGAATCAACATGGACGCTACTACAAAGATGTGTTGGATTAGCATTATCAGAGCGTATACAACATGCAGACATCAGTTCACTCTACATCTTTACATCTTTATGACCCATGTACACTTTATTTCTCTTTTTGGAATAAAGATTTAAGGAGAAAAAAAGATTGTGATTATTCAGACACCCTATGAATGCACCATCAGTAAGCCCCTCTCTTTTCAAGCATACAGGGGAAGAGGTGGCGACACAATCTGACAGCTCTTGTGCTAAATAATACGTGTGAGCCTCCATTTGTCCAAATTTCTTTTCTTTTCTTACTTGAGTTGATTATTACTTCTGTTACTACCATAACTTGTTCTTCTTCTTCGTCTTCCAACATCTTCAACATAGTGACAAAATGCAGTTTGTCTGTTTGGACTACTATAGAAACATGGCAGCTCAACATGGCGATATGAGAGGACCAATAATATATGTAGGTAGAAATAGCTTATTCTAAGTTAATAAAAACATAACAGTTCATTATGTAAGGTCTTTATACACAACTGAAAACATAGTTATGTTTTTTACATTGCATTTCTGTCAATAGATCCTCCCAAATATCACTGAAACTTAAACACTGGAAAATACAGTTTTCATTAGCTGATGCTTTCTTTCAAAATGATAAATATGTGAAGTTAACTCTAACTAAACTAACTTGCCCATTATCTAGGTAATGGTGAAACTGTGGGAATGTGTCTTCACACATAAGTGACTCTCGCCGTGATGTTTGAATGGCCAACTAATTTATTTCACGTCATAGATTCCAAAACTACCTCTAAAGTGAAATCATCAAAATATTTAAGGAATTTATTTCATTCATAGAAATGCTGACAATAAATCATCTATCCATATTGTATCAAAACCAATAAAGGGAGTTATTACATTATAACAGGTTTTAAAAATGTTGTGAAGAGGGAGAGCCATTTATCCATTTGTATTTGTATATTTGTCTTTCATTCATTGTGAACAGGAGAAAACATGCAGGAAACAAAAGGCATTCGTCTCTCCAATCAAGTATATTTGTCAAATATTTGACAACATACAGGTTTTGAATGGTACAAAGTCCCTAGGATTTCTTACCAATTTAAATTCAATGTGCTATACCAACACTAAGTTATACTGTTGAATGTCTTTCACAATTTTTAGTGAAATACTTTAATGGTCTTTGTAGAAATGGTGACTGCAAGGTGGAGCTAAATGCATTTCTGATCAGTAATACAACTTTATAAAGATTATAATGTCACCAACGACACCTTAATTAATGTCTGCCGAATAATGTAAGCTACAAAATGCTCGAGTGTGTTTGGGAGTTTAACAGCTAACAAGTAAGTTGTATTATCTTGTTCCCTGTCAGATGTTATATCTGGACACAGTCATCTGGCCTCTGTAATTACCAGGCGTCAAGTTGAAATGAGCCTTCTCCATAGACTGAATAACCTTCTCATATGTGGCCTTCTAATGCAGTATTATTTTTGAAGCTTGATTCAGCTTCATTCAACTTACTGCAAGAAATAAAAGTCAATAAAAGTCGAGACATTTCAACTTCTGCAACTTCACTTTTGTGAACTTTTGTTTTTTTTATCTGTCTCGCACAAGTTGCCTTACTTCCACTGAGACCCCACCAATTGAGTTTCAATAGGTCATTTATTTGGTTAGCAAGGGGTCAAGAAGTTGAAAGTGCTGGTAATGTCGGATTAAATTTGGGTAAACTGAACTTTTAAGGCCTTTCTGTTATTTTGTGAAAAAACATATAAGTCAAAGTTGTTTTGTTGGATGTCATCATAAATGTCTATGGTTTAATTAATTATTTTACATTATTTTAACATTTATTTCATTTCACTTCTATTCTGACCAAAGAACTGTCTTTCTGATAAGGAAAAGAGTCATTTTTGAGGTAATAATGTGCAAACCAACCTCGCTAATCAGACCAATTGTCATGATCCTGTCTGTGTGTTCTGTTGGGGGGTTTTGGATTTTAGTTTTTGTCATTAGTCTTAGTTCTTGTGTACATTAGTTTGGTTTAGTCTCCTGTACTCTGTGTTCTAGTATTTTGTTACATGTGTGAGTGTGTGTCTTGTTGCTCTGTTTGTCATGTCAGTGTCTCTGTTGTTCCTCTGCTCTCTCTTTCTCTCTTACTCTGCCTGTGTCTCGTTTACCCTGATTCCTATCAGCTGTGTTGCTCCCGCCTTGCTCGTTAGTCCCTGTATATATTCCTGGTGTTTCTGTCTTGTCTTTGTCGGGTCATTGTTTGTGGATTACCCTGTGTAGCAGTGCGCTTGTCATTTCTGGATTTTGGTTTTGGTTTTGGTTTTTGGACTTTGTTATTCAGCCACTCACCAGTAAGTGTGCTCACTTTTTGTTGCCTTTGCCTTTTTGTTGATTAAACCACTGAACTTACCTGCTCCTCTCCGTGTCCTGCAATTGGGTCCTACTACCACCACACACACAATCCTCACACCAATGAGTAACGAGTAACATTTATTAATAACCACTTTTCCACATTCATTAATTTGATGTTTTAGCACTTTGATTTAAAAGATACTCTTGTTAACATGGAAATGAAAAACACACAAAAAGAAATGGTAATTCTGTGTTTGCCCAATTACAGGCCTGCAGGTTATAAGGTCTTGATTCTCTTTTTGGTCTTGCTGTTCTTGGTTTGCGGTTGGGTTGGGTTTTGTTTTATTATAACTTCTTCCATCGGATGGCAGAGAAAATGGCATGGAAGCAGTAGAGCAAAGTGGCCACAAAGGACATCACCTGAAAACACACACATAATAATTGTCAACCTGAGGTCAAAAGAGGTAGGTGTTACAAATCCTGAGTGCCATTAGACCACAGGTTTCAGAAAACTGATTAAAACAAGACAAACAGCATGTTGAATATCCACACACAATTACAGTACAGCTGTGAGATTAATTTATATATTCAACCGTGTGCTGTCCAAACATTATTGAAACCCACGTGGCTTAATTTTGAATTCTAGAGGATTTGTTACAGTTTTCAAATATGTCAGGCTGAGTTGTGGAGAAACATGAAAACATTATACAACTACATGACATTACATTACATTTATTCATTTAGCTGACGCTTCTATCCAAAGCGACTTATAGGCCTAATTGCTGTAGCCTACAAGTCAGAGGTCGCACTCCTCTGAAGCAACTAGGGGTTAAGTGTTTTGCTCAGGGACACATTGGTTGACATGTCACTAGTTAAAATGAAGCAATGATTTCCCATTTGACTGAATGATGTAGCAATTAAAAACAGAGTGGGGAGCTGGAAAAACTTGATACAGAATGTATATGATACTGACAAAAGAAAAAAGTGGGAAGAGAAACTTATGAAGTAAGTTTTTACAGAAGATAATAATACAAAGTTTAAATAACTTTGTAAGTTTTCCATTGTGTTGAAAACAGATGCCCCCGGTACCGGGGGCTATGGTGCTCAGGGCGAACTACTGATTAAAATTTTTTGTTTTCCGCCATTAATTCTGAAATGTGCCGAAGTTGTTGCTTCGGGTCTAGTCGGGCACCATCTTGATTATTGCGCAATACCGGCAAGCTGCCGGCCTGCTCTCGTCTTTTTCTTCAGAGAGGAAACATAACGCTTGAGAACACACGGTGTTTTTTGGCATTTTGTGGCCATTCCGTTGGAGCTATATAGACAGGCAAATGGGTATCAAATGAAAGGTCTGCTCAAGCCGGACCGATTGATACCATCACTGCGGGATGTTCCGTTCTCAATCTACAGGCTTGTAAAGCCTGGGAGTGCTTTTAGTGACAGGAATGTTGATGAATACTCCTGTTTTTATCAATATTTCAAGGTTTTTTCATTTGGATCTTGGTTGTATGGACAGAAAAAGTGTTTTAAAGATATCTATCAACAAAAGTCAACATTTTAACAATAAATATTGCCAAAATCTGGAAATTCGCCTGGCATATTTGATAATGTTGTATGATAACTGTTGTATTTTAGTTTATTTTCATGTGATTAACAGTTACAATTGCATTCTATGTTTATTAGAAGATATCCAGTTGCATTAAAAGCTTCCTCAGAATGGTTTTGCTGGTTTGTTGCATTAAAATATAGCTTTTTTTCCCAGGCGAGGATAAAAATATCAGATTTTTTCTT
Organism: Lepomis macrochirus; assembly: GCA_024633595.2. NCBI lineage: Eukaryota > Metazoa > Chordata > Actinopteri > Centrarchiformes > Centrarchidae > Lepomis > Lepomis macrochirus. The sequence goes on from JALXJV020000020.1 coordinate 11,239,628, forward strand.
TATTGCATGTCCATGTAGTCAGTAAAAGTAAAATAAATATATTAATACACAATGGATTTTAATTCCTTAGCTTCTGACTTTTCAAAGGAGACCAGAATTATGCATCTAGGCCAAATGGTTGAGGAGTTATTCCTAATTCATTTTGGGTATGTAATTTTAGGCATTTTTTATGGAAAAAGGTGCCTGTTTTCAACAGGTTAACAGAACTAATTTAAGATGGAAAAAACACAAAAAGCTGTTAAGTGTTACAGTATATCAGAATATTGTAGTGCATGTAAATATAAAAATAGCAAGGATCTATACGTGTGTGTGTTTTGGACATACTGCAGAAATGATCAGTTGGTAGAGACTCCGGCTTTGATACGCGTAAATGCTGAAGAATACCAGAATCACCGACACACTGAGGTAGAGAAGCACTGCCACAAAATGATATCCCACATCCTGCAGCGGGAAGGGGGGGTGAGAGGTCAGAAACACTTATATATCCATAAGTTATTTTATTAACAATTCTATGATGGCTTGTTGAAAACTGACACTCATGCATCTTTATTAATAGATTATTAGTCTAGTGAAAAGGCTATCTATTGCCAATAATCTAAAGTTCTGCAGTTACAAATGCTAATAAAGTCAGTAATGAAGGCTTGCAGGTTTCTAACTTTCAGTCACCTGCAATTACAAATGGCAGCATAATTTTTTCTTAGTAATGTATAACTGATCAAAAAAGCATTAGTAAATTAACACGTTTTACAAAGTGGCACCAAATTCAATACAAGCAATCATAGTCATTATTAACTCATACAATTACAGACACTCTGTAGGTCCATTAGTAAAAATAAACATAGATTGTCTTTGTGGGTACAATATGAACATCTTAGCTCTTACTGAAGGTCACCATATTTACTAGGTTGTCTTTAATTCAATAAATGTAGAGCCACTTGCAAACTCAGCATCTCTCTCTCTCTCTCTCTCTCTCTCTCTCTCTCTCTCGCCCATTGCCATAAATATTTAGGTTATCTATCTATCTATCTATCTATCTATCTATCTATCTATCTATCTATCTATCTATCTATCTATCTATCTATCTATCTATCTATCTATCTATCTCTATCTATCTATCTATCTATCTATCTATCTCTGTTCAAATTAGTCAATCAGTAGATGGTGCGTTTATCCAACCAGTGATGGCCAGATGCTGCTCTGATTGGCTCCGCAGAGGAAGATAAAGAACCAGGCTGTTGTCACTATGAAGCAGGAGATGGACACAAACATCACCCAGCCCAGAAAGTTGACTGAAGAGGCACCAGTCGATGTCACCAGGATCCACACCAAACCTCCAAACACCTGTACGGCCACACAGTGGAGGGGGGAGAAGTGAGGCAAAAGAGACAGAGATATGAATTTAAAATTTAGTTAGCTAGTCTTTTGTTAGCTAGTGTAGTAACTATGGTAACCGGACCTATTTGCTCCATACAGGATATCATGTGTGGCTTTTTGACTGGATCATCAAAAAGCCACACATGATGCTTTCAGAGTAAAATAAAGACACCAGCTGACCACTTAAACTGGAGGTGCAAGTGTTTCTTTAGCCTATGAATTGCCCATTTAGGAAGGATAAAAGACGATAAATCAATGTCAATGAACAGCCTGTTCTCATGCTCAGGCGTCACATATACACACTTTGAAAAAGCTGTGTCTATTGTACGCAAAACTGTGTGGGTTTTTTTGTGTGTATGGTAGACTTCCCTAACCTCAATCATGACATTAGTTAGTGCCTAAACTTAAGCAAAGTAATAACCTTAGACAAGGCTTTTCCAAAGTGTGTATATGTGACGACTGAGCATGAGAACAGGCTGAGATGCGATTGGGTTGCAATGAAAGTGACAACAGCTGAACTGGAGAGGCAACAACAAGACATCCCAAAAAGGAAATGGTTTAGCAATTACAAGTTACAACGACACAAAAACGCAAATATGGACAGAACGTAAACTACAAACAAGAATTAGCCTTGCAGCTAATGTTTAGTGCAACAGTTCGCTGACTAACTTGCTGTCCCTCAGGTTGTGACACAGGGACACATACGTGGCAGCAAGGTTTACCATTTTCGTCTTCTCCTAGGATTATTATTAGTTTTTTGTTATATTGAAGATCTTTGAATGGTATGAATCTTATGTTTCAATATTTATTACATTCCCACATAAAGCAGTTAAAAATGGCAATAATAATAATAATAATAATAATAATAATAATAATAATAATAATAATAATAATAATATGTCCCTATAATAAGTTGTCCTTACTGTTTTTCTTTTTTTCCCCAATGTTAAATTAAGATTTGGAAAATAAACCAAATTAGGAGATGATGCTGTTTGACTCTATCAGACATCCAGACCAGCAGAATACACATACAAAGATTTTGTCTAACAGAACAAAGTCTTAACAAAAGGATTTATTGGAAAGAAACAAATCACATGTGCCGACAATGGGCACTATTGTTACAATATGACAACTTATAGCAGGTTAGTGCTGAATGCTACGACGAAGTATTAGGGCCACATTGAGGAGTAAAAAAAACAGAGATTATGAGAAGAAAGTCGTAATATTATGAGAATATAAAGTCGTAATATCACGAGAATAAACTTTTATTTTTAAGCTACTTGTTAGGGGAAATATCAGAAGAGTAGTCTGCCGCCTCCATGCGTTAAAATGAGGAATGTGGAGAATTTTGTGAAGTTATACTTCAGTATAGGTTTCACAAATAACGACATCTTTTTGCACATAAGCACCAAATTTTGGCACATCAGCACCAAATTATTAGTATCACGACTTTAAAAAGACTATGCAAGAAACTGTCTCTATTCTAAAGTAAGAATCACAGGGACTTGCAGGAAATTGCCTCTTGTGGAAGAGGAAATGGCCGGTAGTGGTCGACTGCAAGGCTATCTTTGCTCACATCTGCGTATTAAAAGGTGGTTTTGTGGTTTCTCAAGAAACCTATACTGACGTATAGCTTTACAAGATGCTCCACGTTTCTCATTTTAACGCATGGAGGTGGCAGGATGCTCTTGTGATATTTGCCCTGACATTTATCTTAAAATGCAAATGCTTTATTCTCCTAATATTAGGACTTTATTCTGGTAACATTAAGACTTTATTCTCGCAATTTTAGGCCTACTACTTTATTCTCGTAATACTACTTTATTCTCATAATATTACAACTTTATTCTCATAATCTCTGATTTTTTACTCCTCAATGTGGCCCTAACCTACTCCGTCGTACTTTATTGTATTGATATATGAGTATTGTCTTTAACAGTTTACTTTCATGATTAGAGAGGCTGCAGTCGTTTTAAACGTTTCCTTTCGACGTGTCAATTTAAATATGCTGCAGTGTCACCCAAAGTCACAAAAAGTTTTGCAGCGCTGCTCTCAGTTACTGCACACACGATTTTCATGTGCTTCATGGGTTTTCCCAGATGTGGACACTGAGCGCGGAACAGTTTTTCAAGTTGAAATGATGGTAGAGATGGTGTAATCAGCTGCGCCCGCCTAGCCTTCATTTAAGTTGATCGTGTTATCAATGTTTTTTATTCAAATGATTTCATTTATATAATAATTAAAGAGGTTTGGAGCTCGGTGACCTCATACGACCATGCTTGTAACCACTCTGTGTTGAAAATAAGTCTGTAAGTGCTTCCCCTCACGCAGTCACGTGTTGGTCAAGTTACTTCCAAAATGTAATAGAGTAATTAGTTATGTTACAACATTAGGCCTACTACCTGAATTGTGATGCTTTACACAACTTTTGAGTTCCTTTCGTTGCTGTTTAATGGGCGCATTGTTCTGATAGGCCTAGTAAGATTTGCTGCACGGGTGGTTTCTATGTGCAGAGTTATATCCGCGGATCAAAATTAACCTTCTGATTGATAACGGGGGTGGGATGGGGGATGGGTGAAATAGGACGAATCGTCTAAGAAAGATGCTGGGGGCATTTACGCACGAGGTACAGCAGCATATAAGTGTCATTAATTATTTGAATCTCCCGACACCCTGACGGTATCGGTCAGGACGAACTGACAGCAGCCTCTGATCATGAACTTAATTCGTTAAAGCACAAACACACAGCCTGTAGAAATCTATTTACCCATGACCCACCGGAGCTGAGCTCCCCGTAGTTTGTACCCTGCCTATAATCTCGACCATCGGATTCCCGCAACAGGAAATTTATGTTCCTTACTCTTTTCCTCATGGATTTGTTTTTCTGGAGCCAAAATTTGTCTTGGTGTTGTTGAATTATAAAAAAAACATCACTTTATTTCGGGTTAAATAAGTTGTAAGATGCGTTACTGAGATTGTAAAGGGTATAATATTACCAATTTATTATTAGTAATGCTTTAAAGCAAGAAGCAATACATTACTGTAATTTCGTTAATTTTGTAACACATTACTCCCAACACTGCATGCCGCATTTCTCTGCAGCACCCCTAGGCCAAAATGTCTTCCCACTCACAAAAACACCTATGGAAGGTGCACACTCTCTTGAAAGGAACACAAAGCACCTGTAGCTATCACAGGGAGTCTATTTTAGAATAAGGCTACATGTTTATAAGCTACATCTGATAATATTCTATCTCAATAATTTGCAAGGCATACTTAAAGGCTAAAGATGGTTTGAAAAAAGTTCTCACAAGTCACTCACAAGTCCTGCTATTTTGGCTAATTTACTTTTACTCATTTGGCAGGGCTTTTATCCAAAGCGACTATCACTTACTATCTGCAAGTGGATCGCTATCAGATGATGAGCTATCAGATGATGAGCTATCAGATGCAGAAAAAACCTAAGACATTCAGTAACTCCTAACCTCCCTCACCATCAGCCTCTCCTTCACTCACTGCAAGTCTGCAGGCATGATTAGCAGGCCTAGTAGACAAAAGGGGTTGCAAATAGCAACATAGAATGATGATTTACAGTGAAAAATGAATAGCGTAAAACTGAAAAAAGTGTCTATTTTACCCAGTGGCTACTATTGCAAATTCTTGAAACTTAGAATTTAAACACTTCTTGTAGTTTAAATGACTATAGAGTGCTGTTCCAAGCTGCTGTAAAAGAAAATAAAAATAATAGGCCTATTTAATATCTGTAAGATGTAAAACGTCTCTTGTTACAAATCGTTCCATTCAAAATATTGCTAAATTGCCACAAAGATCACATCAGTATATACTCCATTTGTTGGCAAGCTTTCTGAGTGACATAACTTGTAGTTCTGGGCCAACAATCTTTGCTGGAAAAGAGTAGCTTAAGAGTATATATGAGATGTTGTAATGGGCGAGGCTCTAACTTCCTCACTAACCAGTTTCATCTTATCCTTGTGAAAGGATATGTACTGAACAGTCCAGAGTTGAACAGGCGACTTGTGTTGACTTCACTGATAAAACACTGGTGCCTACTGACCAACATAACAAGATAGATTCCGAGACAAAATCATGACCTAAACGATGCTGAGCCAAGTGAATTAGAAATGGTAGAAAATAATGTGATGAAGATATAAGATCTTAGTCTACGATTCACTTGGGTAAGCAGAGAGGAAGAGAATTAAAGGATTAATAAGGGATAATGTTTCAAACAGAAGAGAGAGAAAACTCCAAAGGAACCTCAAAACATATCAAAATGACAATGAACAGATAACAAACTCACAAACTCAGGGATGAAAAACCTGTCAGGCATGGATGTGAAGATCTTGCTGCCTGTGGGCAGAGCATCACCCGAAGCGTTAGAAGCCATAGTCTAAAGCACTGTCTGAATTTCTGGTTTCCTGTAGACTACACAAACAGTTTTAATTCCATCCCCCCACCCAATGTCTCTCCCACATCTCCTACCCATTCAGTCCTGTGGTGGAAAGTACCTTTTTACTTGTACAGTTGTTATGCAGCTGTGTGTATGTGCTTCTGTGTGTAATTTGTATCTCTCTTCTATAAGTAATGCAGCTTTCATGTGTGAGTAAAGGAGTACAATTAATTTATCTCTACTCGGATAAAAGCATCTATATTCAGGGATGTTTGAATTTTATTTGAACATAGCTTTTATTCTAGTTTGACGTGAGAGAGAGAGAGAGAGAGAGAGAGAGAGAGAGAGAGAGAGAGATTCAGTTACCTCTCAACATCTGATTGGTACATAAGTTTCTATTTGATGATAGTTTACTTGTGCAGCCCCAGACAGCAACAGCAATCTACACCATCTACACCATCAACCATTTAATTATGACGATGGATAGGTGAAGTTGAATAACACTGATTATCTTGTTACCATGGCACCACATGTCAATGGTTGAGATGTTAGGCACCAAGTGAACATTGCCCTCTTAAATCAACCATTTCGTATCAGAGTTGGATATGGCACATCAAGTAAAATTTCCTCAGTGGCTAACAAGCCTCACTGTAACAAAAAATCAGCTGAGGCCCAAAAACCTATGAAGGTTGAATATTTATCTCTTATTTATCTTGATAACATAGCCTTGTGCTATTTATTATGGAAATTGCAGCAAGATTTCAGGTGGGGTTTTTTTGAAATTTTAAATAAAAATTGCATGAAACCAGCATGACAAATAGCCAGCAGATATTTTGTAAGGAATGTGTGTCTGAAAGGGGCTTTGAAGTACAATATTCAATAGTACATCAATGGCCTTTATGCCTACATAATGTTATCATCCAGCAGCCCTTTAATTACATTACAAATTTTTACAATTGCTTACATGCATTGGTCAAATCTGAAGTCATATTGTCAGAACTCTTCAAACAGGTAGTTAAACAGAGGTGTATGTGGCCCAAACTGTAAATCATTTTTCATTCCTTTTTTACACAAAATGCATTCAGTTACCAATTTTCTCACAACCTCTCCACTACCTGCTAACCAAGATATATTTGCAGCACATTGCTAACACACTGTCCTGCAATTCTCAGTAAAGAGAATGAAATAGAAAGTCTTAGCCGAATAGTAATTTTAATGTTTACATCTATACTAAAAAAGAAATGTCCTCTCACTTACAACTGCTTTTATTTTCAGCAAACTTAAATGTGTAAATATTTGTATGAACATAAAAAGATTCAACAACTAAGACATAAACTGAGTCAACTTTCACAGACATTTGAGTGACAGAAATCCCTGGTACATTTGAGTGACAGAAATGGAAAAATATGTCCCTAAACTAACAGCAGTATGGTCATGTGGTCTGGTGCATGCACATGCGAAGGTGATCATCTGTCCTTCCTGTCTTCCTGTAGTGGCATCTCACAGTACAGACATTGCAATTTATATTGCTGCAGCATGCCTAAGGCACATTCATGCAAATGAGCAGTGACCCTGCACATCTTTCTTTTGATTTTTTTCAGAGTCGGTAGAAAGGTCTCTTCAGTGTTCTTAGTTTTAATAACTGTGTGCCTACTGTCTGTATGCTGTTAGGGTCCGAATGCCCATTGGTGCATGTTTATTTATTATTTAAGGTTCATTGAACAATTATGAAAAACATTGTTTACACCCTTTATAATAAGGATCTGTAAAGTCATTTGTATTTTTACAGAATTATGTTTAAAGCACAGTGTCCTGAAAACTATTTTTATGTGTGTGGTTTAGAACTGCAGCCTGAGTGTGAAGCAGGAAATGCTTTGTTTTTAGCAGAATTGGTTTAGGTGGCTGGTGCATGACAGGTTGTGTTCACTGTTTCTCAGTACCACTATTGCTGTGAAAACAACTGAGAAAACTGTACTGTAGCACTAATTTAAAGAAATTGTTTTTTGTTTCAACGTTTTATTGTTCTCACGTAAATGACTATATGTAATGAAAAATAAATAAAAGATATTTATGCAGATTTCTGCATTTGATTCAACTATAGTGTAATCAAAAGTGAAAATGTGTTCTTGTTTTATAAAGAAATGCTGATTTATTTGAAAAATCAGTCAAACAGCAAAGATAAAAGTTAATTATTTATGTAAAATGCTCCCTGTATAGTGTTTTTAGGTCAGTGTAGGAGAAGTTTTGGGCAAGTTACTCAGAAATTGTAATAAGTTAGACCGTATAAAAATTAACACCACAAGAGCAATAGTGCAAAAGAATAGGAGAATTAAATGTGGACTCTAAACATCAGCTCTCTCTCTCCTCTTAAAGTGTACTAGTAAATTAATTGACATCAAATTGTAATATGGATTTATTTTGTCTTACTGAAACCTGGCTGGGCGATGAAAAATATGTTAGCCTAAATTAATCCACTCCCTCAGTCATATTAATACTCACATAGGCACAGGTCAAGGAGGTGGAGTTGCAGCTATCTACAACCAAAGCCTGCTAATTAACTCGGTAACACTTAAGGTGCTTGTAATAAGCCACTTATAGGCTCTTATTAGCAGCTTGTTGATGGTTTATATACCTGTCATAAACATTAGTAAGATGTTTATTAATATTAGACTTTATAGGGGTTGGTTATTGAGAAATTAACAGATTTGTTATTTCCATGTAAGACACATTTATTATTTTTTAATTAGCACCCTTGTGAGCATTTACTAGAAACTTGTTAACAAGTTATACATGCCTTATGAACCTTAATATATGTATTAACATTAGTAATATCCCTAAACACATTATTGGTTTGTAAGATATTTATAAGCGCCACCCAAACAGAGGTTTGTCCTCCTATACTTGAGTGGAATTTAATAAAAAAAATTTTGGCCAACCTTACACTGGAACGTGTGTTCCTCTTGAAAACACGTTTAAAATTGAGATCAGATTTACCTTTCTAACATTCCTTTTAGTAATCCCATGGTACCAGGGTTAGTTGATCTTAACGACTAATGTAATCTTGACTGTCTGTTATATCTGAATGACTTTAGATATAACAGACAGGTGACTATCAATGATTGTCATGTAATAGTTTAATAAACCTTCAATAAACTCAGAAAACAGCATGTTAAGTGGTTTGTTCCTGTGCACTGTCTTACAATAGTCTACAACATGGTTTATTGTGCTGTGTAGAGATGCTGCTGCAGTCAGTCACAAAAAGGAGTATGAATGTTTGGTTTCCCCCAGCTGACATGGAGAGGAGGAAAAACTGATTGACTCAGGTCAATCACTATAGAGGCTAACAACAAAAAATATGTGATGCTTTTTCAAAGAAACAAAGAAAGAACACATAACTGGCTTAATGTTTGGTTTATTAAAAACATTACCGCAGACAATCTTCAGGCTCCACTGAACCCCTGTAATTCTTTTTACTGAGGGGAGAACAAGAGAGAGAGAAAGCGTTAGACAAACCTACACATCTGTAAAGATTCATCCAGGTCATGGTTATCCAAGAAAAGCTGAATCGGGAGCAACTGGACTTGGTTGTAGATGACGTTTCAGAAGAAGTCCAGTTCCCCTCAATTTAACCATTTTTGTAAACAGCTTTGATTGAGAAAGTTATGCATTGTTAAGTTTTGGAACTTCATCAACAGCTTTTGCTGCTGAAGTTGGCATCAGTTACTAGATCGTTAGTGAATGTTTTTATTTTTTCAAACAGTTCTCACACTGTCAGGTTTAGACACCTAAAATATCAAACAAGGAAGAAAGACAAGAGAGTTAATGGCTTTTTACTCGCGAGGAGAACGGACAGAGATGTACTCCGTTACAAACTCCAACTGCTCTGAGGCATCTCTGCGGCTTCCTCTCTTTTTATTATTATCAGGGAGGTCCCTAGTTACATACACATTGCTGCTACATGGGGAGAGGGGATAAGCAGCAACACACACACAGGAACTTTGATGATGATGTGATATGAATTTATACAAAGTAGGTCTAACTGTGTAATTAGAGTTAACATATCCAGTAAGAATTGAGTGTTCACCAATATGTCATGTCATCTCCATTCACTCCAATGGACCAGCTTTTCACAGCAATGGTGGTTCACGGAGCATCTGAATAGTTCCCGGAAGTTAGCATCAAATGCTAGCAGCGCAGCAGAGCTGGAATAGAAGGGAAGCACTTTGGAAAGGTAAGACGTGTAAAAAATGAGATATATTAGCACAACTGAATCAAGCTTACATGTGCATTAAAACATGTTAGTACACCTCTCTGCATTGCAGTGTGTTCACACTGAAAGCAAATTTAATATTCACCTTATTTTACTCGCGCAAGTTTGACCGCTGGACATTCTGAGTGTTCACAAACGCAAGAGAATAAACACGGCCCGTGGATACTATATGAACCCAAAGTAAACCCCTTTCTGTAATTTAATTTTAATTAATGGATCAAACTGATGCCAAATTAAGCACAATATGACGCCGATTTGTTAGATGTGAATTCATGCTTTGTCAGGTCTCTCAGCAGCGGATCGATCACGGCTATGCTATGCTATGCTAACCCGTTCACGGTAAAGTACAACAATAGCTGGAATAAAGTTACAGCCACACATTTTCTGAACTCACCACGTAGTTCAACTTCCTTGCTTTCTTTTCTCCAAGTAATGTCCAGCTTTGTGCGGTTTTTATATGAAGCAGCAGTCCAGCAGAACTCCATCCGAGGTATGCACAGAAGCTAGCTGCCGAGAGGCACGGTGAAGATAAATCAAGTTGTAATTCCAAAAACTGAAGTGAAAAGCTAATTTAATAAAAGTAATTAACTCTGAGCTCCACCCACAGGTAAACGGCGTAGTTGTCAGACCATAATCCAGTATCACTACAGGTGTTTATTTGTCCGAAAGCTGCAGCGCTGCTCCCTGTTCACTTCCCCATTCTTTTGCAGCTCCCCTCGGCCAGTGGATTGTCATTACACCGCTCACCTGGTCCTCTCCAAACAACGCGCCCAAGCCAGTGATGTTTCTCGCCCAAGTTGAAAAATTTGAATTCTCACAAACCAGCGAATTTCACTTTCAGTGTGAACACACCTTTAGTTATTGACAACTTCGCCACCATGAAAGACAGAATGGCCTTTCTTTTCAAATAGGGTAAGTGAAATGTCTCTCTGAACTTAAGTGAACTGCAGCTATGTGCGCGATTTTTGATGTGGTTTCTATTATTTCTTTGTTTCTTTGCATGCCTGGATTTCAGCAAATTCAGCCAATTATATTAACTTTTATTAAGTGCACACACCCGGTCCAAAAGACATACAATGAAAAACTTAAACAAACACTAAAGCCTGCCAAGTACTGCCACTCTGACCACTGGTCGCTACCACTAGGGGGGCTAAAGATAGTGATCGCTGCCGTGCTGGCACACAAAGCAGTGGTGGCTGCCAGACTGCCACACGGACCACTGGTCGCTACTACCGTTTCTGAGGGACGGCCCCTCTTTGTTCCTTGTCACACAAATTGTGACCATGATTGTGACATCAGAAAAAGGTCAGTTTCACATTTTTATACACTCTATGGTTCCAAAGTACACCTAAAGTGACCTTAGATTATTTAAATTATCTCAACTGGCAGATGATACTACAGTCTTTACTGTTTTTAAATTCCACAAAAACTAGACTTTAGGTGTAATTTTAAAATAACGTTGTTATACGGGGATTTAAACTGGAAGCCGAATTAATGTAACTAATGTTACTATGTTACTATGCAATGCAAACCTTAAGCTGGTAGGTGGCTACAGGTGTAACTGAAACTTTGCAAGTGCCGATAAAATAGTTGGTTCTAGTATAACGTTAATTTGAAGCTCATGTTAGCATGTAGTTATAATGTTAGCACTTGGATTTTTATAGCAACTTGAATAATATGTTACAGTAACTTAACTTAATTTTCTTTCAACCTGGACATTTTGAAATATGTCCAAGAGACCGCTTCAGTGGTAGCGTGAAACAAGCTACAATGAAACATAAATGTGCAGCTGCACACCTTTAATTTATATCCACTTTTATAAATTATAAATCTCACTATTTAAAAACCTATTCTTTGTCTGTCTTTAATTAGGATTTTCTTTCTTCCTTTGTTAACACAATTTGAATATTGCATTGTCCAGCAAAGTACCACAATGCTCCAGATGAGGCTTGAACTTATAACCTCGTCATTGGTCCACAGTGTCTGTCTTAAACTCTTCAGTCTGTGTCTGATTTCAATCAAAAATGTGAAAGTTCATGAAAATCCCTCTGTTATTTAGAAAGACATCAAGTACAAAAAAGTGCTATGGGTGCTTTATTGGGATAAAGCATGAAAAAACATAAAAAACAGTGTGGTCCCACACAGTTATATTTATTGAGAGTGATTAATTCACACAAAGCTTCTAAATGACCTGGTTGCTTTATTTTATAGTGTGCACTAGTGTGGTGATATACACTACATTAAAGGAAACTCCAGTCAGTAAATGTGTTGATATATTGTTTTATGTTGCCTAATACCTGAAGAGGGTGCTCTATTCTTAAGTGTTTAATGGACTGTCTCTGTGTAAAGTCTGTCTTTGTGTGTGTGGTCGGTTCACAATAGTTATGGTGAATTAAAGCTGAAACAGAGACACCTGCTTTTACTGTCACACCAAAAAAGTTGATAAATTAATAATAAGTAATAATTGTGAAGGAGAGGCCAGAAGTCAATGTTCTGATATTCAAGAATAGACCACAATTACATTCATAAATAGATACTGAAATAGATACATAAATTAAATATATTAAGAAGCAGAAGCTCATCTGAAATTGAAAAAGGTTAATGATGATGAATGTTGCAGTTTGCAGTATAAGAAGAAGAAGACCTGACATACAGCAGGTGCTCACAAATTTATTTACTCATATGATCATATGTCATGAAGAAACCAGAGGGGCAATCAGTCAACATGCGGTATTGACCTGTCAGTACAGTGCAAAGCAATGCTGAGGTTGTGAGTTGGGTTTTGAAATACTGATATATATTATTTAGCTTGAAAGAAATAGTGTAGTATTCTTTGCAATATGATTCCTCAGTGTCTGTATGTACCCTAGGGGGAATTATTTCTAACGTCACATCATGCTGCTGAACACTGAATTGTAATTGATAATGTAGATGTGATCTGAAACAAGAACCGTGGCAAGAAACAGATGAAAAGAAAAGAAAAATATAAACTGGACAGAACTGCGTATCTACAACTGATCCTATAGTTTTACTTTTGGCCATTGTCTCTGAATGTTTACCTAGCATCTTTTGGATTGTGATGCTAAATTTTGTGTGCATTAGTGTGGACAGTAACAAAGTACATTCAATCAAGTACTGTATTTGTACTTAGGCTACTTGAGTATTTTCTTTTCATGCCACTTTCTACTTCTACTATACCTCTTAGAGAGAAAATTTGTAACTACATTTGTTTGATAGCTTCACTCACGCGTTGCTTTACAAAATAAGATTTCTACACACAAAACATATGAATATTTATACATATTTATACATATTATACATATTTATTTGAATAAATAATGTTTTGTTATAATGTTAAATTACCCAACAGTCATTTTTTCATGTAAAACATTTCATGGTTCCTTTTGATTATTTTAATGCATTTTTAATCATTTTGACTGACAAAACAAGAGAAGGTATTACTTTGGGCTTTGACAACATTCTCACAATTTTCAATTTTTTTTATCAAAGTGATTAATGGAGAAAATAATCAGCAATTCAGCATTATTAATCTGTAATCAAAATAGAAATTGATTGTTGTCTAATAATTCATCCTCAACCAACTACAACAGTAAAATCTTGCTTTTAAATTAATGCATTAATAAATAATATTCTAATATATAATAAAATAATAGTCACAGGGGACATGTTTCTGCATTGTCTACTTTTACTTTTAATATTATTAATAAACATATTTTCTTGATTATACTTACATACTTAAGTAACATTTTCAATACAGTACTTTTACTTGTAACAGATTGTTTTAAAGTAAAGGATCTGAATACTTCATCCTCCATTGATTAGAGTAGAGATACTGGATAAAGAAGACAGTTAGCAATATGTATGTTTCTCTGAAACTTTCCGCTCCAGTGGTACAATTAGTCAGTGTGTGGGAGTTCAGAAATCAGTACACTGCAGAGCAATGCCAAGGTTGTGAGTTTGAGCCTCACCTGGAGCATATTGGTATACCGACTACATGTTTACATCACCTATCCTGATCATCAGATCCTGTATGACACAAGCAGGTTTGTGTCATGGAACTACAATCCTGAAAACTTAAATAATTTGTTTTAAATGTACTAAGTAGCCTGCATACTGATCTTCAAAACAGCAGCATTTTATAAGGAAATAAACCAAGACGTAAACTAAAGGAAATTAAAAAACATTCAGTTTAATGTAACAAGATGAGTCTACAGCCAACTTTGCAGATGCTTTGGACAAAATGCTAACACACAGCATGTTGCCATGATAGAAATATGTAATATTTATACATATAATATTTACCATGTTCACAATGTTAGTTTAGCATGTTAGCAAGCCAACATTTGCTAATTAGCAATAAACACAAAGAAGGGATACAGCGGAGGCTGATGGGAATGTCATTAGTTTTGCAGGTATATGGATATAAACCAACATTCGAAGGGGGAATTTGTGTAAATTAATGGCAGTCCATCCAGTAGCTGATATATTTCACTCAAAATCATAAATGTCAACTTCATGGTGGTACTAGAGGAGTCAAGGGATGACCAAAGTCTCCAGGATTCATGTTCTAGGAATCCTGAATATAAGTGAAAGGTCAAAAAGATGAATGAGGCTTCTCTGTCAGAACTTTGTTTGTTCTTCCTTCCTCTAACATTATCATCTCAGGGCCCCTTAGATTTATCTTTTGACCTTTTGGAGGGACCCAACCCCTCGGTTAGGAACCACCAGATTATACTACCTAACTGTATATAATGTATTTAAAACTGTCTTCACCTTGACACACTGACAGTGATAATTAATAATAATAATTAGTCATTTAGCTGACGCTTTATCAAAAGCCACTTACAATTGCCATATGTCAGAGGTCACACGCCTCTGGAGTAATTTGGGGTTTAGTGTCTTGCTCAGGGACACATTGGTGGATACTTGGCAGTGGGAAACCCAAGTCTCCCATGTCATGTCTTATGTCTTATAAGACATGTCTTATCTACTGCACAAACACCACCCTAGTGATGCATAAGTATCAACAATAATATCAGTCAGAGTAGCGATTTTTACTTTGAATACTAGTGTTTTTGAACTTGTTTTTGGAGTTGGATTTTGAATGCAGGAACTTGGTACTTTTACTTAACTACAGGCTCTAAATACACACATTTTGTGTCAATCCATTTTGTAGATTTTAAGAAAAGGTCAAGACAATCACCAATGAAAACAGAATTTTTTTGTAAAGCACATAACTGTAGGTAAGAACAGTTCTATTTTGTTTTGACTAACAACTGCAAGATTCCTGTTTCACAGAATAAGTCATAACAATGTTTCTTCTGCTCCCTTTGGTCGACACTGTCCCCCACAGTTGTTTTTCCTTCACCAGTGTCTTGCCTTGTTTTCAAAAATGTATCTCTACTTCTGAAAGTAGCCATTGTAATAGTTCCTGGATTCTTATCCTGCTTATCAACTTTAAATATTGAAAAGAAAGTGGTTAATATTTACCTATTGTTACTACATGTGTGCCTGGACTTACACAAGAACAGCAACACCTCTGTAGGTTGCAGCTGTTCTTGCAGCGGTAACCTGTAACAATCTAAGCAATTGACCCAAACTAATTTCTACTATTGTATGAAAACTGGAGCAAGTAGGAAGTGAAACAAAAAACAAATACTCAGTCATGTTTACATATAATTGTTTAAATTTTGAGAAAACAAAATGACAAAACTATACATATTTCAGCCAGATGTCTTGTACCTAAAACACACAGTACAACATGCCCCCCTTAAGTTGATTTGTTGGCATTCATTCTATATAAATGAAAAACAGGAAAAATAATTTGTAGTAAAAATCAGAAAATTACTGATTACTGTTTTTTACAATTTGCTCTTTATAGCTACTGTAGAGAAACAAACGTCTGTCAGTCTGATCACAAAGGGAAAGCATATGGCTCGATGGCAGCAAGACTGTTTGGATTTAAGAGCACACCATGTAATAAAGACTGTTTAGTATAGTTCACCCAAATCATAAAAAAATATTTTTTCTCACCTACATCTAGCTACCCGTGCACATTCTTCTTCATTCAGAGCTTAGAGGTCAACTTTTTAAGACATTTTTTAAAAAACCGACAGCAGTTTATCTGTCCAGGAACAATGTCTTGGTTACTGTGAACAGTTTTCAAGGGCACTATTTTTTCTCAAAGAAATAGAAAGCCCAGGAATGTAACTTTTTTGTTGTTTTTATTTGGGGTTTTCTTGCCAAGAGTTAGATGAGAATATCAATCCCACCCTCATAACTTTCCTTTAAACATGAAGCTACAGCCAGTAGCTAGCTAGCTTAGCTTAGCATAAAGACTGGAGGCATGGGGAAACCGCTAGCTTGGCTCTGTCCAAAGGTAACAAAAATCCACCTATCAGGACCTCTAAAGCTAAATAATTAACAGGCTATATCCCATTTAATCTATACAATAAAACAAAGTGTAAAAACACAAATGTGTTGTTTTACAAGTGTTTTAATGTGCCAGTGTTTCTGTGCAGGGAGCAGTAACTTCCTGTTAGGTTGCCAGGCACCAAGTGAAAACTGCAGGATGCATTATTGTTTTGTAATATATTAAACAAACACAATATAACATGTACATTCAGAAGCTTTAGATGCACAGGTACGCTTTACCTTGGCTTAGATTAGCTTTTTCCCCCCTCTGTTTCCAGTGGTGGTGCTAAGCTAAGCTAACTGGTTGATGGCAGTAGCTTATAAAAGAGACAAATATTAGAGTAGATTCAATCTTAGAATCTAAGTCTGCAAATAAACATATATCCAAAATGTAACTATTCCTTTAACATACGCTGCATTGTCACTAAGCATGCAAACTACTTATTCAGTTATATTTTAACATTATCCATCCATCTGAGCTTCTTTTTTTCTCTGCTCATTTCTCCATCAGCTCCATTTCAGTGCTAGTGTACACGCCTTCATTAAATCAGGAACCTCCTAACTCACTGATTACACCAATATCAACATGTTCTGTACACAATATCAACTCAGCTCACCATTTAGTTTTTTGCTGTTGTTTTTTTTAGTTGGTTGTTTTTGGTTATTTTTCAAAAAACTGTACATGTAATTATTTTGCAACAAATTTTTTTTTTTTTTTTATATGTTTATGGTATAAATCCAGTAAAAAATGTTTTAGGCGTGTTAAAGGCCCAACATGGATGATACTATAATGAAACATAAAGTATGAGATTTAATTTATTGCTATAATGATAATTTTGTATGTTGACTATTTTTACATGAAAACTCAACCTGCAACATTAGCCTTTACATCATATTCAATGGCTCTCTAAAATAAAACAAATATGATTTCTTATGTTAAATGATTAGTGGTTAAAATATTTACGTATGACATTTCTAGGATACAACTCATTTGCTTTAATTATTCATGTTTTAATTTTTTAGATTGCTTCACAAAAATCTTCATTATGAAGTTTACTAGGTTGTTATCACTTGTGGGTAATTCTACCTCACACACACACACACACTCAGGCATACACAGAGACACACAGACATAGACACACAGGATGCGCAGCACTTCTTGGACACATGTCACTCTTCAGAAGTTTTTCCATCGGATGGAGGAGAGGATGGTGTGGATGAAGTAGAGGAGTGTGGCTAAGTAGGCGAACACCTAAGGCAGACACACAAACAAAGACAGGTCAAAGGCTTCAAGCAGAAAATTGAGAATCATTCTGGAGTTTGTTTTGTTTGATTATGTGTTGTATTTGACTTTTTTGCCTAGGTGAAATGAACATATTTGCTGTCTCGCAGAGAGATGAGAAGATTGATCGCACTTATGTCTGTTAGCATAAAGACTGGAAATGGGGAAACAACCTTCCTGGCTCCCTCCCAAGGTAACAAAATCTGGCGACCAGCAGCTTTAAAGCTCACTAAGCCAAAGTCATTTGTAGGTTAGTTTTCCGTCTTGCTAGTTTGTCTATATTGTCTATTATACACTTTAGCTTTTGTACAGACTTATATTACGTGTTTGGTGCTGATTTTGTTACCGTTCAACAGAACCAAAGCTAGCTATTTCCCCCTATTCCCCATTTTTGTGCTAAGCTAAACTATCCAGCGGCCAGCTGTGGCTTCATATTTACCATTCACACAAGTGTGATATTGATCATCTCATCTAACTCTCAGCAAGGAAGAAAATGAGTGTATTTAACAAAATGTTGAACTATTCCTTTAAAGGACAATTCAAATGACCCCAGAAATGCCAATGATGTCATACTGTTGGTATTATATCTATTATTTAAGATTCTACGTGTAAATTTCAGAAAACCCTTATGATTAATGACTCCGGTGAATGTTACTGACTAGCTTACCGTTTGCAAATCACCCCATCATCTAACGCCACAAAGCAACTAATTCTTTACCACAGCGCACAGCCAAGCCACTGCCAGCCGGCTAACCTTAGTTTAGCTTAGGTTACAGTTTGCCACTTGGCTGCTGCTATTTTGCATCGCTCTTGCATGAACGCCAGGGCTGTCAGGGCAGCCTATGACAGAAATATACTCATCAATGTCGGAGAAGGAAGCGCATGGATTAGAATAAATGCAGCGAACCTTGAGATAATCAATGCCCACAGCATCTTCCGACGACTGATCAGCCCAACACGTTCTCATCCTACAGTGGTACTTGACTCCCTGGGATGAAAATGCACTGACCAGCCAGACCAAACTCCACCACATGTGCGTGTAAAGTCATATTTTTTAGATTTTTCTGGAAAAAGTCCTTTACATAAAAATCAGTGCCCAGGCACAGTTACAGACAACCAAGAAAGTCGAGTAAGGTCTCATTTGTGAAGTCGCAATCAATTCACACATTGGCAATACAAAGTGATTTAATATATGTAAATTGCTTACATATGGTACCTGTAAGTGTTTTTCAGTAAACAATGCACAGATGAACAGCTGTTTATATTGTCTTGAAATAAGTTCTCACCACAGCAGCGATGTCAATCTGGTAGTTTTTAAATGTGCCTGATGTTTTTTTATCAATGGTGATGTAAGCCAAAGCCACTCCTGCACTGAGGTAGAAGAACGCTGCAAGTCCGTGGTAAGCGAAGTCCTGGACACACATAGATTAAAAACATTACAACATGGCCACATCATTTTTATCACAGTTTTTTTGCTGTTTCATTCATTCTTTCTCTTATTCTGATCTGTTTCTCTCTCTCTGGTCTTACAGCAGCAGCCCAGCCAGAGCTGTTTTTATGACCTCCAGCAGCAAAGATGATCATCCAGAGGAAGGTCATGACGAAGCAGAAGACAGAGACAAACATCACCCAGCCCAGAGGATTCGGTGGTTCCACGTGGGTCGACGCCACCAGGATCCACACCAAACCACCGAACACCTGCACAGATGGAGGTTTTGATAGGACAGATGTTATTATGTTTCTGCTAGAGTGACCTTAAACTGACATTATGTCATTGTCTGAAGCAAATTTCATGGCAATCTATCCAATAGTTGTTGAGACTATTTCACTCAAAATCACAAATGTTAACCTCATGGTGGTGAAAAACTTGTTGAAACGTGAGGGGATCACCAAGATCACTCAGCAAGTTTTATTTTCTGGGCACCATGAATGTTTTTTAATTATAAAATATATCATTATAGATTGTATTATATCCATAAGACAAAAGTTCAAATCACACCAAACTGTACTAAGCAATATATCAGAATCTCAAAACAAATTTTGTGATTCTGTGAAACTCTCTGTTTTTCTCTGGGACACCAAATATATTAAAACAAACTAGAATTATAGTTTTTCACATATCATTGGGAATTCTTTACAACATAATACTCATTTTTGCATAACCTCTGTTCAATTCCTCTATTTTTCTCTCTTCCTCAATCTCTCCTTTCCATTGTCCCATAGGGACAGTGACTACAGCAAGTTACTGAATCCTGCAATCAGTATGACATGACTTGCTAAGAACATTTTTTGGTTTGGTTGGTTTTTGCTCCTTAGGCTATATAAAGGAGAGGACGACACACCCTGCTGTCCACATCAGTGGAGCAGGTGAACAATTTTTAGGTTCCTGGAATCAACACAGGACCTGACATGGTCTTACATCTCCACGCTGGTGAAGAAAGCCCAGAGGAGAGACAGAGGAGCAATAGAGAGTATCCTGACTGGAAAGACAACTAACTGGCATGGGATATGCACGGCCCAGGACAGGAGGGCTCTGCAGCAGGTGATTAAAACTTTCACCGATATTGGTGCAGTGAAGTGGCCACACAGAGCCCAAAGGATATTAAAGGAACCCCAGCCACAGCCTGTTCATCCTGCTGCCATCTGTAAAAAAGATGCAGAGAAGCTTTTTCCTTCAAGCCATGAGTGTCATGATCCTGTCTGTTTATCCTGTCTTTAGTCTTGGTTCTTGTGTTCATTATTTTGGTCTGTTGGATTTTGGAGTTCTGTATTATCTTGTGTTTTGTATTGTCTAGTGTTTCCCCAGGGATCCCTCTGCATGTCTGTCTCTGTTTTCCTCTGCTCCCTGCCTGTGCCTCGTTATCCCTGATTCCCGTCACCTG
Organism: Lepomis macrochirus; assembly: GCA_024633595.2. NCBI lineage: Eukaryota > Metazoa > Chordata > Actinopteri > Centrarchiformes > Centrarchidae > Lepomis > Lepomis macrochirus. The sequence continues at coordinate 11,260,279 of JALXJV020000020.1, forward strand.
TGTTGCTCCCGCCTGCTCGTTACCCCTGTGTATATATACCTGGTGTTTCTGTCTTGTCTTTTTCGGTGTCCCTCCAGTGTTTGGATTCCCTGTCTTTTTGATTTTGTATTTTGGTTTGCCTCCTGGATTTTGGGTTTGGACTGGTTATCTCTTGGATTTTGTTTTGGACTTCATTTATCAGCCACTCACCTGTAAGTGTGCTTGCCTTTTGTTGCCTTTTGTTTTAATAAATCATTGAACTGAACCTGCTGGCTTTCCGTGTCCTGTGTTTGGGTCCTACAACCTGCCTCATACACCATGAATCATAACAATGAGACTTTTAAACTCTAACTAAAATTAATCTCATGAAATCTAGTTTATAGTTTGCTTCTGTTTTCCATTCTATGATTGTTTATCTATAGTGTATATTGTTTTCTATGTAGCACAAAGGAGTCATTTTACCACCCTGTTGTAATGTGACTATCAAATCTACATTTTACCTTAATTGCCCATAAGTACCTATGAGTGACATTCTTTCAGTTGGAGCTGTAATCACTTTTTCATATGTCCATTAAAACCACCTTTATTGTCATTCCGACCATCTATCTACTTGTACATGGCACAATGAGATAGCATTTATCAAGGGCAGTGCAATCATTCAAACAACATACAACAATTGATACATTAGAAGTAGGTAAAGGGACAGCACAACATAAGGAAGAATGTTGAAGCCTGTGCAGTTGAAATCAGACGTGTGCGAGTGTGCAGAAAACTGGGGGGAAAAACTTATCAGAGTATCAGCTCCTTTTGCTGTTCAGTTATCTTTCACTACCATTATTTTGACCTGATAGGTCATCTGTGTTGTTGGTGAAACATTACCTGGACACGCACATGGATTTGCCTTCAGGGCTTTCTGGCAGAAAAGATTTCTGCCTTCCTGTTTTCCTAAACCTAGCAAAGTAGTTTTGGTGACTATAGGACTATAGTCACCAAAACTATAGTCAGGAATAATCAGCAAACTAAACTATAAAAACGCAAATCTAAATGAGATTAAAGCCATGAAAGTCACATGAAAAATCGGTTGGTGAATTTCAAATCTGCATGATCAGATTTTCTCTCTCCCTGGATCTCTCTAAATGTTAACTAAACAAACATTTCTCTTTACAGGGTGGATGTTGTTTACTCTGCCAGGTTACTTAAGATAGAGTATTAACCACATCCGTATAGTCTGAACTCTCTGGAATTCATAGTGCTGTGTCATACTCAACCTGGTAGAGCTCTGAGCTTCTAAAAGTTAACACAGAAAGCAATTTGCTAACAACCTGATCCAGAGATGACCACAACTTAAAATGGCTTTGCATCAATTTAACCATGAGTAATGCCTGATTTAAGGTCACAGATCAGAAGTCTTACTGCTGCACACCTCAAACTCAGAATATATTGTATCTGCAGGGTGACTGATGATTTTACGGAGTTGTCACTTTCAAAATGTATTCTCTCTTCAGTGCTCAATCTGACCGGTTCGACATCAACAGTTTTTTGATCACATTTCCATATAGCCTACTCCAACAGGAGGGACTGAACCGTCAAAGGAGATAATTGATGAAAGTAAACTCTTAAGGTGCTCTTAAGTCAGGCATTCAGTTAAACTGCCTGTAAGACGCTGTGGCCGCAAGAAATCTGTACATGTTAATGTCCAAAAGACTTCACAGATGGAGAAAAACATCCGATTTGACACCAGATTTTCTGTCTCAATTCAGTTCAGATTCAAAACTCAATTCAGAACTTTTTTGCACATCATGGTGAACAGAACAAACATTGATAAAAGTCTTGCAGATATATATTTCTTGCCTCTTTTTAGTCTTTTGGCCATTAAAATGTGTGAGGAGTAGTTGCAGGGTGTTGAGTGACATAGAACCTTCCACAACCCTTCCCCTGATAAACAAAATCTAAAATAAACAACTTAAGATGCATTTAAATCTACTTATCAGACACATAAACTGAAACATCACAGTTCAGTTATTTTTCCAGTGGTTACGTGAGAAGTTTTTATCTTTTGTCATCATTCAGAGAGAAGAAGACCTGGCCGCATTCTTTCTTTTTTATTAGTGGCACAGATACAATGTGAGTGAAATGGGAGATGTGAAAGACACACTTTTGCACTGTTATTCAAATAGTTCAAAATCAACATTTTACCTTTTACCAGCACAAAAGAGAAACCAATTCTGGTAGGCTATTTATTTAGAGACTAGCATCTGACATCGGAGGTCATGAAGTTATATCATGCTGGCATGAGCTTTAGCACAATCATTCATGTTATACACTTATTTAAATAAATGTCTTACATTTTGGTGTAAAATACCGATTAGGCTCCAAACATTAAGTGTTAAATTTTAACAAAACAGTTTTGTTGTTGCTATGAAAAAAAACAGTTTGTTGCAATATTTATATTATTTTAAATGTCTATATTGTATTCAAATTACTTTAAAATCAAATACCAACTGCTGAATTTCAAAGATTGATCCAAAATGGAAAGAATCCCTTCATAACTGAGTTCAAGGTGAACTGCTTTGTCTTCTGTCATTGTCCACTCACCAGTTCAGGCAGGTAAAATATATCCGGGGCCGTGGTGCATATCCCCAGTCCGCTGGGCAGGCTCCCCATAGGCTCAGCAGTAGTTGCAGCCATCTCTGCCTATTCCTTCTCCCAGTGCCAAATTAACAGCTAGCAAACTGTCCTCTCTTCTGAACTAACAGAGCAGCAGGTGTTTCTGACTCTTATAGGAAACCTAAGTCAGCAGGCAAACTTGTTCCGTTGATGTGAGTGAGAGATACCGTCCCACAACAGCTCCTTGCACCACCCTTCACCCAAGTCTACCTGATGTTAATGTGTGCCAGTGACCTGTGAAAGGATTTCAAAACAACCAGAGAAGGAAATTTGTGCCCCATGGCTACAGTTAAACCACTGATGCCTAAATATCTACAATGCTGCTGCTCACTGAGTTTATACTACATTTTTGATCCTTTGCATTGTGTTAGCTAAGTGGCTGCAGCCTCTATTTGTATTGGACACGGGCTATAGCAGGTGTTTGTTTTCAAAATATAGATACTTGTGAATATGATGAATGGCATTATTGGTGAAGGCGTTTCATTTCGGCCACCTCAACCTCAGAAACTGGCAGGTCCACACAACTATAAAGATATATACAGATATAAAGCTGCAGTAATACATTTTTGTATGTTTACATTAGATTAAATCACCATGTGTAATGTTAAATTGTCACTTGTGGTCACAAACCCACAGATAATTTTCACCCTGCTCTAAAGCTTCCTCTTATCTTTTGGTGGGTTTTAGCATCTTTCAGCTTGTTGTTTTGGTTTTACGGACGCAATTTTACTGCTTTCATTCAATCCCACTGCTCTCATCAACCTTTTTCCAGCCAAAGCACACAGCAAAAAAAGCTAAAATAAACACTGTACATCTAAAATAAACACTGTACCTACCCATCACAAATTGGACAACAAAGTTAGTGACTAGCTGGTGAACAGAGTGGAGCATTAAGTTGCTGAAGACTCATAGTTTCCTCAGCAGGCAAAAACCAAACCAGAGTAAAAAAAGAGAGTAAATATTGGACTTAAATTAGCCAGGTGGATATAAAGACTCAAAAAATGATAATTTTGTGTATAGAAACAACTGTAAATAAGAAACTGTTTCCTAATATATTAGCCATGTCAACACAATACAACTTTAAGATTAAAGATTTCTCAAACATAACAAATTAGACACTAACCCCACGCTCCAACAGTGGACTTTAGGAGCAAGCATGAACTAGAATGGCTGTGCTTATCCCTGGCAATCTATACACCAAAACACAAACACGAAATACATATACAGTAGATTTTATTATATTTTTTTACTTAAACTAGAAGTTATTGGCTACTATTTTAAAGGGACAGATTTTAGTAGTCAAATACTTTATAATTACAGGAACCACTCAGAACCAAGTTAAACTGTGAAGCATTTTCTGGAGAATCTATTAAAAAAGCCTTGAATTAAGTGTGCATTTAAAATAAAATGTAATACCATAATAGTACAAATGGTGGTTATAATATATATCTAAATTCAGCATTTTTTCTGTTTAATTCTATTTGCTCAAAGAGATTATGCATACTGTAATATAAATGTGTATGTATGTAATATGATATTAAACCTTTTACAGGATGAAACCTACAGCAATCGTTAGCTTATGCTTTCTTTCTAAATGATAAACAGGTTAAAATGACAGGTTAATTGGATTTGCCTATTATCTAGGTAATGGGAGTAATACAGTGGGAATAAGTAATAAGTAACAGGTGATGAAACACTGAAGGAACGTCTGAACAAACAGAAAAGCTGTGATGTTTGAATCGCCTAGTAATTTATTTCACATCATAGATTCCAAAACTACCTTTAAAGTGAAATCATCGAAATATTTAAATAGGCTACTTGACTTTTTTTTAATTTAATTAAGAAATGCAAACAATAAATCATCCATCCATATCTGTATCAAAACAGATTCTTTAAAAAAAAATTCTAAAGTTTGAATCTTCTAAAGTTAGATTCAATCTCAATAAAAAGATGTGGTGGTCAAAAGGGAGAGTCATTTATCCATTTTGTTAATTGTAAACATGGAGAAACATGCAGGAAACAAAGGGCCGTCCTCCAATCAAGTCTTTAGATTAAAACACAGGTTTTGAATTATTTGGTGAAAAAATAAAGTATAAAAAGGCAATAAAGTAATTTTATGGATGTCATCATAAATGTCTGTTGTTTACTTAGTTATATACAAGATCTACAATCTAGTTCTTTATAACATAAACAGGTTAATTTTCCTTTCATCTTCTGATCAAGAAAACTCTTGCTGACATGAAAATGAACAAATGAAGAAAACAAAAGGTCATGCTGTGTTTAGTCCAGTGACAGGTCCGCTTGTTATTTGGTTTGTTCTGTTTTTGGTCTTGTTCTTGGTTTTCAGGTGTGTTGATGTTTTGTTTTATTAGAACCTCTTCCATCGGATGGCAGAGAAAATGGCATGGAGGAAGTAGAAAAAAGTGGCCATAAAGGACATCACCTGAAAACATACACACACACAGAAAGACAGACAGGCGATTGTAAACTTGAGATAGAAATACTTGGTGTTACAAATACCTGCGGGCTATGAGACCACAGGTGTGGGCAAAATGGTTCAAACAAGACAAACCGAGATGCATGTTGAACATCCATGTATATCCATTATAATAATATATCCATTAGAGCTGCAAGATAAGTTTATGTATTCAACCCTCTTAGTCATTAAAAATGTTTGCTGTGCAGCCTAACATTATCGCTTTATTTTAAATTCTGGAGAAATGTGCATGACTATTATTTAACCAGATAAAAGGATGCACCTAGATTATTTTCCATTTAGCTGAATGATGTAGCAATGAAAACAGTAGAACAGTAGAGAGCTGGAACAAGCTGATATAGAATTTTTATGATACTGACAAAAGAAAAACAGAGGATGAACTAACTTATGTAGTAACTTTGTGCAGAAGATAATATCACAAACTTGAGTACTTTTAAACGGCTTTGTAAAATTTCCGTTGTTTGTATAGACAGAATTTAAGATGGAACAACCACAAAATGCTGTTAACAGTGTTTTCTTTATTGAGTTGCAAAATATCAGAATATTGTAGTACATGTAAGTATAGTAATAGCTAGGATCTGTATGTGTGTGTGTGTGTGTGTGTGTGTGTGTGTGTGTGTGTGTGTGTGTGTGTGTTTAACATACCACTGCAGAAATGTCCAGTCGGTAGATGAAGAGATTGTCATTAGTTGTAAAAACCCCAGTAATGTTAGCCTGAAAATGGTGATGAATGCCAGAATCACTGACGCACTGAGGTAGAAAAGCACCGCCACAAAATGATAACCCGCGTCCTGTGGGATCAAAAAGGAATGAGAGAAAAGCGTGTTTGGAATAAGATGACTAAACAATCACATATGTGTGTTATCTATCTATCTATCTATCTATCTATCTATCTATCTATCTATCTATCTATCTATCTATCTATCTATCTATCTGCAGGTGGTGGGGTGTCTAACCAGGGCAGGCCAGGTGCTGCTCCGATTGGCTCCACAGAGGAAGATGAAGATCCAGGCTGTTGTCATTACAAAGCAGAAGACGGACACAAACATCACCCATGCCAGGGGGTTGGGCAGAGTGATACGAGTCGATGCCACCAGGGTCCACACCAAACCTCCAAACACCTGCACGGTCACACAGGGGAAAAAGGGGGGTGAGAGAGAGGTGAGGCAAAAGAGACAGAAACATGGATTTAAAATTTACTTTTTGTTAGCTAGTGTACAGTTTCATGATAAATTTGATCAACGTTTGTCATGTACCTGTATGGATCCAGTTCGGTAACTAGAGCCATTTTTCCTCAATACAGGATATTTAGATATCAAGATGTCAAAAAGCCACAAGTGATGCTCTCATTGTAAAACAAGAAAACAACAAAATGAAGACACCAGTTGTTTCTTAGAAGACTGGAGGTGTACTCATGCTGCTAGTAACAATGAAATTCAATTCATTCTGTGTACAACCTTTACATATTGTACATACGCCTACAGTTTGTAACAAGCATTTCAGAGTTTTGTTCTTTATGACAGTAAAAGATTGTGATTTAATATGAATTACAATGTTAGCTTTTAAGCTAATAACTTCTTCTTTGCCTCTTGGAAGTAGCGGAAACAAGTTGTGAACACAGCACTGAGATATCATCACCTTTAAGTTGATATGAGGAACTTGTCAGCAAGTTGCATACAGTTGCTTATTTAAAAAACCTTAATCAAATGTCCCATTCTCTTTTTAGCTCAGTTTTTCTCCAGAAGGAAATATCTGATTCTGTAGTTGCTTAATGCTCCATTGTGTTCACCAGCAAATCTAACTGTGTCTGCCCATGAGAGTGCTGAAAGTGAACCAGTAACGTTGCGGGCCGGACATATAGCAATGAGTTGAAACTGGGCTATAAAACTCCATAAAGCTGAGGGGAGCTGCAGATTCAGGTGATAGTTCTTTATAAGTTCATTATTGAGCCTGTACTCCACAGAAGAACAATGATATAAATTGGTTTAGCCACAACAAATTACGACTCATCTTTACGTTTATTGTGGCAGCGACCTCTAATGGCCGTAAAACACAAACACATGACAACAACGTCACGTATTAGAAACAGCCAGAAATTTGTGTTTCAGTGGTAGTGGGTAGGGTGGAAGTTAAATAAACCCAGTATACTGGTGTTCAGTTCCTGTGTTTTTAATGAAGTTGTGAAGATGAAGTAGCATTAGCTAAGTTAGCGTTACCTTCATATTAGCGTTAGCTACAATATCTTCGTAGCGTTAGCTATTTAGCTAACTATATTAGCTTCAAAGGCATTGACAGCCCCCGTAGGCCCTATTCCTCACCCTAACCTTCACAGGGTATGTGTCTAAGCCTAAATCGGCCGTGACCGGTACAGGCTATAGCACTAATTGCAGGATAAGCTCATATTGTATGTGGAACGCCACCAGATGAGGCACTATTTTAGGATACACTCCTGGGAGTCGTATTTGGAGGCTGATTAAAACATACCAAAGTTATTATTTATGTTGGAGGGACTTGTTGTCATTATTACAAGTGAGCCCAGCCTATTGTTTTCACGTTGTCATTTGAATTATTAGAACTATAGATTGCAGCTTTAAAGTTGTACTCCAGTTAGATTTCTAAATTTTTTAGTCTCCAAGTCAACTGGCTATTTTTAGCTGTTAGAAAGCTCCTCCTATGCTTCATTCTTGGGTGTATTTTCACAGTCTCTCTCCTCCTTTGACAAACGTTCTGCTTGAAAGAGTCATTGGTATTTAGATAGAACATGAACTGCCAGCATAATTTGTTCCTTGATAAGAGCCACTATTCTGTTGTGTCAATACAATGTAAAGGAATACATTTCCTTATAGTGTTCTTTCATTTTTATTGATAAGACTTTATCTTTGTGTTGTGATAGGCCTTTTCATGGAAGACGACTTCTCTCAGTCCAGTACACAGCAGAAAAATCACAGGTGTAAATATCTCAATTAATGATGGCATAATTCCATTTTGCTGCCTCAGTCTTCCAGTATTGTGCATGCTGGCACTCTGGCATGTTTTATACAGACACTGTAAATGTTATTAGTACTAACTGTGCTTTTCCCACAGACAAGTGTATACCTGCAGTGAAAAAGGCCTATTGTGTCCTATAGCTTCAATTTCCTCCAGTTGGGTATACAGTACATGCTTCGTACATCCACGGATGTTTCCAAAGTTGAATCAATCGGCATTAAGCCCTTAAGTATCAGGTGTGCAGGGGTAAAGCTGGAGCAGTAGTGGTGGGTAGTAAATGCATTGCCCAAAAAAGTAGTAAACACAGTCTTACCAGTTCTACCAGTTTATTACCTGAGCAGCAGATAATTGCATTTATTCATTCATTTCATTGGCCCCAGCCAGAAAAAACACCCAAATCAGCAACCATGTGTTGATGATTGATTTAAGCCTGCGACATACTTGCTCTTTAACAATGTGTAGACATAGACAGGCGTCTGCAATGCAAACAGCATTGTTCACATACTTCCCTGCGCACTTTGCGTGTACCTGAAGGATTAAACGTGAATCCACTAGGGGGCAGACCAGGGCTGGATCATCCCTCCCCGACCCCAGATTATCTTCCTTGACAACCTCCGAATTTGTACAGCGTAAACAAATCAAACATAGCAAACCTCAAGGAGGTTATGATTTAATGAGACATCATAACGATCTCAGTAACTGCGGACTAGCTCCAGGAGTTTTATTGTAAACATCCCGCCACAAATGCCCTGTTTTAAGTCTGCTGGTGTGTGGAACAGATTGCTGCTGACCTGCTGGTCAGATCAACATACTGCCCCCACATTCCTGTGATGAATTGCATCTCATTAATTTCTGGAGACTCGCACAACCTACGCTTCAGAGGAATGCAGGATAAAGGTTGATTTATACTCCTGCTATGGTTTACGTGCGTACCCACGCCGTGGCCCTGCGTAGCCATGTATTTATACTTGTGCTAGGTCTGTCCGTCATTCTGCGATTACACCCCCAAACGCTAGTCTGCAGAAGCGCTGCAGCGTCCACTGTGTTGACTTTTGCCGGCTGACCAGGCTAACTTCCTGTTTAGTGCTCCGCTAACGCAAATGGGGGTAAAATTGTAAACGTGTGGCTGGTGTAGCCTTTTCAAATGTTACCGAACGAATGGATCACATTCTGATAGCAAAATGAGTCATTTCAGGCTCCGCGTAGCCCCGTAGCCTACACCGTCACCTACGCCGTCGATTTGACGCAGAAGTATAAATTACACTTAAGCGAGGCAGCCATCTTGCGTACGCAAACGCGTAGTTAAAAGAAATCCGGGGCATTAGCGTTACACCTCACTCTGCAGCTTGACACTTTTTTCCACTGGTGTCATCAGTTCCCTGTACACCACAGAAAGTATACGATTATTTCCGAATGAATCATTTTAATAGGAGCACTATGTGTTATATTCATTTAATAAAATATTGACTCTTTCTCTTGAATTCTGTCCCACAGAATTCCTCAGAACAGATGTAAGAGATAAGCTAGAAATGGGATGTTTCAGTAGTCTCGAAGGAAATCTATGTTGACAGTTTTCCACTAAGGAAGAAAATATGTGCACTAAATTCACACACAAACAGAAAAATCTATAAACACAACATGATCAGCCAAGAATATTTGCCTAACTGCAATGTCAGATATGGCCCAAGGTGAGTGACTATAGACGACTTTGGAGTCCTGTTCCAAGCTGCTGTAAATAACAAAATAACATGAAAAACATTAAAATCAGTAAAATGTAAAAAGATCCTGTCGGAAAAGAATGGCTCTGGGTTGGCTTTGTCAAACATTGTGCAATTTGTTCCATTTCAGATATTGTTACATTGTCACAAAGGTCATGTCAGTCTAAACTCAATTGGTTGCCAAGCTTTCTGAGTGACATAACTAATGTAATGGGCAAGTCTCTAACCGTCTCATAAACCAGTTTTATCTTACTCTTGTATACCTTTGGACTAGTCCCAGTCATTGAGATCAAAAATCTCTTCTACAAGAGTCTCTTTTACTATCAACCCCTCTAATCTTCACGGTTGCTTTGCTCGTCACTCTGCTCTGTGTTCACTTCAATGGTCAAACACTGATGTCTGCTGATCAACAGATTCCTATCTGAAAGACAGAGTTGCCTTAACTGAGCAACAACGTGGAGGAAGAGAGTCAAGGAAAGAAGATAATAATCTAAATTACGCTGAGCCGAGTGAATTAGCAATGATAGTAGGGATGTCCAGATCCGATCACGAGATTGGAAATCGGGCCCGATCACATTGTTTCAGACTCGATCGGAATCGGACATTACCTCCCCATCAGAACTCGGATATAAATATATGTATATAGATGTGCTTTGCAAACACTGTGGCACTTTTATTTTTGTATTTGTTTACATGCATGCCGGGTATTTTAAGTTGAGGTGCTATTTGTTTTTATCTTAAACTTTTTTTTATATTTACTGTAGCACTAAATTCCAAAAGTGAAGAATTTATTACCTCTATTCTATTATTTCTTACTACCTCACAGAAATGCTCTGTTTAACAGAGTTGTTGAATGTTAAAATGAATTAAATGGTGAATTAAATAAAAAAATAAGGAACATCCTGGATCTGTTTTTTCGCTCTTCTTTATTCTTTTTTTAAATATTATAGAAGTATCGGAACGGGACTCGGTATCGGTAGATACTCAAAATCAAATGACTCGGACTCGAACTCGAGGGCAAAAAAACCTGATCGGGACATCCCTAAATGATGGAGAAATATTTGCAAAAAAGAAATAGGCAAAAATAGAAAGGACTAAAATCTTAGTCTACAACTCACTTTGGTAAACAGCATAAAGATGGAGAGAATAAAAGCAACAAAAAAGAAAATGTTTCGAAAGCCCAAAACATAGCAAAATGACAATGAACAGATAAAGAACTCACAAACTCAGGGATGAAAAATACATCTGGAATGGAGGTGAGGATCCTGCAGCCTGTGGGCAGAACATCACCCGAGCTGGAAGCCATAGTCCAAAAAAGTGTGGGACTGTGTGTCGGGTTTCAGATTTCCTACAGAATGAGACGCACAACCAGTTTTAATTTGCTCTTTAAGGGCCTCCTCCACTCCACCTACCTGTCCATTCCAGTGTTGAAAATTACGAGTTTGACAGGTGCAGCAGGAGGATGTCTCTGGTCTGTGAGTGCAGTACCGTATCTATTTAGGTGTGCCCCCATATGTATATAGTATTTGTGTCTATGATTTACCCGTTGCACACGAAAATGTGATTGTGAAGCAACTAATACAGCGTTCACATGGGATAATAGGAGTGAAGGCAAATGTTATTCAGCTGTGAGTCACAGTATGTCAGTTATGAGTGGGATCATGCTTTTGTCTTTGAATGTGTCATCCAGTCAAACTGCTAAACACAGCGTGATGGTTTCCAGGCTGCGGGATTAAAACTTGTCACAATAAACAAAAACTAAAGGCGCATTTAGACAGCAGGCCTAATTACCAAATCAGATTTTTTTGCTAATATGTAGTGGTGGACATAGATTAATTTTTTAAATCTAGATTAATCTCACTGTAATCTTGAAATTAATCTAGATTAATCTAGATTAAAATGGCTCATTTGAATTCTGCCTAAGGCATTCAGAATATGTGTGTGAACGGGTTTCAAGCCAGGTTTAAAGCCAGGTGGCGCATTAGACCAGGGGCTCATCTCCTGTTTCCAAAATGCATCACAAACTGCTTGAGAAAGCTGTTCTACTATGATAATTGGTGATGAAAATAAATCATGTTCAATAAGATGTACTTGTGTGTAGCGCGTGATGTGCTTTGCGTTTAGGTGGTACTTGAGACTGGAAGAACTCCTACAGTAAACTAATTCCGCAGTGTACAAGGTGCAAACAACCTTAGTCTTGTCGAATTTTCCTTTGGGAAGCTTCTTAAAAGTTAATTTTCCCAGAAGCAAACCCGGCGGCTTCAGAAATGTTCGTACACAAAGTGCTGTCCAACAGCTGTCTGTGGACGTGTTGCTACAGTTAGTGTGAGTAAATACCGCACAATGCGTTTTTTAATCAACCGGCGTATCAATAACTAACCTGGCTAGTTGTAAACAAACAGCTGGCCGAGCGAGGTTGTAACTGGAACGCCGTCAACTCGGGTGTGACGTCATTCCCAGCTCTGACCTCCGAGGTCAATGGAACGCAGCAACAGCTGCATCCATGTTAGCACGTCACGTTTGATGTGGTAATTTCACAGTAGGCAGACACACAGGTTCGAAGACTTGTTCTCGCCCCCTACAGTGCAATTCGGCAAGGTATACATCTGAAATCAGCTAAAATATCAAGGTGAAAGTCATCATAGCTTGCGTAGTATAGACCCAGCTCCCAACCCAACTTTGAGAATAGATTAACGGCGACAATTTTTTTTATCGCCCGATAAGAGTCTCACCTTAACGCAGCACCTTAACCCCGATAACGGCCCACCACTACTAATATGTGGCTACAGAGCGTAGGTCTACTTTTTAAAATGCGACCTCAGTCAGGACGTTAAGATCGGAATTCATGCTACTCTGAAGTCACTCTCGAGCTCGACCATCATTACAAATCTTCACTAGTGGGAGCCATGGTGAACGCAATCATGCTCTCTTTCTCATTCTCCTTGTCATCATTTGCTCACAAATACCCTTTCTTCCACCTTAAATCAAGTAAAAATAGAACCGTGGCCTCCATGTCTACTTCCATATGACAGCGTGCAACGTTGGTTACTTTCAGGCCGTGGCCAGTTCACATTGGAGACATGGGACATGGGCCACATCACCTGTGGGCTAAGTCATACACTGATTGTGTGTGTGTGTGTGTGTGTGTGTGTGTGTGTGTGTGTGTGCGCAGGTTTCTGATTTCCTCTAGAATGAGATGCTCTTCCTGCTCTTTAAAGGCTTCCTCCATTCCACCCAGCCATCTATTCATGTGGTTAAAAATACCAGTTTCCCAGGTCCTTTGGGCAGCAGGAGAATGTTCTCTTGTCCATGCGTGTATGTGTGTGCTACTGTGTGGAGTTTTTATCTGTTTGTGTGTGCCCTCATATGAGTTTGTGTGTGTGTGTCTATAAATAGCATAGTGTTTACCCGTATACATGTACACAAAAAAGTGATTGTGAAGCAACTAATGCAGTGTTGACATGGGATAAAATGAGTGCAGGCAAATGTCAATCACTATGGCCATAGATAACAAATAAAGGCATAGATCCTGTAACTTTATCTTCACTCAGATGAAAGCACTGTCTGTGTTCAGGGATATTGGAATTTGATTTGATTGTAGCTTTTATTCTGGTTTCGCTTAAGTTTCAGTTACCTCCAAACATCAGTTGTTGTTGTAGTTTTTTTGTTTCTATTGGATGATTGTTTTCTAGTGCAGCACCACATTGAACAGTAATCTGTATTCAAGCCATTGAGCTCCAAATAATCCCAAACAAGGCTCAGGAGTATTTTTCTCAACAACGGTGTTCTGGATGGGTTGTGCAAAAGCAGCAATGGTTTCTGGGACATTAGCAACTTTGAAGCTTTCTTTCAAGATTAAGGAGGGGACTGCTGGACTTCCCTCATTGGCTAACGGCCTCAAAATCTGCTGAGACCCAAAAACGTATAAAGGGCTGAATATTTATTTTCTAATAGACATGGAATACTTAGCCTTGTGCCGTGTTTAAAAGTGTTATGCAAATGTTATCAAGGTTTCTGTTACATAAAAATGAAAACCAACATGTGAAATTGCCATCACACATACGTAAGGAGGTGCATGTCTAAAGGGGGTTTTGACGTCCCACATTCAGTAATACATACATTGCCTTCAGACCTACAGGATGTTACCATCCAGCAGACCAAATATGATAAATCCAAATCTGATCATTTTTCAGGCTGAGTAAAAACATGGACTAAAATAATTTTACCTGTATTGTTTTTATTTTACATTCATTTGAAGTCTTGCACAGTATTTACCACCAAGCTATATGTCTGACATTTTAACTCCTTATCAGCTAAATAGGAGATTCTGTTCATTATTGAGTCTGAATGTGTTTGCATTGGAAGCCACTAAACTGCATTCCAGCTAAGTTAATTTCAAGGCTAAAGTAAATAGATGAAGAGAGGGAGAGTCAATTTGGTTTGTTGAGGTAGAATGCACTTGCCTGATGATTAAGAAAGAATGACAGATCTCGACAAGGATGGGATGGGACAAACAGGAATGCACATGCAGATGACGTTGTTTGGCGTGAATCGTGAGAACAAGCAAAGACCAAATAGACAAAGAAAGAGGATGGGAGTGGCTTGTACTTTTGTTCATGGCTGGTCTAGTCAGACCACAATCTGCTTGTGGTAGCTTCATATTTACCATACAGACATAGTAGTGACTATTCCTTTTGAGAAAAAACTATCACATTTTGTTTATTGTTTGTTAGAGATTATGTCAAAGGCCAATCAGCTGTGAGTCACAGTATGTGAGCTATGAGTGGGATTATGCTTTTGTCTTTGAATGTGTCACCCAGTCAAACTGCCAAACACAGCACGATGGTTTCCAGGCTGAGGGATTAAAACTTGTCACAATAAACAAAAGCTATTGTATAAAACAACTCAAAGGCTCAGACTGCCAGGCCAAAGTGACCCCAATCAGATTCTTTTGCTTATATGTGACTACATAGGTTGTACTTTTTAAAATGTGACCTCAGTAGGGACTGTCAAAATTCATGCTACTCTGAAGTCACTCTAGACCACCATCATTGCTCACAAATTCCCTTTCTTCCACCTGAAATCAACATAAAATAAAACCGTAGACGCTAACCTGTGTAGCCTCCATGTCTACTTCCGTAATGCAGTGTGCAGTGTTGGTCACTTGGCCACATTTAAAAAGTAATTTGAACAGTCAACCAAAAAAATCTGACCTGGGCAATAAATCAAAATTAAGCAGAGACAAAGCATTTTTGCGTAAGTTAGTTAAGTTAACAGTTAAACCAATATGTTTCATTTAACATGTGTCAGTTATGTACTATGTGTTGACAGCTTTCAGCTGTTATAATAAAGCAACAATAAGGTACATGCCATTGTGCTTTAGAGCATTCAATGATTTTATTTTTTCATGTTGTAGTTACAGATATGTGAGTCATAGGTTAAGGATTAATGGAAACATTGTAGCTACTGGCTTTAAATACACATTCTCTTAAAGGTGAAGTATGTTTCATTCACTTCAATATCATATTTAACCTCTGCATGTGTGTTTCGGTACTTCACAGCCTTCAATTGAGAGAGCAGGACATGATGTCTTTGCTGTATTTGGCAGTAGCAACAGATGTTTGTTTAGAGTGAAATAAGATAATTTATGGGTGAAGGTAATATATTCCTTTTAATTTGGAAGGATAACCAGGAGCAGATATTTCATGGTGGGGACAATTCAAAAAACATCTCCCAGTGAGCAAAACAACAAAGTCAGCTGCTTTTCTCCCACCCCACCTCATTCAAGAGGTACATTTTCAGTTCATTTTCTGATATTTCATTCACAATTTACAATAAAAAGACCTTCAAATTCATCCCATGGGTCTTTAATTTAGGTTATCTTCTCTTATAATGAAATGTAAAACTATCTCAGGCTTGTCTTAACCTGCAGACAAACACACAGAAATAGGGTTACATTTGCCAAACAGCCAAGAAGTTGTTTGGCCAGTGAGACACACCTTGTACTCGCTCCTCCATTATAGATCTAGTTACAGATACACATACACACAGGTGAATGTACACACTGCAACAAACATGCACAAACAATGATAAGAAGGCACTGTGTTTTTTAATGGAGTTATCTAAACTGAGGTTTAGGAACAGGACCACGCCTCCCTCACTTATTCTACCACCTGCTCTTCATTCAATTCCTCCAATCAACCACCCGTACTTCACTCATTCCATCCACCTGTGCTTCTCAAATCCAGTCACATACACTCACGTATATAAGCTGCCTAACCCGTTTTCTCTCCCGTTTCGCAGTTCTCACATCCCTCCCACCCAAACCCTGCTTGTTCACCTCTTTAATGGCCAGCACTGCAGCCTCACAGCAGATGGTTCTGAGTTAGACCTCGCTCAGCCCAGGCCTTTCTGCACAGAGTTTGGACGTTCGCCCCGCTTTTGAGCGGGTGTCCCCCTGGTGCTCCGGCTTCCTCCCACCATGAAAGACATGCATGGTAAAATCCATAATTCTGCCTAGTTATCATTTTGTTTTCTTCTACAACAGGAACCACAGGGGGGTTCATAAGACCAAGCTGCTTATCGAGACGAGCCCCCACCCTGAATCTCGACCCCTCGGGTTCCTAGCCGCCACTAAACCCTAAACAACCTCCTCGACCCCTGCATCCCTCCATTCTCAACCCCTTTATCCATAACTATTCATCATAATAAACCACTATAAAATCTAACATTGCCATGGTCCTGGATAGTGAACTGAATGATAATATAAATCTTGATTTATCAATTGCCAATTTCATTTTTATGCAGATGCAATCATGTACTGATACTGTACATCCCCTTCAGTAATACAAACCCTTGAATTCCTGCAGTCTGCCATTGATGTTGTTCAGTCCCATTTAACGCAAATTAAGTTGTAAGCAGGCAAATCCAAATTTATTTGCCCTCCCATTTTCTTTTTTTCTTTTGTTTTAAACAATGTGTCATTGATCTTTATCAAAGGATAATGTCATTGTGTAGTACAACACATTACACTTTCTGATTAACAAGTGAACCCAATCCCCTCCCCCACCCCTGAACCAACACAACATAATTTCTCTCTAAACATTCCTTTTACAAGGAGAACCAGATAATCAGAAAGAAAGTTACAACAATATAATATACATAGTTCAGTGGTACCTCCAGTATAATTACAGTATACACAAACATAAATAATGCAATATTTTATATATCAATTCTACCACCATTACCGCTACTACTAATAGTAATAGTAATAAAATAAATAGCTCCAGTGCACTCCAAACACGTTACCTTCCTGTCTCTTTCAGTTCTTGTTTAATCCTCAGATATTTTGTTCTGTAGTCTCCTCCTGTAGAAGCCCCCAACCCCCAACCTTTTTCAAATGGCAGTTAACATCTAAGATCTCAGCTCACAGGGTTGATTTTGAAAAGGTCACAACATGTATATAGTATTGTAGTTTAGGTTTAGTTTAGATATTGTTCATACTTGTCATTTAAATTACACAATGAAAACCTTGTTTCCAAGCTGAGACTGAAATCAAGTTTCTTTTTAGGAATAAATCCTGCTTCCCTCTCCAGGCAAGGAAACACTTTCATTTGGATCCTCGGTCCTTTATTGGATTACAGTGAGATGCTCTTTATGAATACCTGACCAGTGTTTAAAGACACTGGATTGTAAGTAATAAAAATGTACATTTTATTACTGACTGTGGAACTTGTTGCCACCTCTGTCTGTCCGCAGACACTCGCATTGGTTGGTTTTTATATATAAATCTCTCCTTGGTCGGATTCCTTCTTATCTTTGTACATGTGCCTGCACTCTCACAATGCCTCTCTTCCTGGAATAATGTACAGAACAACTTGAACTTCTCAGACTGTGCCTAATGCTCATAGAATTTTTTTAGGAATTATGAATTTTAATTGGATTTTGTCTGCGACATTATGTCACATATTAACTGGATATGTGTGTGACAGTTGTATTTGTCTGTTTGAAAAAGTGATTTCAATCTTTATGAGACTTATTACCTGGTTAAATAAAGAATATATAGTATAATAAAGTGAGTACACCTCACATTTTTGTAAATATTTGATTAGATCTTTTCATGTGACAACATCAGAAGAAATGACACTTTACACCTTCTACAATGTAAAGTCGTGAGTGTAGCTTATATAACAGTGTAAATTTGCTGTCCCTCAAAATAACACATCTCACAGCGATTGTTGTCTAAACCGCTGCAAAAGTGAGTACACCCCTAAGTGAAAATGTGCAAATTGGGCCCAAAGTGTCAATATTTTGTGTGGTAACCATTATTTTCCAACACTGCCTTATTTGCCACGAGGTTCCATGTTGAACCTCCAGCAACCTGTATGAGAGCGATAACACCGAATTTAACACACCTGCTCCCTATTCACACCTGAGACTAACGAGACACATGACAATGGGGAGGGAAGATGGCTAATTGGGACCAATTTGGACATTTTCACTTGGGGGTGTACTCACTTTTGTTGCCAGCGGTTTAGAAATTAATGTCTGTGTGATGTGTTGTTTTGAGGAGACAGAAAATTACTGTAACAGGCGGCATGATTGTCGGACAAAATTCACATCAACCAACTTGTTTGAAAGTGTCTGCTCTGCTGACACCTGGCTGGCTCCAGGGGATCTGCTCTTCAGCTGAACCTGACCTCTGACCTTCCGGGAGGGTCACAAACACAAGTAATTTACTAATATTAAACATCCTACATGTCTTAAAGATAGTACTCACTGTCGTTGACCTGAATGCTGATCTTGGAAATGAGAAATGCTTTAAAGATTTAAGTTGGGGTTCTGAAGATTCTTGCTTGACAGGTTTGGGCACCTGAATGTGTAGGGTTTTTTTTACATTCAACATCCAATGTGACCAAAATGTTAGATTACTGCAGTGGTGCTCAATCTGCACCCCTTCAGAATCCAAAACAAGTTCATGGTGAGTTAGTTTTTGGTTGAATTTGCATTCTAGTGTTTTGAAAAGATGCAACAGTTGGGGCCATGTAAAAAAAGTTATGCATGCAGTTATCTAGACGTGCATAGTTTCAACAGAGCCTTTCATCACACCGGCTTCTCTGTTGTTGCTAGTCGACACTGATCGCTGAGATGATTAAACTATTGTTTGGTACATTCCAAAGAAACTATGATGATTAAACTTAAAGATTCTTTCATCATGCGGCACCACTGTCTTTTTTTCTTTTTGTTGTGTCTAGTTAACATATCTTTAGCTGATGATACACAGAGCAACTTTCAGAGCAATCGTGCAGGGCAACGTTATCGTCAGTGGTAATGAGTAAAGATTACTACAGTAATCTCCTTCCCCCACCACTCCGCCACCTGCCCCGCACCACCGCTATCCATTTAAAACATAGTCGGACTTGCCTCTAGCAAGATTGCCCAGCAACATTGCTCAAAAAGTTGCCCCGTGTATCATCAGCCTTAATGTTATGTTTCTTCCCCAAACATGTTTTGTGAAGGATGGATGTTTGCTTATTCAAACAAGGACAAGAAAAAAAAGTCTCTTCAATCCCTGGATCATCTTTCCAGCTTCAGCCTATAACTATTCCCTGGAAACAGCCACTTTCCTGCTAAACTGGTCCTGACCTTCTTTGACCGCCTCCTCAGACACAATAGTTGCTCTGCGGCACAAAAGGAAGTGGATGAGAATGTTTCCAGATGATAATAGCAGTCACGTTCACGATGAGGTTGTCTGTCTGTGGTAGAGTATCGGTCCACTACACACAATACTAATAATATTCAGTTATAGGCAGATGGATCACCTCTCAGTTTCCCTTTCTGTTACTGTCCTGTCTTCACCTGCATAGTTAAGGTCCATTCTGTTCATGTAACCTATTTAGGACAAATAAATATCACGTTACCTGCACATTCTTCAGACTTTAAAGGGGCATTAAGTAATTTATAATCAACACCTGTCTACTGCAGGTTTTACCCTCAACTTATACATGCCTCTAATTCATGCAAAGATGCATTTTTTTAACAATAGAAACAAAGAACAACATCAACAGCAAAGAGAAAAGGAGGTGGACAATGCTTTAATCAGATAGCAAACAAATGTATTCCATGGTTGTGTATCAGCATGCTGTTTCTATGTGATCAAAGCAACAATGATGTAATTCTACAAGCAACTTCTGTCCTGCCTCAATCGCTCAAAGAGTTTTTATCCCTTTGATTATTTATTACTGCCTTAGATATTATTTTACTTAGCCTCTGATGCTTACCCTATCTTTCAACACTACAACAATGCTGTTTGGTTAACACAGGCACCAACAGCACTGGAATGTGGAAATACAGGATATTCACATTCGTGATGCATTATCACCATCCAAAGTACACTGCCGATGGGTGTGATCCAGTGTGCACTCCCACAAACAGGCATTTTGGAAAATGTTTGCTTTTGTGTCAAAAAATGTTTGCTTTTGTGTCAAGATCACTTTCATATGGTAGACTCAGGGGGCTTTCACACCTTAAAGTCCGCACCATAGACTGTATCCGCACCAAGGTCCGAACCAAAGTTCATGTTTTGATACATTTTGATACATTCGTTTAGTTTTGGTTTGGTTTCACACTGCAATTCTGCGACCGCACTAAAGGACTTTACATGACAAACTTCGTCCTGTCGTCATCATCTAGCCTATGTGGGCTGCGTCTCCCTATACTTTACCTTGAGTGGTTTATTAAACAGTTCAGCTTGTATCTTTAACAAGAATGAATGAATGAATTAAGAAATTAACATATGCATGTTTGCCACTATATTATTAATATGGCATTACTACCTGCAGCGCCAACTAACGTCCTCGTTGTGCGAATATTATAATGTCGTTGCAGTGTGCTTCTATAGTGGCCGTCTGTTTGAAAAGATTATCTGTCACGGGAGATTTATAATTGTGTCCTTATTTCAGTGCATTTCTCCTTGCATTTGTTTGTTTCAGGTTTACACTTAAACTGCCAATAGTCCTGCAAATAGTCTGAAAGCCCGAAAGTCCGGACCAAAGGAGATAGCCTAGGTGTCAAAGCCCGTGAAGCTAAGAAATCAGAATCAGAAGAAGCGTCATTGCCAAGTAGTGTTTTACACATACCAGCTTTGGTGATAAGGTTCTACACGTGCTACAACGAGCGTGTTGCCCGTTAATCGGAAGATCGGCGGTTCAATACCCGGCTCCTCCCCCAGGCTGCATGTGAAAGTGTGATTGGGCAAGATACTGAACCCCGAATTGCCCCTGGTGGCTGTTACACCAGTGGATGAATGTGAGTGAATGGTGAATGCAGTGTTGGGAGTGGTCAAAAAGACTAGAATACTATTGCTATACAAATAGGGAGCATTTCCATAAATATGGAATAGACAATGCAAGTTATTTAAGAATAATAAAAAGAATAGGGAAAAATAATACAACTATCTGCAGAAAAAGAACAACATCCCAGATATTTATATGCGCATTATTCTGTGTTTGTGCTGTGCAGAGGTAAAAGTGTAAAAGCAAAAAGTTGTGTGTGTTGTGGAGGAATGTGTGGTGAGTTTAAATGTTTCTTGATATCTTGAAGGCAGAAATAATTGAAATACCATCCATAGTCCATGTACCCTGTGTAGGGGGGGCAATCCCACTTTACATCAGGCGAAAGGCAGGATACACCCTGTTCAGTCCATCGCAGGGCCACACATAGACAAACAACCACTCACACCTAGGGACAATTTTTTTACAGACACCAGTTAACCTAGCCTACATGTACTGGATGGTGGGAGGAAGCTGGAGCACCCGCAGAACCCACGCGACACGGGGAGAACATGCAAACTCCACACAGCGGTTTGAACCCATGACCTTCTTGCTGTGAGGCAACAGTGCTAACCACTGTACCACCGCACCGCCTAATTGAAATACTGTTTTATTTATTCTAAAGTAATAAAAAAAACACCATAACAGTCATACGTATTCAGTAACATGCATACCTTTCAAAAGTTGTGGGTGTTTGTTTCTAATTTGATGAAGGTAGTGCTAACAGGCACAAGTGTTATTTTATCCTCATAATAAATGTTTCTTTAGATGTGAAACCACCTAACCCTAACCCTGAGTGCTGACTGATTCAACCGCTCACTGCTCTTGCGCTTTTATACCAAGCTATAAAAAAACGACAGCAGACTAATGATCAACTCTGAAAACAGCTCTTGTGCCCTGTAACCCTACACTGTACACACACAAAGGCACATACACACATGACTAATGTTGAACTAATGGGTGGAGGTGAATGGAGCTGCTCAGTGACCCGTCAGATGACGGGTTAGAAAAAAAGGCTGTAACAAATCCACAACTATTTTAATAGAATGTTCATTAAAATATATAACAGAATTTGGCAATAAACATTATTACAAAACATTTTAATAATGTCACTCTTGGTTCTTTTACAGGCATAGGTGTTGGTCTCAGAACAAAAGGTTCCTTCATCATTACTGTAACCTGTTTTAGTGTACTTTTAAGGGGAGCAGAGTGAGCGGCATTATTCGATTAAAGAGAGATCTTTGATGATTAGATGATAATGCGTAACCTTTTATTTCAAACCTTTTCAGGCAATTAAGAGGCTCATTAGTAATTTAATTTGTTTCTTATGTAATCACAAGGTACACAAAGATGCAGTTGTGTAAGTGCTATATGTTATGCATGTGTTAGCATTGTGCTCGCATTTCTCAAAATCAAGACCACTTAATTTCCAGTCACAATGCCAAGTAGAGGCAAGGAGTCTGCTGGCGGTTATGGTCTCCCTGGTTTACTTAAAGATAACTCTATTTTTTAATGTCAACAAATCATAAAAAAGATCAAAAGAAAGTATTAATTTCTCTGTGCCACAGACATCCATTGTTGTCCTAAAACTGTTGCACTCCATGACATGTTCCTTACAATACAATGTACATGGGTACCGCAGTCTATTTTGAGTCAATCCCCCATATATGTTCCTGCTGCTATAAACTAAAGCACCAAACGTGTATTAATCCACCAGTGAAAACAATCCCCAACAAATGCACTATTTACTCCTGTTTGAGTAACATTTGTTAACCCAGTGCCAGGTATTTAAGAAAATGATTTGGCCTGTTCAAATTCAAATTCATTAGGCAACAATGGGCTAGGGACTGAGAGCCACAGACTGAAGTCTGAAAGTATTGAAAAATGGACAAAATATTTTTTTTCCATACGATTTATTGACAGCAACAATAAAATAGAATATCCTTTAAGTTAACAAATTTTTAAAAAATGTTTCAAAATGTATTTATGGCACATTGAAGTTTGTTTTTTTAAATGATGTCTAGAAAACACTATTATTTTACATTAAAAAAAGATAATCAACTTCAAATTGTACCTTCCATTTGAGCTATGTACTGTTACCGCGCAACACGGAGGAGATCAAAGGTCAACTCTGTAACATCAAAGGCAAGATGTTGATGCATGGGGTCGACAAAGACCTCTGGGCCTCCAGATTGACCGGTGGTGTGCTGGGTGTGCTTGAGAGAGTCCAGGGTGGCGTAGATGACTCTGGCCCGCTGCTCCTCTGAGGGCGGGTCAGCCCAGCGATGACAGGGCATCGAGGGCGAGTGGAGGAGGAAATAAACAGATGACATGTAGACTTTAATAAACTCCCGTTTTACATAGGACAAGTCTCTCTGCAAACACACAGACAGGAAAGAACAGATTATATACTTATATACACACACCTTCTAGACAATATTCACTGAATACACATTCAGAGATGCACATACATAAACAAATTCTAACTTCATGGGAGAAAACCCACCAGGTTAAACATACTGTCAGCACTCTCTACAGGTCTGTAATGGTATTTCACAAATACACACACACTGACCTTCTGTGCTCTGCTCATGTTGGTCTCAGCATCCAGCCAGGCACTCTAAAAGAAAACATCAGTAACACATATTTGAAAATGTGCATAATTATCAACTGTTTAAAAAAAATCCAATCATGTAAAATCTGTGATGTATCCAGGATGTTCTTGCTATTAAACAGATGAGCTATGTCACACTGCTTAAGGAGCTGTTAACCGAAAAAGAATTTAATCACTGTCATTTTAAAGTCTATGCGCTGTTTGAAAAGTCTCTTTGTTTTACAACTGAGTTTCTGAAGAAAATGCAGAATTAGAAGACTGTTTCTGTGTCTCCTCTGTTCCTGCTTGAGGTTTGTTTGTTAATAAATATCTTATTTGTTGGAGCTGCATGGAGCTCTGTGCTTCAGACTAGTGGAGCTGTGGGCTCACATACACCCTCAGAAAATTGAGGGTGTTTAGTGTTTTAAGTTAGAACCTATATCTCCTCTTTGTTAAGTAGCCTAGTTCTTTGAGAAGACTTTGTGATCCTGTTTAAGTATTGTTTAATTGTCAATAAATATCTATTTGTTTGCACATAATCTGTTTCCTGTTTCTTTTGGCCCAGTTGTCATTTGTATTTGTTACTCCTCGCTTCACCTCTGGGCTTGAGCCAGGTGAGGACCTAACAAGTATCAGTTATGGTGAATACATTTTTGGTATGAAAATGTTCAGTTTAAAATATCGGGACAAAGAAACAACGTTTCAGCATGTAGA
Organism: Lepomis macrochirus; assembly: GCA_024633595.2. Lineage (NCBI taxonomy): Eukaryota > Metazoa > Chordata > Actinopteri > Centrarchiformes > Centrarchidae > Lepomis > Lepomis macrochirus. The sequence goes on from JALXJV020000020.1 coordinate 11,284,765, forward strand.
ATTCAACAGTAAAACACACCAGTCAGTATGAGTTGAAACAACAATGAAGAAGAATTAACAGTTTCTGTGATCTTGCAATTACTCCCATTTGAAATGCAAATGGTACGTTTGACCATGATGTACTCCCTACTGACCCTGAGAGCATCCAGCAAGTCTGGTTCGTCCAACAACACAGGGAAGGTAGAAAGTATAGGACTGCATATCAGATCTAAAACAGAAAAAAAATGTAAAAGATTTTTTTCTAAGAACCATGAATATCTTCAATTTGGATGAGACAGTATGGGTTTTTACCTGCGTTCTGCATGGTAGGCCTGTCCATCAGTAGTGTGTCAGCTAGCAGCTGCCTGTGTAAAGCCAGCAGGTGGACACAGCTGAGACAGTGCAGCAGTGTGTCTGGAAGGAGACTGAAGAGGAAAACGACACTTGTCACCAACATATACAATATATTGCATGTGCACACACACACACGCATATGGCTGAGGTGAGCCATGAATGTCTCCAAATTAATCCAATGATGATTTATTGTTATTGAATTAGATCACATAATACACCGCATGTGTGCAAGTAGTAGTTTTTCTTGGTAGTTTTTTCTTGCTTATCCTCCCACCTGAGTTGCGTTCTGGTCCGGCTGTTGGCCGATTTCAACTTTATGATCAGTTTGGGCTCCCGTCTGCCTTGAAGCATCTGCTGGAAAACACCAGCTGGAGCTGACAGGGCAGGACAGGAGAAGGAGAGATTTTTTAGACCCCATTTTAAAATAAAATTTTACAAAACATTTTTATGTGCTAAGCAAGTTACAAATCTGCAGAATATCTCAATCCAACAAATACTAAAAAAATCCATTGTGAGGTAACGAGTGTTAAGTCACGCAGCGTCTTCTTACATCCTCTAGTGGCTGAAGCCTCCACTGCAACATCCTTCTCATACGGAGTGCCACCATTGACTGGCAGCTCATAGGTCCTACACACAGGTTAGATTAAATTAAATTATATCAGATTTTAAAGTAGTAAATGCTGAATTTTTAGTCCATCCCTACTTAATACAAATCACTCATACAGCAGGTAGGTTTCATTTCCACAGTTATCCAATAATTCTTTCAAAAAATGGATGACTGAAAATAAAGTGTGTGATTTCATATTTATGTATTGATCTAACTATGTTTCTGTCTATTAATAATATTACAGTATTTACAATAAGGCTGAGTATGAATATGTATAAAACATAGGCATTTTTGTGTATATACTGTATGCACCTGTATGTTTATATCGCGTGTGTGTGTGTGTACCTGTTGGGGAGGGGATTTCCAGTGTCATCTGTCAGTTTGAGAAAAGCCCAGCCACAGCTCAGGTCTCCTCTCTCACCTGTGGACTAAAACACACAGAGAAGATCAGACACAGCTGCTTCCCAAACACTGCTTTATTAGTAAATGTCCACTTGTAGATCCATGACAACCAAAACTTCTTTCTTCCCCATTCCATGTGTGATTATATGTGTTTTTTCTGCACTGACCTAATCTTATCACTTTCCCATGTGTATCTGTATGTGTGTGTTTGTCCTTACGTTCCGCAAAAAGGTGACTCCTAGTTCAAAAAGGATGCCGAGGTCCGGAGATGCAGAGTTGCAGCGTAGAAAACAGTCTCCATCTAGGAGGGTGGGTAAAATACCTGTCATCTGGAGCAAACAGATTAAAGTTTAGCCTTAAGCACAAGATTAAATTCAATGCTACGGTTTTGTTTTGAGCTTTTCCGATGCCATTTCTGGCAAATTGTAGCATTGCATTTCAGTAGCAACCATCAGAGTTTAATGGAAAGATGTATATCATGTCACCTGACCAGACAGGCACAGTAATGACAACACAGATAATCTGGTAAACATACCCTTGGGAGAAGCTCCACGTCTTGGGGCTCTTGGAGTTGTAAGTTGCCCTAACTGTGTGGATGTTACTCAACACCTAAAACACAAGTACAGCTCATTAAGAAACTAAGGTCTGGGATAGAAAAAGTAAGTAAAAAGATGCTGTCGGAGATATGGCATGAGCATGGCATGATAACAAACCAAAAGGGACTCATACATGATGCTTCAGATCAAAGAGCTGAGAGAAATTTGTATACAACTGTACACCTACTGCCGGTGATTTGTAGGCAAATTATAATAATGAATACCTCAACAGCTTTTATGGAATAGTTTTCATACTGCAGAGACTTGAATAAGGTAAGGAAGTACAGCAGGGTAAACAGCTCTATATACAACAAAAATACCCCACCTGAGTTCCATCAAAGGCACAGAGGCGGATGTGTCTGCTGAGGACCTGAACTCCAATCCCAGGAGTAGGAATCATCCTGCAGCTCCACAAAGTGAAACAAACACACAACCTCACCTGCCGAGCACGAACCTACAAGAAAAGAAATATATGAGCTGATTTTGTTGAGAATGTATGTTCATGACTGGATGCTGAGAAATCTGAAAACATCATCTTTATTCATCATAGATACATTGAATAACACCCAGAGGGACTGTCTCACCCTGCCAGTGTCTGGGTCTAGGAAGAGGTCACTAAAGGAGAGCTGTGATTGGCTGAGCTCAGGCTGAATATAGTGACTTCCTCTGTATGTTACACCTAGAAAAAAAACACTTATTGACTTATTGACCGCTTGTTGGACAAAACAAATAATATAAAGACGTCACTTAGACTCTGTGAAATTGTGATCTGCATTTTTACAATTGTATAGACAAAATGACTCATTGATTAATTGAGAAAATAATAGGTAGATTAATTGATTAGGAAAATAACCATTAATCGCAGCCCCAAAATAGAATATTAATCTGTAGTGTTCTGAGACAAGTGTGATGGAGGTTAGCTGCAAGCCTGTCAATTTAAATTAACAAAACTGTTTGTGCTTTTAAATGTAAACCCTTGACTCATTGGCATACCTTATAAAGTGTGAATGTGTGTGTGCTTGTTAGCGAGCGTATAATGACCTTCATCCACCAGCAGTTTATTTAGAGTTGATGGTCTGAATCCTGAAGGTATAGCCCCCATGGCAGAGAGCACATCTGTTGCATCAATCTGTAACACACACACGCACATTTTTTGATCGTAAAAATAGTTCCAGTAGCAGTAGTTGTAGAGTTTGTAGATATTTACCTCAGTCAAAGCCTTTCTGACTGTACACCAGTTGGAATGTGAGGTATGGCTGTCGAAGAGCAGAGGAATTTCAGTTGAGTCCTTTTGACCACAACACTCAATCTACAAAATCTACAAGAAGTATGTTAAAATGGAGAACCTGTTTTTCTCTCTGTCATCAGTTAATTCTTCACCACCTTGCTCTTCCTTCTCCAACTCTTCACTTTCATCATCATCGTCGTCCTTTTCATCATCGCTGTCCTCTTCATCCTCATCCTCTTCATCATCAACACCAGAACCAATCTGAAAAGTAGAGAGTTGTTTAAACTGCCAAAGATCCCGCGTTTCACCAGTTTACAGATACACACTACAATTACTTAGATTTAATTGTGTAGACGAAATAGAGGAGACAAGAAATACCACAGGAACTACAGTAGCAGACAATCTTCAGAGTACACCCGAGTACTTTGTACTAGTACTTTTCCTTTTTATGTCCACAATCATATTTTAGAATAACTTGTACTAAAGCTCTTTTGCTGAATGTTTATTTAAATGAACAGTAATAGTAAAACTGCTGGACACTCAACTGGTGATGCAGATGTTTAGCAGCTTGTGTACCTTCAGGTAAGTTTTTGGAACCACTCCTCTGTTGCCTTTAGTGTCCTGAGCTAGCCACCATCCATCTGCCGTCATCCTGATTATCCTCAATATCTCCCCCCTCTGAAAACAGTAGGGAAAAGAAGAAGTCGTGTAACGTCCCATTATTCGTGCATTAGTAAAAAACAGACTTTCTTTGCTTAAAATTAAAACAAGTGTGTAGTTGACAAGCGGGTTGCGAATACTTTTTTCTGTCAGCCTTTCTTTAATTTTCATTGTACCTGCAGGGCTCTGGACATATGATTTGGAAAGCAGAATCACTCTCTTTTTTTACTTGCATGTAATAAAATGCAATTTTTCACATGCAAGAAAAAAAAACCTTTTTACTCCACCACATTTATGTGATAACATTAGTTACTAGCTGCAACACATTAAACAATCACTAATTATAATACACATGAAATGTGCCATTCTAATTAAGTACATGTTTTGGCCCCCACTCATCATGAGCTGAGTTGCGTTTTTATTTTGTACAGTGTATATTTTGATGCCAATACTTCTGTACTCTAACCTAAGTAAAATGTGCACAGTGGTACTGCAGCTTTTACTGATGTAAATTACATTTTTTTCCTGATTATCTTTCTTGATTTTTGAAGGGAAGTTTGAAAAGGTTTATCATTTTAAGACATTTTGGTCTATCCACATATCTTCCTCACCTGCAATATTCAGATATAGCAAGCATTTAAAAAGGAGGTCACACAGGTCTACCTTCTGTGCAGTTGTGCAACATGCAAGATTGCTACATGTAGAGGAGGTGCTGGAGGGAAATTTCTAATCTCTTCTACAGTGGACTCTATAGTGTCTGTGCTTTATCTCTTTCTGAATCAGGAAGTACTTCACCTGAACAGACAGATCTCCCTCCTGCTCTCCTTTGAAATCACTGAGGACTGTGTAGATGCGAGGGTCTGACTGAAACGGCGGTTTCGCAGCTCGCTTCTTATGTTCATCATAAACATCGTCATCGTTACTGTCTTCATCATCGTCTTCGTCGTCGGTCATCATCCTCACTCTCTTCCTTTGAAACGTCGCTGTGGATCAAAACACGGTAACATGATGAAGATATTTTAGATATCAAACCAATGTTTATCTTCTAAAACCTAAAAAAAACTTGAGTTTTAAAATGCTCAGACCCTGCAGCAGTACTGGGTCCTGGTGGTGAAAGCTCCAGAGAGAGGTTGTTTACACGCTCCAAGATGTTCTGCAGTCGCCTCTCCTCTTCCTGCTTCCTCTGATCATAGTTTCCCACTGGAGCCAATTCATCAGCCTCGAAAACCAAATTATAACGTCAGTTTAGCTAGTTTAAGTCTCCTTTAAAAGAACAGAACTATACACAATACAGTGTGTTTAGACTGATATACTGGGACATTACTGAGCAATTGGAAACTGGCCTGTTAGTGATATCAATAATAAATAATGTATTAAGGTTGTTATATTCCAAGTGTTCCAAGTGTTGCCTGTAATTCAACAGATCACCTAGCCTAACTCTAAAACACAATCATCAGTGCTGCCCTAAATAAATAAATATCATAAAATATGAGTATATTGATTTGGGACTGTAAATAATGCTTTGTCACGATCCAGACAACTAATATAGGTCAGGTAATAGTCTTGGTTGATGACAATTTTAGTAATCTAGGAGTTGAACTCAATAATTGTACGACTATTACAAGGAAGATATTTAATAATCAAATAATCATTCACAAGTTTACTGACATGACAGCACTAACCTTAGTCAGTTTCTGCAGCATCCTTAGTGTCTTCTCTGCAGACATCTGCAATTCTTGACATCTGTTTGGAAAAAACAATTAAAAATCAACAAAATCATAATGGGATGGGATGAGGGAAAAAGAACAGGTATCAAAGCAGAATAAAAGCCATGTCCCTTCTACAGTTTCAGTGCTAGACTGGACGAGGATCTACAGTGAGTTATACTAGTGTAAGAAGCACTGCTGTGGTTCTATCAGAGGCAGAGCTGCTTACCTCCGAAATGCCTCTTCAGTGGATCCATCCTGATGCTGCACATCCTTCACCAGACTGTCAACCTGGATTAGAACAACAATGAGATTAATGGACAGTGTGATTACAGGATGTTGACACCAACTTGGCTCATTGACATTTTGGACATTGTCCTTATGTTCAATAATGTGTCATTAATGTCTCTTTTAAACAAATAAACAAACTTGCAGTTGAGGTTGAGCTGCACATACACAGTGTATGTAATTGGTGTTTAACAAAACAATTCTGTTACATTTGTAGCTCAGATCTGTTCTATTTTTTGGATGTTTTCACTGGCAACAAAACTACAGACTAGCCTAGGAGCCTGTCATTTGAATGTGAAAAAATCAAGCTGGCCTCCCTTCATTTAAAATCTGGGCTTTTAATGTGTCCCTACTTCTTGAATGAGTACTTCATTAAATAAGTCATAAGCCCTTCTCTTATTCTGGTATTCTAGAAAATTCGGTATTCTCTTCATTAACCAAAAACACTTTTAAGAAGTTTTGCCTTTGTTTAAGTTACACTGCTTACTGTTATTGGAATAAGTGTAAATTTACAAATTAACGTTACAGTCTTTGTTGTAGAAAATACATCACTGCCCGGGTTTTTTTGCTGAAAAGTGAAACGTGATTCACCAGCAGTTAACGTTATTTATCAACACTTGTGTACAAGGCACATCTGGTTTTATAATAAAAATTGGGCAAGACGTAAGTTAACTTTGTTATCCTTCATACGGAGCTGATATAGACAAAGCCTAACGTTATGAATGTCTGACACTCAACCCCAAACTGTTTGCTCAGCCGCCGTCGAGTTTAAGATTCAAATATCACCGAAACAACCTCACACACATGCATTCTGTAACACACCTGCTTTTTTAGTTCGTCCACATCTCTCTGGACAAGCTGCAATGGTCCTTTTCTTTTTGGTGGCATTTAAACGCTGTTTTTAATGGGACATAATTAGCATGTCGCCTAGCTAGCTAGCTGAAGCTACACTGTCGCTAAGCAACCGGGCTCTTGCGTTTCTTCTTCTTCATTGGAATTTTTATTAGCGGTTGGCAAACAACGAAATGGTGCTTTACCGCCACCTACTGGTATGGAGGGTGGATCGGAAAACTACTACTTCTACAGTCTGTTCTTCTATTAGACCAAACGCAAAATAACTAAACCAAACCAAACAAAAAATAAATAAATAAAAATAATATATATAAGAATAATAGAACAATATAGCAGTTATTTACATCTACATTAGTCCGGATTTGTCATTTCCTTCTCATTTTCCAAGTGGAGGTTCTGTTATTTCCTTTTGCAATGCCCTTTTTTCTATTGTATCAGCACACAGATCTTCTCTCACTGTTGTTGTTGACTGTGTGCATCCCACCACCCTATCAGGTCCGACCTGTTCAACTCCCTGTAACCCAATAGTGGCCACTATTTCTGCTGTATGTACACAGAAAACTGGCCGGACAGCCTTTTGGAGACTCAGTGACATCCACACCAATTACCACACATTCTATGTATTTATTTATTTAAAAGGGACAGTGCATATGATTGAACATATTTGCTTTTCAGCAATGTAAATATGCCACAAATTAGCCCAAAGGCTATTCTCCTTATGTTGTCCCCGGCAGGTCACAAAGTCACAAGGTGAAAAACAACAACACAATAAAATAAGTTATCAAATATACAATACAACACAATATAAAATACACCACAATGTTCTATACATGGTTATACAGATTAAAGTGCTGATTATGCAGTAAGTTGCTGTACTGTATATGCAGTAAAGTGCAAATAAATGTACTAAAGAGCCGTTGAGTGCAGTGAAGTGCTGCACACTTGGGGGCCAGACAATTTGTTAGTAACTATACATATACACACACATAAACACACCAACATGTATGAGTGCATACATACACACTCGCACTCCCACACACACACACACACATGCACACAGTGAAACAGAGTCGGGATCACATATTTGATTTGTCTTAAGCCATCTACCTGTAAAATCTAATGATACATCCTCCATCAAACACCCCTTTTACCTTTTGATACGCAACCCTTCCCTCCACATGCCTTTTTGATGTCAAATATAAAGTGGTGATCAACTCGTTCATTTTTAGTGTCTTTTCCACCTCATTACTCTAACTAGAGTATCTTTGATCTAAAACTGGTTGGACAGCATTTTGAAGATAAATATTTAAAACTCAGGGACATACACAATCAATTACCACACACTCTATTTTTTTATTTATTTAAAAGGGACAATGCATATTATTGACATATTTGCTTTTCAGCCATGTAAATATGCCAGAATTACATTATAAAAGACAATAATAATGTTCTATACAGGGTTATGCAGATTGAGGTTCTGATTAATTTGCAACCCTCACCACTAGATTTCACTAAAACTCAAACACTGAACCTTTAAAGGGTTTACTATTACCGGTCCATATTATTTGTGTTGCATGTAACGCACTTCTGTCTGGTGTTACAGCAAAACCTGTGACCTGTAAGAATCCAACTCTACTGGGAAAAAGGCTGATTGGTGGTCTAAAAACGTGAAGTGAAGGTTTGGAAAAAATCAAGATAAATATTTGAATCACACTCTATGTTTTCATCTAAAATTTATGTATATTATATATAGATATAATGTTTATTCTGCTAGCTAATTATTGTAGCTCTACAGCTCCACATATGGCCAGTACACAGTACTGTGCAATATTATGCAAACTCAAAGCAGACACGTGTTCCTTACTGTGCTTGTTGTGAAACATGCTGCCTTCAGGTTTTCCTTGTAAGCTTCTTGTTTTAAAATCTCTTTCATGTCCACATTATTATGATGAACAAATTTTCAGCGATGCTGTAGACAAAATTGAGGAAAGTGTCTTATATTCTTTATAAAAGTCGCTTATCAGCACATTCCCTTGCTATCCAGCCCCGAAAAGATGAAAGTACGACGTTTCGTGTGGACGTGAAGGCAGCTCACGCTTCTCTCCGTTCGCAGTGAGGTCATTTACCTGTCATGGCCGCTCCCATCGCGCTCATTCAAGGGGCTAGCAGAGGACTGGGGCTTCAATTCTGCAAACATATCTTGAAACGAAAAATTCCCGCTGTCGTTATAGCGACATGCCGAAACCCTGATGGCGCGGCCGAGCTGCGGGACCTGGCCGGCCAACACCCGGGCAGACTGACGGTCCTCAGGCTTGACGTGAACCGGGAAGAGGACATCCGCGGAGCTGCGGAGCGGGTGAAGGAGAGCTTCGGTCGGCTGGATCTAATGGTCAACTCCTCGGCGATGCTTCACCCCTCCGGAAAAGGAGAGACCAGCCTGAGGGATGTTTCTGCCCAGGTAAAGCTTTAAGACTGTCTGAGGTGCTGTCAGCAGGAAAAGTTCAATAACAGTGAGGTATGATTCTGTCTGCTGGGGTGTAGCCGACTACTAAATTAGTCATCTTAAACTGTAAGGTTTTGTAGGGCAAAGGACTCACAACAGAGGTCATGTCAGGGGGACTCCAAGGATTTTTGTTTCCCTCCGTTCACAGATTGTAATAGTTAATCTGCTTTTAAAGTCGGCATAAAAACAATGTAGGCTACACAGCCTAATTAATTCCAAGTCAATTAAACTTGTCTTTGTTATTTGTCTGCTATAGTTAACCCACAGCGCAAAGAACAGCATGAGGCATTGTCAATTAACACTAAAAAAATCGAGGTTTTATTCAAATTAAGTGCTGCTCTGTGCATCATCCACATGCTGAGAGAGGCCCTTAATTTAACCAGACTTTTAAAGTTGTGTTCCAATAGGTTGTGTATGTTTTTTATAAAAAAAAAGTTTATTAATGGATGTCTACATTAAATGGCACGCTTTTTGTGCAGAGTTTGGGGCCATTTTTCTGCATTGAAGTAGGAAGGAGATAATTTCCTATACTGGTCCATACAACATAATAATTCCTCCAGCTACACAAGGGATTTATGATGTCCATCCAGAGGTCCAGGGAACCAACTAGTGATCTTTATTGATGTCATCTGTAGTTTACAACAAAATTATTGGTACATCATTCACTAAACATCATCAGTGGTACAGATGGCTGTCATCTGAAACATATCGTTTTTATACATTTATGAATTACATGACTTACTGCGTAATTCATTTAGTTTTCCCCATTATTTCATCTTTGTTCATTCTGCGCTCATCTGTCCATTTCCTGTGGCTTCATTGAAACTAAAAGAACATGAGGAGAAACACTTGATTACTTATCACACAGATTCATTTGTCTTTGTGGAGCTAGACCTAGTACTCTCCACATATGTTAAGTGATTAAACCGTTGCTTAGTTTTGACTGACTTTTCATTCATTTTCACCTTTTTTTATTTTTTAAAACCTGTCCTGCCCGGCAGTCTGGTATGTGTATGAGGAGGTGGTTACCATATTGTGCTGGACAGATTTTACTTTAACAAGGGAGTATTAATATACTCCTTTGTCTGTATTGTTATTTATTCAAATTTATTTGTCACCGGGCCAGAAAGGGGACAGACATGTGGATGAGGAATAGAAACACCACATAAACAGACAGCACAGAGAGAGGGCAATACCTGCAAGAGAATGGGGATGAGGGGTGGGGACAACAGGAAATAGCAGAAGAAAACACCAATTGCAGAAAGCAACAAAACCTGCAAGAGAACAGGGAGGGGGCTTGGGGTGGAAAAAACAAACAACAAACACACATTCAAACAAAAACAGAGAGACAACCTGCCGAACAGCAGCAATAAACAGCTGACATAGGAAGACAATTGAGAGAGAAATTTAAATGAGAAAATCAGGCAACATAAATAAACAACTGGATTAATAACAATTAATTTTAATTAAGTAACTGAACGAAAAACATCAAGAATAATTCTACAAGGTAGAACCTTTGTTTGTGTGTGTGTCTAGAAGTTAGACTGGATGTGTCTGAGTGCGTGTGGGTGAGTGTGTCTGTATGTGTATGTTTGTGTTCATAAGCCTGTCACAGAACAGAACAGTACACATATGTTAACTGATTAAACCATTGCTCAGTTTTGACTGACTTATTTCCCCTTTCAGGGCACCATTTCCACCTTAACAACCAACACAGTGGGTCCCCTTGTAATGGCCAAGTATTTTTCTCCCCTTCTTCAGAAGGGTGGAGGGGGTTTTGGTCAACAGCCCGCAGAGAAAGCAAAGCAGCACAGCGGCATCATCGTCAACATCACGGCCAAAGTGGGATCCATTGGCGACAACAGTAGGTATTGTGTTGCAGGTGGTTCAGAAACTCTTTTATTTTTTTTTTTAAATATCTGTACACATCATGTAGACTATGCCACTGTGCGGACAGGGCATGTTGAAGTGGAAAAAATCATTATAATCCTTTATTACAATATAAGTATTTCTCTTCTAACATCTGTAGTCATCTGTTCATGCTAATGTAGGATGGTATAATTGATCTGTGTTCCTCTATATTTCCTCTCTCTACCACTGCCCTCCTTGCAGGTCTTGGTGGTTGGTACAGCTACAGAATGTCTAAAGCAGCTCTCAACATGGTTACCAGGAATCTGTCTATAGAGCTGGGTCGCAGTCGGCCCAAGGTAGGTTTAAGTTTTGCCATAAAATACTGTAAGCAAATGAGACGATAGTGTAGACAGTTGGTAGTCAGGTGAGAAAACGTGTTGGGAAATGGATGGATGATGCCCTTGCACATGCATATAAACCCATGGCCATTGTGTTATGGAGAGTTGATGAACTTGTTTCTGATTCTTCCAGGTGGTGTGTGTGTCCTTACATCCAGGAACAGTCAACACAGACCTCTCCCGGCCATATCACAGGAATGTGCCAAAAGACAAGTTGTTCGGTCCCGATCACTCTGTGAACTGTCTGATGAGCATCATCGACACCCTGAATATTGAAAAGACTGGCAAGGCGTACAGCTGGGACGGGACTGAACTTCCCTGGTAGAATAAATAAATGGACAAAGAGAGAAATTTATTTACTCACCTCTGTTCTTGATGCTAAATCTCTCAGTGCTGTCTAGATTGTGAAATAAGCACTTAATACTGAAAAGTGGAAGCCGGTGCTGTACAGGAGGTTCCTGGTGGAGTCAGTCTTAAACAGCCAAAGACAAAGCCTTTCCAATACCTCACAACCAGCCAAGTATTTAAATAATTTCTAATGCTTATATTAATAATGCCATCACATAAAGGCCTTATTTGGCCTTAAGGTTTGATGCAATTGTAGTACTAATGATTTCATTTAACACACAGAGTAGATTTTGGTGGTGGAAATAAAATAATATATTAATCTTGAGGTTTTCTTGCAGTATCAATATCACCAAGTGTTTCATGTTACAAGCGTAGTTTGACATTTTGGGAGATAACGGTTACTCATTCTCACCAAGAGTGAGATGAGAAGATTGATAACCACTCTCACATTCAGCCATTTAGTTTCACTTCAATTATTTTTATAGAGCGCCAAATCATTACAGAAGTTATTTCATTGCACTTTTCAAATAGAGTAGAGTCTAGACTGTACTCTTTATAATTCCCACCAATAATCACAATAATTGCCACCATGAGCAGCAAAAACAGTGTTTTTCACAGTGTTTCCACCTGTTAAAGGGAAAAACTCCCTTTAACAGGTGGAAACCTAGAGCAGAATCTAGACTCGAGGTGGGCGGCCAACCCCCAGGAAAGAGAACACACAATTCAAGTTCCATATAAAGTAATGATAAGAAAAATAAGAGTAAATATAGCCGCATATGGCGATGATTGGGGTCCAAACAAATTGCAACCCATCTGCAAATTTTGGTGACTTTTGGAGTAACGGTTTTGGAGAAGGAGAAGAACAAGTAGTCCTATGGGCAACATTTATTTTCGCAGTACGGTGATGTGGCAAATATATATTTGATCAGTTACAGTGGATCTTTAATGTTTCTCAGTTGGTTTTGGTTTTGAATTCTCCCCCCTTGGTATAAAACAGGGTATAGCATTTACACCTCACATCCTCAGTCACAATGCTGAGTAAAAAAAAACATTTACAAGTTATCTTTGGATAACAGAGGATAAAAGTCTTGCAGAGCTGCATTTCACTGTTGGAATGTTGGCAAAAATTACCTTCTGTTTAACAAAATAAAATAAATTTAATTTCTGAAACCATGAAATAGATATTTTTTCTTGTAATCGGGTGGTTTCAGAAGCAAACCTGCTGCATCGTACATATGGGAGTGTGTTTGCGCAGGCTCTGTATACAAAAGAAGAGAAGAGACTCAAACACAGTGGGCTATTATGGCTAATAGGCTGTGTATGACTAAACTCAATCCTGTTATGGGGTTTTTATACATTGACCTGATTCTTACCAAGTCTAAGTAGCCAGACTATATTACACAACCATATGGAGCAAAAAGTAAAATAATATTCGTAATATCATAAAGAAAACAGACTTTTACTCTACCTTTAGGAGTCAGCCCCCTTATTAAATTATACGGCTTTTGGTAGAGCACAGTCTTAACCAGAAGATGGCAGCATTTCAGGACTCCATTAGTGCTCTTTGGTATCCTCAGTCTTCACATCCATGGCTTTCTCTTAAATGAGTTAGTGAGATCATGGCATTTGCTATTGTAATAACTGGTGGTGTTTGCAGTGGTAATAGTGATATCATAACAATAAAATTTCCTCAGTGATTGAGATAAATCTGCATTGCTCCACTTGTGGCTTTAAATCTTATGGGGAGGATGTTACAACATTACGGTGTATTTTTACTTTTCATGCTACTCTTTAATTTGAAGGCCGTATTTCTTGTGGTCTTACTTTACTAACGTAATAACTGCAATCGTGTCTGTCACTTCATAGCTTAACCTATGTTGTGGTTCTCAAACAGGGGGGTCGGCCTCTCCTGGGAGGGCATGGATGTTGCATGAATGTCATTCATGTGGTTGCATAAACAAAAAAGGTCTCTGATGCAAGCAGTTCTATTTTGCTAACTTGAATCTTTTTTATTTCAATCACTTCTGCTGTTAATGATTGATTTGCTGGAGTGGGGGGCTTGAACCTTTTTTGGCTTCTAAAGGGGCGTTTGACAGAAAAGTTTGAGAACCACTGACCTAACGCACAATAGCTTTAGATACAGCATTTGAAAATTATGATTTAAATCAGGAATGGATTGCCAAAAAATAAAGGAACGTCTTATCTTTGTAATGGTTCTAGTGATTGTTTTCCTTTATCAAGCTGAGATTGTTGTTTAACCTTTGTATCTTGACTAAAGTGTGTTTGCTATTCAATGCTCTGTCTGATTTCAGGTCTCTTGAATAATATCATCTTGGGTCTCCTAATCTCAGCTGAAGGCTGCCTGTTAAATAAAGGACTAGCCTATTTCTTTGCTGTTTTAAAATTTTATTTCCTTTAACCTCTAATACTAGTCATTATGTCTAAAGAGAGACATGTTCATAGACATCCCAGATTAGGCTATAGACAAATCATATACAACAATTAAAACTACTCTGCAGGATACATAAAAGGCTTGTTATTAGTGGCTATTCCTGAAATTTCTTTCGGGGATTTCTAGTGGAATGTCCGTAATTGGCTGTGCTTTTACAGGCAGCTAGGGTTACTACAGTTCATTTTGTGACTGACATATTGACTGACAGCTTTGTGCGCACATCATGCGCGGAGAGGACAGCGGGGAATGAGTATGACAGCGAACAGCAACTTGTAGACTATAAATTAAGCGCACACAGCCGCGGTTGTGTGCGCGTGTGGTTCTGTTAGACTTTAATATTCCGGTTCATTGGTGTACTGTAAGCAACACAGGACGACACCTTACTTGCATATCTTTGTGTTTAATGGCAGTGTGATTTTACTGCAGAGGGTTAGACAGAAAACCGGTCGGAGGAGGTGAACGGGTTCGAGCCTCGACTGGAGGAACTGGTGTGACGTCGCCATCCACCAACACATTAACACACCGGCTGCTGCTGCTGCGCCTGCCAGAATCTCAATGTGGGGAAATGACCGCGAGTGACCTCAAAGGAAACACTGTATTTTAGCGACTGCTCGCATTCCCATTGTAGACTACACTGAATTAACATTTTACGTCAATTTTTATCTTGATATTTAAGGGTAGAAAACGTTACATCTGGAGAAAGTATCAGGTATAACTGGTCGCGCTACGGTCTCACTAGCTTGCAAGCAAAGGGGCTAAGATTAGCTAGCTAAGCTAAAGTAGTCCGGTTTCTCATCGCTAGCGGCCGTGGGGTTTTACCGTATTTTCCTCCTGCAGATGCTAAGCTAAGCTAGGCTAGGCTAGGCTAGCTGCTGCCATGGATAAAGCCAAGTCAATGATGGACTCGAACGGAGCGTCTGGAGCCTTTCATGTCAACAACGGGCCGAGCCAGAGGGGATTTCACAGCCCCATCGCTGTGGTCGCTAACGGCAGCTGTTGCAGCAGCAGCAGCAGCAATGCATTCGGCTCGAGCAGCGGAGCCAACAGCAGCACTTTTGAGAGCATGCATCATCTGCACGACGGGGAATGCAACGGATCCCCGGCCAAGAGGTGCAGGCTACGGCGGAGGACGGAGTCGGTGAGACGGAGCAGACCCCGTAAGTTGTTTTTTTTTGGGGGGGGGGGGGTCGGCGGCGGCAAGTGTATCAGCGAACGTTATAGTGTGTACAGTGTCTGGCATGCTTTTTCCGATGGTGTAAGCGGTTTGTGTCACAAGTACATTTGCAACCTCCACTGTGCAATACCGATCAGCTGGGGTTTGCGCAACCATACAGTGGTGCAACGAGAGAGTGCAACTTCCACTCTGCTTTCACTGTCTTCTTTTACAAACTGCTATAATAGTTTCGTGGTTAATGTGTGTTTCGTATGACAATATTATAATACAATAATATTTAAGTGTCTCTGGCGAATCTGTCCAATCCACAAGTATGCTGTCGTCCGGGAGACCCCCTCTTGTTTGGGTGAACCCTCAGGTTGCATTTGGTGCACTGTGATTGGTCGGTTCCCGGTGGTGAAAAAGCTCCTGATAAGTGGGCTTGGTTTGCGTCAGCCAATCAGCAACCGACTCCTGTCTTCAGGAGGCAGGGTTGAATGGGTCGGGACTCCGCCCCCGTATTTACCGAGTGTTTTGGATGATGGGAGTAAAGATCATCCGGGGAAACTTGCCGTTTTTACGCAGAATGGATAAAAGTGTCGTTTTCTTCGCTGTGTGAAGTCTTATTAAACACCCAAGACTGACCGAGGCCTTCTAAGCGTTTCTCCTACAAGCTTGTTTAATATTACTTTAAGTTGTTTTTTTTATGCACCTGTGAGCTGATATTTTACCTCACTATGAAGCTTATAAGTGAAAAGAAACCCGGTAAGTGTGAGTTGGTTTGTTTCTCATTGTGTGGAGAAGGTATTAAAACAAGTAAAATCTCTTTACTGCTGTTTTTCTTTAAGTGCGGTTAGTCTTTAAGTCTTTTTCTTTTTATAATTTGGTTTTAGGTTATAAGAAAACAAATAAGTCTCTTGCTGAATTTGTTATCTTCATTAATGAATGTTTCAGAAATGACAATGTTGGACTTTTGAAACATACTTTAGAAACAAATGCTGTTCAAAGTAAACCTTTTGCAGGCAGCTGTTTGCTGTCCCCTGCAGGGAATTTCAGCTTAACTTCCTCACAGCTCCTTTACAGGGCTATTCAGTGAGAACCCTGAGGGGTTTGTTGTGGCCGAGTGTAGCTGTCATGGTAGAACGTATTATCGTTCTTAGAAATATTTGCAGAGAGACCAGATGCAAGTTTAAGGGTTCTTGTGGTGAAAGTGTCTCCTCAGCATTCCCTACATTTATGTGTTAGGGAGAAACAGAGAGAAAGATCTGATGAGACAGAGAGAGAAAGGGCATTTTTGGTTTTTGCATTCAAGAAAAGCCCTGTCACCTATGAGAAGCCTGCATGTTGCAGCGTTAATCAAGCAAGGCTGGTCAATAGCTAAATATGATCTTTTATCGTCTCCCCATATGATCTTTTAATGTCAGACTTCTCATATGTATCATTGTAATGTCAGAATTCTTAACAGGTTAAGTTTCTACCTAAACCTGTCATAGTTATTCATTTTATTATGTAGCAACAAGGTCTTGTGACTATTTATTGGATTTTACTGGAGGTCTCCTCTTTCTAGTTTGGTTAAGTGTTTGTTTAACGCCAGCACACACTTTGGGTCTTACAGGTCAGGTACAGGTACCTGTCAGATCAGTTAACTGTAACTTTTTCTTGCTCTTCTGATTTAACTAATGGTAACTTTTGTAAATATGATGACCAGCAAATAAGTTCTCACGGTTTTCACAGATGCTCTTGTTAAAGCACCAAAAAGTACCATTTCTGTTCCTGTCCTCTTAATTAATGGATCCACAGAACTCAGCCTGTACAAATTTGCAATCTGTTGAGTAGTACAGAGCAACATTAAAATATGTAGTTTGCAGTGGAAATGCATTTAATTTTTTATAATATGAAAGATGAGTAGATCAATAGTTTATTCTTTAAAAAGAAATAGCCAACACAACAATGCAAAACAGAATCAACATGTGCTATAATGTACAATAACTTTTTTTGGTGGTTGAAGACATGGTGACTGTTTATTAGAGACACCGCTGTAGATGTAGGCTACAGTTTGTACTTCGGACTTTGTGAGTGAGATGAGATATTTTCTAAGTTGCTCTGAAGTGATGAAAAGGCAAATCAACCAGCCAGTAGACAGGAAAATCATCATGAGAAAACACCGTCATGCACAAAATTGACATTCTTTTCATCTGGTGCAATGTGGTTTATACTGGTGTGATTATGGATGGACAAATTGAAATTACTGACTACTTACTAAGACTTGTGACTCTGCAGTTGAACAGACAGCTGGAAATGCGTTGGTTCTTTCCTGTGGTTTGCTGTGATGCTTAGTGGCCAGAGAAAGAAAGGCCCTACACCAGAATTAACCTGGATTGCATAATTAAGGGGACATCTCATCAGTAAACTTGAAATGTCCGGTCAGATCCTCTGCTTTATGGTTGTGTTATCCTTGGATGGAGGCCAGCCGTCCTGATAAACCCGGATAACCCTCTAAGCTTTTCCCCACTGAGAGCCGACCCTGGAATGTATTCTCCTCCGGGATGTGATTTTTTACTTTTGTCCTCAGATTTTTTTCTACCCCGGGTTTAAGGTGGTTTAGGATCGGGGTTACTTTTGGGTAACACTGCCTGCAGTACCCCTTGTTTACTCCAGAAGAAACTTGGCAGCAATTTTCATTGACTGTCTCTTGGAACAGAATTGCC
This sequence comes from Lepomis macrochirus, assembly GCA_024633595.2. Classification (NCBI taxonomy): domain Eukaryota; kingdom Metazoa; phylum Chordata; class Actinopteri; order Centrarchiformes; family Centrarchidae; genus Lepomis; species Lepomis macrochirus. The sequence continues at coordinate 11,302,850 of JALXJV020000020.1, forward strand.
TTTATTCTAACCAATAGGCTCATTCTCCAGCTCTGTCACATGACAGGGCTAAGTTGCTTTTTGTACTTCATATCTATTTTTAACTTGTTCAAGTTAACATTCCAATTAAAACCTTGATGAGATTTTGTAACCTTTTTTTACACAATTGATTTACCTAGTATATACTTTATCATTTCATGGTCAACCTAAAAAAAAACCACTTACACTAATTATATTAGGTCATTTGGGTAAATGTGCAGTGTTTCAACACAGCAAAAGTCATTGGTTGGAAGCCACAGAGGTCATTTACTAATGAATTAAGCACAGCATTAGTTGCTGAAGTGTCTTTTTCTTTCATGTTCAGTGCACAAAACATTTTGTATACGCATTTCTATGACCATTTGTGTCATACCTTAATCACCCTGTTTAACCAAAACTGGTTTGTTGACATTTTGGCTGTAAAAATATCACACTGTATGCGGTCTTGGGGATGTGTTCAGTAGTGAGCAGAATAGTGAGCTGTCAAGTTGAACTGACAGCTCAGCACTGGGAAGTCAAGTGATAACGGTGGAAGAAAATGTTGTAGACCTCTGCCTGTGTGTCTAATGTGACACATGCCTTTGAAGAACACATTACACCTAAGGTTGCTCGGTATATTGTGGTGTGTAAACTGATTGTTATCATTCCATGTAAATTACCCTATCTGCAGTATTGAATTCCACACGATTAGTATTATTCAAAAAAATCTTGATATATGTCAGGACACAGGGTTTTGTGAAATTATAATAAAGTGTTTAACAAAAAAACCCTTCTGTTTTCATTCCATTGATGTTCATTGAGACTGATGATAATAATAATTGTGTAATACTGAAACTAATTTTGTTTTTCTTTCTGAGATGGTATCGTAACCATGAAAATCTCATACCATTGCAACCCTGGTTGTAACAAAGACACACACAGAACCACCATTGGAAAGAATACAATTCAGATTTTATCATAATGCAGCAGCAGTGGCTTACAGCATTAGCAACAGTGTCAATAGCTCTAATATGTTTTGTTTGCAAGGCCAACAGTTGTCTCAGTTTTCAACTAGTGTTTTGACTGAAATTCACATTTTGTCACAGATAACAGGGTGTTATGAGGCAGGAAGAAAGGGAAAAACAATAGTGAGAAATGTCATAGTGACATAGCTGTTGGGACTAGGCTTTGGCTGCCGATATAGGTGGTATTTGTGGGGTGGGGGCTGGAGTGGTAAGTTTGACTGGTAGTGCCCTTAGAAAATGAAAATGGGATCTATGTTTCTCTTTAGCTATTGAGAATGACAGAGAAGTCAGCAGGTTTTGGTCAGCAGTTACAGGCTGTGTGTGTGGGGTGTGTGTGTGTGTGTGTGTGTGTGTGTGTGTGTGTGTTAATTTAGTAAAAGAGTAACTCCCATAAAAGATAAGTTTGTCAAAAAGGACAAGCCAATGTTCTTCCACTGCATATTGCAGATGGCTCATGAACAGGGCATGCTAACAAGTTTCAGTAAGGGTGTAGGTCACATGTGTCAAACTCAAGGCCCGCGGGCCGAATCCGGCAAAAGCTTAAAAGATTCATGATTGTCCTAAAATAGAAGTTTACGCTGCTTTAAAGCGTTCATGAACAATAAATTACATCACCCACAATGCATGGCGATTTTGTGACCTGCGAATTGACGGCATCCCACGTCGAGATTGCGGTCTTTCCACAGTCACACCCGCGTTTAACTACGTTTTTTTAACAAGTGGAGGTGAGAAATGTATAGAAATGATCCCAAAATGTCCAATAAAAAAATTACGCAGAAGGAAGGCAGTTTCATGAAAGATGGGAATGTGAACATGTTGTGTTTCAAGGACATAAACCGGTGTCTTTTGTGTTTTGAGCAGTGCTTGACGTGGGCCGGTTCGCCCCGGTACGCAGTACCGGCACCTCGACATTTTACTCTTTGACGTACCGGGAGTTCTCCCGAGCTCCCGTCCTCTCCTCTGCCCTCTCCAGATCAGATTCTCTGGGAACTTCGTGACGCTCACCTGTTCCCGTTTTCTCTGCCTGCTAAACTCTGTCGGCGCAGAGAGACGAGGGAGAAGAGAAGCTCGGTGCCTTTCAAGCAGCCGTGTGCTGAATGTAGCTCTTCAATGTCCCTTGTCGTGAACCGACCAATCACAGCCTGGATGGGGCGGGACATTTAAAAGTATTGACAAACAGGTGTCATTTACACTGGGGACGCTGGGGACAGGTCAGAATCAGATGTCTCCATCACTTTACTCTGGCACCTAACTTTGTCCACTTCAAGCGCTGGTTTTGAGCTAGTGTCTGTGATGAAGGAGTAGCTACAATACACGTCGGCATTTTTCCAGGTAATAAAACTACCTGTCATTAGTTGGATGTTTGCCCTCTGTTCGTTTTATCAAATGCCACATCTGTCGCAAATGTTATTAGCAGCTCGGAATAATTTGTTTTACAATGGTTCTGCCTCTCTCGTCTGTGGAAAAGTTAATGTAATAGTTTTTTGTTGTATGCTTTTCAAGTACATAAAGATTGATGGAGTATTTTGGGTTTCTAAACCTGATAAATTAATTAATGTATGTTATAATAACACAGATACAGTAAATGTGCTTGCTTATATTTTTACATCTGATGGGTTAAATGTCCTTAACTTGAATAGGCTAAATAATCAAATAAAGAGACAGTTATTTTACAATATGTTAAGGAACCGTTTGTGAAGTAAAGTATGTTTATACAGTCTAACAGTTCCAACTGGCCCTTTAAGGGTAACCAAAATGCTTATGTGGCCCGTGATGAAAATGAGTTTGACACCCCTGGTGTAGGTGATTATGGAAGATGGAGTGAGTGTGTGTGTAAGTAAGAGAGAATGTAAATCATGAGAGAGATTGTTCCATCTATGGCTCACCCGAAACTACTCCTATCTGAAACTGTGCGCAGTTATAAATCCGTAAGTATTTTTTTAAAAACAAAAGAGACTTCTGTCCTCATGTTCTGTCTTTCTCTTCGTTCGGATGTTATTTTACTAGACAGAGTAGGAAAGATAGCAGCTAATTTGTCTGTTTGTTTTGCTCGATTTCAAAATCCCATTCCCTAAAGCTCAGAGATTTGCATGTTAACAATATGCAATCTATGATGTTAAACTGTGTGCATTTGTAGACTGAGACTCATTCAGATGAAGCCTTTTATTATTAGTAGGTAGTGTTGTAGTCAAGATCACCCAAACCAAGTCAAGACCAAGACTTTTAGGGGCTGAGACCAAGACCGAAGAAGGGCGAGACCGAGTCAAGACCTAGACTAGTTCCCCACATTACATGACACACAATAAAATGTGGAACAAGATCATAGGTACTTATCAAATTGATCTGAAAGACACACATTCCCATTAAAACACCCACATACAAACACTGAAATCAGGAATCATGTAAGCTTTGCCATGGCGGGGAAGGTTGACGGTCATTAATGAAAATTTTTAATTAGGGTTAAGCCTAGTTCAAACTACACAATTTTTAGCCCGATTGGCTGCTCAGCGAGCTTCGATGCGAGCATCAGGCTGTGATCGGGAATAAATCGGCAGTTGATCGGCGGTCGCCAGTCGTTATGTGTGAACTACTCAACGACGCATCACAGTGGCTCCCCAACGCATTTCTGACACATCGCCGATATCTGCCAGATATCTAGTATGCTAAATATCTGGGGAAGATGGCCAACTCGACATCCTCATCCAGCCAATGAGAGCAGGCAGCTACTTTTTCAATTAAGAACACTTTTTACTCACCTCCAGCTCTCTCTGTAGCACAGACAATCCATTGCTAATCCATTCTATCACCCATATTCTTTGTCTTTATAATTACTATCTTTATAATAAGCTGTTTCATGTGTAGGTTCGCGTCATTTCCTGTTTCACATTTCACGTGTGTTTTCTTGACAAAACGTGGTTTGGAGACCAGTGTCGGGTGACAGTTGTTGTCAGCTCGTATAGTGTGTGACCTCCTGTCACCGATCAGTCACGTAGTGTGAACGGCACAACAATTTCAAGACTCCCGTCACAAGGAACAGCACGGCCGTTTGCCGACGCTGAAAGTTGTGTAGTCTGTATGAGCCTTTATTGGTTGCAATACGTTCTACGTCCAATCAAAGTTAGGTTGTTAACAAATAAATCAGACAATGCAAAAGCAATTTATTGATATTCCCAACACTATGGTCCACTCTTGAAATAAAATCAAGAGTCCTCAATGTCCAAGACGGACACAAGGCCCAAGTACAAATGTGGTAGTGTCAGAGATGAGACCAAGAACACGAAGACCAAAAAGTGGCCTTTTGAACGGTCTCGAGACCAAGACCGGTCTTGAGTACTACAACACTTTTTCAAGTGGCAAACAATGTATTGGAGCGCGACTAGCTAATCGTGATCTGTGAGTTTCACCTACAAATCATAGACAGGCTTTACATCTAAAAATGCACCACCTTTAATGTAGCTATGCTCTATAGTAGGGCTGAACGATTTTGGGAAATAATGTAATTGCAATTTTTTTCCTAATATTAAAAGAATACTTTTTTAAGCTCTTTACCTTCCGTATTCTGTTATTCAAAATGGACAAGCAGTAAATCACTGTATACACAATATTAGATAGAACTACACTGTTCTTTCTCGTGTTATGATGAATTAGGTGGAATTATTATTATGAACTATGATGGAGAAGATATATGAAATTATAATAATATGAGAAAGATAATTTGAGTCAAGTCATGGCATTAAATAATATGATATAAAATCATCAGGTCGGCTTATACAGACCACAAGAAAAACTAACTCACCACAGTCAGTTTTAAGCGCTCAATACAAAACCCTCAGTTCAACCAGCAATTAATGAGTTTTATCACAGTTCAAATCTCCTAAGAGTCCATAGTTCTGGATCACACTAAGCAAACAAAAAATACTCAGTTTGAGGTTCAGTTCAAAAGTTGTCCAACGAAAATAAAACCAAGTGACGCCTCTTGTGTTTAATAGACAAGCTTAGTGATTCTCCCACAACCCGGAGTCCCCCGCAGCCTTCGATAGTAGTGAGCAGCGCACTGGCTGTAACCAGGCTGTAACTCAGGACAGACTGGGCCTCTTTCGGACTTGTGCGTTTGGTTTGAAACGCCGTTTCACAGATATTTTCCTGAGCTGACAGGTGGCTGCTTACCTTACTACATGTGTCTTTCTGTTGTGCATTTTTTCTTTCCGTCAAAGCTGCGGATGGCCCGACGATTTCACCCACCACCACGTTACCCGCGGTTGGCGTCTGCTACTTTCATTCCGTGTGGCACTAATGTTTATGTAGTGCCCGCTTTGGTGAAGCTTAAGGCCGTTTTAAAAGAAGAAGGCAAGGTACAGCGTAACGTGCAGACGAAGCATCAACTTCGTCTGCAGACTGCTTTCGGCTTGGATGTCATGTGACCAGAGTGTAATCGCAGCCTTTGCGATTACAAAATCTCTTTTATTACATCGCGATAATATTGCAAATGCAATTAATTGTTCAGCCCTATTATTGGTACATATACCTGTTCAGCCAATATGTCTTTGATAATTCTTCATTTATCAGTTCAACCATGTATATTAACTGGGATCATACATACCGTATGCATCAATATAGTGATAACTTGCACTTAGTTTTTCATGGATCTAAACTGCATCTTGACTACTTGGTGCAGGCATACAACCGCAGGGTGCTAATTCTAGTTTAATTAATTGTTTGGTCTATAAAATATTACAAAAGCAATGACAAATCTCCTCTACAATGTTCTAAAGCATTCACTGACATCTTAAAATTGCTTGTTTTATCTGACCAATGGTCCAGAACAAAATATATATTTAGTTTAAAGCTGGAACAATTAGTCAATTAATCGATTAGTCTATTGACAGCAGGTTGGACAAAACAAGCATTTTGATTAAATCACCTTAGGCTGATGGCCATTTAGAAAACATTTTTTTGATGTCTTACAGCCCAAAGAATTTATGGATTTGTTGTGAAAATAATAGCCAGGTTAATCTATAATGAAAATAATAGTATAATAATCATTGCAGCCCTAATTTGCTATCACTAAAAACAAAGGACAGCAGCAAATACTCAAAATGAGGAACCTTGAACAGGGGAATAATGTTATAATAATCATATGTTAATTAAGTTACAGGGCTGCAGAGAGAAGTTGATGGACACTAAAAGTGAAACACTGAATCAGTGATTAAGTTCAGCTGCCCCCTGGCGTATTTTCTTGTGTGATCACACAAGCGTGCTGTGCAGCTGTGCTCTCTACGCAATGCAGTAACACACACACACACACACACACACAGACTGGGTGACTTTTCAGCTGATTTAACTACAGGAATCTTGCCAACTGTTGCCCCGTCTCCCGTGGCAAATTGTGCACAAGGGGTTAACTCCACATACACCTAACAAAGTGAAACGCAAGATAAATCCCGCAATTGTGAAGCACCGTGGGTTTAAACGTATCAGAACAGTGAACCAAACTTGTATTCTGTGGGACTCTCAGGCCAAACGAAGCGGATTATTGGGTGAACATTTGAATATCCAAAGAGCTATTCTTCAAAGTGAAGAACTACAATATCTTATACGAATCAAATTTGGACTTTTTATGCCTATCCGAGACTATGTTGCATGAAAACTCTCCAGCTGACAAGTGCACCGTTATAATATGTTTGGACAAGACAGGCCTATTGGTCGGGGTGGAAGTGTGTTATTTTATGTCAAGGACAATATGAGTTGTAAGCAAATCCAATGGTCCTGTGTTCATGACTGATGAATAGATCAGTCTTCAATTAACTCTCTCAGCCCAAATGTCATTCACTGTGATTGTAATATGTAGACCACAATCTGCAAAAAAATGTGTTCTATGATAAGCTGAATATCCTTCTTAAAGAGTGTGATACTAACAATGACATAATTTTATTAGGAGATTTTAATATAAACTGGAATGATAAAGCAAAAGGAAAGGGCTAAAACATGTAATGAGTAATTTTGATTTTCAACAGGTTGTTGAAGGGCCAACTAGGATTACCAGTTCCTCAGAATCACTCATTGACCTGGTCTTTACTAACAGGCCAGAAAGAATAAATAAATAAATCATATAACCTGGTTACAAAGTTCCTAATGGACAATTAACTAATCTTGAAAATGCAATTAAAGAAATAAAATGGAATGAGCGCCTTGCAAATACAAATGTAGATGATAACTGTAATATATTGATGTGTGAACTTCAAACAACTATACAGTTTTATGGGGTAAGTGAAATACAAACCAGGCCAAAGAAATTATCCACCATGGTTCAATGAAAACATTAGGTCACTCATGAAACAAAGGGACCAGGATCTTAAGATGGCTCTCAGGAACATGTGAAGTGGAACATGAGAAGCGTGTATTTACCACACTGAGAAAGGCTTAGAAAGAAGATTATTAAATTACAAATTAGAAAGGTATCTAAAACCATTATTTAAAAAATCAAAATAAATAATAATAAAAATATTAAATATAAAATATAATTGATTCTATAAAAACTTTGACAAAGAATTCCCCTGAATTGAAATACTCTGCCGCTAAACTAATGCTCCCATTTTGACTTTGAGAGAAGTTACCAATAACAAAATGTGCACGATTATTTCCTCTTTAAATTGATCAAGGGCAAATGATGTAAATGGGATAGACACAATATTTATAAAAACTCATAGGAGGAACTCATTCTTAAAAATTATTAACTAGTCCATTAATGATGGAGTGTTTCCAAGTGCTTGGAAATCTGGTATAATCACACCAGTGTATAAATTGGGTGACCATATGGCTATTAGTAATTACAGACCCACCAGTGTCCTTCCGTCAGTAAAAAAAATTGCAGAAAAATAGATTTCCGGACAGATAATATCTCATTTAAATGCTACGTTCTTTTTATTACATCCTATGCAATTTGGCTTTCGAAAACATCATTCCACTGAAACAGCCAATTTTTTTCTGTTGGAAAATATTAAGGCTAATTTGGACTAAGGAGGTGTAGTTGGGGCTGTCTACCTTGATTTGAAAAAAGCATTTGATATAGGTAATCATGAGGTTCTAATTGCAAAGTTATCAAAGTTTGATTTTTCATCCAGTGTCATCAAATGGATACAATCGTACCTTACAGATAGAAAACAATGTGTTTGCATAGACCATAAAACTTACTTAGGTGCACCTCAAGGTTCAACTTTGGGTCCTCTGTTTTTTAGTCTGTATATTAATTTGTCCATCTGCAAGTTACTTGTCAGATGTACACTAATGACACGGTCATATATTTACATACAAAAAACAAGTAGCAAGTTGCAAAGGAGCTATCAGCTTCTATGGTCAGTATCTCTAAATGGCTAACAAACTCTTGTTTACATCTCCGTAACAGCAAAACTGTATGCATGTTCTTCTCGAAATCTGCAAATAGAGATCCAGACCCAGAAGTTACTGTAGAAGGAAGAACATTGTCTATTGTGCATGAGTTTAAATATTCAGGCATTATATTAGACACACAACTGACATTTAAATCACAAGTCAAAAAAGTTGTAAACAGAATTAAATTAAATTTGGTAAATTTTAGACACATTAGGAATAATCTTACTGCAGAGGCCTCAAAGTTGTCCATCAATGCCATGATACTCTCACATATGAACTACTACCGGCTGGACACAAACAGGAAGGGCTGTATTACAGTCAGTAGAAACAGTTTATAAATGGGCTTAAGTCAATGGACAATAAGTCAAATTCATATGATCATTGTAATTTTTTAAAGAAGCATGTTTATTTAAACTGGGAAAATATAGTCAAATTTGCTGATATGTTGCTTGTGTATAAAATGTTCCATGGTTTAGCCCCCCCCTTCACTCAATGAATTTGTTAAACAAAATGTTAACTCATCTAGCAGAGCTACTTCCAGAGGTAACTGTAAAATACCATATCGAAAAAGTTCCTTTGGACAGTCAGCCTTTTCCTACCGAGCAGCACGTACCTGGAACACGATACCCACCGAACTAAGAAAAATTTCTTCTCTCACCACCTTTTCAAAAGCTATAAAACTGGAAAACCAAATATGTTGTCATAATTTGAAGTAGTGCTTCTGTCATTGTTTATCTTGTACTCACATGCCGATGTATTTTATGTATTTTACATGTCATATTGTTTGTGTAATGCGTGCTTTAATGTATCCATGTTTCTGAGTTGTCTTCTGATTTTGTCTGTGCTTATGTAATTTGTGCTTTAATTTTGTATACATGTTTCTGAGTTGTCTTCTTATGTGTATGTTTTTTAATGTTGTCTGTATGCCATGTTTTAATATTTCAACATCAACCTGCCAGGGACTCCAGATGAAAATTAGTCTGTACAGCTAAATCTGAGTCATTTATATTTTGGACATTTGTCATTATGTTCATTAATGTGCACTGTCCCTTTTAAATAAACACACACACACACACACACACACACACACACACACACACACACACACACACACACACACACACACACACACACACACACACACACACACACACAAGCCTTCCCGTGAAACCTGAGATTAAAGGTTAAGCAACAGGAAATTTAATAGAAACTGTAAACGATAATCCCTGAGATTGTGTTGGAAATCTGAACAGTAAGTATGGTGTGAAAACATATACATTTATGAAGACTTCTAGCCATTGTAATTCAAGTCAAACTGTACACGCACACATAGGCTGTACCTTCCCATGTGGGCAGTTCAAGGTAGAGGCCAGAGACCTTTCACCTACATGGACACAAATCACTCCTTACCCACACCCCCGCCTCTAACCCCCCTCTGGAGCCTGCACCTTGTCAGACTGACCTTTGGCTGGATGCAGTGTGTGTGCGTCATGTGTGCCTGAGCTTTTTAAATAGAAACTCTGGATAAGTGGGCACCTATGAGAACTATAGGACAGGGCACAGGAAGGGTATTTTGTTTTGAATTTACACATTTATTAAGGTAACCTGTTATTTAACATCACCCAGCAATGCTTTACTAATGACCTTCCATTAGCAACACCTGATGGCTGTGGAGAAGTTAAATGCATTTAACAGGGATTGCTGAAGGGGCCACTCCATTATAGTTGCATGGGTTTTTGTAGAAGATTTATGTGTACATTTAGCCACAGGGCTTTGATGAATAAATCTAAGGAAGAATGTAGGCAAGTACATTGTTTTCTCTTGATGCCTTTTCAGTCCGTGCAGCCGTGTTTCTTGACATCATTGACAGCCAGGTGACAGGAAAGCATCATTTATCAATTTTGTTGTCAGGGAAATGTTCTTGGGAGAAATGCAGTCGACAAATGTCAAGTAGACTAATGACAAAGCCAAATTGCTTTGTAGGTTCAGAAGACGTCATTCAAACACAAGGTCAGATGTTAAGAATGATTGTCATTCTTCAGGATCCAGGACGCAGGTTATGCTCTGCTGTCACTCTTTGTAATTCTGTAAAACCTGTTTTAGGTGTTTTGCTGTTAAAAACAAAATTCAAATGAAACTCCCACTGATTCAAAAAGGAAAATCTGTTCCTCGTGCTATAGCCATGAAATATGTCACAAAGAAAAACACCTGAATAATTAAAATTTTATTTTTGTGCACAAATGTTGCACAATATTCAAAGAATAACAGAAACCTCCACCCAGCAGTCTACCCCAAACGCTATTTTCTTTTAGTTTAGATTGATTGAGTGTGTAATAACGTTATTCTTTCTCCCCCACTGAATAGATGTCTTTCTTACTAGTATTGGTTTCAGTGTAGAGTTTTAGTGTCTCATGGCCTACAGTTAATACAATGTGAGGAGTTTTCACTATGACAACATTCAATTATAGAACAGGAAACACAAAAAACGCACAATTACTTGGTACGTACATGTATTTTATGGTTAAATTTGAGGTCACAGTATTTTCATTAACACAAAATAGGGTCTCAAATCAACTCAATGTCATAATATTTATGTATTTATTTCAAGCCATGATTTGTAATACTGTGTTTTGATTATTTTGATTATTTAATGTGATTTAGATCATCTCACGCTTGTTGTGAGTGTGTGTTTTGGCTGAGGCTGTGGAGGAAAATGTGATTATCACTTGAGGCAGACACCAACATGTAACTTTGCTGTCCTCTAACAGGGTTACTTTTGCAGTGATACCTTTTGTTACATTTGGAATCGGAGGTCATATTTCTATTTCCAGCATTTCACAATCCTACCTTATTTCCTATGATTATCAAGAATTCCCGTCTAACCAGTAGAGATATCAAATGTCACAAGTGGGCACTTAAAAGTCTATGCTTCCCAGTTGATGTTTATAGACATCAGAGCAGGTCAGTAGGTGAGAGGGGACGGTAACAAAACATCAAACAATAAATGAGGTGATAGGTGACTCCTGCTGAAAGTAAACACACACTGACCACTTAGCCTAATAGTAATGGTTTCCGCACTGGCAGCTAACAGTAACAGCACTGGTGGTGTTAGCAGTCATACTGCTGGTTTCAGTTACTAAGTACTAGAGGTGTCAGTGACTAAGTGCACAAAACTCTTTTCACCAGGAATAATTGAACATATATGTAATAAAGGGACCCACTCCCACAGTGCCATGACAGAATAAAAAAAAAATCCTGTCAACTGCTAAACTGATACTGATTCTCGTCCTGCCAGAAAATTGGTGTCATTTTTAACTTACTGCAGCCCAGTGTTGTCTAGGATTAGTCATTTAATACAGCCAGTATCATATCACATATGATGAAATGATTTACAATAAGTAGTGGATTGAGGGTTGTTCAAGTTCAGTCAAGCACTTAAAGGTTGTAACTTGCTGCTCTTACATGTCACTACTGTCCTAAGTAAAATATACAGGTTTCTGATGCTACCTAGCAGATACAATTAAGTATGCGTATGCTTTACATTACATTGTGAGAATGTAACAAAAGCATACACTTCATGATTAGATGTGGTTCACCCATGAGTTGAAATCCCAAGATAAAATTTGGTGGCTCTGATCTGAAAGTGGACTTTGCCTCAATAAGCTGGAAACAATCATCCTGTTCCCTCCAACAGTCCGTTGTGAAATAGTCATTCCTCTTATCGTCACGCCTGGACAATGCTGAAGGCACAGAGGACAAGGACGTCACCAGTCACAGGCAGACCGTTACGGCCCACAGCACAGACATGTTGGTAAATCCTAAAGTTAAGTTTTCACTAGTGTTTAGCCAGACAGTGTTGCTTATCTGTTCGAATCGATTAGTCAATCATTAGACAATTAATTCTATTTTGATACTCATTTAATCATTTTCATCAGTGCCAAACATCCAGCAGCTTCATACTTGGATTTCCTAATTTTCTTTTGTCTTATGTGACCGTAAACGTAATATTATTGTGTTTTGAGCCGTTGGTCAGATAAAACAAGACTTTTGAAGATGTCACATTGGGCTTTAAAAAACTGTCATTTTTCAATATTTTCAAAATAACATAATAATTAGTTGAAGACCCAAATTTACCTGCTGAGATAGCTGATGGAGTAGAGAAACTTGAACCCTTAACCCAATCTGAACCCTATCTGTGCACAGATTTCAAGTTTCACCAGAACTTCTTCTGGTTGCGTCACTGTAGAGACACCTTTATCGTTTTTCCAGTTTAGATGTCCAGCCTCAACAGACCATCCAGATGGACATGTTTGAACATGTTGATGTTTGTTCTGTTTTTGTATTGGGTTGGTTGAAAAATAACTCACCAACATTTTGAATCTCTTACTAACATTTGCTCGCATTGCACGTTTCAAATACAAAGTCTTATTACCATGCAGTTAAACTTAAAACTAGTTATACATCATAACGGCACAATTATGTCATGCACTACATATTTGGATTCAACATACTCTTTTGTTGAACGCTGCTGCTTCCACAATAACATGTATCGGTGACCACGTGTTGTCTTAGACAGTTGCACAAGATTTTCAGTGTTTTTAAAATGTATACTGATTGGTCAAAATGACACTGTTGTTCCTTGTTGTTCTTCTCTCACCCCTTATTGTTTAACGCATGTAGAGACCCTCTCTGGTTTGACCCTCACTAACCTAATATCGCGTCTTTCATCAATGAAGTAATTTGGTGCCGTGTAGCATAGTATGAGTGTCTATCACCTCACTGCACAGCGAGCAAGCTCGTCACGCCGCTAGTCATGGCGATCCATCCTTAAACCGTTACAGAGCTCGTTACGGTTGTGGAACTTTTGTTGAACATATATATATATAAATTTAACATGCCCTGAAGTGTACAGTATGAACACTGCGGTTGTTGCAGTGATTGCCATCCTCTGCGGTAGACTTGACCAACATCGCTGTATTTCAATTTTGCGGTTATCGCGACAGCCCTAGCTGCAACTAAGAGTGGTTCATTATCAATGAACCTGCAGATTATAATCTTGATTAATCACTTATTTTACAAAAAAGTAAAAACATACCAATCACAATTTGCCAGACGCGAAGACTATGTCTTCAAATAGCTTGTTTTACCTAACTGTCCAAACCCAAAGATATGCATTTTACAATGATCTAAAACAGCAAATCATCACAATGGAACAGCGGGAGTTTGTGAATGTTTTGTCATGTTTGCTTCAAAAATGTATCAACACATCGTTTCAGCTCGAACTGTCAAGCAAATAAAGTCAGTTGAATTGAAATAAAAAACTGACTGTACCTCCAAGTGAAATGTTGCTGCTTTGCGGTGCGTCTTGCAGTTTCAGTTCTCATCCATCTATTGCCAGTAAATCTTCCTTGAATTTTAATTAAATTGATGGAGAGACAAGAAGCTAGCAAAAAAAGACTGAAAGAGGAGCGGAAGAGAATGAGATAGGAAAAGAAAACAGGAAACTGAAGGAGAAGTAGAAAAAGGAAGAAACCAAATGGGAGAGAGTAATGAACACGACAAGCTGATAGATGGGCAGGAAAAGCTATGTGAAAGAGAAAATAGAAGGCTGACGTGAGAGAGACGTTTGTCAAAACCAAGAATGCAGAGAACGGACTTGTGTTCTTGGGGAGAACATTCTTGCTAGTTGTTCTTGGAAGAATGAACTTGCAATATCACGAGCACACAAAACGCTGCTGAGGTTTGAGACGATGTGTTCTTGCTAGTATTGCGCAATACCCCAAGCACCGAGGTTGCCTGCATATCTCTAAATCGCTCTAATTATTGTAACGGCCAGGTTTTATCCCCCAGAACAAAAAGGTCAGAATCGGGTTGATTGTAGGTTTTAACTTAACAAGGTATATTTGCTCATACATACAAAAATACATAAAATAAAAGCAAATAAAAGGCAAGTACTGTGACCACAACTCTACTGTACACTAAAAATGTAAATTCTAATATAATAATATTAATAGTAATAATAATAACAATAAAGCAAAGACAGTCCTCTTTCATTCCATTTGTTTATTTTTTCCTGAAGTGTCACAAGACCAGATTTATTTGTGCTATTGCACTATTTTTCTGTACATCATCCAGATGTCTCTTGATTTAAGATAAGTTGTTTCCATGGTGACTGTGGCTCCTGTTGAGCTGTGGTGGTGGTTTTGTGTTTTTTTTTCTAGCTGGTTGTGTTTTTTTGTTTTGTTTGCTGAACTCAATGTTCTATCCAACTAACTATCCAGATAAGACTGTTTCCTCTCTTGCAGCACATGCATTTAGGTCTACTGGACTTAAAGATATTAATTATTGGCGTCAGTCATGGGGTTTGTCATGTTTGACCTGTATCATGTTTTGTTTTTAAACGTGAAGACGTTAATTCCAGTCTTCTCCTCTCCAGCCTTCCCCTGGTTTGGCATGGACATCGGTGGCACCTTGGTGAAGTTGGTGTACTTTGAGCCAGTTGATATAACTGCAGAGGAAGAACAGGAGGAAGTGGAAAACCTCAAGTCCATCCGCCGCTACCTCACCTCAAATGTGGCCTATGGTATGTTTACCCACACACACACGGTGGTCACACCCATATACTTACATCTGTTAACTTGTGTGTGTGTGTATCTAAGACAAAAGTAAAGGACACTTTACAAGAAGATAATGTATTGCATAATATAAGGGCTGGACCTTTAATTGCATTTGAAATCGGTCATTCGCCACTTTGACCGACAGGAAATGTGTGTTTTACACTTCTTAAATCGATAAGAGTTAGTCCAGAATCCTTGATTGTAAAACTAGTTCCTCCCTCTTTCAGGTAAAACAGGTGTCCGTGACGTCCACCTGGAGCTGAGGAACCTGACCATGTGCGGCAGGACGGGGAACCTGCACTTCATCCGCTTCCCGACACAGGCCATGCCCCGTTTCATCCAGATGGGTCGCGACAAGAACTTCTCCAGCCTGCACACAACACTTTGCGCCACCGGTGGCGGAGCGTACAAGTTCGAGAATGACTTCAGGACGGTGAGTGTTTGTACAGAGACAACTGCTGATTTAATGTCAAGTCAAATATTTCAACATTAGAATCTTTCTCACTTTAAGTTAATTTTAAAGCTGCAACAATTATTTGATTAGTTGATCGACAGAAAATTAATCTGCAACTAGTGGTAAGTATAGATTAATTTTTTTAATCTAGATTAATCTCACCGAAATCTTGAAATTAATCTAGATTAAAATCTAGATTAAATCTAGATTAAAATGGCTCATTTGAATTCTGCCAAAGGCATTCAGAATATGTGTGTTAACGGGTTTCAAGGCAGGTGGCACATTAGACCAGGGGCTTATCTCCTGTTTCCAAAATGCATCACAAACTGCTTGAGAAAGCTGTTGTACTATGATAATTGGTGATGAAAATAAATCATGTTCAATAAGCTGTACTTGTGTGTAGCGTGTGATGTGCTTTGCGTTTAGGTGGTACTTGAGACTGGAAGAACTCCTACAGTAAACTAATTCCGCATTGCACAAGGTGCAAACAACCTTAGTCTTGTCGAATTTTCCATTGGGAAGCTTCTTAAAAGTTAATTTTCCCAGAAGCAAACCCGGCGGCTTCAGAAATGTTCGTACACAAAGTGCTGTCCAACAGCTGTCTGTGGGCGATGTTGCTACAGTTAGTGTGAGTAAATACCGCACAATGTGTTTTTAATCACCCGGTATCAATAACTAACCTGGCTAGTTGTAAACAAACAGCTGGCCGGCGAGGTTGTAACTGGAGCGCCGTCAACTTCGGGTGTGACGTCATTCCCAGCTCCGACCTCCGAGGTCAATGGAGCGCAGCAACAGCTGCATCCATGTTAGCACGTCACGTTTGATGTGGTAATTTCACAGTAGGCAGACACACAGGTTCGAAGACTTCGTTCTTGCCCCCTACAGTGCAATTCGGCTAGGTATACATCTGCGCTAAGATATCAAGGTGAAAGTCATCATAGCTTGCGTAGTATAGACCCAGCTCCCAACCCAACTTTGAGAATAGATTAACGGCGATATTTTTTTTTATCGCCCGATAAGAGTCTCACCTTAACGCAGCACGTTAACGCCGATAACGGCCCACCACTATCTGCAACTAAGTAATTTTTAAACACACACTTTCAGCTTCTCAAATGGAAGAATGTCATTATACAAAATTGAATATGTTTTAAGTTTTGGATCGTTGTCAGACAAAACATTTATCACCTTGAGCTTTACAAAAGTGTAAGACATTTTTCACTAAAAACAAAAGAATAAAGTAGTAAGTCAGATCAGTGTGCGGTAGTTTGTTTTTGATTTTTCAGAAATTTTTCACTGTTCTATTAACTGAATAATTAATCGGCAAGTCAATTGATGATAAAAATAATTGTTAGCTGCAGCCCCAGATACTGATCATGCCAACTAAGCCATGAAAACACTTCTGTCACATTTACATTATATAGAATTAAAGTTGTTGTAATATGTCATCTATCGTGATGTCTTTGAAGTTGATTTACACTATCCATACATTCCTGCATTTTTCTGGTGATTCAAAAATCCTTGAACATCACTTTAAGATCCGGCATTTGATGTCTGTCTCAGTGTTTACCTGAGTTCATTGACCCTTTCTGCAGTGCAGTAGAATCAATGAACTCTCCCTGGGCACTGCAGCATGGACTGAGCCTGAACCAAAACCTTACACACACTTCAGTCTTTAAGTGCTTTTTGTTCTCATAAAACTGACAAATTGCTGCTTCAAAAACATGTGATAATCTTGTACTTGAAATCATCTCGTTAAAACCGTTGACAGCTAAAATAGCATCCTCTCAGTATTTGAACCCCTCCTCCGTTTGTGCTTCAGATGGCCGACCTGGAGCTGCTGAAGCTTGACGAGCTGGACTGCCTGATCCACGGCCTGCTGTACGTCGACCGAGTGAGCTTCAATGGACACCCAGAGTGCTACTACTTCCAGAACCCATCAGACACCCAGAGCTGCTTGAAGAAACCCTGCAACCTGGAAAACCCTTTCCCCATGCTGCTGGTCAACATCGGCTCCGGGGTCTCCATACTGGCCGTGTACTCTGAGAACAACTACAAACGGGTGACTGGGACCAGGTGAGGAGAAAATAATGATCCGGTTTGTTTTAGTTAGTCCGGTATCATATTTTGAACTCCAAATTGAGACTAAACTTGTTCGTTACAGAACTGTGAGAAAGTCCACCATAAACACTACATCAGTAAGGTTTGTTTTTGCCTGAATGAATAATGGTAAAGGTGGCTGAATACTTTTTAAAGCTTCAGTAGATCCGCCAGATAGGCAGGATCAGTTGTTTGAACTCCATCCATTGTTAATCTATGGTCACCCTGTGTACCTCAGGACTTGTGTAAATGTAGGACTAGATTTTGATTAGATAGTGAACTGCTGAGAATAGAAGGACAATAAAAGGTCCCTCCCAGACATGGCGAGGGCATGTCGATCTGGGGAATAAATATTTTACATTTTATTTAACAACCGAACAAGCCTCCTCATGAGCTGTTACAACTTAGTTCACCCATTAAGCTAATAGATTCAGTCACAGTTTAGTCTGTCTGTCTGTGTGGGTGTATGTGTGTTCATGAATGTAAGTACTGTCATAGTACACCACTGGTCATTTGTCACTTCCTTTCTGGAAATGGCAAGTGCGTCTCATTGCTGCTGCTCACCATGACACTAGAGTTTGTTTGTGTGTCTGTGTGTGTGTGTGTGTGTCTTTTAATCTTTCACACTGCTCCAGGAAGAGGAAAACATGAGCAAGCCAAACTTAGAAGTTGTGGGAGTGAGTAGTGAGGTCAAGTCAAGGGAGTGGGTGTGTCAGGTGTTAAGTACGTGTGTGTTTGTGGTCTGATGTGTGGGTTTCCTTTAGGCTCACTTTACAGTTTTTGTGTAAATTTTTTTTTCATTATGTTTATTCCCGTCTCCCGTCTTGTGTTATCTTCTTAGTTCTTTTACTTAATCATTTAGCTCCCACCTCGCTGTGTTTATACTTTTTAAAGCACATGCTAAACCTGTTGATACTCGGCAAAATAAGTTTTATTGTTTCCAAAAAAACTATCCTCTATTGATGTATTGAATTTCATCTATTTCTTTTTCCTTTTCTATCCATCAAGATGTATATTTTCTAGTGTATTTGCATCATATTTTAAAGTTGAAGACAGTACGGATGATATTTATGTTGCTGGCTGCTTATAAAATTCATGAAACAGACATTAAAACTTCAGTGTTCAGAGGTCTGCTCTGCGTGACTCTAACACAACTCCTGTGACTGTTGAATGATGGCTTAAGATATATTAGGACAGAAGTAGAATTTTATGTTAAAACCATGCATATTCACTACAGACAGCAAACAAGTGCAATTTCAGTACTGCTTGTTTTCTCTTTCTTCACCTCTCTTACTGCCATGTATTCCCTTCTTCATCATCTACTCTTTCCTCTTTTCTTCTTCTTAATTCCAATCTTTTAACTTAACCTTTCCTTTCACACCTCATACCTCTTGCCCATTGTCTTATTTTAACTTCCTTTCGACTTTATCCTCTTTCTCTCTTACTTTCAGTCTCGGAGGTGGTACCTTCCTGGGCCTTTGCTGTCTGCTGACGGGCTGCGAGACATTTGAGGAGGCGTTGGAAATGGCCAGCAAGGGCGACTCCACCAATGTGGACAAACTGGTGAAAGATATCTACGGAGGAGACTATGAGCGCTTTGGCCTACAGGGCTCTGCTGTCGCATCCAGGTGAGTGTGACGAGGGTTTTTGTCACCGGAAGCGTCTTCCACACTTCACTTAATCGAGACATTTATTCCTGTTAATGCTAAATGCATCAACGGCCATTAATGAAAATGTTGTGATCATACTGGGAAACTCCTGGGCTTGTGGTAAAGGATGATGAAGAATGAACTGTGTGCACCATTAAGAGCTATAAGTATAGAGCAAAACAAATCCTTTCTAAAGACAAAGCATCCAACCTGCATATTGTTTAAATCAGTGTCCTTGTCAATAGCTTCTTTCATAAACCCTCTTGAATCACAGGTTTTAAAGTAAATCAGAGCGGCCCCTTGAACATTGATGACTCGAATAACCAGTTGAGTCAAACTACATAGTGGTGTCTGTTGAATCATTGCACTTTTTTAAAGCTGTGAACACAGAGTAATGCAGGATTATAATGATACTGGCAGGTTATAAACCTTTTGCAAATCAACTCTCTCAAAGTTGCATGTAAATAGAGGCGTGATGGAAACTGAGGGTAGAGCCACACACAGGGCAGAGTGACTCGTTTCTGTTCACGGCGCTGGTGCTTCAGTGCTGTAAGCTAGCGAAGTCGGCTACACTGCCTTTGAACCAGACGCTGGCATCGCTTCCTCCGCTACCATCTACTATGGTCGGGACTTCAGCTGATGCTTCTGACAGGAGGCAATCAGGAGAGATGCTCTGCAGTGCATTAGGATTATATCACAAGACCAAGACGCACATTTTTTTAACTTTTCTGACCGTATGAAAATCTGATGATCAAAGACACTAAAATGTGAGTCTTTAATTCATGTAGCTGTTATAGGAGATGTTATGTGGAGTAGATGTTAAACAGATCCATTTTCTTCATCAAAAGCTGGATAAACCTAAATTGATCTTTACTCAAGAAAATATAAGGCTAATAAAGTAATTTGATGCAAATTATTAAACTGATTATGTCAAGTGGCTGAAATCAGTTTGGAACTTGCTGGATCTGCTTAAAACACTAATTTATTAGTTCACATTAATTAGGAAATTCCTCGCACAGCACAACGGGGGGAGAACACGAGTTATCCAAAATTACTTAACAGGGCTTGTATGTGGACCGTAGTACCGTTTCATGCTCTGTAAGAACATATGGCTGCACAAACACACATAGTTATAACAGAAATACAAAAGAAACAGCAAATAATAGCTGACTGGTAAGCAAACACACACTCACACACACTCTTAACTCACTCATACACGCAGACCTTTACTTGCTAATCTGGGTTTATCATGTATACAGTAAACCTGCAGCTCTGTGGTCAAAGGTTTATCCATAAAGCAAAGTGAAAAACAGATTTTATCACAGATTATAATCACAGTTTCTTGTTATGGTGTTCTGTTATGCTATTTATTAAAACAAAACACACACACCCCAACACACAAACACACACGTTTCCATCACTTCAGAGGACATTACATTCACTTACTTAATTTACTTAATTTCCTGGAGACTTGCACTAACCATAACCACTACTTGCCTAACCCTAACCTCTAACAGAGTCTCCACAATGTGACTGTGTAAACAGATTTATGTCCCCACAACATGAGTAATACAAGCTCAAACACACATTGACAAACAACCCTTGTTTACTGTTCATCTGAAGGTTATTGTGACATTGTTACAGAGTGTTGTGTTCTATAATTATTTTGGTTTTCCCTGTTTCATTTAATTTGTTAAGGGCTCATCACACTTGAATACTACCCATGAGGAACAACTGTTTACATGTAAAATAACCTATGTGATTTTTCACATGATGTTTTTTTATATGCTCTGTTTTACAGTTTTGGTCACATGATGAGCAAAGAGAAGCGAGACAGCATAAGTAAGGAAGACTTGGCCAGAGCCACACTGGTCACTATCACTAATAACATAGGATCCATAGCACGGATGTGTGCTGTCAACGAGGTACACATAAACACACACACACACTCATCCTGCTCACTATAATCCAACATCCTATCCACACCAGCCATGTGTGGTTTATGTACTACTTATACACAAACACATGGGAGGTTATAGTTACTCTCACAAGTAGCACATGGTGTTGAAATGAACCAATGATAAGGGATTTATGGTAGACACGCCTTCTGTCAGTAACACACACACACCTAACCTAGAGCTTTTCTAGCCACTCAGCATAACAAATAACAAAGTGAGTGATCAGCGAGTATATCACAAAAACACTTTAAACACCCAAAAACTGTTGAATCTGATAGCATAAATGAAACATGGAGTAACTGCTAAAGCTGGATTTGAAGTGTTTCAGTGGCAGCAGCCAAACTGAAACTTGTCGTTTTCTGGAGTGAAGGATCAGCCTGGAGTCTTTCTGTGTACTGTGAGCTTCTTTACAGTGTTGCCTTGTGGCATGGCGATCAAGCAGCATTGTACAG
Source organism: Lepomis macrochirus (assembly GCA_024633595.2). Lineage (NCBI taxonomy): Eukaryota > Metazoa > Chordata > Actinopteri > Centrarchiformes > Centrarchidae > Lepomis > Lepomis macrochirus. Next base: position 11,324,488 of record JALXJV020000020.1, read on the forward strand.
GGCTATCACTGCACACAGAACTGCAGCGAAGACACGTACACAAGTCCAACAACCACAGGGTTGAGGGCTAATTCTAATATTTCTGTATTGAATTCCCCTTAAAAGTTTTTAGCGATAAAATGTAGCCCTTGTAAATTGTCCTCTGAAACTGATAAAACTTAGATATAATTGGCCTTTCAAACAAATAATTAGTCTTCAAAAGACAGAGTTTCAGAGTAGTTACATCCATCCATACAAAATGCATAATAAAAAGCATTTTTAGTATTAACCTCTGGCTGTGGACAGGAAGGGACTTCCATCTTATCAGGGAATTACCTGATAATTGGAAGCTACCACTGTTACTGTCTTTCTCATTTTGCAGTGTTTTATTTCCATGACCCACAAGAAGAGGTTTAGCAGCACTTAGCAGGTTTAAGATTTTTTTCAGGCTTCATTGCAGTTGGGAACCCTTTTCAGTTTATGACGTAATACCAAATTTATTCAGCATGTGGTTGGTAGCTGCTCCTGACCTCACCAGTAAGAAAGACCATAAAGTATTTTGTTTAGTAGAGCAAGAGATTAAATGGTAACCAGTTTGTCGGCTCTCCAGCACCACCCTGTGGTTTAGAAGAGCTGTTGCATTTTGCCCACAATTGATATGTTTCTCATAAAAAATATTCATCTGTTTATTCAAAGCATTTATACATTTATTATTGTTGTTGTTGTTGTTGTTGTTGTTGTTGTTGTTATTATTATTATTATTATTATTATTATTATTATTATTATTATTATTATTATTATTATTATTAATGTGATTACAACATTCCTAAAAAGTTTTATAAAGAGATACTGTTTCATAGAAAGAGCAGGGGGCACCATTGTTGTTACTTGATGGATGGATGTATCAAAATGTACGTAGCAACATTTGGCCTTTCACGTTTTCTTTTATTATTATTTTGCGGGGTATTTTTTTCCTTGTTTAGAGTCGATAGTGGAGACATGACAGGAAATGAGGGGAGAGAGAAATGGGGAATGACATGCAACAAGGTTCCCCAGATGGATGAATGATCGGCCACCAAGGCACCCCAGCATTTTAGATTTTCAAATGAGGATATATGTTATTGTTAATTTTTATTTTCTTTTTTACGTCTGTCTTTATATCAGAAAATTGAGCGTGTGGTGTTTGTTGGAAACTTCCTTCGCATCAACACAGTGTCCACAAAACTGCTAGCCTATGCCATGGACTTCTGGTCTAAAGGACAATTACGAGCCCTCTTCTTGGAACACGAGGTGAGCACTCGAGCACACTATAGGATGAGTTTAACCAGGCTATGGACCTGAAGGAAGTCAAACCTGTTTCTAAAGCCTGATCTTAGTGCTGGACTAAACAAAATGAATCAAAAACAAATATCATCAAAGGTAGCACATAAAAACACTCAGTAAAACCCACGAGAGTGTGTGTAAGAAGTGTGTATGTGTCTATTTGTCTTTGCACCAGGGTTATTTTGGAGCTGTTGGGGCGCTGATGGAGCTGCTCAAGACAACAGAAGACCCGTAATGGAAATGTTGCGACATCATCGACCCTCGACAAGATGATGTCATCCACCCTGAACGTTGTGATGTCATCAACTCTTGACGCTGTGACACCATCTACTTTTTAGGCTGCTGAAAAAGGTCCCGTTCACAGAGGCCGCTAAAGGAACACTAAGAGAGAGAGGCGCAGAAACTGAGAAAAGCCATTTTAATAATTTAACACTTGTAAATAATGATAACCTCTAACATTCATCTCCTATATTTCCCAAACAAAGTTCCCCTATCATAGAGGTTTTAATATTGTTATCTTTTAATTTATGGTTTCCTGTAATCACCTGTGTTGATTCCTGTAATCAGTCCTGTGTCAGAAAGCACAGAGTACGTTTGTGTTTTTTGTTACTGTGTTTGTGTGAATAGCTACTGTAGCATTACGTCCTGGAGGCTCTGGTGCCCCGGGCGACTATTTGTGCAACAGTTCTTTAAGATAGGATGTCAGCACAAGAATGAAGTTACTCTTGAATGAGTTATTGGGCATTTTTTTACCACCAGGGACTCAAAATTCTTTTTCTGCGATCACGGAAACATCATTTGACAACCAATGCCTCCTGCCTTTATCTGTGCAGCAGCTGAAGCTTTCTGTAATGATAACGTCAGGTTTGTAGCTGAGGCTGTAAAACCATCAATCACATCATCACTTAGCTCCAAGCTGCAGCTGGACAGCAGTTAAGGGTCGGGAGGCATTTTGTTGTCGCCTGTCTGTTGCACAAAAAGTTGCCCACCATAATACAGACTTCTAAGGAGTGCACTGAAGCCAAATCCTGTTGATTTGTACGACACCTGCCTCCTTCAGCTCAGATGGGAAGCAGAAAAAATTATTTCTTTCTGTTGCTCCACTGCACATGGCCTTTGCTTTTTGTTTGTTTCTCTGCCGTCTGCCTACACGTAAACAACATTAACAACACCATCTTGCCACGCATGCATACCTAACCTGCTGAGTTTAGTGTTAGATGATGGGACCAAGACATTGTCTTCCTACAGCTGTTTCTGCATTGTTGATTTCTGTTAGCATCACTATAACTACAGTTCAGGATCTAGTCTGGCTCAGCCACTTATGTTTGTTTTTTCTGAAATAATATGGGGTGGGGTTTTTGTTTGTTTTTCTAATGTATATCTGTAGGGAAATGACTTTAATTTTTCTCTTGCCCTTCCCTGTCCGTCAATGTCTAGTTCAAGGACACTATTCCTCACCCTCTAGCACCTGCCACCCTGCTGCCTTGTGTGGATGTTTCAGTGTAATTTAATGAGGTGTTTGGGCATGTGAATCCACATGAATCGTGACATAAAGAGTTTGGCACTCCTACAGTACTTGCAGATGTGGAAGAACATTGTCACTTTTTTAGTAGACAATGGGGACAAAGATGCTTGTAGTATGTAAAATACACTAGTGCAGATTTGCTAGCAGCGGAATCACTATTTTGGATTAGAATGCTTTTACTGTCTAATAGTTGATTGATAGGTGATTTGTTTAAGTGCTGTTGGGTAGAAGATTCATTACAAAATATGTTTTAGAAGTTGGCCAACATTCTCCCGCTACAACCCTGATGATCACTTTTTACTCGCCTTAGACCATTTCAGATACTTTATGTATCATTTCAACCAACCCCTAAACCTAGGGTATGGAACATACACACAAGCAATACTTAAAAAAAGCTCTAGACAAGGAAATAGCTTCATTTATCTCTCAGATACACAGTTGTTTGCATGACTCTAAGAACAATGACGTTCTGTTTGTCCTAATCTGAGTCCACCCACACCAGCATGTACCCTAGAAGACTCTGCTTTTTATTTCTTTGTGTATTTACTGAATACTTTCAAATTAGGCCTGAGATTGTAGGATGGAAAATCCTATTGCTTGTCTGAATTGGCTGTAATAATGCTCTGAGTGAAAAACTTCTTTCTGCCACTCAATGAATCTTACCTAATCTGCAATAATTTTGGGGGAAGTTAAAACTGTAAATTACATCCACAACTCATCTTAAAGGCAAGGTTCACTTGTAATTTATTATGCATGACAAAGACAGCAGTGACCTTTCTAGTCACTGACAGTGAATTATAGATTTATTAGATAATAGCTGTTTTGGAGAAACATGTACCACAAATGTATAGTTTCCTTTAATGTCATGGTAATAACCCCACACTTTCCAGCCTGGACCTTTACAGCCTTTCATCTCTGTTTGTCAAAGCAGTGAACTATAAAGCTGGACGCTGCAGTTTCCACTGTTCACTGCTTTACACTGATTTAGCACCACTATCTACATGCCTTCACTCTCCAGCAGAGAAACTATGCTCCTTTCCTTTTTTGCAATCACTTGTTGTGTAATTCAACTTCATTTCTTAGTTTTTGTACTCTAGATTATATGTTAAAATACCTCCAAACCATCACTACCAACACTTTTGGGTCTGTGAGTTATCTGTGTTTCTGAGCCTGATATACAAGTGTTAGTTCAGCACTGAGGATTTCCTTGACAGGACCTTGTCACCACAGTATAATAACAAGGGGCAAACCCTTATCAGCTAGTTGAATGTTATGCAAGTCTTCTGAACATCTTATTGACAAAATCAAGTGATTGCAGTTTTTTTCATTAATTTATGAAAAGACGCATTTCAGTTGGATTATAGGCTACATAGTTTTTTTTATCCATAGCAACTCAAAATAATGTTTAAAACATTTTGCTGTAAAATTGAATATGCACCATTTAAAGCAATTATGTTTGCAAATTAAAGATTGAACAGAATCAAAATAGATGAACAGTGGACAGTTCATAACTCACCAGCTACCAGAATAATCACATTTTTACAGAGTGCATCCTCTGTAGTCCATGCATACTAAAAGTTAAACATTACTATTTCTCTACTGCAGATACAGTGAGAGTAACATGCTTTATTAACTACCTATTGGCTTCAATAATCAAAATGCAAACACTTATGTAAGTGTTCACAGTAAAACCTTGTTGAAATACTGTTAGAATAGTAATGTTTTGCCATCAATTTCCTCTGAAAACATTGAATCACCAGCGTGTTCGACCCTGTTTGTTCTTCACCTGTGATGACACTGCAAATGTTCTTTGCGGGTGCTTTTTGTTTTTGCCTTGTTCCAACTCATGTTTGGATGATAATAGTGGCCTCAACCTGTCAGGTGCCGCTCTGCTTTAAAATCAGGCCGGTGATAGTTACCTTGTGCCACTCCTTTTAATCTGAAAACCCACAAAACGGTTGCCTTCACTGCGTGTTAGCCTGGTTACACCATGTCCGTGCCCTTCAGTTTGTGATTTAATTTCAGTTTCTCACCTGCTGAACTTCACCTCACTGTTTTTGTAACGTTGTGTGTGCAGATGCGTCTTTATGTTCGGGTTGTACTATTGATTTCTGTGTTTTTTGTTTGTTTTTGCCATTGTACTGTAACAGATTCAGTGCAGTTAACACAGTTTGAATCTTCAGCATTTACAACTCACCGGCTAGTTAGAAGTGTGTCTTAGTACAGGAATAACACAATCTTCCACTAGCACTGCAATGGTTTTGGTAATGAAATTTGATTTCTTTAGGTATCACAGATCATTAATAATGAGTCCTGGAATTTGGAAAACTGGAGTTTTCCAACCTTTTATTCTATTTTTGGGGCAAAAAGGTTTGGTTTGGGAACATTTATTTTTAGAAGGGATGTTCTTTTATTATTTTATCTGGATTTTTTTGGGGACTGTAGTAAGTAATAATGTAATAATGTTGAAAGTCCTGTTTAGTGAATTTCTTTTAATAGTTTGATTGTTTTTGGTTGGCACAAAAGAACCAGTGTGATTGTTCCTAGAAATGTAAATCCACGCTGTCATCCTCTATCGGGCTGAAGCCTTTTCAAACATAATGTGATTTGCAGCACTTATGAAAGTGATCTGATTGCTAGCTGTACCTTTTTAAACACATGGCATCAATGTCCTGCAGGACCTTTTACCTCAAAGCAGATGAACACCCAAGTAGAAGGAGCATTTTACAATCAGCTGTTCATCATGTGGTTCAGTCCTGGTGTCAGTTCTGCATTTACTTGGAAAGGGATATATGAAGACATACATGAGGACATTTTTAAGATGATGCAGTGGTCTGCATAATACACTTGACATGTGTTTAAAAGATCGTTTAAATTGTACCTGTGTATTTCCTGTGACCATGTAATTGCAAGGTATAATTTTCATTCTCAACTAACTTGAGATTCCAAGCCAGAGTTACAGACTTCCATGTGAATATCATGAGTTCATATACCTGTAGTGTTTTTTGGACATAACTATTGTACTAATATTTACTCGTGCATATTCAGTGTTTTTGACTCCAAAAACTGAAAGAATACTAGCTGGAATTAAGATTCTTCATATGAACTGTGTTTACACAACACTCATGAAAGCCACCTTTCAAAGCAGTATCACATCTTGCATTGTAGTTGATATTTTTTCCTTTTAAAGCACAAATTCAGTCTTTAAAGGAAATTAATTTTCAAGTATTGATTTTTCTATCATGAGTCAACAGTGTTACTGTTTTTTGCTTTGATAACAGTCTGAGTTGTGATTTTAGAGATTGGGATTTGAATCTCACTAACACTTTGTTTGGGGTTCATTTCCCACCGGGACCATCTGTACTCATGTATTACTCGCTACTGTAAGGAGCTTTGGCTTAAAATGCCCACTGAATGGCAAATGTTATGTCATCTGTGGTGAAATCTAACCAACAGGCTATGCAGTATCTCATCCATGGATCTCTTTGTCCCTTTCAACACCCTCACCTCTTCTCTAAAGCTAAAAGAGTTGATTTGACTTGTTTGTAAAAGTTCTTAAAAAAAATATGCAACCCTGTTAGTTTTCCCCTCTTAGAAATCCTGTTTGAATCTTGACGGAGAGAGTTCCTCCTCCTGATGTTTGTCCTGCTGATAATTATTTGTTAACACTATTTAAGGTGGATGCTCGCAACGGGATGTTTTAGGCCAAATTATGCACCAAAATGAGCATAACAAGCATGTTTTCGCAGTGTGATCCGTGTGACCCCATTCATGCTTAACGGCCCTCATCTCATTAAAATGAGTTGTCATTTTGATATAAAACTCTAAATACCCATTTGCTGTCAAACCTCATGTTGCATATTAGTCACAGTGATATAATGTTCCTTGTGACTTTTGCATGTCCCTATTTGCTAAACTTTTCAGGGTTTCCTCAGAGGTTCTTAATCTGGTCAAACATCCTGTTGCGTGAACACTTCCAGCCTTTAAACTGTCTTCTGAAATGCTTGACTGGCAGGACAGACCTTTTCACCCTTGTGTATTTGATTGTACAGAGATTTTGTAAATAATATTAATATGATATATTCTACACCAGCAATCTGTCTGTTGATAAAGTTGTTTCAACTGTTCAGGGTCAGGCTTCCCAAGACATGACTCGGCACTTAATTTACAATCCCAATGCAGACAGAAGACGAGACAAACCACTTTCCTCTGTAACTTTATCACCTTTACCAACGTCACCAGAGCCGTGATAAATAGTATTAGCAAATACCAAGTCAGTTTTAACCTACTTGTGGTATATAATTGATATTTTTTCTCACTAGATATATCTGTAGATGTTTTTCTGTGATTGTCCAAAATCTAATCTGGTATTCAGTGCCTGTGTTTACATGTGTTAACCTCTCCAATTGGAACAGGGTTTTTTTGCATGTATTGTCACTTTAATATAGTTTTCTTAATTCCATCCAGGCCCATTTTACTTTGACTGAAAAAATAAAAATGATAAATAAGTCATACTTACTCTAAATGGTGATGGTGAACTGAAGGGGAAATGTGGTATGTTGATGTTGAATTAGACATTATTTATTTAACTGTCTAGGTGTCTGTTTTCTGTCTGCGGGATTTCAGTGCCGGTTGTTCACATTGGCTCCTCTGTGATCTGGATCTTCGTGTGATAGTTTTGGGAAGCCCAGTGCTGGTTGTTGGCATCAGATCTGCTGCTGCTGCTTTTAACTCCGGTTTGAAATTAGAAAGGGTTAAAGAGAAAAAAAATGACAGTTAAAAAAATGGCTTCCTGCCTTGTGCAACGCCTATGTACTGAAGTGAAGAGATTTTTTAAAAAGAAATTAAACTAAAACTGGATGAGAAATTTGTTCTGGGTGTTTTTTTTACTCTTGTGTATGAAAACATGAAAAATGAAGCAAGTAATGAGAGGAAGACAGTCATTTCTTCAATAAAGGAAAAGACAAAACTTTAAAGAAACAAAATAGAGAAAAAGAGAAATAGCAGAAGTAATAGTTACTTTTTGAGATTTGTGAAAGCTTTAAATCCTATATAAGGATAAAAAGAATGATGCGACTGCTGACAGTTTCATTAACATTTTAGTTTACATAAGAGTGAACAATGCATTTAAAGTGAAGCTATGCTAATGAATTTGGGGGATGGGTCAAATATGTCCCATGGCACCTGATGGCAAAACAATCCAATAGCAAACATACAAGTTTTGAGATTCTGCTAAAAATAAATCTCAAGAGAAAATTACTGCATAAGGACTATAGGAATATTGTATGTCAGGAGTATGTTCACACCATAAAAAGTGCTATAACACACATGTCATGATGTCCCTTGTCAGTAATACAAAGAACCATATGGAAGCCTGCAGCTGGTAGTGATGGCGAAAGCATTCAGAACCTTTACCTAAGTCACAATGCCACAATGTAAAAGTCTTGCATTGAATGTTATATAAGTAATAGTACATTAGCTAAATTTACTTCAAGTGTTAAAACTACTCAAGAAAAATGTCCTCTGTGGTGATTATTCAGCAGTATAAGGATGATTATTATTATTTTGCTGGTGTAGCTTTAAGTTAGCTAGCTTTATTTTAGCTTCACTTTGGTATAGCTAGCTGATCGAAAACAATACAGTCGATTAAATGTACATGTCCCAGCTCCTTAGTAGAACAATATGGAAGAGAATATGAAAATAAGAGTTTTAATTTACTTTATAAGTAGGCGTAGACAATGCAAGGGTTTTCTGTACTGGAGGTTAAACGAAAATATTAAGCTTACTATTCCTTTTACACTCCCATTTTGTTAACTGTATTTTTATGTTATTTATGTAGCTTAATCATGTCTGAAAACACTGCGTTTTGTCTGTTTTGGCGCTCCAAACAACTAAGAAAATAACATTATTAGGCTGCATAGGGTTTTTTATGTTAAAAAACTAATTGTACAGAAACACCGACGTCTTTGGAGATAAGTAACATTATCTTTACCGCAGGAGATAAAACAATTGCGACAAATATTATATGGACCTCTTGTACCAGACAGGTAGTGTTCTTATAAAATGTAGCAATAAAAATACACCACAGTGAAACAGGGGACCTAACTGATATTGAAACACATTTCATGTCATTGGGGGTATCTCCTCCTCTTCCTCCTCCTCCTCCTCCTCCTCCACTCCCCCACTTATCTTCAGTTTGCGGCTTAGTTTTGTTGCAGAGCACCTTCAGGGTGCAGGAGAGGCTGCAGCAAGAAAACTTTGTTTGTTAAAACATTTGTTTTCAATCGCCATTTTGTGCTTCTGCCGAACAGCTGAGCAATGAAGCGGTGAAAGAGGAGCAGAGACGTCTTGAAGCGGAAAGTCAACACACACTTTCTTTTTGGTGTTTTTTATCTTGTTGACTTGCACTGATGGTGAGTTTTAACCTCCCCTCTCTCTCTCTCTCTCACTCTCTCTCTCTCTCTCTCTCTCTCTCTCTCTCTCTCTCTCTCTCTCCATTATCTCTTTTTCGACATTTTTGTTTTTCTGGTAAACTTAACCCATTATGAATTAGTATTAGCCCACGCTCTCCTACTCTATTTGCTACTATTTACTTTGGTACAAAAAAATCCACATGTTGCAACAAAGGAGCTTATTATAAATATTTTGAATTAGAAAATAACGTTAAATGGATTCAAATGTGAAGTTAAACCATTTTCTTTAATTTTTGGCCTTAAAATACAGTGAATACAGTAGCCTAATCTAATAATGTATTGTCTGGCTATTTTTGTGGCAGACTACATTAATTTCACCCATTCTGAATTTATGTAAATTTATTATAATTTTTAAGCTAGTTCCGCTGCTTGAACTGGTGTTGGTGCTTGTGGCTGTTTTCATGGCTCAGTGCCAGTTGACTTTGCAGCAGGAGGGTCTCTGGTGATGTAAGGATGCTGTCGTTCAACACACACACACACACACACACACACACACACACACACACACACACACACAGAAACTTTACAACCTGTTTGTCGAGATAACCTTTTTAAACAACAGATGACAAAGCAAAATAAGCTGCACAGAAACCTTTGGACGGGTGCCTGAGAGCAATTTCAACAGCATAGATATGAACTCCCTTCTTATGTTTTAAAAAAAGTCTCTGAAGTCTCTGCCCTTTCCCACCTTCTTACACACACAGAAACACACACATACACACACACACCCTCACATTCACAGCTTGTTTGTCCAGATTGTTCAAGCTTTCGCCTGATTGGGTTTCCGTAACGGCTCAAATCGGACCAAGTAGCTGAAATGCAAAAACGGCACAGCTTGTGAGAAGGCCTGAGCTTTTCAAATGTAAACACATGCTGCTTCTCTGCTGCTGGTTTGTGCCAACAAGTGTTTGAGACACCTTAATGGGATGAACCAAGAGTGTAGCACTTAGCCCCGGGGAGTGCTTATCAAATGCAAACAACCAGGATGTAACAGTTAGCATTTCAGCCACTGAAGAATTCAACCACACAGCCACACTGAACCACTACCAGCTCCAGATGATGCAATCCATCGCAAAATTTACCAAAAGCAACATATAGGACCTAAGCACAGACCTGTTAAAACTCATGTCAACTAAAACAGAAGAACGGTGGGCCAGGGCCGGGCTCACAGTATGACTGTCAGATCATAAAATCATAAATACAACACACAACAGCAAACTGGCATAAGAGAGTCAGGGCTCCCATTGAAGCTTGTTCACCTAATTTAAAGGTACAATGTGTAATATTTGGCCACGTGCTCCAAACAAATAGGAGGCGGCATTTCACCTCCTCGTCCCCCTCAGCCAGGGTATTCTCTGAGTGATTCTGCTCCTCTGCTCTTTTCTGATCACATGTTATGTTAGAACTTATCTTTATAATAACCCTTTTTATGTGTTTCTGGATTAGCAGGCACTGCTTTTTCTGCAACAATGAAGTTCAATTTGTGCGATGATCTGCAGGAAGGGGCTTCTCTTCTACCTGTGTGTGTTAAGAAATACAACAAACAACAGCGATAGTATTTCTGATAGTGGATGGTCAGATTTTAATGGGGGGGATTGAAACTCCAGGAGAACCTCGTGCAAAAGGATAGAATCTTTTGTTAAATGTGGCATTTGTTCCAAGTGGACACATTATAATTGCATGCAAGTATATTTGCACAAACATCTGTGTACAGTACATATGCATGTTTTTAGACTTGCAGAGGCATGTTTCAACAGTTACAAAGTTCTAAGATACTGCCGTCTGATGTAAAGGCTGAACGTCTCATCAAGGAAATAATCCATCAAACTTATGTTCCTTCACCAATGTGTTGTGTTTAGTAGATGGCAGCGCTCAATGTAAACTAGATTAGATGCATGGACAAATGGACCAGAAAGTAGCTTTAACTCTTTATGATGCTGACATTCACAGCTTAACGTCTGCCTGTTGTGGTTTCTGTGTTTTTCAGTGACCGAGGACAAAGAAGGAGCAAAAAGAAAGGGAAGAAGGGCCTGTAAGTTTCCTGATCTTCAAGCAAGCGACTGCGGCTTTTGACAGCACAAGCGCAGCCAATGAAAACGTGCTGTACATTTAGAGACAAAAGGAGAACACTGAGGAGTGGAGTTGTCCCTTGTAACAGAGGGAGAGGAAGCTGATGTCAGTCTGCCTTGTGATTGGCTGGAGTGATGGCAGTCACCAAGAAGGAGAAACTCAATAGAGGCAGAAGGGGGTCAGGGGTCATGGCCCCACCGGAAGGTGGCTGGGGTTGGATGATCGTGGCTGGTTGTTTCCTCGCAACCATCTGCATTCGGGCAGTCACCAGGTGAATGTGTGTGTTTGTGTGCATGTGTCTGGAGTTTGGAGTTTGAGGAGTAAGATCATGGGCAGCACAACAGCTCGCCCCCTACTGGGTAAACTTAACTAGTAGGTATACAAGTTAGCAATGTAATGGGCTATAGCAAACACTAAAAAAATCACTGAAGGAGTAAGCATAACTGGTGGAGTTTTTATTTTCAGTTCCTTAGGAATGTTTTGTTGATCTGGATGATTTGTGTAAGTTAGTATTTTAGATTTTCCCATCAGAGGAAGATTTGAGCTCTTATTAAATGCTGGATTTGCAGTATTGTGTGGCATACGGTTCTGCCGTGCAAGGCTTCATGCTCTTAGCTTTGGTCATTAGCACCTTTATGTTATTTCTTGGCAACACTCCATTCCCACTCAGCTCACATTGTCTAAGCCACTAACCTGATTTAGCAGCAATATTTTCTTTTTTCCACTAAGACTTTGAAATCCTGCTGAGATGTTTCCATTTTCCAAATTTGCACAGCCAGCACAATTCCTCCAGAATTCAGCTGTGAGCTGACAAATGCTTTCCACTGCCATTACCTTTTTAATATATGTACAAAATGTGTAAAATGAGTAGGACAGGACAGAAATTAAATTGAGATATGTCACAATCTACATACAGTAGATACTTTAACTGCTGGGTAGCTTGTTTATTATTATTATATCTAATCTGCAAAGTAACTAAAGCTGTAATCACCAGTTGACTGTGGGAGGTGATTAGTGACTGGCTTTTTCCCCCTCTTACCGCAACTTTCACTAAAGTTTGGTCTGCTCTGGGCAGATGCCATGTGGCCTGGAGTGATCTCTGTGGTTACATAACAGACAATGAGAGTCATAAAAATGGGTCAGGGAGGACAGCCCTCAGATTGGTGAATGACAGCCATAAACACCCCACTCAACTCTAGTTTATCAAATATTTGATGTCAGCTCTCACCTTCTGTACCCTTTAATGACTTCCTGAATATAATAAATGTGTTATTATAAAGTACACCATATCATGGTCTTGCAAAACTTTGTGCCCCAAGTTTATGATGAGGCGGTAAACTGGTAGCACCAACATTTGCGGTGTGGTCTTTGGTTTCTCAAATGAAGTATTTTTTTGAGATCCGGGTTCAATCCCCTACTGTGACCCATCCACAATTGTGTCCCTGAGCAAGACACTTAACCCCTAGTTGCTCCAGAGGCGTGTGACCTTGTCTGACATATACAGCTATTGTAAGTCGCTTTGGATAAAAGTGTCCGGTAACTGTAAATACATTGTTTGTGCAGCTCATCAACTACTCTATCTCCCTGTTACTAACAAACATGATAATGTATTGTGTTTTGTGTGGCTTTTCTTTCTAAGAAACAGCTTCCAGACCGTGACAGCATATATAAAATAATGAAACGAGTATAGGTATAACTCTTGTGCTGCATCAGTGAGCCAAAGGGAAAGTAAAAATCAACATTGTACATATTGTACAACATAAGTATTATATATTTTTTGCAGACTGTTGCATAAAATGCACTAAATCCAAACTCCCTCTGCCTCTGTATCCAGATGTGTTTCCATGTTCTTTGTGGAGTTCCAGCTGCACTTTGAGAAGGATTATTCCACAACCGCCTGGATCCACAGTCTGATCGACTCCACCACCATGCTCTGTGGTAAGACCACAAGTACTAGCATCTGGAGGCATTGGGGTGTTTGTTGCAGGAAGTGTTTCAGTTATTTCTAAAAACTGTACTGTGAGAATCTTTAAGCATTTTTGCTATTTTCTCATAAACTACAACTCTTCCGTGAATGAAAGAATCTGACATGTATTCCGTATTTCTCTTTCACTGTATTCCGATGCAGATCCAAGTTTAATTTCCAGTGGAAATATATATATTAATTTGTAAAGACCAGGGTATATAAAATTACAAAATCATCATAGACAAATCATGAAGTGTTTGGCAACATCAAAACTGGAGTGCAATAAAAGATCAGTTTAAATAAAGTGCAAACATTATGCCTTTTATAAAAATAATTGACTCAGTAAAGTTTAGAGGTTTTATATCCCACATATAGCCTCTATGAGTTGTTGTGCGTGAATAGACAACTGCTCAGTGATCATCAGTCAGTAAAATAGTAATCCACACAAACTGTTTCCAGCTCCTCTTGGTGGCTTCCTTGGAAATCACCTTTCCTGCAGAGCTACAGTGATCCTGGGAGGTCTGCTGTCTTCTGCTGGTCTGGTCCTCAGCTCCTTCGCTTCCAATTTGGAATATCTCTACATCTTCATGGGCATCCTTACAGGTACACACCTGCAAGCTGAACTTCAATCCGCATTTCACCATTTTTGAGTTTAAAACTTTTTTTTGCCTTAAGTGGCTCAAAATCTTAGGTATTACATTATTTACTGGGGCGGAGATTTGCTGCAGGTTAAATTGAGGTTGTCTTACTAAATGTAACCTCTGAAAACAACATTAAAGATCTTATTTGCATCTGCACACTTATACTATTGATATAAATAATCCTGTTTAGAGTATTTAATGTGTATTTTATGTTTAATTACTCCTTAAACCTTCACTGTAGTACTCATAAAGTATAACATAATACACCCCAACCCCATAAATGTAAGAGTCTGACCCTTTGAGTCCACACTTACTGATGTCTGTTTTTTTTATTAATTAAAAACTAAATACAAGCACTTAGCTGTTTGTTTGGGAGATACACACTTAACATTTCTAAAGACATTTCATGGTCCTGTGGAGGTTGAATGCACTTGAATGTAATACGATGCAATGCATGTATAATGACATGTGTTCAGATTTGGCAACCTTTGGTAGGTTTTTGCCAAACTCCAAACCCTTTTATGCATCCTCCACAGGTCTTGGCTTTGCTCTTAGCTATACACCAGCCATAGCGATGGTTGGGAGGTACTTCAGTGAGAGGAAAGCTCTGGCCTATGGCATCGCCCTGTCTGGTAGTGACATCTTTACTTACTCGTTGCTTTGTTTTCATGTCATTAATACCTTCCTTTCCCATCCTCACTTCTACACCTTCATTCACTTTTCTTTCTACCTGACTTCTTTCACTGTTTTTCTTCATGCTCTTCTCTAGTCTGTTTTGAAGACCCTCTACCTGTGCTTCTCCTCTACCCTCCTTGCCTCATTTCATCCCATTAAATTCAATTTCACCTCATCTTCAGGTAGTGGCATTGGGACCTTCATCCTGGCTCCTGCAGTCCAACTACTTATAGAGCATTACTCCTGGAGAGGAGCTCTCCTCATCCTGGGAGGATTTGTTTCCAACCTGTGTGTCTGTGGTGCTCTGATGAGGCCGCTGGAACCAAGAGGAGGTGAAACGTAAGTCCTCTTTCCACTTTTCTAGGACTGAACTATATATTTCTTCATTATTGATTTGTTTATCAGTACTATATTTGATTAACTGATTAAGAGCTCCGACCATAAAGTGTCACATATTTTTTTGTGAACAACAATTAACAGTCAAAAACACAAAAATAATGAATTCACAATTAAAAACAGAGGAGAGCAGTACATTCTTAGAGCAACAGAATGATTGACATTTTTTTCTAGAAAAATAACTATCAACTGCCACAAACATTTGATGGACTTATTGCTTAATTAACTACTTCAGTAGTTCTACATGTTGAGAAATATGCTTATTCCCTTTCTTGATGAGAGTTAGATGAGAAGATTGATACCACTATCTATGCCTGTGTGCTAACTGTGGAGCTAGAACGACATCATATGTTGTATGTTTAATCCACACACAGGCTGAAAAGTAAAAATGTCAAGTTGTGGTTTTGCTGTGAGTAGTGACCTCTTGAAGTCTTGTTGTCACCGAGGGTACAAGGCAACCAGCAAAGACTTTGGGAAGTCACTGCCCCTGGCCAAGAATTAGTCCAGCACATAAGCTCTTGTTGAACCACAACTTGTCTTTAGTTAATTACTTAAAAGGTGCTGGTAGGCACATTTTTAACTGGACAAAGCAGGCAAGCTGTCTCCCTCTGCTTCCAGTTTTTATGCTAAGCTAAGCTAAGCTAACTGTATCCTGGCACTACTGTAGCTCCATAATTCATTTACATTTATCCATTTAACTGACACTTTTTGTCCAAAGCGACTTACAATCTATTTATGACAGCATTTATGACCTCTGGAGCAACTCGGGTTGACTGTCTTTCTCAAGGACACATTAGTGGATATGTCACAATGAGGAGTTGAACCCAGGTTAATGCACTGGCATGAGAGTGGTATTGATCTTCCCAGTTAACTCTGGCCAGAAAGCCAATAAGTATATCTCACCTGAACTAATCCTTTAAGAACTAAATTGTACCAAATTTACTTTTTTCTATAAGGATATGGGAGAACAATATGGCAAGCTTGGAGAAAGCGTGCATGACGACAGTGCTGGATTCCAATGACACCAAACAAGTATCTGATTGCAGCCAAGTGGAGCCTAAACAGCTGGAAATGAACCACTTAAAGGATACACAAAGGCTTCTCATAGCCAATGGAGTGCTCAAAAACTGTGGACTTGAAAACAACAAACTAGGTTTGGGGAACATAGTGCTGCTATCAAGTCCGAACCTGCCTCATCCTGGTTTAACAGATCTGAAGATAGCTGAATGCATGTTATTTAGCAACAAGCTAACAGAGACAATGCTAGGGGAGATCAAACTCACAGATGCTAAAGTAGCAAATGGTTGCACAGTTGAGGACTTGAAATCAGAGGACAGGATGAACTTGAACAACAAGTCAGCTGACATGGATGCTAAGATAGAAGATTCAGAACTCACTGAAACCAGACCAACAGATGCCTATCACTTAGGTAAAACCGTTAGCCCTCCTACACAGCCTTTGTTGAACACAAATTTCATCCAGAGGTCGCTGTCTTAGTCTCAAGTCCAAAGAGGAGTTTGGATTTCTGGTGTTACCAGACTTCCTGATTCTCTCTGTGTCGCTCCTGTTTCTGGCATATGGCTGCAGCGCTCCAATAGTGTACCTGGTTCCTTATGCCCTCAGTGTGGGAGTGGGGCACAAGCAGGCTGCTTTCCTCATGTCCATATTTGGAATCAGCGGCATTGTGGGCAACATCACCTTTGGATGGATCACAGACAGGGAGTAAGTAGGGTCAAGAGGTGTGATTTGTGTGTGTGTGAAATAAATGCCAGGTATTTCATTAAAGCCCAGTATTGATAGATTTCCTTCCCTCTAGGTGTCTGAAGAGGTATCGTATGCTGAGCTATATGGTGGCGATAGGCATGGAGGGCCTCTGCTGTATGTTCATCCCTCTCCTTCACTCCTTCTCCCTCCTGGTCCCATTTTCCGTACTGTACGGGTACTTTGACGGGGCGTATGTAGCGCTCATCCCGGTGGTGACGTCTGATGTCGTGGGCTCCACCTACCTGACCTCCGCTCTGGGTGCGGTCTACTTCCTGCATGCCATTCCCTACCTGGTCAGCCCACCAATAGGAGGTAAGTGTTCATGGATTTATTAACTTTACTTACTAACCCTAGCTGTTTGAAGGTGTCCTCTAAAATTCTTGAGGGTATTTCCGTCACATTCATTTTGAAATCTTGACATACAAAACATGGATACGACTTTTGTCAGGGATTTTTACGTTGGCCCTTTACTTCTTGCATAATCTTTAGACTACTTGTTTTTTTGCATTAAAGGATTTAACCTGATTTCCTGTCCATTTCACTAGTGTAAACATCCATCATTACAAAATATTTATACACAGTTTTTATACACAGGAGAACAAGAAAGGGACTTCTAAGATTTCAAATCCTAGAATCACAGCTAGTTGCCATCTTAGAGCCAGATAACACATTTGGTATTTTTGCCCTAAAGGTTTGTGCTTTTTTCCACTAAGCTATAACACATATTTCATTTTTCTCTATCTTCAGGTTGGTTAGTAGACAGGACTGGAAACTACACAGCAACCTTCTTCCTCAGTGGGGCTTCCTTCATGTTCAGCTCTGGGGTCCTAGCAGCTGCTATGTTAGTCAGACACTGCTGGAGGTCCAAATCTAACTCAGCAGTACATCTAAGTCCTAATCACACTGCTGCTGCAGCTAAACAGGGAATCATATGATGTGTTAATATGCTAACCCTCAACCTGGATGTGCACCTCATGGCAGCTAAAATGCGGGTTTACAAAAAATATAGTAACAGTGCTATTCTGATGTACATCATACGCTGCTGATATGTTTTAGACATATGACCCAGAAATCAGGCTCAACAAGAGCAGTGGCCAGAAGACACAAAGCTGCCAGAACATGTGTCTTTCAATTAAAACAGAGAAGAAATATTGTGACTTTAAGACAGACAGACTGTGTTATAATGAGTTTTCTGTTTGTTGTTTAATGTGGATATTTTATTTTGTAAAACCAAAGTGCTTTCTTACTTAATGGTCACCAAAGTTTGCAAGCATGTTGCCATTAACATTCACAGGCTTTAGGGAGCTTTCCTGTTATAATGAGATTCAAACGGTTTGTGCCAATTTACTTTAGTTTCTAAAGTGTTGCTTTTCCAGGTTGACAACTATGTTTAACATTACTACATGTTAGGCTACTCTGTGCAGGTAGCACTGTGTATATAATCATATTTACACAACTGTTTTCATGATACTTCTGTTCTAGTAGCCTTTTTTAAACATGTTTACATTGCTAGCTGTCAGCTTCCCGCTGTGTTTGTGTCATATCAGAAGAAGCAGAAGAACGTAATTCATTTGCATGTGTCATGATCATGTAAAAAATGGTAATGATCCTGCACACCATCTAGTCTTAGTGGAAGATGCACAGGACCAAAACACTTTAAATAATTTTGACCTTACTTATCAAACAATCTATGGTGGATATTTCTCGTCAAATATTTTTGATGGTATTAATGTGAAAACAAATGATAATTTCAATACCTCAGATTGCACTGCAAGTAGTTGTAACAATATAAAACTTTCTTTTAGCCTGTACCACTGGAGCTGGTCTCCAGCAGGAATAAATATTTGGAAAAGTGATAATACCAAGTACAAATGCGGTCGAGTCCAAGACGAGACCAAGACCATCAAAAAGTGGTCTTAAGACCGGTCTTGAGGCCAAGACCAGTCTCAAGTAGTACAACACTAGTGATTAGTGACTAGGTATTACTAGAAAGACCTTAGAAGAGTCTTGCTATTTAAAAAAGGTAACTTTATCAGTGAGTTTCCTTTTTCTAACAGGAAAATCATAAAACTGAAAATCTTACACATTCCTTTAACTTAAAGTTTGTGATTTAATTTTATAATTTTAATGTTATCATTTATAGCAAAAAATAAATAAGAATAGTGCCAGTGACTTATGCCAAGTTCTAGGTCTTTGAGTTTGTATAAGTATGTGAACCTCTGTTTCAGACTGTGAAAATCACATTAGAAATATCACCGAAGACCATGAAACTGTATGATGGTTGTGTTTGGTGTGCCCTTATCAACACTTGAAAAGAGCATAAATGTGACAGTTTTCTTAAATAAAAAAATGTATTCCCTCATTCTATGAGGGTGTTTTATGTGAAAGTAGCATGTGATCCAAGTTTTGTTTATTATTAGTTTGTGGCTTTATTTTTAATTGTATGAATGTTTTTTAATTTGTAATAGGGGACATTTTAAATTTTGTGGCTGTTGTGGTGAAGTCTGTGGAAATATTACATGATTTGAACGGTTAGTTTCGCCCCGGTCAAATATTTTATCGCCCCAGCTAGACGGTAGCTAGCTGGGGTATCTGAAGATGAAACCGTCTGCTGGCCAGCAGGTAACTGTGAACATTAACTAACTTTTGGGGCTAACGGTTAGCTGAACTGAATTGAAATCTTTCTACATCCATGGGTTACAGAAGTAACGTTAACAATCGGTTCCTCTAAAAGATAATTACCCTGATTTGAAGGTAACATTAAATATTATGTTTGATTAAAAAACAAAGGTTAAAAGGTTTTATCTTGTTTCTCAAATTTGGGCTCTGTTATGATTGAAAACAAAAATGGCGGCTACTGTAATATGACGGTAGAAAAGTCGCAACTAGTCGCAACGTTGAAAAAAAATGTTACCTCTGTGTCGGTGACCCTCTGCACAAACTGGGGCTAGCTCAGTCTTAACAAACCTAGTCCTACCTTAATCCGTCAGATATGTTTTAACTAAACAGCCTTTTGAACAACTGAAGACCATCGAAACCCAAAAATGTCCTCACTCCACCAGTGGTGGAAAATATCAAAGTTGGGTCTACGTGATAGGGTACTTACTGTAAGTTAAACAGTTTTGAGGCACATTTAAGTATTTCCATTTTATGCTATTTATTTTATACTTGTACTTCATTGTATTTATCTAACTTTAACTATATATATTATTTAGCTCAAGAATAAAATAGAATCTTTATTTGTACATGTACAACAAAATTCAATGCAGTCCGATCAGTGCAAAAACGGTTTAAATATAAAAGAGCCTCTAAAAGTAGCTCCAAATATACATATTAAAAAAGAGAGATTCTAAAAAGAAAGACAAAATACACCGTATATATAAACAATTTCAGGATAGATACCTTAATATTGCATTTTCAAGTAGTGTTTAAGGTTGGAGGTTGGAGGTGGAAGGTAGATCAAACTCAAAAGGTACTTTTAGTGTTACTCAGAAGAGACAAGTAACCTCCAAACATTGTAATGGTGTCACAGAAGTTTGTTGTTAATTCTCTCCCTGTATTGGTGTCCTAAAGATGCACAGCAGTAACTCCATGAAGGACATTTCATGTCAGAATCTTCATTTGGCTTCGGAGATACTGTTGCACAGTTGGTGTGAAGAAGCGTCAGAGTGATGATCTGTTTGTTCATGTAAATTGAAAATATTATTTGTTTCTGGATTCCTGAAGTAATAATAAGCTATTCTGTTTTGTTGAATCTGTTGTATTTGCAAGATGCAAAATTTTATTTTACTTTTTACAACACATGGTTGCACATGAATAATAATTTAAATATATACACAAAACAATATACTTCCATTTACATACATATATATTCTGTTCTGTTGGTTCTCTTCTGTTTGGTTATGTCATGATGAGTTTAATCTAATTTGTAGCAATGTATTGTGCTCTATTATTTTCTCTTCTGTTTTGATCTGTTCTTTTCTGTTGATTCTTTTTTGTTCTATTGATTCTGTTCTGCTCTGTTTTGTTATACTGCATTCTGTTTTACAGTAGAATACATCTCACTCTAATCAGAAAATGAAATTACCCTTAAAAGTTAGCTGTTAAATTTAATTGTCACTGTTATTTATGTACTGTGTTTATCTTATTCAAGTGTCTGTGTTAAACACAGCTTTTAGAGGTGTACTTTGCATTTTGGCTTTCGTGTAGTTTCCTGATGTGCCAGATACAGAGGACATGATGTCACATCAAGATAATTCTAGCAGCAGTGGTGTGATGTTTCCAGAGCTACCACTTAGCAATGTTAACATTCAGCAGTCAAGACATGTCTGTTGAACTGTTTTGTTAACTTGTTTTTCAGCTTAAAAATGGAAGTACAAATATCCACTAAGTATCAATTATCAAAACAACTTAACAGTGTTATACACTAGAGCCTGTAAAAGGCAAGGAGTTACACAAAAAAACATTACAGATTTTCAACACAACATCACTGTGTCTAACCGTCTTCAAGTATCCATTGATTTTTTTTTTAAAAAGTTAGCTACTTGACGACAGGACCATTTCACCTTTGGCGAACTTGTTTGCAGTGTAATTTCCTCTGAATAACTTGAAATATAAATGTAGCTGACATCCCTTTGGGTGTGTAAAAAAAACGTAAAAATGTAACAAAAGAAATTAAATGAATTTACTGCACATCCACTTTTATATTTGTAAGTGTGTGCTTAGTTGTGTGTTTGTGTTACAGATCTGGCAGTGTGTGTGCAGGCACTGGGTCTTGTCCTCTCCCATCCCTTGCCCTTGCACCCTCCAGACTGGGTTCCACTCGTTCCACTACACAACAGTTACAACAGGCTGAAGCCACAAGGAGGCAGTAGACACGTGAGCAGCTTCGGGGTGTTCAGTCCGTCAATTACTTGTTGAGGATTTCATACATAACAAAGTTTATTCAAAACAATTGATCTAGCAGCAGAGAGCTACTGGACATTGAGGAAGTGAAAATGGTGCTTAATGAAACGAAAATAACAGAACTAGGTTTAAAATGAACAGAGAAAGGGACAGAGCAAATTACAAAGCACTGCCAAAATGTCTTAAACACTCTTCTCAAAAGTCATCCACATGCTCTTTCTATCCTGTCTTTGGATAGATCTGAAGTGTGTAAACTTGTATAACTGGGTTGCATAATTAAATTATGTGATTTTTAGTTTCCACAATGGAATAATAAAGATGCCATTGCAAATTTTCAAGCTGTTGATAGGAGACGCCAAAAGTGTTGGTGAATTGGTTTGATTTTGGACCTTTTATGATTAATAATTGCAAAGACCAAGAGAGGGGTGGATTCCTTTGTGAGTTACATCACTCATGTTATCAGATAACTGGGCTTACCCCTGTAACCATAAAAAGTAAATTTCCCTCTTAATGACTGCCACAGGTACACACAAACACACACAGCTATTTTTGTGTAGTCTTGTGTGTGCAGCGTTCGTTATATATGACGATGAATGTGTGTTTTATTGCCTCTGGACTCGTACGCTTATCTGTGTGATGGTGCATTCAGAGGAGTGTGTTTGTACAAGCGTGTGGGTGTGCGTGTGTGATCACTAAAGAGAACATCCCGTTCTGGCTGTATCTGCCCCCACACGGGGAGCCCTCAACCCTGCATCGTTGCTCTGCTGCAACCACTGTTGCGTGTTTTCTCTGCATCCTTAAACGAGACACGTGTTTGTCCGCAAATAAGACAGTACTTGTCTGCCTGTGTTTGGATTTATTTTTTACCTTAAGTCTCATATTTTGTGTATCTGCTGCTCTTTATCATCAGCTGATGTTTTGTTCTATTTGTATGAAGTCTTCAGTGACTCAGAAGTGTAATAAGAAGTAGAATTATGTCTCGTTCAGTACTTCAAAATACTTTTTGTCAATAAATGAGCTTGTGCAAGGCAATAACAATAAAAAGAGTTATTATGTAGACAGATATATACTTTTAGATCAAAGTGAAACAAGAAGTTGATATCAGTCAATATCAGCATGATAAAAGTATGTTCATTTTATTCTCTGTTATGTTGTCATGTCACAAATACCTTTGTAATCACATTTTAAGTCCAGTAAATGGTCTGCTGTGAGAAAGGACTGGTAACAGCCAAATATTTAAAAAGCTTGTTGTTGTCTGTAGACACATTCAGTGATCTGTGTGAAAGTGAGAAATTTGATATGGTAGTTATGTTTCCAGTAAACAGTTTTGTTTTAATCCTATAGTCTGTAATCCAAAACTGATCGGGAGCATAGTATTGTATGCACTGGATAAATTGTAGTTAGCTTCTGAGAGAGCATGTTTTGCTGACGCTGAAGTGGCAGTTGGGTCACATTGTCTCACCAGCAGATGACCCTCTTCAGGGGTCGATGACCACCAATACCTTCTCAAACTGTGGAAACACTGACTCAACTACTTGCCATTAATGATGGCAAGTCGGATGTATAAACCAGATGTAAGGTGACTTAGTATAAGTAGATTCAACCTCTATATGAAAAAGAGATGTCAACAACACTTGTTACAGTAAGTTCATCTTTTTTGGTTAAGTTGGTGAGATGTTAAGCCCAGCTGTTAAATGCCCCCATTTCCTCCAGGCAAATGACTTCCAACATGGCTGCCAGGTGCGTTACATCCCCTGAAAGCTTCCAAAGGCAGGCTCTGTGATTAAATGCTGTGTGTGTGTGTCTGTGTGTGGGTTTATGTGTGTGCTTTTCAGACAGAAGTTTCCACTGTGTAGGTGGATGCGTGGGAGGCAGGCGCAGGAGGGGTTTCCTCTGAGGTTGGCATCCCCGAACACAGAAAAAAACAAAAGAAAACACAAAAGAAAAAAGGACTTCCCCTGCTTCTGTAATGACACACACAGGCACACGTGCGCACACACAAAACCTCCATTTTTCTGTCTGATGTTCAGGTTAGAATATATTTAGTTGATGTGAAACACCAAAGCACGCACCAATCCATTGTCAATACTTGTCTTTAGTCTGTATTCTTGCTTATTGTAAAAGCCTCTAATCTGAATTGATCCGAGATTTTATTCAGATTCCACATAGACAATCATGAGACTGATTTCTTCTTCTTCTCCCTCTTCTTATTGTTCTGGGTTTCATCGGATCCTTTCAGTCCCATTACCACACAGGGCATACACCTGCATAGCAAACATGCAGACATTAACCTGGGTTCAGTCAGAAGTTATAGACTGCTGATCCACATGGGGGAGGCAAAGCCAATACGATGCTAGAGCAGAGCATTTAAACATGGCCACCATATGGGAGCATGTGCTTTTAAATATTCTTCAATAGTGCACAAAGCCTAATTATTTCTGCCAGATCCTTCTTCCATTTTCATTTGTTCACACAGGCAGTGAGAACAAATTTGGACAGAACATTTTCATATGCCAGATCAGAATCAGTTTGACCTTTGCATTGTTTTATGTGACGCTTGTGTAGTGTATAATACATACACTGTCCCATTAATTTTCATATGCTGTTTCCAGCCCAGCAAAAATATCACTCTGGAGAGAAGCACTGAGCAAGTTTTCATTTTGATTTAAATCAAATATTTTTTGCGACTTTAAGCACAGACACAGTTGAACTACAAAACAGCATTACTGATGTCAGCAGGAAACATGATCTCTCTCTCTCTCTCTCACGCACACACACACACACACAAACACACACATACACACACACACACACACACACACACACAAGACACCTGCGTTGTTGGTTTACAGTAGATTCACTTGCTGATAAACTTTTGTCATGCTGCAGCCAGGTGCGTGTGTGTGTGTGTGTGTGTGTTGTGTGTGTGTGTGTGTTTGAGTGTTTGTGTGTGTATGTGTTTGCTACCACATCACTCATACACACTTCTCTGTGGGAAGACAAACACGCTACTAAACACAAGACACTCCTGAGGAAGCACAGATGAAAAGGACACATGTAGACACTTCCTCACACACTCAGATGGTGTATGGTGTATGTTACCTTATGAAATCTTTATCTCACTTGTTTTATATACTTTATTTCTTATTGGTGTTTTTTCTTTATCTGACATATCTTAATTGTTATTTTGTGGTATTTTAGCTGTCATGTTTACTCCAACACAACTGTTGTGACTGTTTACGTAGTTATTAGTAAAAAAAAGAAAAGTTTCCTGTACTTTTACCAGCACAGGACAGTCACATTGTAGAATAGTCTGTGTTTATGTTTGTATTTGTTTATGTAAGTATTCCTTCATGGGTTTGACCTGATGGTTATAAACAGTCACAGCATAACGATTTCTGAAACCTGTGAACTCTGACTGCAGTTCTAAGAAAGTGGGCATGATAACCCTTGTATTAAGGTCAGAACAGTGTGGAAACCTGGTGATGCTTTCATTTTTGGTTTTACCCAGTATACTCAGTGACATGTACCCCTCCTTTGAAGAAGAAGGTGATCCTTGTGTAAGTGTTTTTGCAAATAAACAGATGCTTGGAAGACCAACTCACTGTTCACACTTTCTTTTACAGTAGTGAACATGATCAGTAATTAGCTTAAAGTGTGGCAAGAAGGTTTGCTGTGTCTGTCAGCGTAGTGTCCAGAGCATGGAGGTGCTACCAGTAGACAGGAGACGTGGAGGAGGCCGTAGGAGGCGCAACAACCCAGCAGCAGGACCGCTACCTCTGCCTTTGTGCAACGAGGAGCAGGAGGAGCACTGCCAGAGCCCTGCAAAATGACCTCCAGCAGGTTACAAATGTGCATGTGTCTGCTCAAACGGTCAGAAACAGACTCCATGAG
The DNA here is from genome assembly GCA_024633595.2 of Lepomis macrochirus. Taxonomy (NCBI): domain Eukaryota; kingdom Metazoa; phylum Chordata; class Actinopteri; order Centrarchiformes; family Centrarchidae; genus Lepomis; species Lepomis macrochirus. The sequence continues at coordinate 11,350,099 of JALXJV020000020.1, forward strand.
GGTGGTATGAGGGCCCGACGTCCACGGGTGGAGGTTGTGCTTACAGCCCAACACCATGCAGGATGTTTGGCATTTGCCAGAGAACACCAAGATTGGCAAATTTGCCACTGGCGTCCTGTGCTCTTCACAGATGGAAGCAGGTTCACACTGAGCACATGTGACAGACGTGACAGAGTTTGGAGACACCGTGGAGAACATTCTGCTGCCTGCAACATCCTCCAGTTTGGCGGTGGGTCAATAATGGTGGTGGGTGGCATTTCTTTGGAGGGGCCGCACAGCCCTCCATGTGCTCGCCAGAGGTAGCCTGACTGCCATTAGGTACTGAGATGAGACCCTCAGACCCCTTGTGAGACCTTATGCTGGTGCGGGTGGCCCTGGGTTCCTCCTAATGCAAGACAATGCTAGACCTCATGTGGCTGGAGTGTGTCAGCAGTTCCTGCAAGAGGAAGGCATTGATGCTATGGACTGGCCCGCCCGTTCCCCAGACCTGAATCCAATTGAAGACATCTGGGACATCATGTCTCGCTCCATCCACCAACGCCAGCGTTGCACCACAGACTGTCCAGGAGTTGGCGGATGCTTTAGTCCAGGTCTGGAAGGAGATCCCTCAGGAGACCATCCGCCACCTCATACAGGCACGTGGAGGCCACACACACTACCGAGCCTCATTTTGACTTGTTTTAAGGACATTACATCAAAGTAGGATTGGCCTGTAGTGTGGTTTTCCACTTTGATTTTGAGTGTGACTCCAAATCCAGACCTGGATTTGATAAATTTGATTTCCATTGATAATTTTTGTGTGATTTTGTTGTCAGCACATTCAACTATGTAAAGAAGAGTATTTAATGAGATTATTTCATTCATTCAGATCTAGGATGTGTTATTTTAGTGTTCCCTTTATTTTTTTGAGCAGTGTAATGTCAACAGTACAAAGTAAGACATTGCAAGAGACTGGACAGGATTTACAGTTACGCCTTTACTGATTGTATTGTAATTTACAGTATTGACAAAGCATGTCATTGTTATAAAAAACTAAAAGTACAGAAAAGAAAGAGCCAACAGCACTGCATATCACAACAGAAAATCTACATTGCAAAATTACAACTGTAAACATGGAAATCACCCCTTAGGCAGAACTGTAAAGGCAACACTGTTTGTTGTATTACATTGCAGTCTTTCAACACCTCCTGACGATCCTGTCTGTTGGACCACAGATTCTCGTCTACGTCACAAAGGATATCTTCTCTTGCAATGCAGCGTGGAAAGAATCTTTTGGAATGTCTTATCCAACGTCTGCAGGCGTCTGCTTTGACGTCCTCACACGCTGCATCCATGGCAGCCAGCAGGGTCATCTGAGTCTGTGGCTGGTGATCGTAAACTTTCCACTTCCATGCTGAGTAGAACTCCTCAATTGGGTTAAGAAGGCGAGGAGATGCTGTGTGTTATATGGCCCTATAATGGGAAGATGAGTTAGCACACCATGCTCTGAAATAGCAGCACACGTAGTGATGTTCCCTGCGTTGGCCTGGCACATCTACAGGAGCTCTTTGGCCGATGACATTTCGACCACATCTTCTGCCTTTGGCCAGGTTGAAGCCAGCCTCATCCAGGTATAGGAGGTTGACAGGTGGTTCACTTGATTCCAGTTCCATTATACGCTACATCCCAGAAGATACAAAATGAATGAAAAAAATTAATTACATGTATTTATCTGTGCAGATCACACTTACTGTACTCTATATTGTTTTTATATATGTTTTTATTGTTTTTCCCTGTTGCTTTTATGTTTTATATAAAGCACTTGCCTTTGAATTTGAATTGCCTTGTTGTTGAAATGTGCTATACAAATAAACTTGCCTTGCCTTATATAATTATACAATGTTCTTTACTGTGAAGTACAGTTACTGTATGTGCATAGATCTTTTAACTGTACATACTGGTATCGTAGGTCCTTCACTCGGTCACCATTCCTTTCAAATGGTACATGGTACAACTGTTTCATGCACAACTGGTGTTTTTTCAGCACCCTGTCAATAGCTGAGATGCTAACAGATTGGATGTTTTCAAATATGAAAAGGGGCCCTCTGCTACCCCTGTGAGGTTGTCTTGCAGTCCTATGTGGGGAAAGAACAGTATGCAAAACACAAAATTGAGTAAGATATTCAAAAATATGTTACTGTATATACACTGTATATACTGCATGTGTTTGTGTGCTACAATATACTGTACACTATGTATCTGTTTGAAGTAGTATTTGCTTTATACTGTGAAATGCAAGCAGAATACTGTCAAATGAAGCATTTCACAGAATCTCCCTTTGGGGATCAATAAAGTATTACCGATTCTGATTCTGATACAGTAAGTATGAAATACTGCAGTACAGTGCACATTGTTATATTACATACCTGTTCTGTCTGCGAAACGATTGAAGACACGGTTGTTCTCCCAACATTTGGCTGCACCCTTCGACCAGCCTCAGCCATTGTAAGGCCATGACTGAGAACATGGTCCATAATTGTGGCTTTTATTTCATCAGAAACTTGCCTGTCGTTGGCCTTTTCTACCTCTTCCTCTGTTTTGCCTTCCTACCCTTCCACCACGTAGTCTTACTGCTCCTCTTCTTCTTCCCATCTATTTACCCTGTTCATTTCCTTGTTGTTCTTCCATTGTCAGATATTGTAACACTGTGTTGTGCTCTATGCTTGCAAATTGAGGGTTCATGAGATGCACCTTTGAGATATTTTAGAGAACTGGTTGATCATTGGTTGATCTAATATTTAACACACTCCTCTTCATTGGTGAAAGTCAGAATCCACCTGAGAGCAATTCAGAAAATATTTACAAAAAAAGTCTAATAGACTGTATAGAAAATATGTTTGACAGATTATGACAACACGTTGACAACCATTTCGCATGTAGTGACTTATGCGATGAACTTGTGCCAAGATGTTTTGGGGAGTAAAACTATTCAACAGAGACTGGTATAATTCATTGTGATCAGCATGACATATGCAATTGTTAATGTAGTAACAGCAGACAATTGTACAAAATAATTTGCTTCAGTGTGTCAAAGCATTTGCAATATGCACAAAGCAATGAGAAATTGCTTTAATGATGTGCACAAGTGACAAGATGATGTGGAGGCTGAACAAGTAGTTTTGAGAATTTCAATTCTGATTCAATTCAATTCTGAGAAATGTACTAAAGCGAGTGAGAAAAACTGTAAAACGAGGTAACAGACCTGTACACAATCTAAACAATCAACATTTTAGAGTGAACGGTTCAAACTGAGTAAAAAAACGTCCAAAAAACTATATATGTAATTTCACACATTTAACCTTGACCATTTATGAAAGAACAAAAATCATTGCAGTACCTCACAATCTACAGGTCAAGAGCAGGGCGATGAAGACACATCTGGTAACACGTGATTTCTTCATATCAACATCAAATATGGGTTAAATAATGTATTCATTAAATTAAACTTGTCTTGCCTGAAACGTATACGGGGGCAGGTGACAGCTAAAGTAGCTTAGCTCAATCAACTGGTACAATTTTGTTCTATAATAAATATATTATGCTCACCAGAGTGTTGTATATCTGAGGAATGCTGAATTAATTAATTATTTGGTCTGTTGATGCAACAATTACTTGGTCAGGATCTGGTGTTTGTTAGCTATACCCAGGGTTAGGGCTGTCACTGTGATTTGTTGTGGCTCATCAGCATGGTATGCAGCATTATTGCCATCTTTATTTTGTTTGTGCAAATTACTTCATTTTTGATAAATTAAGTTACACAACATTGCCAAGCAAACTAATTCCTGCAGTGTGACCATGTCATTTTGGCATGTGGCTATATTGTTACCTTCAGCGCATCAATGTCCTGGACATTTCCTCTTTTTGGGACCTAAAAAACGCCTCCATCCAGGATTTATAGATGGCATAGATACATACCTGTCAGTGTCAAATAAGGTTGCTAGCAATGTAGAAACCCACAATTGCATAGTTGCATGGTCCCCCCATATCCATTGCCATGGTGCCACTAATTACTTAAATCCCCCCAGCCCTAACCTTTCACCAACTGTGGGAGTCCGTCTGCTTTCTGCCCCCACTATCCTCTTTTTTCAAAACCAAAATATGGTTACCATACACTAACGCCAAATTAGCTAACCTACAAAATAAACTTGAAACAACATTAAAAACATGGCAACACTTACAGCTTCCAAGTCTGAAATCAGCTCATGGACAGCTCCAGGAAATCTATCCTTGAACCGCAACCACCCTTGTTATGCTTTTTAAAATTCGAAAGCTCTAATTTATTCATTTACACGCACTGCAAGTGTGAATCAAAAAAGTATGAACATCGCGATTGTTGCGGTTGCTTGCCATCCTCTGCGATTGACTCGGGCCAGTAGCGCGGGATTTCAATTTTTGGATTATTGTGAAAGCCCTACTCAGTTATTGAATTTCAAAGCTTCAAATGTCTGCTCTCTTTCTTGAACTGTGATAGCTTCAGACATGTCAAGCTTTTGTCTAAGGACAGTAAACTTTCTGTGCTAATATCTTAATTGAGTTTCCTGGTTCCCAAAATGTCCCTCTGAAGTGTAAAGACTATTTATCCACCTATTTTGATGTACTATATACTCTGCCAGCATAAAAAACTTGTAGACTGCTAGACCCATTCGACCCACTGTCTCATCCCTATCGCAAAGGTGTGTAGAAATTAATGTTGAGACTCAATCAGGTTCACTTCAGTGGGACTTTTTTGTGAGCATTTTTGTTAGTCTTTATGCATTTAACTTTTTTCTTTAACAGGACTCAGTGCTGCACTGTCCCAACTGTCAGATGGGACAGATGCTGTGGTTAGACAGCTAAACAGCTAATTAGATTAGGCTCTATCTAAATTAAAATGGTTGTTGCCTTATTTTGAAGTTGGACTGATAAAAACTGGACTGAACTGCTGATCCTCATTTGATAATTGGAAACCTATCTAGTCCTCAGGTTATACAATGTTTCCATCTCTTCATGAATTATATGTCTGTTTCTTATAATTATCTTATTAGAGGAAAGGGCCTCTTTATGATGCTCTGATTTAAACCTTTTTTGAATAATTTCATTTTGTGAAGAACTCGCACGACACAGCATGCACACTATATGATAATTTGATCTTGAGTAGTAGTGCTCCAAGTAATCACGTCGTATCAACACACTGATTTTACCATCAGCTCTGTGACAATTTTTTTGTGTTAAATGTAAAATTAATTACAGAATTAAAATAAAAATGTCTCTCTTTCTGTTGAATACAAAATATTGCATTATTAAGGTGAGAAAACATTGCTTATGAGCAGCAACTGCTGGCATGAATTTCAGAACAAGACATGAAATTTAAAGGGAACCAGGATCCAGTTTGGGTTCAGGAGGCAGACACCGTCTCCACATTTAAGAGTAGGCTTAAGACCTTCCTCTTTGATAAAGCTTATAGGGCTGGCTCAGGTGAGTCATGATCCTGTCTTTGTGTTCTGTTGGGGGGTTTGGGTTTTAGTTTATTTCATTAGTCTTAGTTTATTGTGTACATTAGTTTGGTTTTGTCTCCTGTACTCTGTGTTCTAGTATTTTGTTACATGTGTGAGTGTGTGTCTTTTTCCTCTGCTTGTCATGGCAGTCTCTCTGTTTTCCTCTGCTCTCTCTCTCTCCCTGCCTGTGTCTCGTTTACCCTGATTCCTGTCACCTGTGTTATTCCCGCCCTGCTCGTTAGTCCCTGTATATATTCCTAGTGTCTCATGCTCCCCTGTAACTCTGTTTGGATTTCCTTCTGTTACCCTCAATTGTGGATTCCCTGTGTTCTGTCTTCCCATTTTGGATTTTGGTTTTTGGACTTCTGTTGGATTACTTTCTTTTGGACTTTGTTTGATCAGCCACTAACCAGTAAGTGTGCCTTTTGTTTTTGTTAATAAAAGTATTGAACTGAACCTGCCGGCTTTTGTGTCCTGCGTTTGGGTCCTCAACCTGCTCTGTACTGAACCACACACGGCGCCAAAGCGTGACACATTCCTTAGTTATGCTGCTATAGGCCTAGACTGCCGGGGAATTTCCCATGATTCACTGAGCTTCTCTCTCCTCTTGTTTCTCTGCCTCTGTATGCAACCTTATCCCATTAATGCATGTTACTAACTTGCCTTCTTCCCTTTCCCGTGTCTTGTTCTTTCTCGTCCCTCTCCTCTCTCCTCCTATCACTTCCTGCAGGTGTTTCTGGCTCTGGAGCTGTGGAGTCTGGATCTGTGGTCGCGAGTCACCTGCTGCCCCCTGTTCCTGCTCGACACCCTCTGCTACAATTGTTACTAGTCCTGTTATGATTATCTTTAACATTATGAATATTATCATTAACACTACTATACATATCTGTACCATTATTCATTCAGTCTATAGCAACATTATCTTTACTCTCTGTATCTCTATTGTGTAGGCTGCCTCTCCCCTCTCACTCTCTTTGTCTCTCTCTTGTCCACTTTCTCTCTCCTTCACCCCCAGCCGGTCGAGGCAGATGGCCGCCCACCCTGAGCCATGGTTCTGCTCGAGGTTCTGCCTCTTAAAAAGAAGTTTTTCCTTTTTCCTCTGTCACCTAGTGCTTGCTCTAGTTGGGAATGGTTGGGCTTCTGTAAATAAACATCACAGAGTACGGGCTAGACCTGCTTTTTTATGAAAAGCGCTCTGAGATAACTGTTGTGATTTGGCGCTATATAAATAAAATTAAATTGATACTTCATGCTATCCTTCCTCTCAACATGGTTTTGGACATTGCAAATTATTCAAATTCTGATTTACTTTTAATCTGCAATTATGTTAATGTTTAGTTACTGGTTGTCACTAAATACAATGTTTCCTTTAAATCTTGGAACATAGATATCATATTGGTATGTTGCACTGCTACCAAGATATCCAGGGACACTGATGCCTTGTTTATTTTGGTTGAGGACTAGCTGTGATAAGGCTCTCTTTGTCTTTCCAAACTGAAAAACAAATGTTCAACAGACTGCCAATGGAGGCTGTCTCCATGACTTACTGGCCAACTAACTAGATGCCCAGGGTTTTAAAGACTGTGAGCAGTGGAGGCCTGCAAGTCTGATCCTGAACTGAACTCCTCATCTGAAACCTAACAGTCTTCACGTTCAGTCACAAGGCTTCCTCGCTTCACGAGACATTTAAAAGCGTCTTTTGTAGATTGCTGAAACCAGAATACATTAAGTGACCACTTGCAATGCAGACAAATTAGATTTTTCTCGCATTGAAGACTCACTGGTGGTGGTGGTTCACAATATATGCAGATATATAATGTAATTAGGTTAACTCAGTAAAAACAGTCACAAGAGAGGCGCATAAACCACATTTTCATGCCAAGTGAGGGCACCATGAGAACATGTGGTGTTTATGTTGGAAAACACCAGATCTCCAAGGGTTTGGCTTTAAATAATTTTCATGAAAACAAGAAGAAGTGGTGTTTCTGCCAGATGGATGGTTCTCATCTTAAGTGTTTTGAAAGCAACAGTAACACAAACTCAAAGAATAGCAGCTCTAATAGAGCATACGTTAGTAAAGTAAGTGTTTTTAAGACAATTTCTTGGCATAGTTGTCAATGGAGATACAACCAGGAAACACAAGAACAGAAAATCGAATCAGGGACCCTGGGGTACAGTATGTGTCACAACCTTGAAGCCAACAAGACACCGCTTAATGGAGTGTTTTTAATTGTTTTGCTAATCAAGCATTTGTTTGGGCAGAGAACTATTACATATTATAATTGGTGCTTCATAATCTGTGTCTCATTCACAGGTGTGGCTATGAGCTGACTTGTAACATCCAGTCATATTGAATTCATACAGGTGTAGAGTGCAACCACTATAACCTGACACACATCAACATTACTCTCCTGACACACTCATGCCAGCGCTGTTCGATGCCACAGCACCCTCTTCCACCCAAACCTCCGCCTTGTTTGCTATTATATTTTCTAGTATTGTTGACTAAGATTTAATATTCATTCATGTGTTTAAAGGGAGGATTTGTTCACTAGCAGAATATATGTTGCTTCATGCATTCTGTGAGAGCTCCCTCAGAGAGAAGTGCCTTTTCCATCAAATCTAACTATATACCCTATATAACCATTTGCTACATATTCGCCATTCCTTGATGTGTTTCTGACTGAACTGAACCTTAAATGCCACTCACTGAAATTTGGAGAGCGTGTGGGACATTAGGAGTGTGATTACTACGTTCTAAGTAAATTACACTTATTTACCTTAGAGTGGCGCTGTTAGTTTAGTTTACTTGTGTTTTGCTGTAACATTAAATCAAGATGCAGGACAGATTAGATTCATCTGTGTGGAGGGGTGCACTGCATAATTAGTTCATTAATTTACAGGATGTGTGACAGCCAGTATTTCAGATACCATTTACCTGATTTTAATAATACCTGGAGAAATAAGGGGGCTTATTTGACTTTTGCCCACACACATTTTTCAAGCAATGCATTTGTCTTGTTGACAGTGCAGCGCTACATGTTGCCTCCAGATCAGACAGTGACATTTGTACACTTTAAAAATTACCCTTCCTTCTGGCAGAGTTCTCAAGATTTAGTTCATATGCACAAACACACACACACCCACACCATTTATTCACAAAGGATTGTCTGATGTACGACTAATGCTCCATTAATCCATTAATCTGTAAAAATTGGAATGTGATGCTCATAATATTAAGACTGTGTTCTCTGAACAGCCTTATACACATTATTGCATTATAGAATTATTACGCATGCACCAGTAACAGAAAATGTATTTTTCTCTTGAATTCAATTTCCTTCAAGTGTATCTGTATGTGTGTGCATGTTTTTGTCACCCAAAATACACTATTTCAGAATGTGCAATCAGTTTTGTGTGGTGTGTACTTGTACATCTATTTTTGTGAAGACCAAGTTTTAGAGTTTTTAGGGAGGACATTTTTGGAAAGTGAGGACATTTTGGCCTCAGTTTCGGACAGACTGAAAGGGTTGTTTGAGGGTTCAGACTTGGTTTTAAGGATCAGGTTAGAAGAGAGATGGACTACATCCCAAGTGTAAAAAAGGTTTGGGGTTAGGCAATTAATTGTGATGGTTGAAGTTGGTAATAAAGGAATTGCTAAGGAATACATTACATCGAGTGTCTGCACAGGTATAAAAATAGAAGCATGCATGTGCCTGCATGAGATACATGTTTTGTGATTTATGTTGCTGTATGTTGTCATTTTACTTTTTTTGCTTTTCTTGTATCTTCTTAAAGCCAAAACCACTCACCTTTTACCCATTTGAGACCATAATCTTTCCAGCCTTTCTTCTCCACACACACACACACACACACACACACACACACACACACACACACACACCTTAGCAGAGAGCAGCTTTAGAGGATATGAAAAAAAAAAAATACTAATCAAGAAAGATGGAAAAATTGGGAAAGAGCTGATAACAGATATGAGGTTGTCGATAGAAAAGAGAAAAAGAAAGAAAGCACAAAGAAATGGGGGAAAAGAAAACCTAGGTTGGGGGCAGGTTTGCTCTTTGAAACAGCCACAGTGTGAATGGGGATTTGTGTTTAAATATTTAAACCTCACAGTGTGGAAGAAACAACACAGATGAAAAACAAACAAGGTTAAGAAAGAAACACAAAAAGAAAAGTAAAAGGTGTGTTGCTTTGTTGTGGCAGATTTCTTTGTCTTGCAGGCTGTTGCCTTTTCTCAACTGCTGTTTTATGTTCACCACAAGAGATTTGATTATAACTTTATAACTGTACTCCACAGAATGAGGGCAACACAACTCAAACACAGAATGTTTTCCCTTACATTTTGTTGGTAATTCTCAATTACACAGATAAACTGTGTATATTTTCTGTACATTAATGTGGTTAAACCTGTTTGCTCTTTTTTGTCATAGCATATTCTGCCCTTTATATTCTAAGAAATGTAGGAAGATTGTATTCAGAAAGGCAAGGAAGATGCAATGGTTACTAATAGAATGAAAGAAACAGAGAAATGCACATTTTGACAACATATTTCTGCCGTTTGCATACCTACTTGCTCCACACTCAAGATGTTTTACATTTGTAATGTCAGATGTGCTTTGTTGTTTTATCACATATAATGCTGTTTTCTTCTGCTGTTGCTTAGATTTATAGCTGAAAAGACCTAATTTCCTCTCTGATGTCTAAACCTTAATGTTAGAATTAATAAGATGTTACTCTATTTTTTTCAGATTTTCTCCATAAAGTAAATTCACTACATTCAAGTTTGTGAACTGAACATTTTTAAAACAATCATCAGTTGCTTGTTCATTTACTTTTTGTGTTTGTTTTTTGTGCATTGTGAGGACGGGTACCTGTCCAGTGTTTTGCATTATAATGCTTGTATTTTTTGACCTTGGACCTCTTTTGACTTCACAATGTTTGTTTAGCCCCCTGTTGCTGCATAGTTAACCCAGGAGCAGTTTGGCTGGTGAACAGTGCCTTGTTAACAAAGTGTGTGTGTGTGTGTGTGTGTGTGTGTGTGGGCAGGTGGGTATAATGTCATGTCTCTTTCACAATGTACATACAATATGCATATGTTTTCCCATTTCAGTGTGTGCACAGTACGTGATTGTGTGCGTGCTACTATGTTCTGCAATCTCGTTTTTTGGGGGATGTGTTCTTTGTTGTGTGTGCATAAGTTAGTATAGTTTTATAGAATATTGTGTATGTGTGTGTGTTAGTGTGTGAAACCAGTTTTCCACTCGTCTTCTGTCTCTCAGGCTTGTAGAGGAAACCCTTGGTTCTTATTTTGAGTCAGCCCACTGTTCTCTATGGAAACTTCACACACACAGTCACACACACACACACACACACACACACACGCAAACAAAGAGACATGGCACATGACGGAACATGGCATTAACATATGTGCATCTGTCAGATTTTTTTACCGATAAAAGAAAACATCTAAATATAACAAACCACAATAAATACAATAAATGCATCATGTTAAGTGCTACTGCCCACAGAGTTTTAAGTTTGTGTTACAAAAATACTCATAGCTGTCTCCTGTCTGACTGAAAGCCCAAAAGTTTTAAACTGTACTCAAAATTTTGCACTTTGAACAATGCGGTCACGCCCTGAATTTGTTTTCTTAGGTCTAAAGGTATAAAAACCTTATTTTGTTGTTTGTCTTTGGTTCCTTTGCTCATCTGCCTATTTGCAAGCAAAATGAGGCCTGTTCACAGAAGTCACATGCCTCACAACAGTTTTGGTAACCTGTAATCAAAACAAATCTGTAACCAGATCCAGCTGGAGGGACAGTTTGTATCTTCTTTGCAATGACCTAATGCTCACTGAGCAGACTTTATTTTGTTCTGCTTACCTTCCCAGAAGCGTTTGAATTACGCTGTGGCCATCATAAAGAACTGGTCTGAACCATGGACTGTTTTAGGAGGGAAGGGGGAGAAATGCTATCTCTGCCTTAAGGCCCTTTCAGACACAACGTAACAACAGCACCCCTGCACTCTGAAACCGATTCTTGTGCCACACCACGACTGCTTTTTGCTGCATCAAGTAAAGCAGTCAACGCAACACAGCTCGTAGTTCAGCAAGCGCAGCTGAAACCACGTAGTGTCTGAAAGAGCTTTTAAACATACACACACAGAAAACAACCTTCTTTTATTGTTTTTAGGAGGAATCAGGGGAACTACACCTACAGCTACCCATAATTCTATGCATTTTTGTGTATCTCTTTATGTGGGGCTAAAACCCCACCAGACCCTCAGTAGGGGGAAACACCGAGTGCACATTCTGCCCTCTTTTATCTAAATATCTGTATCTTGCCTGTGAAATATCACATTTTGGTTGTGTTTAAGGGAGATTGTGGTGGGTTTTATTTTCCCCACATGTATTGTATATGCATGTTCGGGTGGGGGGGGCTGTTCTTCACGAGACTAGAGAGATGTAGCAAGAAAGTGAGACGTTACATTACAACCAGATGGGAGCTGAGCAGAATTCAGTGTTTCAGGTGAGAAAATGTCACGAGGTCATTTTGTTGAAATTAGATGACTCCTCCCTCAGCGACATTTCATGACATTTCATTTTAGTGCAACATTTCCTTTTGCAGCACGCTTGCTGTGTATGTTTTCAATCTTCAGACCGGCACGTGTCAAGGTTATTTGGTTTGTAAATGTGTATTATCCCTGTGAAAGGTGATGTATAACTGAGCTTTCACATTTAATTCGGGTAATGCCAAAGTTTACTTTTGAGGTAAAATGAACAGTGAAAATATTTGTGTACAAAAGCACCCGTTTACTGAGTCTGTTTTCTCTTTTCTTGTACTGCCTCATTTCCTGTCACTTTGTTCAAGAACACACTAAAGGTTTCACTGTTTGTTCGATGTGTCTTCCGACCACATCTATAATGTTTATACCTGTTTAGAATGGCCACATTTGAGGGTGGGGCAAAAAGCCAGCCGTCGTAGCCTCTTGGCTGCATCACTCATCACTCCCTGATCTCTTTTAAAGTTCCATGTCTTTTGCCTGTCCTTGTAGTTGTGACAGGACGTACAAATGGGGATAACTTTTGGATAGTCTCAGCTCAAAGGCATTGGTAGTGTTTCACTCTGAAGTAGTTGTGAGAAGAATGAACAAAGGGAGCTTTATAGAGAAGCCATATTGCCCTATTTTCACACCTCCGCACACCTGGCCAGTCACTGAAGTGGCTATGATTGCCTGTTTTGGAAAGTCACAAAAATTGTTAAAAATACTTTTGCGGTCAGTAAAAGGGGTTTCAGGTGCTGTTAGACAAGCGCTTGGCTTGAAGTGTAGCTTTCATGATTGTTATCAAAAAAGGAACAGTGTCCCTTGCTTAATTTTCCATTCAAACAAATAAATAAATCTAGCTGTACTGGGCTTTATGATTCTCAGCCATTAAGAGAAATAATCCTTTGTTGCTTACAGATGTCACATTACTGGTTTTCTGGTGTTTTGGAATGCTTGAATATGTTTGGGGCTGATTTCCATTTCCAATAAGAGTCATTTTTCATGGAAGACATTTTGACATGTCACAGTAAGAATAGCACAGGTGGAAATAATACAGTTAATGATGGCTCAATTCTATTTAGCTGCCTGCATGATATATTTGTCAACATTGGAAATGACACTGAAAACATGGACACAAAACTATGTGTTCATATGATAAAATATGTATATTTGTATTAAGACGTGAAAATGCATGTATCACTTTTTAAGGGACTAAAACATTTATCCAAAACATCCAAATTTGGATGAAGGCATCTACATTAGTTGCACAAAAGAAACAACAACCAAATTTAGTTCTTGGGAGAAGATTTCAAATGTATTTAGACAGATAAACTCATTGATTTTTCTCCAGTTATCAGATGTGATAATGTCGACACAAAGGTGTGTGTGCACCTCACAATGTGTTTTTCCACTCCTTGCTTTGACCTCATGTGGCAGTTGAGACTATCGCACAGAAGCACTGTAGAGACCATCTATTAGAGCAACCATGTCTATTTTTCCATTTCCTCTGTTCACACTGAGCTGTTGAGGTAACTCACTAACCACATGCATTTCTTTTCCAATACCCAAACTGACTCTCTACACACAAGACACAGCTCAATGTCTTTCTTTCTCACATCACTTTCAGTTTGAAGATTTGGACATGTGAACTGTCCACTGACTAAACACTTTAGCTGTTGTTTTGATCCCGTTGACAAACGATCTTTTCTGAAGCAGCATCTTTAATACAGGTGGCTGGAAACGCAAGTTTAACCTAAACCTAATCATCATATTATCAAACTGAGCTATTTCACATGTAGATGGTATCAGACGAGTAGAGGCCAGTCGGGCAACGTTCAGAGAAAGAAACTAATAAACAGTCGCGAATGTCACAGAATACATGCTGAAATCCAAATTTCAATGTATTTCGGAAGTCAGCAAATATGGTTCACGATGCTGGAAAGTAGAAGTAAAATTCCATGACAACTGGGCAAACTCCATCTGCTGAAGAGGAATGAAACTTACTTTAACAGATATGTTTCTAGTTTTATGCATCATTATGCAATACTTGGTATTTTTGCGATTTGGCGCCCCCAAGTTAAAAGTGCAGTTCACTTATACACCTCTGTCGTTAATATGAAGAGCTGTAGCTGTGTATTTTATATGATTACATTACTTATGATCAAAAACTAGTGAATCGACAACAATTGAAAGCAAGACAGCAAGCACAAGACATAGCAAACCAACTAATATTACTAACTAGTCCAACAGAAAGAAGGCCGGGTCAGCACCTGACCTGCATCCTTTCAGCTCTTTTAGCTTACGCCAACAAATAGTCTCTTGCTGGTCTCTTGCTCAGTCACTCTCTCCTTTTCTCCTCCTCACTTCCGCCGTTGTCATCCTCGGTCTCTTCACAGCTTCTGCCATGACATCTATACTGAGAATTAGAGCTGAACAAATTGTTTTTGGGCCAATATTGTGATTGTGATTTAATATGAGATTAATTTTTAAGCTCTTTACCTTCTGTATTATTCAAAACGGACAAGCAGTAAATCAGTGTATACTATGAACAACACAATATTAGATAGATTAAACATACTGTTCTTTCTCGAAGGTCATACCTTTGTTATGATGAAATTAGATGATGCATTAATTGCATAAATTATTATTGTGAGCAATGGTGGAGAAGAAATATGAAAAAGATAATTTGAGAGTCAAGTCATGGCATTAGATACTACGATATAATATCAGGTAGGCCTACCTACAGAAACAAAGTTCAACACAGTGTATTATACAGTATGTGTTCAAAACAAAACCCTCCGTTCAACCACCAAATAAGTCCTTATCTCAATTCAACTCTCTTAGGAGTCCATCTCTCAACAAAAAACTCAAAAAATACTCAGTTTGAGGTTCAATTCAAAAGTAGGCCAACAAAAACAAAACCAAGTGACGCCTCGTGTTTAATAGACAATCTAAGTAATTCTCCGACAACACCGGAGTTCCCCTCCCCGCAGCCTCCGATGCTGGTAAGCAGCGCACTCGGGACAGACTGGGCCTCTTTGTGCGTTTGGTTTGAGTCGCCGTTACATAGATATTTCCTGAGCTGACTTGTGGCTGTGTGTGTCATACAGGCGCCAATCGCCACAATACGCTTGGCTTACTACACGCGTTTCTGTTTTGCCCTTTTCCTGTCCGCCAAAGCGGCAGATGGCCCGACGATTCCACCCACCACCAATGTAGCCGCGAATGGCGGGTGCTATTTTCATTCCTTGTGTGACACTAAATTTCTGTAGTGTCAGCTTCTGTGAAGTTTACCGCAATCATACAACAACAAGTCAGGGTACAGCGTAACGTGCGAAGTTCATGCGTCCTCTGCAGACTGCTTTACTCCCAGTTTCATGTGACAAGAGTAATGCAGCCTTTGCGATTAGAAACTCTCGTTTAATCATATCGCGATATTATCGCAAATGCAATTAATCGTTCATGCCTGCTGAGAATACCAAGCTATATTTTGCCAAAGATTCTTGGTTTGCGACATGGTGCCAAAAAGCATCACGATTTGTTTTCCTGTCGGAGGTTCCAATGCTAGTGCAATATCAGACACTGAGAGCGTGGAGTGGCAATGACAAAGATGCCACAGCTCGCATTTTACTTGTGCTGTGTACCCAAAGCAGATGTTTTTACAGTTCAAGTCTAAGCTGCTGCTCTGCTAACATGCTGTTCATGCTACGCGGGCATGGAGCATTAAAAAAGCATTTAGAGTGAATTTGAAACTCATCATATTTACGCACTTCCTCTGACATTTCCAGTGCAGTGCACTGCAGAGGAAAGCTGCAAACATCAAGTGCCTCAGTAGATCTCTGAATTTCACTAGCCAAACTGAAGTGCATCTTCATTATTGATAACAAATGGTAATTAATCAACATTATCTAGTTGAAATATTTTTTACATGTACAGTTAGCAGGAGAAACATGGAAGTATAGTAAAATGTTAAATTCAGTGAGGATAAAGTTTTGCTAACAAGATAATTTAAGTTCGGCAAAACACTACAGATTATATGTTGACTCTGAGGTTTTATCTGTGTTACGTGAGTTTCAAGTCTTGGCACTTTTACCATCCTATGCTGACGTGAAGTGAAACCATGAGCTACCTGAAATGTTGGAAATCTATCTAAAAATCTGAACAATTACAGCATATGTGGAAAAAGGTTGGCATTAAGGTAAAATGCAGGTAGAACCACTGTTGTGGTCCTTAAACATAAATCCGTTATTCCTACATTGATTTTTAGACTTTAACGTGTAAAAATCTGGATGTCAGTGTTGTTCCAGTTGGACGCCAATTTGGGTCAGTAAAACTAAGAAATTACTTCATGCCTTGAAAATGGGTTGAAACTGCCATTGCTTTAGAGTGGTTCAGAGTCTGTTTGGCCAATTCAGGATGTAGGATTAAGGAATGAGCATCAGCAGCCATTGAGAGCGAACTGACAGCCTGGTGAATTAGTGACATCACCCATTTACTGTCACTTTTGTGTGTTTTCTTCTTTTTCCACAGGAAAAGACAACACCGTTCCAAAGGAAAGCAAAGCTAAACTTTGCTGCAACTTTTCAAACATTTTCAATTATTCCGAGCACATGACGAGATGGTTAAATCAGTTTCCCAGTGACATACTGGGGATAGAAAAAGTCTACACACCCCTGTTAAAATGCCAAGTTCTTATGATGTAAAATAACGAGACAAAGAAAAATCATGTTGGAACTTTTTCCACCTTTAATGTGACCTATAATGTGAACAATTCAATTGAAAAACAAATTGAAATCTTTGAGGTGGAAAAATGAAAAATAAAACCCCTCAAATAACCTGGTTGCTTAAGTGTGCACACCCTCTTATAACTGGAGATGTGGCCGTGTTTAGAATTAAACAATCACATTGAAACTCAGGTTAACTAGAAGTCATTACACACCTGCCATCATTTAAAGTGACTCTGATTAATCACAAATAAAGCTCAGCTGTTCTAGTAGGATTTTCCTGATATTTTCTTAGTTGCGTCTCTGAACAAAAGCCATGGTCCGCAGAGAGCTTTCAAAGCATCAGAGAGATCTCATTGTTGAAAGACGTAAGTCAGGAGACGGGTACAAAAGAATTTCCAAAGCATTAGATATACCATGGAACACAGTGAAGACAGTCATCATCAAGTGGAGAAAATATGGCACAACTGCGACTTTACCAAGATCTGGACGTCCCTCCAAAATTGATGAAAAGACGAAAAGAAATCTGGTCAGGGAGGCTTCCAAGAGGCCTACAGCAACATTAAAGGAACTGCAGGAATTTCTTGGCAAGTTCTGGCTGTGGTACATGTGACAACCATCTCCCGTATCCTTCATATGAATGGGCTATGGGGTAGGGTGGCAAGACGGAAGCCTTTTCTTACAAAGAAAAACATCCAAGCACTGCTGAAGTTTGCAAAAACAAACATCAAGTCCCCAAAGCACGAGGGAAAATGTGTTATGGTCTGATGAAACCAAGGTAGAACTTTTTGGCCATAATTCCAAAAGGTATGTTTGGCGCTAAAACAACACTGCACATCACCCAAGGAACACCATACCCACAGTGAAGCATGGTGGTGGCAGCATCATGCTTTGGGGCTGTTTTTCTTCAGCTGGAACCAGGGCCTTAGTCAGGATGGAGGGATTATGAACAGTTCCAAATACCAGGGAATTTTGGCACAAAACCTTCAGGCGTCAGTTAGAAAGATGAAGATGAAGAGGAAGTTCACCTTTCAGCATGACAACTACCCAAAGCACACATCCAAATCCACAAAGGCATGGCTTCACCAGAAGAAGATTAATGTTTGGAATGGCCCAGCCAGAACCCAGACCTGAATTTAATTCAATATCTGTAGGGTGATCTGAAGAGGGCTGTGTACAGGCAATGTCCTCGCAATCTGACAGATTTGAAACACTTTTGCAAAGAAGAGTGGGCAAATATTGCCATGTCAAGATGTGCCATGCTAATAGACTCAAAAAGATTGACTGCTGTAATAAAATCAAAAGGTGCTTCAACAAAGTATTAGTCTAAGCGTGTGCACACTTATGCAACCAGGTTATTTGAGGGTTTTTATTTTTCATTTTTCCCCCTCAAAGATTTTAATTTATTTTCACTTGAATTGTTCACATTATAGGTCACATTAAAGGTGGAAAAAGTTCTGACATGATTTATCTTTATGTTTCTCTTATCTTTATCATTATTTTACATCATAAGAACCTGGCATTTTAACAGGAGTGTGTAGACTTTTTCTATCCACTGTATTTAGTTGGGTAGTTTTGTTTGTCATCCTGTAATAATTATTTCCTCTCATGCAGTACCAGGACAGACATGCCTGTCAGAGTTCAGCTGTAGTCGCTGTGTTGGGTGTGTAATTTTTGGTAGACGATGTGAGCAGCATTTCTATTGGTCTGTGTTAGCTCTAGTCATTGGGGTCTGTTTGGTGTGTCAGGGTCGGGACCTGAAGGATAAACGGTGTGTTGAATGGACTCCTAACACCCAACACTACAGTGAGTATTTAATTGGCCCACTGAATGACATAAGGTCTGTGTGTGTGTGTGTGTGTGTTGTGTGTGTGTATGTGTGTGTGTGTGCGCACGCAGGAGTGTGTCAGTCACTACTGTTTAATCACAGCAAAGTGAGAACAACTGTACTACCAACTCAACAAGCAGAGTACACACAAACCAAAACACACGCATGCAGCAGTGTTTTACAGTCAGCACAACCTATCCTGTTTCACAGTAGAGTGCGAAACGGATGTGAATAAATAGATTTCCAGAGTTGTAAGATAAAGATCGAGAGACAAGACAGATGGAGCGATAGAGGAAAAAAACAACGAGATTAGTTTGGCTTTTAGTTTTAGATTTGTTGCAGCAGACATTACGCCATGCATTCAAATAAGCCATGACATTGTTTTGTTTACTAATTTGCAACAAGCCCACTGCACAGACATGGATGAGTCAGAAATTTGTCAGGCTATCAAACTCCTAGTGGATTAAGGAACATATATTTATTTTATATAATATATTTTTTAAGATGTACTCCTTTAGTAGAAGGGCTCAGGGAACAGTGCCACAGACAGTGTAGGGAAGTCAAAGTATTGAGTGATGGACTAACATTGTTAGGTGTTTTCATGGGATTTGTTGATGGTCAGCAAAGTATAGTATAGTGGTGTAAAGACTAACAATGGCCTTATCCTTTAAACACCTTCTCCTGGATTTTTGTTCATACACATCTGAATGTTTCCTGCTGCTGGGAGAAGATGCTGATAATCACTTCAGTTTTCATTTCAACAGTTAACATTAAGACACTGATAAAGAGTAATACTTCAGTACTTGTGTTTCTTCATTATAATGATGTTTTGCATTCAGGCATGTGATGCCTTTCCTTCAAGCAATTGAAGCTTTTATGAAAGTATGTGGGAAAACAAATAATGGAGTATTTGTTCAGAATCACCCACTTATCAGTACAACCAGATGGGAGCAATGGGTGTACATTTCTACGTGGCCATCCGTATCAGAACCCAAAATATATATATTTCCGAGTCACGTGTATCCAATATCCCCTCTCAAGAGGGTAATCCCTTCTTATCAGGCTGTCCTTGTAAATAAGAAGTGTCCTGCCTGGTTAATAAAAGGTTCAATAAAATAAATGTGAAGAGATCAGCTGCAGAGCAGGCTGACTGACATTAAGATGGACAAGTAGAAGCATGTGTGTGTGTGTGTTTGTTTCTGTGTGGCACATAGCTGTGACCTCTCACAGCATGAT
This sequence comes from Lepomis macrochirus, assembly GCA_024633595.2. NCBI lineage: Eukaryota > Metazoa > Chordata > Actinopteri > Centrarchiformes > Centrarchidae > Lepomis > Lepomis macrochirus. The sequence continues at coordinate 11,369,966 of JALXJV020000020.1, forward strand.
GTTAGGTCTTCAGAGTCACAGTGCTATTGTGTCCTGACCTCTCACATTACAACCAGTCAATATTATGTACACACACACTCACTCACGCACATACTCTCTACTAGTCCAGGTGGTCAGTATTGTGTTGTTAGGGGAGGAGGGGGTCGTGTTTCACTGCATGGGAATCGATTGGCTTTCCATTAGCACTCAATGACCAGTAGTCTGTTGAAAAACACACTTTTTGTGTTTCATTTCAGCTCTTATATTTATGTTGCTCAACAAATCAGATGACCTTATCTCAAGGTCAAGGCTCAAGATCTAGCCTTTTCTGTAGATCTCACGGTCTTCATCAGCAAATGGGTTTTTCTCAGTTATTGTGGAATTGGATGTGTTTTTATATCTATGGTGACTGATGTTGCATTTTTAATCTGTTGCACTTATTAGTAATAATTAAGCAGTAGGTGGCAGTAAAGAGGACCTCAAACTGGCTTATATGAGTGAATAAATGAGGTTAACTCAGCAGTTGAGGTTTTTCATTACATTTGATTAGTTTGCTATCCTTCGCCTCTCTGAGTCTTCGGAACTTTGAAGGACTTGTTTTAATTTTGACACTGTGGTGTAAAGTACTGTAACTAGGTGGTGAATATGTTTTAATTAAGGTCAAATACTCGAGCATTTAGCCTGAAGAAAATCTTTTTTCACATACAAATTTGTAGCTTAGTCTCTTTCTGAGCATTGCATTATTACATAACCTTGTCTATTTTTTTCTTTTCTGTTGACTTGTAAAAATTCATTTGTGTACATTAATTTAAACAAAGCGCTAGTGTTTCCAGGAGTAAAAACAAAGGTTTTACTCATTTTAACTGTATTCCCCTCTCATTAAATGTAAAATGTGTCCACCATTGTGAATAAGTTGTTTCACACACAGTTGTCTCTCTGTAAAAAGTGTGTTCAGCGGCCTGACTCACCCATTTTGAACGCTTCACTGACTTTCACAACTGCCTCAATATGCTGTAATAAGCCTTTCCTGAGGCACATGATGTGCAGCGATACTGATGAGAGATTTACATTCATATTTTACACATCGCAACACTAAAATAAGCTTCATTGTGTTTATCACCAACGTGACCAGCAACAACCGTGGTTGTAGCTGTTTCTCAATAAGGAACTAAAGTTTAGGGGAGTGGACTTCCACTGTGTCCATAAAAACTTTGATAAATTTTATGTACAAACTGGGAAGTATTTGTCAGCTATTGCCTAAAGGTCATCATGACAGTTGACCTATTGTATACCCATGTGTTTGTTGACTCACACAAAATTTTTAAGGTTGGCACCACTGTCTAATTTACAGCTCTTTACACTCTATTGTGTTTAATGCTGTCTACTGCAGTGAGTAATCTGAAATTACCATTAAATTCCCTCAGGGCTATGCCAAAAAAACGTCATCAGGTTTCGATGTTCCAGTGGTGTCGGGCTCCAACAATGATTTGCCTGTTTTACGCAAATTTGCAGCGGAGAGCACAGGTAACTATAAACGTCATTATAAAGCGGGAAACATTTAAATGCCAAATCAACCATGCCGAAAACTCCTGTGTTACTTATCTTGTGCCTTTCTGTATACGCAGCGGAAGTGGTACTCAAAAGGAGTGATAACGTGATGATGGCCACGATTCAAAGTCATAATTCATGCATATTCTGGGGCCTTCTCACATCAGGACCCTCTATACTTAGTCCCATTTGCCCCTACAATCCTACGCCCCAGGAATTGGTGTTAAAAAAGCTGTATTTAAATCCAGCTGGTACATTAACACATACAGAAAACTAATGAACACATTCCTTAATTAATTGTTTTATTTGTTACATTAATTGTTGTCTACTTTTTTAGCTGCTGCAAGTGCTTATACTGCAGCTATGTAAGCATACAATTTTACATTGCATAATGGTTTTGTCAATTAAAAAGACCATAAGACTATAGCCATGCTAACAGCTTGTTTGGTGTTTTGAGCTAAATGCTATCATGCTATGACAATGCTAACATGCTGATGACAAGCAAGTGTAATGTTCACCATGTTACTTTAGCTTGTCAGCCTGCTGACATTTGTCAATAAGCTCTAAACATGATAAAACAGCAGGTCTAGACCATACTCTGATGTTATTCACAGAAGCCCAACAATTCCCACTATGAGCAGCACTAGGCGACACAGGCAAGGATAAACTTCCTTGCAGAACCAGGGCTCAGGGTGGGTGGCCATCAGTGTGGCCATCCCCTCAGTATCTCTAGTACTATCATCATCATCATCACACTAAACTGAGCTCCAAACTGCCTGATGTACAGAAAGGAAAAGAAACAAACAGAAAAACAGAAGCAGCAATAGAAAACACAAGTAAATAGGATCCATATTTACAGCCATTCTCACACATTTTCCCACACTCTGAGTTATTGATTGGTATTGATCACATGTAAATGATATTGATTGTCTCACCCTTTTATCTGTCTGCATCGATTTGTGTGTGTGTGTGTGTGCTCGTGGGTATGTGTGTGGGTATAGGTCGGATCTTCCTGCTGTTTCCAGGCGCCCATCACTACTCAGCTCTCCGCTCTGACCACGCCCGCCTGGCCTCTTCTCAACATCACACAGCCAGCAGTTCCTTCAAGATGTCAGACTCGTTTGATTACATCTTGTAAGTGGAATATTCTTTCATTAACAAAACTTGCCTTTGATTAAGCAGGAAAACAATTTCTATACAGCTCTTACATTATATTGTCAAGGAAGGAAGTAGAACTGGAGAGATGATTTGTTGTAATGTCTGTGGATATTAATTTACACCAAGCCCTGAGACTATACCAGCCACTTGCAGACTGACTGGCAAGTCGGTGCTGGATGTTTGATTCAGTTAATTTAGGAATAAGAGCAATTTATTATTTGTTTATTTGAATTGTAAGAATTTAACAGGAGCAATGATTTCTTTGTTCAGTTGTTACAAGAAAACACAAAACTTCAGAAAGGACTGGCCTGTGTACCATTCACCTTGTGCATTACTGGCCGCTCAGCAGCGTAAGTTCAAGGTAAACTTTTAATCAGAGAAAAGTGTCCTGTCATATAATCATAACGAGACTCTTGCCAGCCAATAGGATATGTGGATAATAGTTCATAATGACACACACACACACACACACACACACACACATATAGAGACTACATACCTCAAACGCAGTGCAAAAATTAGAAGCTTTATACAAAGCTGAGATCAGTGTTCTGTACCAGACCACAATCCATAGTGGAAAAATATTGTTCACTGAATTTCCGCCTTTTTTCAGAAATGCGAGTCTGTCAGAAACATAAATATGGCATCTGCAAAACCCTTAGGATGATTCATAACTTTAGTAGTAACTCATACTGGGTTCTGCTTTCATGCCAGCAGTCATCCTACAAGTGTAGGCGTCAGTTTCGTCCAAATTGTGAATGTGTCAATTTTAAAAGCACAGTCAGTTTTCTTAGATTGTGCAAAAGGAGAAACACAGGTAAAAAGGGGAATTTACATGTTAGTATTTCATTTTATGATGGAATCTGTGTTAATTTTGTATGATTTTGACAAGTCAGTTTGTTATTTTAAAAACAAATTTCATCTGCATCATTAAACCCTCTGAGCATTACAGAATTAAGATAAAATGATTAATCAAAAACTGTATTACACTCAAAAATCAAGTTCATTTAGTCACCTTGAGACAACTTCAAGTAGCAAACACTTTATTCTGTCACTTCTCCAGTGGTCATGCAGTAGCTACATGCTTAATATCTGGTTGGAAATAGTTGCAGAATGAAACTGAAACACAGCTATAGACAGAGGGAAAGTAGTAGATACATTTACAGTCAGAGTGAAAAATATTTTTGTAGTTGTTATCGTTTGAGTTTCTGTCACGTTTATTCTTTGGACAATAGAGTATTTAATGCCTGTGAAAGACAGGGGGAGACAGAGAAAGGAAAAAGATCACAGTCCCCACCCACGAGGGGGGTGGTGTTTGAAGGAGGATCATATTATAACACAACGCAGGCAGTGCATAGTAGTGTCATAGAGGAAGGGAAGAGAAAGAAGGTTCTGTGCAGACACCAGCCTGTTTCTGGCTGGAGTTTGTTTACCTACTCTGGTGCAGTTTCTACTTGGAAGAGGCGGATTATTCAACTTCAGCAACAACTCTGGGATTAATTACGCTTTTTGGCTGGACTTTTAAAAATTTTTTTTTACTTTTAGAAGTTAATGTTTTGCTCACTTTGGACCTGTGGATCCTATATGGTGTTGCATTGAAACTATTTAGATATATTTATATTATAGCCAGCTTGTCTTATCGTGTTTTTTTTTCTCCCGGAGCCAGCTGTGATGTCCTGCGACTGACATGCTACATCCGTCCAGGTGAGTTAGGAGAGAGGGAGCAGATGCCTGTGTGTTGTTGTTGTTGTTTTTTAAACAATTAGGCTACATTACAAAACTCCAGTTTCCCTCCGTGCCGACCGGCATGTCAGCTGTCACGCTGCAAACAGCCGCAGCTATAGCTCCTTAATGGTTAGTAGCAGCGTTTTTAAAATGCAGAAAATAAATAATAGCTTTGCTTTTGCATTGTAATACTTTCTCTCACTCTGAAATGTCGTAATCTTCCTGGAGAGTGTTTATCATGCGTAAAAAGTGACTTAAAACCGAATTAAATTGACTTTAGGACGCTTCCTTTCTGACCCCAGTTAAGTACTTTATGGAGGTTTCCTTTATTAGCCTATATCGAGAGGGCTTTAGGAATAGGAATGTTAGTTTTGCAGTGATCTTCTGACTTGCCGGTGTGCTTAGCAGCGCACCGGCTTCAGTTCCTTCTATTAACTCTTAGTGTATTACACTAAGTGTAAATGGCATTTTACCCGGGATAACGGCTGTATGTCGCTTTGTCTTCAGGATGCAGAGGATAAACTGCGTATTATTTGCTGAACAGTGTGAGTGAGTTTTAAGTAGGCATAACTATACAAATTTCTAAATACTGCCAAAACTTATGGGACAGTATGCTGTTTTCCTTCTAATAGAAGAGCAGATTTATGTCCATAGATGAGAGATTGTCTGTTTTGCTATTATCGAGGTCACCGAGGTCTGCTGCCTCCTAATTTACCACTCCATTCCATGTAACGAATTGGCCTGATATATGATAAGTTGGTCGTCCTGTGGGAGGCGCACACGCACTGGGGTTTGAAGAAGATAGAAAGCACAATCCTAGAGGCACATGTGACAGCTGCTCAGTTATTTTAATATCTTTGTGTTAATAGTAAAGTGAAACCTTATCTTGTGTTATGAAATGTCAGTTTTGTTCTGGTGAGACAATACCTTTCTGCCGTCGCCCACGGTGTCACAAAACTACTGCCTACCTCGTAGTAGGCTAAAACAGTGACGGTGCACGTCGTACTGCTGATTTCGTTAAACATTTTGTACCGTGACACCTGATCAAATGCCTTGTCTAATAGGTTTCTGGTACTGGCGTTGCGGGTTTCCTGTTCTTCCCTCCGTCTGCTTTTCCCTCTCGGCGAGGTGGCCTCCGGTACTTTTTGGTGCCATTTCTCTACGTGCTGCCTGACACGCTTAAGATCTCTCATCGTAACACTCGGATCCGCACTGAAACCTACGGGGAAAGTTTACATTTTCAAGCGGCTGGAGGACCGACCAAATAAAGTGGTTTTAGTTGTTTCTCCGTGCGTAAAATGCGTAAAAATCCAAAGGATGACTATTTACATCAAAAGTGTGTAATGGTGTGTGTCTCGGTGCATGGAGACTTTCATGTAAAAACCAGTTAGTTACACTTTTAGGTCATTTTGACACAGAAGTAGGTCATTACCACTGGGAATCCGTGGGTTTAGGAAGTTGTAGTTTAGTCTGGACAAACAGGAAGCGCTGCATCAAAATGTAATTTTGATGAGTCTCCCTCTTTTTAGAATGTCACAAGAGTCACAGTTTTGGTGATTAAAACTGAAAATGACAAAAATGTGACATTTTTTCCTATCTCAATGCATGTCAGTGTTTTTTGTTTAAATAAAGTGATTTTACAGAAGTAATATATGGTAATTGTTCCTTGATTCTGTAAATCCCTCGTCAACTGTTTGTCAGTCTCGATCAGATTGTTTTAGTTGATTTAGGCTACTCGAAGTGAGATTTTCAACGGACTCATGGTCCGCTGAGGCTGATTTCTTTCAGGCTGTTTGTATGTGACGCAGTTAAAGTTGCTCCAGCCGCGTCCTTTATCCCTTTTTTTTGCCTAAGTCAAACAAAGATCTGCTGCAATCAGCAACTTCTGCCAAACAATGGAGACGCACCGGGCGGCCAGTTTGGGCAGGAAACCTGTGCGACCGCCTGACCGGGAGCATATTCAGTGCATAAACTAGCAAAACACTACACAACTCCAAACGCTTCTGTGGATATCAGCTGCAGTGGGACATGAGCTATAAAATGTGGTACCTTTTCATAAAAGACGAACCTAGGCTATTGATCACCTTATTGTTGGCACGTCCGATTTTATAAAAAAGAAGAAAGTCGGTTCTCGTCAGCGCGCCATGTCCCCGCGGTTCTATGTGAAATGAATCCGATTTAAATTACAGAAATCCCACAGCTCTAGGAAAACCCTGAGGTCCAATCCTGGCGCAGCAGTGCGCTGCTACATATCCTGCTGCAGCTCCACATGCTGCAGAGACCTGAGGCTGTAGGCTATTTGGGCAGAGTGATGAAAGCCCAGGCTCACGGGTCCGCTCTGTTCATCCAACAGACCACCAAACCGGTCCGATGGCTCGACCGCAGTAACGGCGACACAGGAGAGCGGAGGAGATCCACCACCTGTCGGTGCCGCTGGAGCCTCAGCGCAAACTTCCCGTTCAGACAACTGCGGCGAACGCAGCTTCGGCCACCCCGATCCCACCGGAGGAGGAGAGCCGGATTCGCCGTACAGAACCAACCCCGTCTCCTCTATCGACAGCCTATGCGTGTTTCAGACCAGATCTATTTTTCACCTTCCTCGCCGTGCCTCCAGTGGATATTTCTCCTGCGAAGGCGACTCGCTGCCGAGCTCCCCGCTCTCCCCAAAGCCATTGACGGCTGACATAGCCACGCAGACTCCAAGCCACACAAGCCAAATGGTTAAACACGCCCAAGAGCGCATGGCTGAGGCTCACGGCAGAGGACCGGGCACGCACCAGCAGCACGGTGAGCATAACCGACGATTAACCACCCATACTATACAAGCAGGTGGAATATGTGTGAGTCCCTCATTTCTAAGTCCTTTGACAAGTGTTGGCGTGACCAATATAGCGGCAAATAAACTCACATGCAGACCGTTGATTAAATAACATTCATTTAAATAAATAACTCATATCTTTTATAAAGACAATACTAATTCTAGCACTATCCACCAATGCAGTCTTAAAATGCTATACTCATAAGAAACTACCTTTCTTTGTCTTGCTGCTGACGCTATAGACTAGGTGATAACAAGACATCCTGTCGATAACGTCTGATATGCTCAAAAATCAATTTTTCTACTACTCATTAGTGTCACCTGCAAGCAGTTTAAGAAGGTGATAAAAAGTAAGTGCAGACATCTCAATACAGTACATGAATGCACACCCTGATACTACATTCAAAAACACAGTAACTGTTGTGTGCAAAGTTTCTTGCCTGAGTCAGCCAAGACAAGCAGCTCTGGCTGTTTTCACTGTGAAATTTAGCTGCTGATGTGTGGGTGTACAACAAAATATGAAACAAGATATGAACCCAGCTAAGCTCCCTGAAGCTTCCTTTATCAAAGATTTGGGGGTTTGGGCTGGTGGTGGTGTTGAATGTTAACAATGACAGTAAAAAGCACAACAAAAACATACTCAGGATGTTTTTGTCCTCCCATTTCAATGGCTCTTACTCACGAGGAAAGAGTTTTTTCCACTACAGTCATATTTTGTTACTCTCAGATGAGTAAATCCGTCATGTTTTCACATTCAGATTTATTGACTAATACCCAGCACACTCCCCTCCATTGGCTGTCTGAGGGAAATCTGAAAAAAACATGCTTAAACACACAGATCCAAATCACATCAACATGACACAGCAAACAGCAATGCTGTCAAACCCATTTCTGCTGATTCCTATGTTTTCATTCCATGCTAGTAGTACTACTCTTCCTGTTGAGTAACATTTACTGTCTTGAGTCTGTAAACCCCTCCCCCATGAAAGACACACCCTTGATCTAATAGGAAATTACAAATACAAATATTTGATAGTAATAAAAATAAAAGTATGAATTTCATTGGACCATGTTTGCTTTAAAAAGTGACACAAGCCAAGTCCTAATCTTAAACTATCCCCTTGAATAAGTGATTATCTTCATGTTTACTTTCTGGTGTAAAGACATTTGGTCTCTTTGACTCAAACACATAATGGTGCTATTATTGTGTCATGACACTTGCATTTGTTTTTTTCTGTGTTTGGCATCCCACACTTTGTGAATAAGTTTGACTTTGGAGTCTCAGCAGGCTTTGTCAGACCTGATGATGTTGGAATGCTCCCTTGGATTCACAATTTTTCATAGATCCCTGCTGTCAGATTCACAGGAAGTGAAGGGCATTGACTTCTGGCTGAACCAACCAAACCCAAGGGCGTGTGTGTGTGTGTGTGTGTGTGTGTGTGTGTGTGTGTGTGTACCATCATAGTAAACGGAATGATGCTGCAACTATTCAGTGAAACTAAGAGGGGATAAACCTTGTCCTTACATTACCCACAATGCAATGTGACCATGTTTATTTGAAAATGCTGGTGTGTGATGCTAGTAGTGGCTAATTTAGCTGCTATCCTCAAGCAGAGATAATGGACCGGGCTACGGAGGTCTACTAAGCTCACTTCTTTCTAACTCCACGGCCCATATTTTTGTTTTCATTTTCAAATTTGTAGTCTTCAGCCCCAGCTGGCTCTGACTCAAGTGACCTCACTTGAGGCATTTAGCAGGCCTTAGCTCAGTCCATCTGGAGCCACAAAAGGCTTTATACAAGTGTTTTTTTATCACATCTGTAGTATGATTCTCCAAAACTTGTAAACAGACTTTCATGTGTGCAACTGGCACTCTTCTACTTAAAGAGTAAACACTGAAAGGAGTTGTCAGTTAAAGCGTTATAGATAAAAGGAGTTGATATGTCAGTTAACTTGTAATAGGTGAAAGAAAGTCAGTTTAAGTGTAAGTAATGAGTCCATCTGTCTACTTACTCACCACCTTTTTGAGCAAAAATTACTTCATGACTGGTCCCAAAGGTCAAGAATAAAATTTCATGCTCAAGCCCGACATTGATTTATGACTACACCCTAATCTCAAATAAAAAATCAATTTCTCAACATTTTATATAATTAATAAAGTAATAACTTTTGAGTCTAGAATAAAAATGTAAAATCAAGTTCTGAGGGTGTGAGCTTGTATTGATGGAGTCACCAAAGGGTTTGTTGGACATTCATCACTTCTCACAGCCTGGATCCTGTTTTTATTTTCTTATTTCTGCTGTTTATTTAGATACAAAAACAGAACATTGCACGCATGCTTTTAGCTATGATGCCGTTGGCTAAAGTTGCCTATCATGTTGCTTGGTAACAAACAAAACTGTGGCATGAGACTGAGATATTTGGCTCAAAAAAGAAAACAAACAACTAACACAGTCAATCCCCCCACAGTTTTGCTGCAGTGCTGGATGACAAATATATCCACTAATTAATGACATTGTTCTCTTGTTATGATAAGATTTTACTAATTTGCTTTGAGCGTTTGTTTCAGGTACAGACAAACACAATACTGCATGTTAAGCTTGAACCATAACCTTTTCATTTTATACAAGGATAATGTTTTGTAAGGAAAAAAGTAATCTACAGAGGCTGAAAAAAAACTTCCATAAACCTCAGCATATTGTTAACGCTTTTTATAATAGCAGTGATTAGCTTCACTGATTGCCTTGCGTCTCTTTTATTGTCTTTCACTCAAAGCCAGACAGACAAGAGACCAGTCAAAACAGCCCAGTGCGTGTGTGTCATTCATTAAGTACAGCAATCAAAGTAGGCTTCAGTGTGTGTGTGTGTGTGTGTGTGTGTGTGTGTGTGCGTGTGTGTGTGTGTGTGGCAGTCAAAATAGGCCTGCAGGTCTTTTGTAAGATGCAGACAGTAAACCTTTGCCTCTCATTCAGTCTGCAGTCAGATAGGATAGATAGTATAGATAAAAACACACACACTCATACAAAATATCATACATTGTCCTCACAAGAAAAGTCTCTTGTTATCAAGAATGCTGGCCTGATGGTGTGTTAGAGACCGAGATACAGTTAGTTTGTCATCTTGTTGTTGTCGGTCTCTGACAGTGTGATTTCAGCTGTCCTATCACAACACTTCCTCCCTCTGCACCAGGAAAATCACACCTACGATCAGGTTTCTTGAGTCCCAGCCAGTATGGAACAGTCCACTTTAATGCATTTTTGTCTTTGTGTGATTCATATTCACAGAGTTTAATTATAACACAACCTCGGGGCTGGTTGCACAAAGATAGATTTTGCCTGAGGCTTCACCCTAACAAATAAACTTCAGACAGAAATCTAAGTTAAAAGGCTGTGCAAAGCTGACTAATAATTGACTCTCTTAAGTAGGAGAAATTCATTATTCTGGGTAAATAAAGACTCTTTTCATCTTAAGATTTGTATCTTCTGGAACAAGTTAACTTACAAGGAAAATTCAGTGATCCTAGATATGATTGTTGTCTCTAAAAGACACTGAACAAAATTATAAATGCAACACTTTTGTTTTTGCCCCTTCATCATGAGCTGAACTCAAAGATCTAAGACTTTCTCTATGTACACAAAAAAGCCTATTTCTTTCAAATATTGTTCACAAATCTGTAAAATCTGTGTTAGTGATCAGACAGCATAGGAATTGCACAGGTGTGCCTTAGGCTGGCAACAATAAAAGGCCACCCGAAAATGTGCAGTTTCACTGTATTGGTGGGATCCGGGGGGTCTGTCAGTATCTAGTTTGACCGCCATTTGCATCACGCAGTGCAAACCATCTCTTTCGCATAGAGTTGATCAGGTTGTTGATTGTGGCCTGTTGAAAGTAGCAGTCAGGTCAAGACCGTGATGAGGACGATGAGCATCCAGATGAGCTTCTCTGAGACGGTGCCTGACAGTTTGTGCAGAAATTCTTTGGTTATGCAAAACCTTTGTTGTAGCAGACCATGAGGCTCAGACCATCTTGGAGGTGAAGATGCTGGATGTTGAGGTCCTGGACTGGTGTGGATACACATGGTCTGCGGTTGTGAGGCCGGTTGGATGTACTGCCAAATTCAGCAGTCAGCATGCCAATTGCACCCTCCCTCAAAATTTGTGACATCCGTGGCATGGTGCTGTGGCCTTTTATTGTGGCCAGCCTAAGGCACACCTGTACAATATCCATGCTGTTTGATCGGCATCTTCATATGCCACACCTATGAGGTGGATGGATTATCTTGGCAAAGAAGAAGTGCTCACTGACACAGATTTTGACAGATTTGTGAACAATATTTTAGAGAAATAAACCTTTTGTGAACATAGAGAAAGTCTTTGAGTTCAGCTCATGATGAGTGGGGGCAGAAATAAAAGTGTTGCGTTTATAATTTTGTTCAATTTTTTTGTCTTTTAATTTTTTGTCTTTCAGCATTAGCAATCCATAAACTGAGCCATGTAAAGGACTTTCATGAGTGTGGTGTACTTGTAGTCCACACGTGTGTGGTAAACATGGTGTCTATGTACATTCAAAGTCTAGCTGTCCAACAATGTAATAAATGCTTTATTTTACAAAACACAAGGGTGTTAAAAAAGCTGATTTGTATTAAAAACTAGAGGTAGGCCGATATATCAGACCAAAATTACTTAATCGCAGATGTATCGTTATTTGTGTATGTTGGCTACAGTCCAGAAATGACAAACTAGGTTTGAGGTGATGTAGAAACTGTGTCACCTTTATGTAGTTTGTTAACCAACGACAAGTTTATTTTTCAAATGTAAAATGTCGCGCTCAGTACGTATCTTATTCAAGAAATTCTTATTCTTAGAAAAAACAAAAAAAAATCTGTGTCAAGATTGTTCCTTTGTCATGTTTAGATTGTTATCAACTGAAAATTGATAGCAAAATTACCTCGATGTCGACATGACTGTCTCATTTGAGCTCCTCTTTTGTGCTCATTCCAGTTGGGAGAATATGAGCGCGCTTCAGTTTAGACCTCACTTTCAATGAAATGAGAAACTGCATCCATATCCATGAGACACTTTAAGCCATCTTTGTTCCATATTTTGGTGTTTCCAGTGTTCAAATGGCATTACTATCACCTGACAGCATAATAAGCTCCAACCTGCCTTTACATATTAATTTACCAACAGGAGCAAACAGTAATTTAACAACAGTTTGATTGTCTTTTTTTATCTCTGGGAAATGCAGTACCAAAAATTTTTTCCAGTGCCCTAACACGCTACATAGTGTTTCGTGTAGTGGCGGGTTACGCTGCTGTCGTTTCCCATCATAAACACTCGTGTGGATGTAGCTGGTTTAGTCAGCAGCATGATGGATTGATTGCCACGTAGCCTCTTTGCTGTATTGGTCTCGTCAATATTGGAGGATGTGAGAAATATTAAGTCTGGGTTTCATAACAGCGTTCATGAGTCATAAGTGGAGATCGGTAAGAGGTCAGAGCCTTTCATAGTCATATTGTAGTTCAGACTGAAAATATACGAGATTAACCACGAAAACACACATATGCATACGTACACACGTGATCGCTCACCCGGTCAGCTGGTAAAGAGGTATTTCTCTACGTCTTTGTTATGATGCCAGTAAGACACATACACATTTAATATTGTGATTGTTTCTTTGAAAAGTCATTGTTTAAATGTTCTGTTATCTGTTTGTCTATCTAAATTACAAATTGACAACATTGTTTCTGTTAGTAAACCTAAAAATATAGGGATGACTTTATGTGGCTTTTGTTGTTTTTTTCATCTCACCTACATGAATATTCTGCTTTACATCTCTTCTGTGGCTTTTATCATATCATTGTGTGAGCATGCATCTTTTATAACATCAATTAACTCAACTGGGTCAAAACTAACGAAGTCTCCTCTCTGAAACTGTAAACCACGCACTCTCTGAATCATATGTGCTCATCTGCTTGTTTCTTGTTTTGCCTGTTATTTAATTTCCTTAAAATGTTAATGCTGATAGGATTTTGCTGGTGATCCAGTAATGCATCTTTGTAACAGGAATCATTATGCTGAATTTACGTGTTGACAGGAGAGCAGGGCATGCGCATCACAACTCCAATGTGAAGGTCTGCATTTAACGGTTTTAAATAGCGTTTCTTGCTTTTCTGTCATTTCATGTCATAAGGATGAATCAATCAAGCTCACAGGAACTTGGTTACAACTGCAAGTCTTGCGATGCTCATCATGTGTGTACTGACTGGGCATATGTTGCAGTGAGTCGGCCGCCATCTTGGAACTCTAGATACAGTTCTGTAAATACATCCACAGAGTGTAGTCCCGCTCTGGTTTCTGTTAATGTTACAAGTCATTGTCTAAATATCTTGGTAGTGAACAATGTTTTTATGCTTTAATCCCCAACCACACATAGAGCAGCATACTCCTGTGTGACTACGTTTTGTGCTCCACATAAATGAAGCATAACAGTAAAATTAGTTCAACATGCATTTTAAACCTTTTAATCATTGTCAAAGTGTACCATATTAGTAAATTCTGCATGTTTTTACTCTCTGTTCCAGGACACTCTCCCAGCCCCTGTAGGTCACGGCCACGAAACACAGCAAGGGACATGCAGACAGAGGCAATCGGTCGAGAACTCCAGCGGATAGGAGATGACTACAATCGTCTCCTACTAAGGGTCAGTGATCAAAGGCACTTTGTGTGTGTTTGGAAAACAGGATTTGGGTATAGAGAGCTGATTGGCTGATAGAAGACGACTGTGGTTAATTAACAGATTTTTTAAAACCCAACAGAATTTTCTTGATTTGATTTTTCACTTGTGAAAAGTCGTTTCCCATCTACATATGAGTTGGTAAAGTCACTTTTTCTTCCTACCTAACATGATTCACTAATATCTTTGTTTGCCAAAATGAGCAATCTCTTCAGTAAGGAAGAAAATTGCTAAAATGCCTCTGCGGGTGATCTGAAGGAGCCTGTGACCAGCTGGTTATTTCCATTACGCTCGGGGTGAAAAACACTAAATGACTTTTGATCAGAAAATAACCAAGCAGACAGCCTGAAGCTGCAGAAAATTCAGATGCCACAGAAACCACTGCAGTTAAAAAAACCCAAACAAGAAAACAGCCATATGATACAAAAAAAAATAAAAACCTCAAGAGTGGAGGAGCAAAAGATGGACTTGTTGAGCAGCGGGGGGAAAGACAGCCCCATTCCCCTCTACAAAGCCTTCAGCCAGTTTCCATTAGTGGGAAAGAAACAACAGCAAACATAGTGAAACAACTAGGGTGTTTAAATGTGGTGAGACCCAGAGAAGTTCATTGACTGCTCACATTATAAAAGCGGGGCTTATTTGCTCAGCCTTAGTAGCGGTAGTTTAGCTGATTATTTTTTGGCTGATACTGACATGCATAGAGGTGTTTCTGAATGCTGACTTTTCCTTGGCAGATGAGAACAGGAAGTTGTTTAGAATATTAGATGTAATTGTCTATCGAAAGTAGTATTGTTATGTGGTATTCCAGTTAAAAATAACTTTAAAGTTATATTTAATTAATTACACAGGGAATGCAAATTATTACCAGAGTCTCTACTTGCAGCAAATAAAAGATAAGAGACACAGTGAAATACTATACTTAAAGGTTCCCTGTGGAGTTTTTGAACACTAGTGGCACTATGAAGACATGTTTTTACAGGTTTGTATGCAATATGATACACGCCTGCCACTGTTTTCACACTGCTCGGCATGTGCTTATCGATAGTTGGTGTTTATAACGCACAAAGAAGCGTGGTAATGTTCTACCAAATGCGGAGAAGAAGTAGACCTTAAGCAAGCTAGCAAAGATGGATGTAAACATGGAACATTTAAAAAAAAACGAAAACAAAATTAGGTTTGTAGCTTTAATAGAAGATGTGACAAGAGTATTTTAAAAGACGGATGAGTAATCCAGCTCAGTTAATCAGCTCTGATTATGATATAAAATGACAGTTGCAGTAGTCTTGACTATTTCCTTACTGAAGAGATAATCACATTATTGCATGGAATATAAATCCTTTTAGTGGTGCAGTTTACCCATCAGTCAGTCAGGGTGTGTTGTCAAGTTGCGTAGCTGCAATAAGAGTTAATTTCCTCTTGGCTTGTGTTTCCTTGGCAACATTTCTGCATGTTGCATCATCACAGTTGTATCAAAGAGCTGACTGGAGCTTTGGGAAGCCTGAGAGGAAGAGAGAAAAATAAATCAGAGCTGGTTTGAATTCACTTTAATCTGATCAGAGAAACAGATTAAAAAAATGAAAAGTCAAGAACAGGCGTGACAGGACTGTAATATCCCAGTGAAAGGCATAAAATGCTCCCTAGGTGTCAAAAGCTTAACAGCAATAAAGCTACAACTCTCGAGCCAAGTAGTTTGATTAGTCTGAAATGTTCTTTTCCCGCCGTGTTTATCCGTTTGGGTGCTTATGAGCATCAAACAGGAGGACAGTTAAAGCTTTCTGCCCTCTTGCTTCTGCATTTTCCCCACAAACAGACAAGCTTCCTTGACCAAAAATGTTGTCTGAGTGCACTTGTGGTTCCAGCAGTCATTGCGTTGCCCTCAAACCCGTCATTAACAGAGCTAGGATACTCATCCATCTTTCCGGTTTGGGATTTGATCAATCACTGCATTTACCTGCCTTTTGGATGATCAAATATACTGTCAACATGCTCTGTAAACATTTAATCAGACAGAAATGTGGGAAAATCAGGCACATACATTTGGGAAAATGAGGAGTTTAGTATAATACTAAGGACATTTTTAGGATTACTCAATGTCAGGCTCAGAGAAAGACACTGACGGTTCACTAATAACAGAATCAGTTACTCGAAAGAGAACTTTAGGATTGTGGTTATTTCTAGATATTAGTTCAGAAAAGTAAGCCTTAACTGCTTTCTGCTGGATTACCATTTGGTTTTGTAAGGATGTTATGCATTGTGGCCTTGTTGACCTTCCATGATCGTTCACATTTTCAGAGTCTTTTAAGGGCTTGAGTCTGTCGAGGATAGATCGCACTGGTCGTTAAATGGATTTAACAGTGCATCTGGGTTGAGAGGAGTTTTAATGGACTTAAAGGATTAATTAAAAGCATCACAGAAAGGTTACCTACAGAGCCAGTACTGAGAATGTGAGAGTGTGTTGTAGGGTATGGACTAACAGTAGGGAGCTGTAGTGGAACTTTAAAAACAACAGCTTTGTGGTCAGTTAGAGGCATATTCAACAAATGAAAGTACTGGCAATGATTGAATGAGATTTATAGAGTCTATAAGATTTTTTAAAAATGAGGGGTTTGGGGATGGGAAGGACAACACACATGATTATTAGAATAACTAAGAATAAGAAATCTGTGATTTTGGATATAACAATGGATAAAAATGGCGACAGTATCAAATGGGTCCATATATGAAAAATCCCATGAGCTGGGATAAAGTATGTGCCAAGAGTTATGTAAGGGTGGTTTAACCCTCACAGCTGTGACCCAAGCTGCAGAGGCAAACAGGGTGGGAACGTGATGAGTCAAGGCTGCTGAAAACTGAGTCACACTACCACACTAGTCACACTAGATAATGTGTGTGTTTTAGTGGCAAGCCGTTTGTGAACCTTAAGCACAGAATTATCCAGAAAGTGTGTGAATGTGTTTGTATTGGGCTGTCGAACATTCAGGAGGCAGAGAAAAGAGGAACGTGGAGGCTTGTTCCCTGTTCTCTTGCCAGGTGTTGGTGTTGCTGTGAACAAATACACACACATAGTTACATATGATTTCATGACAGTAGCAGTTGATGTCTTTCAGATTTTAAAATACTTAATCATCAGTATAAGAAGAAACAAGAGTTTTTTGTTGTCGAAACAAACATGATGAATGAGACAGCAAAACACATGGACACCACCTCAGAGATCCGGGTTTGAACTCCCTGTAGTGGTTAAACGCAGCTGCGTTAACTTGTTGGAAGTCGGTGAAGGAGTGTGTCCTTGTCTACTGATGTCCAACGTCTACTGGTGGGTTATGGTGCTTTCAGTCCTGTGCTTTGTGAGTCATCATGTCTGGTCTCTCACCTAAGACCACTTTGCCTTTATGGCCCCATCCCCACTACTGCGTTTTCGAATTAAAAGGGGGACCTTTTGCTATGTTTGCACCTCCTCCAGATGAAAACGAAGACCTTTTGCGTTTCAAAACTCCGGAGGGCGTTTTAGTGAAGACGGGCCAAAACGGAGGACTTCAGAAACAATGACGCAGCCGCTCACGCTCGGCTATCTGATTGGGTCTGGCAAAGCAGAAACACGATGATACTGACCGGGTTTTTGACATCGTATTTTTATTAAAATATTATGTAACGTGCAAATAACACTTGGGCCTATCTGCCTACACTTGTACTGTGCATGACGCCGTTTACTTTGCAACGACTCCTAGAATGTTGTCTGCCGCCACACTCCCAGCTTGTTATTGATCCATGCAAAAAAAAAACTGGTCTGATACTTTGTCTGTATTTATTTATTCTTTCGCCAAATCCTCTGTAACTATGGAATAGACCATCTGCTTCATGTTTACACTGGCACGCGCTGCCCAGTGTTACCTAGTGTGGATGGGGCCTAAGAGTGACTACAGAAGCCTAGATCAAACCCAGACATGCTGGAGAGATTACATCTCCCAACTTGAACTTGAGAATTGAAACATCTGAGAGGAACTTGAGAAGGTGTCTGAGTAAAAGAAAATTCGCAAGAGGTTCTCAACAGTGCCATGAACTTCCCACAGTCATCAAACAAGCTAAGCAGGAAAGGTGAATCATCATGAATAATATCATCATGAATACTATCTGGCTCAAGTCCAGCTGAGCTTCTCAGGGTAGATTGCGGTGATTCAGGCACCTGGTGTGACTGCCTCCTGAGAAATTCCATATGGAACCTAGAGAAGTGATTCCCAGCCTTTTTGACCTGTGACCCTTTAAAAACGTGTTAAAAAGTGATGTCTAACTTGCGACCCCTTGCTTGCATATGTCTACCAGTTGTGACCAGTTCAGCCAAAGAGTGATTATTTTCCCTTCTCTTTCTCTAATAAAAAATATACATAAAAGTCAGTTATTTACAACGAAAAAAAGATTTAACAAAAAACCACAATTCATTTTTTTCATCTCATGGATTGCCATGAATTTCATGGCCCTCACATGATAAAGCTTATTAACGTTGGTGATTCCCAGACTTTTCTCACCACCATGATGTTGACATTTGTGGTTTTGAGTGAAATGTCTCAACAATTATTGAATGGATTACCATGGAATTTAGTACAGACATTCATGCTCCCCTCGGGATGAATTGCAATAACTTAAGTCATTCCTTAACTTTCAATGTAGAGCCAACAGTTGTGTTATCTGAGACTTTTGTTTATGACTAAATTCCTAATGACATCCTACTATCCCATTTAGATTTATGTCACAACTTTTTGAGGGGTCCCAAGCTCTGGGTTGCTAAAAAGTAATGTAGACTAGTTCTCAACGTCATGGACAGCCTTTCCATCATCAAATAAGTCCAGCTGGACAGGGCAGCAAATGTAAAAGCCAAATTAATAATTATTTCTCTAAATAGCTAAACAATGAAGAACCTGATGATATTGTAAAACAAGGATTGATTGTAGATTATCAAGGAATTTATCAGCAGGTTTAGGGGATTGTTGAATACTGAGCTTCCAGCGTGTTGCCGATGTTGACAAAAGAGCATTGTTCAGTTTCATTGCCTGAAGGCGTCGGCCAAGAGGCAGTTCTGCATCACTTCAGGCTATAGAGACTGACTCACATCAGCTGAGTATACACTCGCTCACAAACACACAGGTGTTTGAGGTACGGTTCAAGGTGCTGAGATACACACATATTGAGGTGATTAATTTGTCAGGAAAAGATGTGCAGCAGTGTGTAATCACCAATATAATGAGTAATTCTGTTTTTCAGTAGTCTTCCTCTCTCTCACCGCCTCTCTCTCCTTTGTCCTAATTTAATCCAGCCTCCCCCCCACACTCTCTCAGTTAAACATTTACACAATGTGTGCGTGATTATGTGTGCATGTTTGTTTTCAAACATCTGTAAACATGATCAGTAATGGTGTCTGGTGTGTGTGTGTGTGTGTGTGTATATATGTATGTGAGACAGTCTAGTGTCCGTGACAGTGTAGATTCATTACGGCTCAGCCCTGTGGTTAAAGAACTCTCAGGGAGCAAAGCACAAGGTGTAATTATCCTGCCAACACACAAACACACCTACACACACTCAAACACACACACACACACACACACACACACACGCACACACACACACAAACAAACTCCAACACACGCTCTCATCTTTCAGTAAGAGGTAAAACCCTTTGTCCTGATGACAAAAATAACTCTGAGGAACATTGTGGAGCAGTCGGGTGTCACTGGCTGGCTGCATGTGTTTTTGTTTGTGTGTGCTCCAGTGTGCGTGAAAGGCGAAGAGCGGGAGAAAGGCAGTATTTTAACTCTTGTTTAACCATGAGCTAAGAGTGCGTTGCTGTTTCCATCAGTGAAATGTAGGACTAAACACTGATTTATTGTAGCATTTGCCTGTTTATAGTCTATTTGAGCTTTGTTTTATTGAATGCTTGTCCTGGTTTTATTACAGTGTTACTATATTTGTTTATATTTCTCATAGTGGTGGGCCGTTATCTGCGTTAATGTGCTGCGTTAACGTGAGACTCTTATCGGGCGATAAAAAAAATATCGCCGTTAATCTATTCTCAAAGTTGGGTTGGGAGCAGGGTCTATACTACGCAAGCTATGATGACTTTCACCTTGATATTTTAGCGCAGATGTATACCGAACTGCACTGTAGGGGGCAAGAACGAGTCTTCGAACCTGTGCGTCTGCCTACTGTGAAATTACCACATCAAACGTGACGTGCTAACATGGATGCAGCTGTTGCTGCGTTCCATTGACCTCGGAGGTCGGAGCTGGAAATGACGTCACACCCGAGTTGACGGCGTTCCAGTTACAACCTCGCTCGGCCAGCTGTTTGTTTACAACTAGCCAGGTTAGCTATTGATACGCCGGTTGATTAAAAAACGCATTGTGCGGTGCACAAACTGCTTGAAAAAGCTGGTCTAATGTGCCACCTGGCTTGAAACCCGTTCGCACACATATTCTGAATGCCTTCAGCAGAATTCAAATGAGCCATTTTAATCTAGATTAATCTAGATTAATTTCAATGCCCATCTCTAATTTCTCAGTATTTTCTAATCTTTCTGTTGACTACATATTGCACAAATTCCAACAAGCTCTACTGATCACAAAATGTGATCAATATGCAATATTTTGAACAATTACGGCTGGATACATGCAGAGAAATGTTTAAAATCCTTAGTTATAATGTTATGAAACTTCTAAACTTTGATGACAATTAGTGATGTGGACATGAGGAATAGAAGAACACAGTATATGGACCTGAAGAATTGTCAGTTAAATCTTGGTTTTTGGTCCTGGTTAAATGTGGAAAACCTTTAGTCGTAATGAAATAACTTCCTCTGACAGAAACGTTATCTTGGACTTACACTTAGTTTCCGTTGTATTGTTTTAAAGTCATACTACAATGTTCTCTAGTCTTGTGCCCTCTACATTATTCTTTCCTGCCGAGGTGGCAGGATTTCCTTCACTTTCCATGAATAAAACACCTTGTTTGCATTTTTTTGCACTTGTGTTGATGTGTTGTGTGGGTTTACAAAGATAATGCGCAGACATGTTTACATACACAGACATTTAAGTGAGACTGCATATTTTAGTGTTTGCATGCTCTGTAACAACAAGAAATCCCCTGAAAAAAGGTAACAGGTACAACTTTCAAATTATATTGTTTGGGAAGATTTGCATACTGGCACTTGAGCAGTGAGAGGGTGAGAATGATTGAGAAGTAACATTAAAAAGCCTGATGTGGCCTGTTTGCATTGTGTGTGCGTTTACTAGTTTAGTGTGTGTGCTTGTAAGTGTAGCCTTGTGTAGAGAGCTATTTTTGAGAGGCAGCATAGTAAGTTGTGGTGACCAAACAAAATCACATGAGCTTTTTGGAACAGGCTGACTCAATGTTTCCACTGTGAAATGAAAGAGAGAGGGAAGAGAGCAAGAAAGCAAGGTGACATATTTGATATTCTCTGTATCAGAGATGTGTCTTAGGGCAGAATCAACAGAACAAAAACAGAAAAATATGGATAATATATGAGATGGAGGAAAGGAGAGTTGTATCATTCACATTCAGTTGGATCCTATCATTTGTTTGCTTTTCTGCATTGATTCTCCAGGTTTTCCTACTAACCAGTGTCCCAATTAAAACTTGAGGAAACAAGCAAGGTGCTTTAGCCCTGTCTACCAAAAGTTTTAGACTTTGTTCCTTCTTGGTAGCCATTGTTTTCCATTAATTTCAGTCAAGTCAAAGATTTATTTGAAAAGACTTGCATGTGAATTCTTGACAGGGATTCGAGAGCTGGTGGGAAGTTCAGACATCCGTGACTTAGAACCTAGCTTAATGTGCAAAGCTGCCAAAGTCACTCATCTGTGTTCACTTATCGTTTGGTCTCTGGATTTGATTCACAACACGATTTACTACTGTAGCACATGAAAGCAAATTTCTCATGTCGAAGCTTTCCAAGCATTTGAACTCATCTAAAGATTTGGTGTTCGCTTTCGGATGTATTCAAATGCAACAATAATATAACTGATGTAAAAATAAAAGGTGACTTGATGTTCATTGTGATGGATTCATACACCTGATGTATATCTAGTTTCTCTGGTTCACTGAATTAACTTTACCCCTAAAATCCACTGACTCCAGCTACGCCACGTTACGGCTGCTCCGCGGTTGCTCCGTGGTTGCCGGAGCTAATCTCGGCCATTATAGTCAATGCTTCTGAGTCCACTAGACATGGCCGCAGCACATCCCAGTCCCAGAAGCATCCCTGAAGCGTCCCAGAAGCGTCTCTCAGCTCCTCTCCGCAGAGAATAGGTAGCAGGTCTATTTCTGCCGCAAGGCACGTCAAGCAGCACAGAGCAGATAGAACCAGGCAGGAAGTGAGACACAGAACGGCATAGAGAATCTGGTCAATTTTCAAAATAAAACACCCTGTGGAGACTCCCGATCATAAAACAACAACAAACACGATTAAAACAGACACAAAAAGAAATCATTTATCTAGAAGCACAAAATGCAAACACTGATTACCAAATCAACAAAATCTAAACATGACAGCAAAATCAGGCAGGCAAAACGCTCTGATTCTGAAATGCTCCCTGTGGGAAACGCAGCCTGAAGTTGACGGAACATAACAGGGTCACAAAGATCTGTGAAGAAGGTAGTAGGATCACCAAAAAAGGACAAAGTAATAACATGTAAATATTTTGGGACAGACTGCACGCTCCGCTGTTGAAACGCTTCTGAGACACTTCCAGAGGACTTTGACGCCGGGCTATGGACACATCAAAACCGTGGCGCAGCCGTAACGTGCCGTAGCCGGAGTCAATGGATTCCTGGTGTTACTGTCTGACTGGTGGATTTTCTGGTTCACTGATTATCTACAAAGTTGCTTGGCGGACTGCCCGCTTGGTTTTTCTCTCGGGTTGTGGCTGTTTTGCTGTTTTATTTTTTTCATGTTCATCAGTCTACTCTCGTATTGCATCACACTAGCACTATTGTGTGCGTGTGCAATGCATGTGTACGTGCAAGTACATGCACGGTACATGGTGGTGCCTTTGTGTGTGTGTGTGTGTGTGTGTGTTTGTTTGTTTGCGTGCCAGATAAATTACTTGTTATAAACCAGCAGAGTTGCATTGACAGCAGGAAAATGATTTGTGACAGTAGATTTTCTATTTTCAGATGATGGAAGGGGCCATTTGAGGTGCGAGTTTAAATGAGACAACTTAGAGTATTACCAGTGTGTGTGCGTGTGTGCATATTTCCTTTTCTGTAATCCTGAGGTATAAGGATAAATATCAAGAGTGTTTGGTGAAACTGGTTTTGGCTATGTGTCAGACTCCCAGCCTAAAATGCAGTTTGTCAGATAAAGACTACATCTGTTTCTGATTGCAGTAAAAATCAAACCTTCTGTCCCTACTTTCAAATACAACCAATCGACCAATAGAAGACAAGCCCTATTGTCTATGTAGTGTTTGTTTTAATCGTAGGTAATTATTTGTATTCCCAGAACACTTGATTTACAGTGACCTTTTTTCACATCACTGTCTGTGTTTTGGTTGCACCATATTTATTTGTTAGTTTTGGAGGTGCTGGGAGCTGTTTGAAGAGAGAAAGGGTAGCTGTTTTCCACTGCATCTGGTGTTTATCATAAGCTTAATCTAATAGCCTTCTGGCTCTAGCTTCATATTTACCCTACAGACAAGAGAGGTGATATCAATCTTCTCATCTAACACTTAGCAAGAATCAAGTAACTGTGTTTGCCAAAATGTCAAACTATTCATTTGAAACCTTCAAAACAGTCAAAGAAAAATTCTGCTTGCACCTTCTGTTATCAGACGGCTATGTGATAGTAATTAATATATATGAATCCAGGCATAAATATACCCAAGATTTACTCAAGTAAAACAATGATCCGATCACTTACCATCTGATCCAGAGGTGATTTGAAACATGTCCTTCCACATCCACACATTGTATACAGACCTTGGTCAGATGTAATGCATCAATTGTGTTAAACAACTCTCAGCTCCTCCCAGGTACACCACATCCTCCTGTTATGTTTCTCCTGCGCTCTCATTAGCAGTAGATGTAAAATATAATAAGTGCAGACTGTGACCACAGAGCAGGATATACTGTAATGTGGAAGGACTTTTTCCTTGCTCAGGTGCTGTGAATCCCAATTGTTCAAATAGAGCTTCTCAGATTGTCGTTGTAGTGGGTATGACGGAACTTAAAATGTGTGCCCTTTGCAACTGTATACAATAACAGCTAACCAAAACAGCTTACTATACCCTTTCATAGTTAAACCTTGACATCAGTATATTAACAAATTGAACATGTAATAGTAAAACAAGCTTACAGTAAGTTTTCTTTTTGTCTTGAAAGTCATCAATCTGACAACGTAGTCTCTTCCTTCACTCTGCAAACTACAGACCAAATTGACAGTTAAATCATTACAGCGGTTCGTGAGGTGAGGAAAGAGCACAGAAACTCTGCCAACTTAAAAACCACAAAGCTTGTGTCTGTCTTTGAAAGTTGCTGTGAGGAGCGACATTGCTCTAATGTGTAATGTGATAAACATTGCTGCAAGCAAATAACATTAATAAGAATGATTGTCAAGAATTAACAACAGAAATACATAATTAATTACATATCTAAAAGCCAGAAATTGTGTAACCTGAGAAAATAAATTACTGAAGGATAATAGCAGCCCTTTTCTGATTTCACAGAAGTTGCTCTTCAGTTGAAAATTCAACAGGAATCTGTGATGTCAAATGACACGCGTTTACGCTCTTAAGCTGCCAAATGAAAAAAGGTGGATTAAATAGATGTTTGCTTGAACTGCTACACTCACGCAAGTTTAGATTTATGATGGGAGAATTTAACATGGTGAACCTGGAGATGAAACCAAATCCCCCCCGAAAATCAATGTTTGGAGAGTTTGCTCTTCTCTTCACTGCCAAACACAACAGTCTTTTGATGACATTCAGAAAAATCTGGCTCATTTTGAGCTGCAGTGAAATGAGTCTTACAGACTTTTTCAGTTACTTGCTACATTAAGTGTCTCTTCTAAACTTTGATTTAAAGTTAGAAAGTTCATAAGGTGATGATTAATAGGGAAAGCATCCCATGAAAAAATAAAAAAGTATCTCATGTTATGTCAGAATAAAGTGTTTTTCCAGATGTGTTTATGGATGTTTGCCATTTTAAAAGAAAAATTAGGCAGTCCCAGTTTTCATGGTGAATTTAATTTAATCCTCCAATCAGTAATAAAACGAGACAAGAGTATACAGCCACATCAGTGTCTCTATGAGGCTGTGCTCAGGCATAGTGCTTTGAATTGCTAATCAGCTTGCTAACGCTCTCACAGCAATGATAAGATGATGATGTTTAGCAGGTATAATTTATAGCATGTTATAACAAATATATGGTAAGAAAATGGATTCCAGAAAAAATAGCATGATAGTTAACTAGCCAACATGTCTCGCAATATTGATGACTCTTTTCACACAGACGTATAAAACAAAGTAGCTCATTTTTGGAACAATGTGTTTCACATGGTTTTTCTCATTCAAATCTGTTTCCTCAGTTAAGTTATATCATAAGGTTTTGCCTTCACTTCCCCAGGATGCACTGCTGGGCTCAAGTCTTATGAGTCCTGAGTCACTGTGGGTGGCCCTACAATGTTTCATTCACAATGAATGGCATCCTGCATGCTTCCAGTGTTTGAGCCTATATGTGTGGTCAGTGACAAACTCAATACATTGTCTAGATGTATTGCATTGTGGTTTATTTTCAGATATTGTGGACACCTTTTCTACAATGGATTTCTTTCTCTATGAGTCTCTATAATTCATGATTATTTTAAAATAGCATTTACAATAGTATTTATAATATCAGACTGATTCTGTACAGGAAATCGAGGTTGTGTTCAAATAGTTGGGAGCTCTTTGATCATCTCTGACCTGTTTGTTTGACCTGGTCAAAGTGTAAGAAGCAGAATTAGAAGCAGAGTGAGTCATCACAGGGTTAACTAGTCTTCCCCTCACCTGTTTCCTCCTCTGGTATTAGGGGTTTCTGTGGCTTTTGGCTCACTTTTCGAATCAAACCACACAGCTTTGATATTCCTCTCTCGCCCTCGTCCGTAAAGATCCTGTTTTTCAGAGAACAGTCTCGCCTCAGGGCAAAAGGCTTATTCTGTACCAGTCAATGTCTGGATGATATGATACAATCCATCCGGTTGGGCTGTATGTGAAGGGATTCATGCCAAAGCAGGACATCTTTCAGCGGAAAACTGATTCCTACTCTTGTAAATGCCTTAGTTAATATTGGAAATGCTTCAATTAGAGTGCAAGGTTTCCATTTTTAACCTTTATTTATTGGAGAAATAGTAGCTGAGGACAGATTTAAGCAGAACTCTGCTTCACATTTCCACAGCTCCAAGAATTCACACCTACAAGCTGCATAGTGCAACCACAGCCTTTTACTCTCAATCACTAGCTAATAGAAAAAATATGGTAAGTAACGAAAGCTTTAGTTACTTAAAAGTATTTGTTGGTGTTAGCAAAGTAATTCATTGTGGATCCCACACCACCTTTCCTGAGCAACAGGAACCTTGTTGTTTCTAGAGTGTTTTTTTTTTTCATGGCCAAACTTCCCAGTGTGCATCCACCCAGAGGAAATATTTCTCTTCTGTCCTCCGGGATTATTGGTGAGGAGCTGCTGCTGCTGCTGGAGCGATGGGGGAGGCCAAGGCACAGGCCTTTTGACTGCAGGGATGGAAAGCAAAAAAGAAAACACCTGTTTCAGTCAACAGTGTGCCAATTGTACCCAGAATGACTGGGCTGAGAAGTGTTCAAAATGCCAATCTTAGTACAAAATACGATCTTAAATCCAGCCAGACTCACCTTGGCTTGTCTTGGCTTTTTGCAGACTCCTGGCTGTTGGTCTTGAATTAGCTTCCCATTAGAGTTTAAAGAAGTAGGTGTTGTAACAGCGGAAATGTAATAAAAAATGTTTTAACTAGTCAGAAAGATTGGAAGCCTTCAGACGAATTCAAACGCATGTTGCACATATGCATTCATATACACACTGATGTAAGGAAATCGCACCTGGAGACCTCAAGTAAAGAGAGTTGTGGCAGGATGTAGAGAACTGTACTTACCTGTTTCCTGTGGATGTAAACATTAACGTGTGTACCTTTGATTTTAAATCATCAAGGGACCTCAGAGTGTTTACCTGAATATTTGATATATATGACAACACACCTACACATCTTGTAAAAATGAGAGCACACTTAGCAGATGGTTGAGTTTGGACAAAAAAAACAACTTACAATATTGTTCTTCTTTCACCCATTAACCACATAAATACTTGGAGAAGTTTACCCTCTAACAACCCCAGCCAAATGTATTAATCTGAGATTTATGTTTTGTTAGTTATGTTTGCCCAACACATTGTTTAGTCTTCATCCTAAAAGTATTTTCTCTTTTGATGGATTTTAAATACAAACAATAAAAGATAAATATCACCTCTTGCTTGTCTGACTATGTAAGTTAAGCAGGCAAACATAGTTATCTGGAGTCTGATTTTACAGGACTAACTACCTCTACAGTGTAATACAAGAACAATGCTGTTTCTTTATTTTATTTGTCTTCTGTATGAATCATTAACAGGATGATAACTGTTTGGCTGGGGCAATATTTTAGCACAATATCATGTATATAGCCATCAAGTGCATATTTAACACAATTTTAATAGGGCTTTAAAACGAGTCAGCTGACAAGTTAATTGCAGTGTTTAGCTACAGCTGATAACATCAGTCCCTTGAATCCATATAATCATAGTTAAAGATTATTGTCTTTTCCCCCTCTACCTCCCCTGACATATCCATGCTTACTGCTGGACTATTTCTATGTCAAACGTCTTGCTTTTTCTCTATGTGTCTCCACCCAGTTCTTTTCTGTTCGAGTAACAGATTTTTCATTCAGGTTGATTCTACCATGCTGTAAATACTGTAACATCTCTTCTTCTCTCTCTCCTTTTTATTCCAGAGGGTGGCAGTCAGACCTAGAGGGGTTGTCATCTATCCAAACCCACTGCCGCATATCCGCCCAGAGCCCACCATGCTGTTCTGTGTGGGCATTGTGCTACTTCTGATTGGACGGATAATCTACTTGCAAGGCAGTACGAACAGCCAGGACCACTCTTAGGTTTAACCTTTGGAAAACCCAGCAGACGTAGCATTTTTCTTCATCTTCATGTTGTTGGATCTTTTGTTTATCGGGAACTAATTTTTACCATCCTTCATCCAGTTTCCCATTTGGTGAACTTTGGACTTTGTTTATCTTAATTTTGATTGAGATAATTGGTTAACACCTTCAAGGAACTCTAAAATGCCTGCAGCTTTTGTTTTTCGTAGCTGTTTTTCCGTCATGGTCTCGGAGCCTTACCAAATAGCTGGGATTTACACTCCTTTCCAGCACAGAGGCTGCCATGTCACCTAAATATGCCTCCTTGCAAAATTGCGCCTGTGGAATTTTAAATGTGCCTTGTACAGTTTCCTGTTTACTCTTTTTTAGCTTCTTTTAAGTTGTTTTTGTACAGAGATTATGAGTTCCTCGGGTGATCAACTCTGCCGACCCAGGGTTGTTAAAGTTTGTGGGTCAAGTGCACAAAATTTTCCTCTATCTTTTCATCCTGAAGGTTTCAGCCAGGAAAAAAATGATCTTGCACTCCCGTCATGTCAGGATCCAGCATGCAACACACTCGTGACCTGTGTGGGAACAAACTGGACCAAAGTTATAATTTTAATCCAACATTTTTATCCAACAATGTTCTGAAACTACTGTGCCATTTAACGTTTTGTTACAATGAATTACATGTCTGCCTATGCCTACATTGTTAGTCAATAAGAGCCAGCGGTTTGCCATGCCATACTGTATTTTCTCCAACTAAAACCCCATTTGGACAGGATTAATATTCCAGGTGGGTAATAAAATATTTGCTGTCGCACCTAAACATGTTCTGGGTGGCAAATTACAGCATGTGGATTGTAAAAGACAGGAGGGCTCATCACTAGCTGAGCTGATGAAACAACAACAAATAATTGGGACTGTAAATCGTTCTATGGTAGGTGGAGAAAAATGTGCTCTGGGCCCATAATCCCATACAATATGAAAATTACCCAACTTTCCCTAGAGTAATGAATCCTGCCCAAATGCAGTTTATAATTGAATTTGTCTGCATTGATGATTAAGTTACCATTTTGTTTTGTGTGTCATATTTCAATACTCTTGGTCAAGTTTTAACTACAGTATCTCTCTTGTTACTGTTGGCAAATGGCAAATATCTAATATTGTAATCTATAATGCAGTTTAACAAAAAAAAAAAGAGAAGCCATTTTCTTAGAATTTCCGCTAACATGTTTTTTTCCATTGATTTCATGACTACTTTACAACTTATTAAACAGCAATTGGTACACAATAGACACTATGACCTCACCCGTTAAAACCAGTAAGATAATACTGTACCAACATTCGAATAATTGATACCAATCTTCCTCTGAAAAGAAAAGCCTGTGTGTTTCTGTAACCACTATAACCATATTGAAAGGTGAAGGCATGTGACTTCCTCATAGCTCACTAAAATCTAACTTCATAGATTTCCAAGAACTTTAGAATCGCTTTTATCACCAAATAAAATCACTGTACATGGATTCCTAAAAGATTACAGTTTTTTTTAAGCATTAAAGAGTTTCATTTCACTCTTTGCTCTGGTTTCATTCAGCATTAAAACAAAGATTTTGCACATTGATCATCAAAGCAGGAGTAGATTACTTAACTTGTCAATGCAATAATATGATTTGAGTACTTGTTACTAAGTTGCCCAGGTAGTGGAGTGAAATACAAAAGCACAAGATGATGAACAAAATCAATAATGAAATTATGTCAAACATTTAAACCATTAAACAGTGTCATTTGCTGCTGTCTTGTTTACTTAGCCTCTATCTTCTGTATTTACAAACCTTACGTTGACTCTGACTTTAATATTCAAAGCATTTTTCTACTGTAACTGATCAAACAGTACTGTCTTCCACTGTTTTTTGTGTCAGCCTCTGGATATAACATTAGCAGCCAGACTGAATGTAGTTGGCAAGTATTGGTTTGTTGACAAGGTCATGTTATCGGTTTATTAGCACAGTGATTCAGACCCAGCCAAGTCTCCTCATGCTTGCCAGGTCATTAAACACTCTCAGAGAGAGATTTCTGGACAACAACCAAACACTGAATCATGCAGAGTCAAAGAGGGTTTTGTCACTATTTAGCTAAGTGATGCAGGCTTCAGATTAAATACGTTGATTATTATCTTTGAACTTTTTAGGCTCATTAAAACCCATCAGTTTGGTTGTCATGTGATGAACTACCAAAAGTAGGCCATTGTTTTTTCAGGTCTTATGATTACTAAAACGCATAAACAGATAAACAAGTGTGAAAACCTTTTCTGCAAAACGTATGAAATGCCTGCTCTTTTGTATACAAATATATGAATTTCGTCTTATTTGGAGGTTTCAGTTCAGTGTATGTCAATTGATTTTGTTAACTCTGTTAACTACTTAACAATGTCAAGTATTTGAATATCCAGAAGTGAAGAAGAATTGTGCAAGAAAAAAATGTCCCAAGCACCTTAAAATAATCAACATGAAATCAGCATGAACGATGGGTCCCACATAGAAGCAAGGGAAGTGGATGTGCGCTCTTCTCTTCTGGAGGTTGGGGACCAGATGTACGGTTGCGAAACCAACCAGTTAATCTTCATCATTGAAAATTGAGCCATACTATTTGACCATGGCGCCACCCATAGCTCAACTTGTAAAAAATGTACCCTGTATCAAGACTGTGTCCTTACCACAGAAGTCTAAGATTTCCGGCCCAGACCCTTTGCTGCACATCATCCCCTTTCTCTTTACCCTACTTTTCCTATCACTCCCCTAATGAAGCAAAAAAATAATCTAATAAAGAAAACACTTTCGATAAAGCATCTTTGTGTGGCTTGTCCAAGGTTGTTTTCTAGCGTGGAATGAGCTCATTGCTGCCTCTTGTGCCTGTGAGGGAAAAACACCCACATAACTCGTTCTCTCCCTGGTTGTTTTCTGTTCTCCAGCCTCACGGGGCAGTAATGAGATCCTTATGGCTTGGCACACCAGAATGATGTGAAGAATACACTGCTTTCAAAATTTACATGGACAAAAGGTGAAATTTATACTTTATCTGAAGCGTTTTCAAACTGTATTTTTCAGGTTTACAGGCGAAAATACTTGAAGGTTGAAGACGAACTGGTTGGTTTGGCAAATGTTCGTCTGGTTTACTACCCCACTTAAATACCAGCGCACATCTGCTTCCCTAAACTCTTCTGTAGAATGATCTGGGACTGTTTCCCAAGCAGTGGATGAGATGGTCCCAAACGGGGCTACCCATAAACCACAGTGAGTTTGTGTTTGTCTTGTTCTGCACATTGAGCTACACAGTAGTAAATGTCAAACATTGTGTTTTAAAAGTTCATATATGCAGTGTGAATGTCAACCAAAGAGATATGTGCAAAACTATTGTTACCTGGGTTATTTTGAATGGTACAAGTGAAATGTTAACAAATTCTCGGCCATACTGTATGTTGTTTGTTTTTTTTTGGTACCAATCAATCACAAAATCACATCAGCTACAGTGAGTGTCTGCTTTCGCCTGACTGGAATAAAAATGGAAATGTAATTTGTTATTTTATGCTTGGCAACATCAGTGTCAGAAAACATCTCAATAAGTTCAGTTTCAGAAGTCACACTTGATGCGTTTAATGCTTAACTCCTCAATGGAGCTTAATCTGTTTGAAACGAAAGTGTCTTGGCAGCATTGCAGATGTTGTGTTTTACATTTAATCTTCTAAAAAGAAATTAGTTTCATCACTGTTGCACGCTTCCTGTGAGGTTAATGAGAATAGCAAATCAGAGCAGCGGCAAAAGAAGTTTGTTGTAACACAGTTGATAACCAAATTCATCTGAGTCTTTGTTTGAGCCAAGCTTGGATGTTTGCACAGTTGTGTCAACATGAATGCATCCCAGATTAAGTGTAATCCTGGCTTTCATCATCCCTAAACTCGTTTTAGCAACTCTGTCATCAGTGTGTTAAATTAACTGTTCAGCCCTGAAATGTTCATTTTCAAACTTCCTTTAATGTGTTGATGGGTCAGACTGTCTGCTCTGAAGTTGGGCTAAAGATTTTCCTAGTCAACTAGTAATTGTTAGTTAAAGCCATTATCCGACTAGTCATGTACATATTTAAATATTTTTTGGGGCATTAGAAAATGCTTAGAGTTCCAGGGCCGAGAAAAAATGTTAAAAGTAACATTATTATCAATGTGCTACAATACAAAGAAATACAAAAACTGAAGCGAACCACCTGTTAATGACAAGCGTTTCTGAATGTGTCAGAAACAACCTGCAAAGACTTAACACGATGTATAATGTTAACTCACTCTAAACTTACTACTCTACTGCTCGGTTGGTTGTTTTCTCTTCTGCGACTAATTGCCCTATTAATACTCTTCTCCTTGACTAACGGTTTAGTCAGCTATTAGGGGGCAGTCTTAAACTGAAGCTTATTACCATAATATAAAGGGTAAAGACATGGGTGATTAATTTCAGTGGATAAAGTCAACAGAGGAACCAGCATTTGTACAGGAGTAGATATCATTACAAATCAGCCTCACAAAAATCACGTGTTGAGGACAAAGATACCAGATAGAAAACAGCACCAATAGGTAAACCATGGGGTGGCCATTCGGATTCCATTAGGTGCCCGTCGTGCCAGAGTCAGTAGGTGATAGGTAGTTGGCTTATTAGTATCGTGGGTGAATTACTGAGTGGGGGTACCAGACCACCTCTTTATGTAGTGAAGTTTGTAGTTAATATCTTGTTGAATAGTAAATCAAACAACTATAAAAAGAAGCAAAATGATTGTTGCCATAAAACTGGCTTAACACTGATTTTACAAAGGCGCTCCCTTTCTTTAAAACTGTGCCCAAGTTCCAAAACCACCCCTTTCAAAAGTTTTTAAACCTGCCCCTGGGTAAAGCCACTTGTCCATTTTTCGTTCACCATTAAGAACATAAAACTTATCCTAAAATTAAAAATCTCATGTCATTACGTCAACATTACATTTTCACCACAGTGTGTCACACTACTTTCTGTTTCTACTTGTGTTTCTTCTGGTCCTGATTCTTTCCTGTTGGGGGAAACTTTCAGATTAGAGACATACAGTCTCCTCAGGCTCGTCTTCCCGTGTACCAAATATACCTGCTTAGCTTTTCCTCAGCTGTGACATTAAAAACGCTGTGAGACTGCATGTTGATTTCTGATATTGTGCCATGTGAAACCTAAGACCTCATTTTGAAGTACTGTATTACAGCTGGAGTGTGAGAGGAGAGCATGGCAGGGAGGAAACTGAAAGAAGAATTACCGTCTTCTGAAACTGATATGGAAACCTGGTAATGTGTTGATTTACCACCTATCATTTGTAGGTGTTAAAATACAGAAACGGTTGTGTGACATTCAGGGTTTTACTGACTTACATCAACACTGCTGGAGCTGCTGTACTTGTTTGAGCTTTTAGGATTAATGGAACAGGAGAATCATTCAGAGTCTATGATCTATAACAGGAAAATAAACATTTATACTCTTTATATAAAAGCTTTATCATTGGAATTGATGAAAAGATAGAACACCCAGGAGGAGACACCGTGGGGTATTGTGCTTTGCTGAAAATGCTGTACAGAAATGCATCTGTTGGAGCCTGTTCATGCAAAAAGAAACTAATCTGAACGACTCCAAATGACCCAGTACAATTGTAGCAGCATGATGTCTTTTTTTTGTTATACTTTCATTGTACACTGAAAATATTGTAATTATTCTGTTTAAATTGGTTTTAAATGCTTTAAACTGCTGTAAATAAAGCTTTTACATCTTTTTACATAAAACTGAGTGATTTATAAATTGCATGTTTGGACAATTTTGAAGTACTGTAGTTGATTAGTTTCATTTAGTTTAAATTCTCTACTTTAACAGCCACTGATTAAAAGCAATAAATGCTTTCATTTTCATACTTTAAGTACACCTGATAATGCAATGCAAATCATTTTAAGCTGGTTCAATTACAATACCTTAAAAATATTTACTTCACAGAAAAATTTGATTTCCATTGACACATTCTCAGTTTGAGGAGTCAGTTCTTCATTTGACATAAAGGATCCACAGCTGCAGCTGCTCCTGTTAGATACACTTTTACCAGAGTAACAACTTGTGAGGCTGGAGCAGTAGCCTTTTTAAATTATAGTGTGTGGGGGTAGGCACTAAATTTGATACTATCCTTTATCATGGTTGCCAATGTTTTGCAATACATCTATTAAAGACACAGCCAATTCCCATCATGCATATTCTCTTCAAAGTACATAAAGAAGGGTCTCTGGAGAGTTTTACTCTCAAACAATGCATGAAGTCTCCTTTTATGCTGTGGTTTTACTGCGTCAGCCTAAGTGAAGGGTATAAATACTTCTACCAATTAACATTATAAAAATTTAAACAAACAACCCATAATCCATTACACCAAAAACTAATAGTCCTCTTTTTAGTATTTAGTCTTCCTCAAGTGTGTTTAGTTCTTTAATTCATAATACATTTAAAGAAAGTATTAAAAAGACACAAAATCTATTTAAAACATAGGAAGAAACACAAAAATATTTGTTTCTTTGTTAAATCTATGTATGTTCAACATCAGCCTCACAGTTCAGGTCAGGTCATTGTACTTTGATGGCATAAAAGTTGATTTAGGTGAAACAAGGACAGATTTTTTTATTTGCGTAACTTTTTCTGAGGCTGACTCTCTCTCTTGTTTATTTTCTTCCTCTTGTCCTCTATGCATTTGTGTGTGTCTGTGTGTGTGCGTGTCTGTGTGCACGTGTGCTCATCTGCAGGACACGGAAAGTACGGTGCCTTCCACAGCTTGGCACCATCACATGCTCAGATAATTATATGTCTTCCACACACAGACACACATACGCACAGCTCATTAACACACATACACACTGTCACGCGCATAAATGGCTCCGGCGTGCATGCACACACGTACACACTCACACACGTGTATGAGTCAGAATAGCGGTCCAGCAGGGTGAATTCCTCCATCTGCAGAGAAAGAGAGAAGTAACAGTTTTAACCCTTTGTGGTTTCAAGGTGTAAGGACAAATCACTCTAAAATTTACTTTCTCTGTTATCTGTGCTTATTGTCAATTAAATCATTTAAACAAAAAATTGAAAACTTATTAAAAGTTATACCTGTTAAAACTGAACAGCCACGCAGCAGCTACCACACAACACAGACACAGACTTTGAATCACAACTCATATTAACTTTCTAGCTAATGTCGTCTTCAGTATCACTTTACTTCAACACCGCCAGCATGTATGAGCTTTATATAAATTATCAATAAATGGTTTATAATACACTATAATGTAGGTGTAAGCAGATTCAAGACCATTCAAGATTCAAGTGTTTTTATAGCACAGTATTTGTCTACCATAGCTTTTGAAGACATATTTTATATATTTACTTACATATTATGTATAACTACATTTTACAGTATTGTCATTTGTTATCTGCCTCCACTTATGGGTGACCACAGGAGTTATAGTTGCTGCCAAATACATTAATAAACACTTATATCTCCTCACAACTGCATTAGAGAGTGGTGAAAATAATATTTATTACATGTTTATATTCTGACTATAAATATTAAATAGGGGGTTGGAGTAAAGTGTCACCTCTTCTTATGGACAAACATTGGCACATGTGTTGTGAACAAGCAACAAACAAACATCCAGTGGGAGAAAAGTGCTTAAGTTTGCAAGCCAATCTGCTCATTCGCTATAGCGGCTGTAGCATATTAAACCGATCTGTTGCTTTTTTGATGCCAGATCATCTTAATTCTTTACTGCTAAAACATCATGGCAATATCATGTTGTGTCATCTGTGTTCAAAGACCCATGTAGCTGAAAACTGGGCCACAGGGGCCACAGGTGCCCCAGGGTAACCCAGATGCTCTAGGGTCAATATGTAACAGTTGGTTTCAATTGTAAATATTTAGGCATACACAACTAAAGCAAAGTATCAACTGGCATGATGAAGAGTCATGTGGGTCCTGACCAGATATATCAGCATACACACATCCTGACAGGAAACGCCAATCCAATAACATGTTGTGTTGTTAGCTTTTAAACTACAATTACCAGAAAGTAAAGACCCTTTTTGTTCCTTTCAATAATGAAAATACATTTTTGATTACAAAAACTGATGACCGTTGTGATATCAGTTGGACCCAGTAGTTCATTCATGCACATGTTTGACATGCAGTAAGTTGTTGCCTAGCTCTAATCTGGTTCAGGAGCCGTTGCCAACAGAAGTCCTATCTGTAGTGTCTCACACATTAATACTGCTGCAAATAGTCAAACTTAGACCATGAATACACAAAAAGCACATACGATCCCCTAGTCCTTTGTGGTTTACACTGATTTGGTTGCGACCAACACGTGTCTCTTCAAACCTACCACTACCTACTGTGTAATATACAGCAGGAACCATGTGTGCACATCATTTCCTTACTGTTACATTTCACTCTCTCTCTCTCCCTCTCTCTCTCACTCTCTCTGTTTCTCCCACACATGTATGTATGTCAGCCAGTGCAGCAGCTCAGCTCAGTCTGCTGTATGTTGCTGTGTTGGGGCCAAGAGGAGGCATATTCAGGATGCTGTGGTCAGAGACCTCCAGTCTATTCTCTTCCTCTATTGACTGCTGTCTGTGTGTGAGTAGTGTGTGCCACCACTTGTGTAGGAAGTATTAAGATCATTTACTTGAATAAAAGTGCAAACACATTATGTAAAAGTTAACCATTACAAGTAAACACGCAAGTACACAAGTATTATCAGTAAAGTGCATGTATAAAAGAACTCACTGAAGAATGGCCTCTTACATTTGTAAACAGCCTTTTAATGTTAATAGTGCATCATGTGTTATAAGCTGATTATATGTTTTGTATGTGAAAACTGAAATTAAATGTGACTAGTAAATATAGCTGTGAGATAAATGTAGTCAAGTAAAAATACAAGATTTCTCTTTCAAGTTAAGTCGATTAGAAGTAGAAAGTAGTGAAAATTAGAAATACTCATAAAATACAAGTACTCAAAACTGTACTTGCAGTACTTGAAAAAATGAACTTGCCGCTACTTTACATTCAAGTGTCCCACTAAGCCATGACAACGTGCCAGTTAGCCTGCATGCACAATACTAGCACCCAAAAACTGAAGCAGCTAAAAAGAATTCATTCATTCATTTTTTATTCACACCTGTGCATGTCTTACTGTGACATGTCAAAATGTCTTCAATAAAAAAATGCCTCTTGCATGAGTTCAGCCACTTAGGTTTAACACCTGCACATGTAGGTGCGCGTGATGCAAGCTCAGTAGTAGCATTAGTGATGAATTTCATCTCCAGGATCATCTCCACATGGAGACAAATTAAAGGAAAAAACAGTGTAAAATGTAAGATGTTATTCTGCCACAAGCCTCCAGAACAGCTTCAGTGCCACTTGGGATACTGTAGATGCAATAAAATGCTACTGTTGGATTAAACATTCTCATTTCGCTACTGATTTATTCATTTTATTTGTTTCCCTCCCATCTGTATACTATAACAGAAGATAACTAAATGTTTATGTACGAAAGCGTAAATCTTTTGACCAGTTTACATAAACTAAAAGTGCAATGTGTAAGATATGGCCAGAATTTGAGTTTAAAAGATTTAGAAAATTAACTAACATTATCAACAGAATGTGAAGAAATAAAAGTTCTGACATGTCAAGAAAGTCTGTGTATTGTGTTGAAGAGACATCAACTGAAGTTAGCATGCTAACCAGCTAGCACTAGCCTGTCCTGTGTTGTAATTCCACTTTATACCTCATGAGGTGATAGTGAGTCACTGTAGCGTCCAGTCTGCAATCAGTCCAACATGAGAGGACAAAGATGAAGAGCTGCCCCAAGGGCATGTCAGTCATGTTGATAATCCATGGTAATCCAGAGTGCCTGGTAAGTGCCACAGAAACACAGAGATGGCTGAAGCTCTTGGCAAGCGACCTTTATCACTATCCCAACCACCTGCTTCCAGCAAGAACCTACGTCCCATGGCAAAGAAAAGAAGAGCTATGAAAAGAAGAAAAATGAGTTAATATTGTAGTGGCTTTCTTAGCTCTTGGTGAGTAAAGAGATGTGCTTTGATATCTTTAGTGCAACTCATAACACAAACTGTACCAAAAAACATTCCAAATGGAATTGATGTATGGTTTTGATGTGGCTGTTTTCTTGCTACTATGGTCTTGCTAAAACTGAGCTAAGCATAATGTGAATTATAGACTTATGCCACACAACAGGATTTTAAGATAGGAGTGTTATTTTCACCGACTCTAAGTTTTAGCCATTTGGTCGAATTTTGCATATCCTGAATATATATCCTGAATACAGGGGTCGGCAGGTGCGTTTCTTTACAATAATTTCAGATAAACTATTAGTGACACTGGTTAGCTCAATTGGTAGAGCACAGGGCTTGCAATCTCATGTTCGACTCCTGCTCTCAATGTTTTTTTGTTTTTTTTTTCGTGTAAGTTTTATTATCCTCTTTAACAAAGTTGTTATGAAGAGATTCATAGGAATCTAATCATACATTTCCTGATGACTATTTCAAAGGTTTGGAAATAGCGGTCAGGAAATGTGTAATAATAAATGGATTCCCCTGAATAAGAAGAACTGGAATTTCCTCTGTCTGTGAATGATGGGGAAATGAAAAGTCTAAAGGTCGATGTATGAGGACCAATCACCAGGATCTTCAAGAACTTAAATGAAGAGGATTATGAATAAGATTTTTCTTATTTAAGTTGGTGTACCATGAAGATTAAACTCACAGTCTCTGCAGCTATGAGTCCTACACTCTGCCAACTGAGCTAACCAGTGACACTGAATATCTCACGGAAATTACTGTTGAGAAATATTCCTGCTGACCCTGAAATATTCCTGGTGTTAAACAACTGTCTTGTTATCTTGAGATCATCAGATAATTATCCCTTTATCACTGGAAATAGGTGTAAAAAAACATTTGAATGGACAGCCGCTTTGGGCTTCCATGAATATCATCATTTTCCTCAGACATCTTACGAGTCATTGCTACTAGTAATAACTCTATACACTAATATTTTAATATATTAACTTACAATTCATGGAAAAATGTACTTACATGTCCTCCGCCATGTCTGAAAATGTCAGCAAACACGTCCCAACTCATGAACTTGGCGCTTTCAGAAAATTTCCACTTCCAAGGTCATAGATTAACACAAGAGGGGGGAGAGTTCTTGTGAACATGGTAAACAATACCCCATACGAAGGCAACATAAGGTAGAACGCTGACATTACTACTTTATGCAAATACAATGTAAACTGAAGCATTTTGTCTGCCCGTATGGAAACGTGCCAATATTTCCGAAAGGGTTTTTCCCTATACTGTACTCACATTAAAAAATTTACTTAAAATGATATCCAAAAGGTTACTTAACACAGACATGCTGGACTCTCCCGGATAATCCCCCTATAGGTTTATGCTATGGCCACCAGTTTAAATTCAGAATTGAGTTGCGGAATTCACCCTGAATTTGCCGTGGCAGTGTACATGACAGGATTTTAAGCTGTGACAGAGGTTTCTTGCAGAAATGTAACTAGTTTTTATGTAGACAAGCTTGTAGCTTGACTTTTTGTCAAAGAACCAGATATTTTGTAATGCACTTGTAATCTTGTGTACTGACAATTTAACCAGGAGAGCTTTACACAAATGAACGAATGAATGTGGACTTTAATCCAATGATTTACACTAAATTTTGTTTTAACACTGTGGGACCTGTGACAACTGATCTGTATTTGAGCGCATGCTTACACACACATGCACAAATACTAATTGACGCACCCAGATGTACAGTGCTCATACATAAACATTCACAAACGTCCATATACACACAAACACATTCTCATACAAACATACAAACACATACAGACATTGCAGCCTGATGGGTAGAATATAACATAACAGACAAAAGACTGTCCAGTTCTGATGTGCTGCTGATCACGTTAACAAACTCCCACACAGTCACTTCCCTGTCATGACTTCAGGCCGGCTTGTGACAAACAGCTCAGCCATCATGGAACAACAGATAGTATCTTCTACTGGATATTTTGTGTTTTTCCATACAAAGGTATCTGTACACAAACATTGTCAGCTCTGTAGGGATTAACAGGCTCCACACTGCTGCAAGCATTGCACAGGTGTCAGATCTCACCTTTGT
Organism: Lepomis macrochirus; assembly: GCA_024633595.2. Classification (NCBI taxonomy): domain Eukaryota; kingdom Metazoa; phylum Chordata; class Actinopteri; order Centrarchiformes; family Centrarchidae; genus Lepomis; species Lepomis macrochirus. Next base: position 11,410,399 of record JALXJV020000020.1, read on the forward strand.
ATTATCAGACGCAAGCAAATATGGGAGAGCAGACGTTATGAAATGCAAAAGAGATGTTTGTCTGTTGTCCACCGCCAAACCTAAAGTACACGGTTTTGATGGAAATCTTACTGTTGGAGTGTGACAAAGAGTCCAGCTAATGCATCAACAGGCCAGTATTACCAGCTGATATTGGATCATCACAGATAAATCAGGATCAATGTACTTTTTTGCAGTAGTGGTGGACTGCAGATAAATATATTAACTCAAGTACTCAAGTTAAGTACCTTTTTGAGGTACTGGTTTCCTTTTTATGTTACTTTATGTGGGGTCAAATAATAAATAAAACAGTTAAAAACATATCTATTTAACATGTTTTCGATTAAATGTGACTATATGTATCCTATGGGATTGTAAGTTTTGTGTTAGTGTTTAAATGTATTGTAAATGTACCATGTAAAGCGACCTTGTGCTCTGGAAAGGCGCTATATAAATAAAACTTCTTCTTCTTCTTCTTCTTCTTAAATGAAGCTTGATGGTAAAATAAGAAATGAATGCAGCACTGAAGACCCAAAAAGGCACCGGACAGTTTTGGTTCTGCAGAAGGTCTTTATTCTTCAACCAGTGACGAATGAGTTTGCATCACAAATGCTAACTTAAGCCTTTTTTTATGGTATAACGCTTAAACAAAATGTGCATCTTTAACTCTTAGAGGAGACTTTTTAATAGTAGTTCTGCTTTTTAGATGGTTTTTGTGGTGCTGGGCAATGAGAGGGATGAACGGCCACAGTCACAAGACAGATTTCAGCTTTAGATATCTTACATCATTCTTCTCTGTAAGAGCTTTTAGTTTCAGTTTCCAAGTTCTTTCCCTTTGTCCCTGTGGTATTGTTTTGTGATGAGTGTTTTGAGTGTTTAAATATCAGAGGACTGGCAACCTGTCCAGGGTGTACCCCGCCTTTCAGCCCAATGTCATCTGGAATAGGCTCCAGCCCCCCCACGATCCTGTACACAAGATAAGCACTTGACGATGGATGGATGGAGTTCCTTTCTCTTTCTCTTCCTGTAAAATGATGCATCCAACAATCAGAGCTGTAAACATATTGTAGATATATTTTGCCTAGTTGCATTGCTGTATGTGTAATCAACATATCCTGTGTGGACTGTATACCACATACAAGTAAGTGCAGCCAAGAAAATTGCATAGGGCTTTGGGGTCTCTCTTCTCTATCTCTGCAGGCTGCCTGAGGTTCAACAAAAGGACAAAGACTGTGTATGAGAGAAGTAGCTGACTCAGCTCACAGTGTGTTCGCCTCGAGTGGTGGGGGTGGGGGGGTGACTCCCATGTTATATGCAAATAAAATTTAGGATCAGAATTGTAATCAACCCTGTACTGGTGTGAATAGTAGTAAAAACGTCAAGGGTTTTTAGTTTTTATAGTATATAAAGGCAAGGAGTTAGAAACGACTCATATGGGAATGAGGAGGAACCATAAGGTTTATAGTGGAGGCATGATAAGGAATAAGGGAGCATAATTATGGTATCAGTATACCCTTATGTTTTCATCATTTTTTGGGAGCCACACAAAATCGCCAGTTTAGTCTTGGGGGAGTGGAGGGCCATAGCTATTTAATACAACTGTGACAGCTGTAAGTTAGTTAATCACATTGTGGCCTGTTTGTTGTTTGAACTCAATATACTTGCCTTTACTCTTGGAAAATAATCAATCAAGACTTAGCTGCAGCAATCTCTTCCCCACCTAATGTTTTTTTGAGCTTTTTCTGACAAATTAAAGTGTTGAAGAAGAAAAGTTCAACTAGCTGAGGTTTTAATTTTTATCTGACAATATCCAGTCCAATGCCATTGGGGCGGAGAGCTAACACCTCCCATCATATGAAACCATTCTTGAAGTTAGCTTGTGGCTAAAAGCTATACGAGCAGGTTGGTGTGTGTGCTATTTTAATAACCATGAATGAAGAATATAACTGATTACATTAATTAATGAATGATACTGTCAGTTAAATAATTAAAATAAAGTGTAAAAGAAAAGCTTTATACTTTATTTTTTCCCTTTGAAGACGCAGTGAAGCAAAAAAACACATTTTCTAAGTTCCAATTATTTCATTCTGTTTATTTTTCAATTATTTCTTCTTTCAGACATGATATTCCATAACATAATTTTTGGCCCACACACGCAGGGGACACTGAGCCAAGCGTAAACCTAGCCTAGCTTAAGTCTATGAAGATTCTCAGTCATCCAGGTCATAGTTATCCAATGAAGGTTAAAGTCAAGGGCAACTGGACTTGGTTGAAAGATACTGGAAGACGTTTCGTCCCTCATCCAAGGAACTTCTTCAGTTCTGACTGACTGGAAGGGAAACTCAGCTAATTAACCTCAGTGGGGTCGTTTGCCAGGATCATCGATAGTGCTGGTTCGTTAGTGTTCCTGGTTGCTGTAACGACAGTCGTTACAGTCTTTAGGACTACCCGAGGCCAAGCCTGAACGACCATCGTTGGTATCTTCACCTGAAACCAATAGGTCACGTTTGTTGAGTTTCCTGGGAAGTGATGAAAGGACAGCATTGTAAGTGGGGGATAAGTGGTGGCGTAGACCCCCTCCTCTGTTCAATAATGGCTTCTCGACCCGTGTGTAGATGGCTTCCTTGACCCCTCTTTCAAACCATCCATCTTCTCTGTCTAAGATGTGCACCTGATGGTCCTCAAACGAGTCTCCTCTGTCCTTCAGATGTAAGTAGACTGCAGACTCTTGACCTGCGGAGTTGGTCCTTCTGTGATGGGCCATGCGTTTGTGTAGTGGTTGTTTGGTCTCCCCAATATACAGGTCTTTGCATTCTTCACTGCATTGGACCGCATACACTAGATTGCTTTTCTTGTGTTTGGGTGTACCAGTATCTGCCTTAGTGTGTTCCCCTTCGACGGGAACTCGAACTGCGTCGGTGACGACACTATAGGAACGCCTTTAGGCGTGGCAGGGCTGAATGCGAATGAAAACTACTCCAATCCTATTGGCTTAGTGAGAACGGTAGCATGTGACGGCGTAACCGTAGGCGTACATAAGCACGCCGGCACATAGGTACATTAGCTTTTTTCTATTCAGCAGGCACAATGGCTAATGTTGTTAGTGGAAAGCTCCCGCATCCTGGCTAGTAGAGAAGTACCCACCTGGAAGTTGCAGTGTGTCCTCAGTGTTGAACCAGTTCCGGAGATGTGTGTCTCCCTGCCCGCGCTTGATCACGGTAGGAGACTAACACTCATGAGCTGTGTGTTGCTTGTCTGAGCCTGCCGCATGCCACGGCAGCTCTCGAAGAGTACGGACAGATACGCTCTCCCTGTGGCGTACGCCCCATAATCGCTGAGGCGGCTAAAGCTGGGGTTTCAGCCATGGGGATCGCAGCAAGATCTGCTGGAGGATCCGAGACGGCTGATGCCCCTTCTCGTCCTTCATCTGCTGACTCTGACTCCCCTCATTCCCGTTCGGGAGCCCGTTCTCGGCTTTCTCCGTTTGGCGAGGCTATGCACTCTGGCTCCGAGGAGCTAGATGTGTTTAGCGTCAGGGAGGAGGAGAATGACTTCCGGGTGTCGGGCCGACGTCATCAGAAGAGCGCCGCGGCCGACTATGATAAACAGCTGGAAGTGGTGACGCGGGCTGTGGCTAAGCTCATCCTTGATTGGTCGCAGGCTGTGAGGAAGCTTTATGCCGGTACACTGTAAAAAATTATCAGTGTAGTAACTGGATGATCGCTTCCTGAGGAGCCACTCAGCATCCCCATGCCGTTTTTCCAGACTTACATAATGAGTTAGGTAAGTCTTGGGATAATATTTCTTCGCCCAGCTGTCTACTCCCCAGCTGCTGGAGTACAGCAAGTGGCGGGGATCAAGGACCGCGGCTATGGGACGATACCGCGGGTAGAGGACGCTCTGGGACTAGCGCTGTTTCCCGCCGTTGAGGCGCTCAGGACGCGCTAGCCACCACCGAGCCTTCACCATTCTGCCAGCCCTGAAGAAAAGGAGAGAGGAAAGGGACAGCAGTTGGCCAGAAGGTCGGCTCCCAGACTACAGTTCATCGGCAGCTTTTTCCTGGCGGCCCGCTTCAGGAGACCGTCCGAGATCGGCAAGAAAGCACCGGCCACCAGCCCCGAGGGGTTGGTTCCGCTGGCGATTTCGCAGAGGCGCGGCGAAGCATGATGAGCATATCTCCGTGGGCCCTGCGCACCCTTCCCCTTCCCCCCCGGAGGCCGACCAAGGTCCCCTCCGCCATGGCAACGGATGATATTATCCCGCCGTTACACGTTCGGGACACACCTGCCACCATTGAGTCCACGCCGTACTGCCTGCCCTGAGGGTCTGCAGTCAGGCGGCATCCAGACTCACTCACCGTGGATCTTCGGTGGCTCTCCCCTGCCGTTCTGGCGCTTCAGGGGTCCACCTGAAAATCACACGAGACACCGACCACTAGCCCCGAGGGGCTGGTCCCGTTGGCAGACTTTGCAAGCAGAGTGTGGTTTCTCACGGTCCCCCTCGAGGAGCTTGGGACACGGAGCGACGCTCCTGCGCACCCCCCCCGGCCCCACTAGGGCTGGACGCCATGGTACACTTGTGGCTGAGGCTACGTCTATACACATTTCCCCCAGTCGCTCTGCTCCCGGGGATCCTGGAGAGGGTCCGTCAGGACGGTGTTCGACTACTTCTTCTAGTAGCGCCGTTCTGGCCAACCCAGGTGTGGTTCTCGGACTTGCTGGATCTTCTGGAAGGTCCGCTATGGCAGGTCCCTCTGAGGAGAGACCTGCTGTCCCGGGAAGGGGGCCGGGTTCTTCACCCTTGCCCCACCCTGTGGCAGCTGTGGGTCTGGCCCTTGAGGGTGCGCAGTACCTAGAGACGGGCCTAACGACAGGAGCAGTCGAGACACTCCTTAGCTCCAGGGCCCCATCCACATGGAGGATGTATGGCATCAAATGGAATGTTTTCTCCACATGGTGCAGAGAACGCATGCTGGACCCAGTTACCTGCCTGGTGGTTCAGGTGCTGGAGTTTTTGCAGGACCGCTTCTCTGCAGGCCTTTCCCCATCCACCCTCAAGGTGTGGCAGCTATATCAGCTTTCCACACCCTCTGTAGGGATGGGTCTCTGGGGAGGCTTCCACTAGTCGTACGATTCGTCCGTGGGACCCGGAGGATGAGACCTGCGACTCGCCCCAGAGTTCCCACCTGGGACCTGGCAGTGGTGCTCGAAGCTTTGGCTGAGGCCCCTTCGAGCCCCTTGAGTCGGCTGAGGCCAAGTACCTGACCCTGAAGATGGCTTTTCTCCTCGCTATCACTTCTCTGAGGAGGGTGAGGGACCTCCAGGCTTTGTCAACTGCTCCACAGTGCCTGGAGTTTGCTCCAGGGAATAGGAGGGCCATCCTGCACACTTTTCCAGGATACATTCCTAAGGTGCAGTCCAACGTAATGGGTCCCGTGGTACTGCAGGCATTCCATCCTCCACCTCATGTGATGGCAGAAGGCGAGACTTCATTTGCCCTGCCCTGTCAGAGCACTGAGTACATATACTCTGAGGTCCTCTCAATGGAGGAAGGCAGACCAATTGCTGGTGTGTTTCGGGTCCCCCAAGGCTGGGCTCCCCGCTTCCAAACATACAATCAGCAATTGGATTGTTCAGACTATCTCCCTGGCTTATCAGGTGCACAATTGCCTTCACTGTAAGGGCTCACTCCACGAGAGGCACGGCAGCCTCCACGGCTCTCCTTTCTGGAGCATCTCTTCAGGAGGTTTGTGATGCAGCTGGCTGGGCCACTCCTCAAACCTTCATTCGTTTCTATAGTCTGGACCTTCCCTCCACACCCGGCACCCGTGCGCTCTCTCTCTAAGTCGTGCCCACTGGTTGCCTGCACGCTAGGGCAGGCGGAGGTTTTCGGCGCAGCATAGTGGGTATCTTGTTCCCATAGTGTCGTCACCGACGCAGTTCGAGTTCCCCTCGAAGGGGAACGTCTCGGGTTACGTAGGTAACCCTTGTTTCCCGAAGGGAGCGAGACACTCGTCGGTTCACCGCTCTCCCGCCTGGAGTGCCTTGCTTCATAGTAAAGAGCTAATGTACCTATGTGCCGGCGTGCTTATATACGCCTATGGTTACGCCGTCACATGCTACCGTTCTCACTAAGCCAATAGGATTGGAGTAGTTTTCATTCGCATTCAGCCCTGCCACGCCTAAAGGCGTTCCCATAGTGTCGTCACCGACGCAGTGTCTCGTTCCCCTTTCTCGGGTTTAAAGAACACAGGGATGTTGTGTTTGTTGAAAATCCTCCTGAGTTTCTCTGATATTCCAGACATGTAGGGAATCACAATGTTGTTGCGTTTGACTTTCTTTTCCTCATCCCCTGTAGTTTTGTTCTTCTTGGATCTTTTGGCTGTTTTCACAAAAGCCCATTTAGGGTATCCACAGGCTGTAAGTGCCTTCTTCAGGTGGTTCTGTTCCTTCTCTCTGGCCTGGGTGCTTGTTGGTGTGTTTTCCGCTCTGTGGTGCAATGTTCTATTGACCCCTAGCTTGTGCTCCAGTGGGTGGTGGGAATCGAACAGCAGATATTGGTCTGTGTGTGTGGGTTTTCTGTAAACCCCAATCTGCAGGCTCCTGTCCTCTTTAAAATGTACAGAGCAATCCAGGAAGGCCAAACTGTTGTTGTGGACATCTTCTCATGTGAACTTGACGTTACTGTCCACAGAGTTGATGTGTTCTGTGAAAGCTTGCACTTCCTGGCTTTTAATTTTGACCCAGATGTCGTCCACATATCTGTACCAGTGGCTTGGTGCTGTTCCTTTGAAAGAGTTGAGGGCTTTGTTCTCTTTGTTCTTCCATGTAGATGTCTGCCACAATCGAGGATACCGGTGAGCCCATGGCACAGCCATGCTTCTGTCTGTAGAATCACCCCGTTGTACTGGAAACAGGTGGTGTTTAGACAGAGGTCGAGTAGTTTACAGATCTGGGCTGAGGCTAGTTCTGTTGTCCAGGGTGTTGTCTTGTGTTAGCCGTTTCCTTATGGTTTCTACTGCTTCTATGGTGGGGATGCAGGTGAACAAAGCGGTCACATCATAGGATACCATGGTTTCATCTGGATCCAGTTTTAGTACTCAACTTTGTTTACAAAGTCAATAGAGTTTTGGATGTGGTGAGGTGTGTTTCCCACCAAAGGAGCTAAGATGGCCGAAATGTGTTTGGCAATGTTGTAGTCTTTCAACCAAGTCCAGTTGCCCTTGACTTTAACCTTCGTTGGATAGCCTAGCTTAACAGTAATGAGTTTTGTACATGAGTTCCACCTTGTTATCAGTCAATGCAAAAAACCTCTGGTGTAGTTCTTCGCTGTAGCTATTCTTCATTTGTCTCTAGTATTACTTTCTTCTTTAGCCAAATCTTCTGCAACTGCAGAGTAGAGAATATGCTTCCTGTTTACACTGGCATGTGCATGCCCAGTGTACGTGTATGGCCACTTATCATGTGTTTAAAGTCGTTGTAATATAGAACTACCATAACCACTGTGAACCAGGCTTACACAGGTGCATATTGTTATCTGAATAATGTGTCCTTTAAATAGCACCTTTAAACTTTAGACCAGGTTTTTGTAGGTCAGTGGTGCAATTGCTGCAGCTCAAGATAGCAATGTGCCAACAATGTGCCACACCACCTTATTTTAAGACCAACACTCCCATGGGCACACAGATGGTCTCAAGTACATTTGCTACTTACACAACGTTTCTTTACACAGATGCTTACATCATGTGACCCTGCTCCTTTCTTTTAAACATTTTATTCACATTCCCTCCTGTAGAGTGCTTCCCATGACATGCGATGTCCCTTTGATGAGTGCTGCAAAAACAGTTTCTCCTCTCTCTCTCTTTAGACGGCTGTGGCTTTCTGAGAGAATCTGTGTGTGTGTCCATGCACGTACACTTTATGAGCCTGTTTTTGTCTTGTATCAAAGCATCTCTATACGTGAGCAGCACTGCAGTGTCAGGCGCAGTGTTGCAGCTCTTTGGCTCAGTGTTACATCAGCCTCATTCAAACAGACATGCAGCTCTGTAGCAGTTCAGACCAATGTATATCACCAGAGTCATTGAGGCAAACCAAGCCAAGCACTCCAGAGGCAACCTAACAAATGCCAGCTAAAGAGGGGACAAACCAGAAGTGAACCAAAGTAAAAGGAATAAAACCAACTAAGGCAACCCACAGCAAAAGAAAGTGGTGAACTGTAGGAGAACAGACACACACAATCAATTTAACTCAAACAAGTCCAAACTAATTTTGATATGCTCAGGAGACCATGCTGCTCCATGAGGCTAATCTCAGCGGTTCTGAGCAAATGTGGGTAGGATAAAACATGTCAGAGTAAACCAACCCAAACCACAAAACACCAAAACACCCACTGTCAGAGAGCCCAAACATGAGCCAATTTAAAATAGCCAAATAAAATAGTGACTGGCCAATTGACTTTCCAACAGTTTCATGCCGATCCAAGCAGTAGAAGTGCTCTAACTGTGAATCACATAACAATGCAAATGGGAAAAATGAATTGGACTATCTGATCCTCCTACTGGACTGGCGACCTGTCCAGGGTGTACCCCGCCTTTCGCCCTATGCCAGCTGGGATAGGCTCCAGCCCCCACGCGACCCTGTACGCAGGATAAGCGGTTGACGATGGATGGATGGATGGATGGATCCTCCTACTTTGCAACTCTATATTTTTCTAATTGTCAACAAATCCCCTTAAAAGACAAAAAACAACTATTAATTGATCCTAAGTATTGTCTGTGTATCCAAAGTTGCCCAAATACTATTAAAAACACAGTGAACCACACAGTTGCTGTGGGTTCACTTAATGTGTGGACATGGCCAATGCAACATTACTTTTAGTCAGTCCCAAAAACACTGGCCTGCTGTTATTAATACTCACTACAACACCCAATGTGTATTAATCTGTGGCTAAAATAGACTCCAACAAATGCCCTACTTACTTATGTTTGAGGTTTGTTTGCTAAAACTGCAGTGCTGAGACATTTTATGTGACTACTTCCTCTTAAAAACATGTATTTGATGTATATTCATATACCAATGGATTTTAGAAAATTGGAGGAGAGGTGAAAAGTCATTATCAATTTGATTTATGTAGTAATATAATACGGGAATGAGAGGTTAAATTTGGATTCATCTGATTTGTCTCTTTCATTAAAGGTGAAGCTAAGAAAAAGTTCAAATTGTGTATCATCTGTATTACACAACATGAAAAAAAACAATTTTCTTATTATGTGAAGTTGGTACCCATTGTGTCATATGTGTCTGTCTTGCAACTTACTGTAAAATGCAACACTGAGTTATTGGAAATGATAAATTAAGTTTTATTGATACACTTCCTGTACTGGCTCTTGTGCTCAACTTAACTTCCTGTTTACAGCTCCAACATCGCACAGACCTCTGCTCCTCTAATAGGAAATGCTATACACAGACCCAAGCATGCAGGCAGCTGAGTTTACAGCTGTAAGTAACATGGAATTTTTGCTTTCCTGTGTAACCTGTGAGACTGAAGTGTGGACATTTGCAAAGGATCTTACTTTAGTTTGGGGCATGTGGGTTGGAAAGGCACATAGCATGATTGATATGCATGTAATCTTGATACTGTTTTGTAATTTAATGCTCTTTTATGGGCTGAGACTCCTGTATAATCATCAGGTTATGAAAGACCAACTGGATAAAAATGAACATGTACTGTATGTATGTTCTTGCTGTCTACTATATAATTGTGTATATACTCTTTGATAGTGCTGACACTGTGTTCCTCTAAAGATTCCCCCTCCTGCCTTCATTTTTTTGTATGACAGGGGGAAGACCATGTGTGAATTCTGAAACAGGATCCTTTATTTTCAACGAAAAACAGCTCATGGGGAATTTGCACGTTTGCACAGGAATTTTTTCACTTTACAAACACAGGAACAAAATCAGAAACAGCTGCTTCAGTTATTTCTTAATCAGTTGACCTCCCTGGTGTCATAATTGTCTGTGCTTTAGCTGCAGAACAGCTGACATAAAAAGGATAACAGGGACCACAGAAGGGCTTTCTGGTAAGATCTTAATAGACTAATTGTTAATAGCTTGATTTGTGCTATTTAATTAACATTACCCCATGCTTCGTAAAAGATGCCATGGATATTTGATATATAACTTGTAGTACATATTTGATATGTAACTTGTAAGACTGTAAGGCTAGACTTTGATATTCTTGTTATATTTAGCATTTTGTATGTTGAATTTCATTGGCTCTTTCGAGGTCTGAGTTGGTTCGCACAGTCGCAAGTATATGTTTGTATCTTCCCGTTCTTACTACATATCCTGTGCCCTTTTGTTGTCAGTAAAAGTGACATGCAAGTGTGACAAGTGTCATGTGAGTCTGTGAGGGCAAAAGGGCAAAACTGCAAACAAACAGATCAGGAAGTCAGTCAGTTTATTTCTGACAAATACTGAACTGTCACATGTCGTTTCACCAAAACATTAAGAAAACACTAAAAATGCACTAAAATAGATTTATTTTTAAATGTTGACGTCACTCAACCATGTAGAAAATATTGGAAATCCAAATTAACAGTTTTGACTTTGTTCAGGGATGGTTGGCACCCGGGCTGCTGCCTCTCTGCCCTCAGGGTTAATGACAGGTTTGTCTCACACAACATATAATCGCTGGCAGTTAGCAGAGCAAACACGTCATTCAGTGACTAACAGCAAGATTCAGTGTTATTCTGTCTCATGATATTCCCTCAAACAAAAGAAGCTGTTATTCCCTTGTGGTTTAAAAAAAGTGACTCCTATTAGAAACTTTTGAGGAGTTTGTATCCTGGTTAAGTAGCAGCGTGTGATGTTTTGCAGATAAAGGGTTTGCTCATAGTTAAATTGAATTGCTTAAATGGAAAGACTCTCAAAGCTGAGTACTGTATAACATCATATCTCTGACTTATGCCCTTGTTATTCGAACAGCAAACTGAATGCAGCCCACATTTTCCCTAATGTGTCAGGGCTGTAAACTAACATTGAAGACACTGAAGTCATGTTTTTAGAATTTGTCCTAGGATTTTGGTGGTTTTAGAAACTTGAAGGAAGTTTATAGTCAGACAGTTGGGTAGATCCCAGTATTTCCAGACTCAATAGATTTTAAATGTGACTACATTTAGGTCAACAAATATAAATAAAGAATTTGGTGTTTCCCTACCACAACTGTGATTGTAAGTATGGAGATAGATTTGAAACAGAATGTATTTCAAATCTCTCTCTCTGAATTATGATAATGTATATAAATTCTATAAAATACTAACGCGATCCATATTACTATCCTGTTTAGCACCAGTATTATGTGTTGATTTTAATACATTTAACTATGCTGACATTGCTGAGCCTCTCTGGTGAAAGATACAACAATAGTTATTGATAGGCGAGCTAATGCCGACATATCGTGCCAGCTAAATGTAGTCAGCGTAACGCTGTCATGCAACGAGCATGGATTAATTCAACCTCAAGCTGATAAAACGTAGATTCACACCACACTTGAAGCTGTGGTTTAGTTGTAACACACGTTCCAGGCATGATTACAGATAATTTAGTTGGTACTGATAACGTTGATAATACTAACTCAAACGTTAATGTGTTTTCTGACTTCCTGTTCCCCTGCCATGTGCCCCATCAAGCCACTCTGGAATATTTCATCAGCCGTTTGACTCACTGTAAAACTGTAAAGCAGGCACACAGACAAATATATCTATTCTCTGTGAAGCCGGTGAAAGACCTTTTAAACCCCACTTAAGTTAAAAATCAGGTGCTGTTGCAAAGACTCTACCACAGGTTTCAGAATCAAAAGGTTTCACATCTTCAAAAACAAAGATATCAAAGCCGCTTCAACACCTCGGGCAACTAAACAGCTTCACACTCCTGAAATTGATTTTTCTCGCTGAACTCCGGGGAAAATGATGTGATACACCTGACTAAAATGAAAAGTCCAAAGGCTTTTGCACCACCCCTGATAAGATTTTCATTTTCTGCTTTTATTTATTTTAGATATACGGTGTTGCTTTCAGGGTCTGTGTTGCAGGTTGTTGCGTATTGTTGTGTCTGTTGTCTTGTTTTTGTGTTTTTGCATCACATCAGGTTACTTTGTGTTAAGCTATATTGTGCAGTGCTGCAATACAGATGTATAAAACTGAGTAGGTAAATTCACCCAGAAGGAAATAATTAAGGGTGACAATTACTGCTGTTGCACCTAAAGAGACATTCAAGCTTCATTTACTTTACACGACACACAGCTCAACCTGTGAAAACAGTTTATTGTCTTCTTTTGTTCTGGAGGAGCGTTCCAAGGTCTGAAAAAATCTCAGCTTGTATTTGGACTACAAATGTGTAAGCCTGGGTCACACACTGTGGGTGTGGAGGGTTGGTGATGGTGCAATGGATAAGACATTGGTGTGAGAGACCCGGGTTCGAGTCCGCTGTAACACACCAATGTGTCCCTGAGCAAGACACTTAACCTAAACCTATAGTTGCTCCAGAGGTGTGCAACTTCTGACATATATAGCAATTTTAAGTCGCTTTGGATAAAAGCGTCAGCTAAATGAATAAATGTAAATGTGTGGAGTTTTGAAATACATGGAGGGAGGTTCTACTCAAATACTCTGTTGTGTTGCAGGAAGTCTAAGATTCAGTGTCACTGGAGGGCTTGACTTATACTTGAGAATAAAAATCTGAATATCTTAAGCCCTGTTTCTTCTGTTTTCACAATTCCTTAAAAAATCTGTCTTTTAATGGCAGTTCAATACTAAGTCACAGTCAAAGTTCCCCTTTTAAATATTTTAGGAAAAGCTTTGTAAGCATGTTTTCGCAGTGTAATCATCTAGATCAGTGAGTCAATCAGTGCTAGGAAACAGGAAAGACTCTGACTTGGATAAAACAGACTACACTCTGCTTAAATATGAATCTATTAAAGTTAATCAAGTCACGTATTTATCAGAAAATGGATTCACTAAGACAGTCTGCCCCGTGTATCTTCAGTGAATCTCTACCAGCCTTTAAAACACAGCCACGAGTGAGTCACACATGTTCTTTTAATTGTAATTTCCAGCAGTTACCACTCGTATTAATCATGATTCTTCTTGGTTGAGAACAAAAAAGGAAACTGTGTGATGTTGTTGTAGAGCCACTTTGTCCACAGAGGGAGGAGGTCGTGGTGGTTTGATGGGCCAAGAAAGCACAATCCTTTTGCACAGAGGACCTCTCATTGTTTCCTGTTTTTGCTTCCTGACACTGCAGTCACTGTTGATGTATTTTAAACATTCACCATTGTTCACCTACCCTAACTAAATAGTTATTAGTGTATCCTTGACAACAAAGTCTCCTAATCTTAACAAAATAGTCATTTTAACGTAAACCACAATGTTTCTTAACCAAGTTGTTTTTGAGCCTAAACTCAGCCAAACCTTAAAGATGCTCTTGAGAAATGTGTTGATACAAGAGAAAAATTCTCTTTAAATGAAATACTTTTTTCATAAAGTTTGAAATTAAATCTACTCCTTTCTTCCTAATTAAAAAAAAATCATAATCTATATTTCAAAAGCTGTAACAAGGTGTTTCCTACTTGACGTCCATGAAGTCCATTCTCAGTATTTGTCACTGGAGGCTTCAAGTTTTTCCTTCCCCTCTGTATAGCTTGGATCCCCTGGATGAGCTGCCCAGAAAGCCTCATTTGAGAAATTTAGGGGGAGCTCTAAAATATGTTTTTCTGTAAATGTATATTTTCCTGTATATTTAGGTTAATAAAAATTCCAGATCATTTGTGTTTAATAAACACAATGCTGTCTATTCCTGCTGTAGTCATCATGCATGGGGGTGCACTGAGCACACGGATGTTGTGTTTACTGTGAACATCTTCTGGATAACAAGTGAATTCTACGAAGAGTGCTATATGAAGGAAAAGTTTTCCTAAACAGTAGTTTTATACAACATACGTATTAGTTTTATATAACATATATAGGCAAGGATGTATATTTTGGATGTATTTATAGTATATTTTTACACATAGGTGGACCCTCCCACACCCGAAAAGTAGGACTCCCCTCAAATCCACAATGTTGTTTGAACACTTGTGAAGATCATTTACATTTACATTTTACATTTACTCATTTGGCAGACTCTTTTATCCAAAGCGACTTACGTTTGAGCATCAAATCTAGATCTACAACTGACAATACATACTAGTAAGAGCAGCAATAAATACTAGTAAGAGCTCATAGTACATATCACATCAATGGGTAAATACCAGAGGCGTATGTAAGATCAAACACTGTTAACAATAAGGAAAACAAATTTTTGAGTCGATGGGGAACTTAGCCAGCTGTGTGAGATCAGAAAATGGTTTTAGTTTTGTTATAGTGCTTTGTAGATGTTTTTTAGAAGGCACTGATAAAAAATGTCATCCTGCTGACAGGGCCATCAGATCAGAGAATGCTGTGTCTTTATGAAGAGCAATTAACAACAAAGTATTTTGATGTTTAATTTGGAGAAGTTGTTAGTTATTTATATTGCACCTATAGTTTATAGTACAAACTAAATGAGTCACTCCTGCTTCACAAACATACTGGACATTTCAAAAAAGGAGCTTTACAAAGAGAAAAGGGAACTAAACAGGAAAAGTTAACCAAAGTGAGAAAAACATGTTGCTAATGCTCACCTCTTAGATACCTTGATTTCCCAGAAAAGGAAACTAGTCCAAATGAGGAAGTGGTGTTTATCACGTAAGATGATTCATCAGAATTCAGTTCGTGACTCAACCACAAACTGAGGTAACTGGGCTTACTCGTGTAAATGTAAGTAAATCTTTTCTGAGAAAACAGTTGCAAATATACAGTAAATATGTCAAAACATCTGTAAAAACAATACTGCAGGCAACCCTGCTTTCATGCATATTTGGGAGATGACATGTACACAGCATTTACTGTCACTGTGTATCTCTGCTGTAGAAGGTGAGGGGGAAGGTCAGCAGTAGCACATTTCTTTGACAGAGGAAAAACACAGGCACAATTCTTTTGATGAAATGACCAGTGTGTAGAGTTACTGCTTCTCTCCATATCCTCAGTGAGGTAATCAAACCAGCAGCACATTTCTTTTATGGGGAAAACCGCTTGCAAAATCCTTTCTGAATGATGATTTAGACTCCAGGAATGCCTCCTTTGCTCATCATAAATATGTGCTGAATAACTGTCATTGTATGAATAGACTGGTCACCTGTCCAGGGTGTGCTTAGAGATCCTGCTTTTCTAGAGTTCTCGCTTCTCCAACTTCTCAGTGAGGTAACACTTTTCATTTTGCCCTTCTGTTGTGTGGAAAACCATTAAATGCTGTGCGCATTTGGTTCACAAAGCTCATGGCATGATGGATAAAGACTCAATTTTGATTATTAGAAGGAATGCCTTTTTTTAAATGTATTAAAAGCATTGAACCTTAAAACAATGCTGACATTGATGGTTTTGGCACAATCATCCAATATTAAAGGTCTAATGAAGTCTTACAGACAATAAGAACACTAAAAGCTTCCAGAACTAGAGACATATTTGGCATAGACATGTGCATGCTAAAAGAACTCAGTTCCACATTATTAACACCAGTAACCAAATTTGTCAATCTCTCCATTATTGAGGCAGTATTTCCCAGTGTGTGGAAGTCAGCTGCTGTTGTTCCAATTTTCAAAAATGGAGATCCATTTTCAGTGGATACAGACCAATCGGCATCACACCTAAAGTGTCAAAAGTCGAAGAGAAACTAATTTCCCAACAAATAGTAACACATTTAAATATCACTACATTTTCCCTTCATTCAAAGCCATTTGGTTTCAGAACTCAACACTCCACGGAAACTGCTAATTGTTTTTTCATAGAAAATATCATACATTTACTAGATAAAGGTGGTGTGGTTGGAGTTGTGTTTCTTGTTCTAAAAAAAGCCTTTGACACTGTAAACCATAAAATATTATTAACCAAACTAAGCAAATTTAACTTCTCCTCAGATGCAATAAAATGGATAGAATCATATCTATCGAATCGCTCACAGTCAGTCAGGATCAGTGATTACCACTCACTGCCCCTCGCCATGTCCACAGGGGTACCTCAAGGTTCTATTTTGGGGCTTCTGCTATTTTCACTGTATATAAATGAACTCCCTTCAGTTTGTTCAGACGTCTATATTCAGATGTATGCAGACGATACAGTCATCTATACCCATGGTAAAAATTCAAAACAAGTTGCTGAAAAACTTACACAGGCTATGGCTCATGTCTCTGAATGGTTAACTTGTACACTGTATTTATCAACTGTATTTGAAGAGTTATATCTGTTTTACTGCTCTTTTATATTTGTATTGTTCACTGTAATTGTTGTTGGGTTTTTTAGGTAGACAATTTTAAGATCTGTCCAGGGACAACAGATGTAAAATAGCCTTTTGGCTAATTCTGGTGCATTTGCAGCAATGTTAATTAATGTACACTGCCCCTGTCAAATAAACTAAAAAATAAAAATAAATAAATAAATATTATGCTCATTTTCAGGTTCATATTTTTACGTAAAAGAAAATGTTTAAATGCTTTAACACTAGAACCAAATACAACATTCAACCCTGCAAGAGATATTCATCTTTAATCTAACTTTAGTCTCCTTGCCTCTCTTAGTCCTGCACTTGGGACTACAAGTCTAGCCGTAACAAAGTTTTGGTTAATGACTTGTTGTTTTAGTTAGCCTACACTATGGGAAAACAGAAATGGAGCACTCTCTCTCTCTCTCTCTCTGTCTGTCTCTCTCTCAATTTAAATAAAAAATTGCTTTATTGGCATTATTGAGTATCAAATGAAACATGTAAAAAAAACATTAAGTAGAGAGTAAATCAAAACGCAGAGAGAGTTGTGGGCATACTAACTACAGCTGTCATGTGTTGTGCTGGCTTGCCCTCAGGCTGTGACATGCACTGACATATCTCACTGCTTCTATGGCGCTGACACTGTTTTCTCCAAGTAGATGTTTTGTTCTGGCCAGAGAGTGTATCTGGAAAAATCTGGGAATACACATTTCATTTTTGTAAAGAACTTTTCTCTTATGTCTTTATATGTGCTGCAGTGTAGCAGGAAATGTTGCTCTGTCTCCACCTGTGTCTGTGCACAGAGCTGACACAGCCTTTCTTCTCTGGGTTGTGAGGTCAGCCAGTGTCGGCCAGTCTCTATTGCCAAGCTGTTGTCACAGAGTCTGTTCGGCGTTAATGTCTTCCTCAGTTTCTCTCTCACACATGCACACACTCATGAGTGCCCCTCTGCTGTTCTAGGTATTGAAGATTGTATTGTTTTTTGTTTTTTATCCCACAATTACATACTAATTCATATACAGAGCCATCCTTGACATCAAGAATAGAGCCAAATTCAAACGTGTTTGCACAGACATTTACTGAAAAACCAAGCCGGAGAAAAAGAGAAAGGATGTTTTTTTCCTCATAGTTTGGTGTTGTTAGACACACCGGGAATACACATGCAATGCATATTGTGAAACTTTCAAATTTACTAAATGCTTGTGCTTAAGTTTTGCACTAATGAAATGGGGAGGAAGAAAATTTGGTAAAAGAAAGGGAGGAAGAAAATGTAATATGTATTTCAGTGTGTTCCTATTTTGAGTTACATATGGGAGGAAGGAATTCAAATGTATACAAATAACCACTGCACCTGAGTCATCATTGCTGAAACAATTGTGTCTTATTTTCAACACCTGGGAAAAGCAGGTGTAAAACATGGCACTGTTTGGTCTGAAAAACAATAAATTGTGTAATTTTTCTACAAATATGATTTAATTTGCATTAAAAGTAACAGTAAGTACTACAGTAATACAATCAGCACTGTCCTCCCCTGCTATTAACAGCCAAATTAATACATTTAAAACAAAAAAATGCTATTTTGCTGTTATAGCAGACATGGTTTTGTCATTTTGGAGTTGTTTTGATGTGGATGCGGAGTCTCACAGTCAGGTCAACCGCATTTAAAGGGCCCCTGGATGGTCACGGAAAATATGTGTCACTGAGGCAAACAGTGTATGGTTGTACTAATGTGAGGAGAGTCTCTTTCTGTGTCTGCAAGTCTCTCGGTGTCTCTCCCTATCTACTTATCTCTTTGGAACAACTCTCTGGCTTTTTCAAACAACCGATGGATTCTTGACATGATCAAAATGATTGTGTAAGATGATTCATGAGAATTCAGTTCGTGACTGAACCACAAACTTAGGTAACTGGGCTTACTCGTGTAAATCTAAGTAAATCTTTTCTAAGGAAACAGTTGCAAATGTACAGTAAATATTTCAAAACATCTGTAAAAACAATACTGCAGGCAACCCTGCTTTCATGCAAATTTGGGAGATGACATGTACACAGCATCTACTGTCACTGTGTATCTCTACTGTAGAAGGTGAGGGGGAAGGTCAGCAGTAGCACATTTCTTTTAGAGGAAAAACACAGGCACAGTTCTTTTGATGAAATGACCAGTGTGTAGAGTTACTGCTTCTCTCCATATCCTCAGTGTGGTAATCAAACCAGCAGCACATTTCTTTTATGGGGAAAACCGCTTGCAAAATCCTTTCTGAATGATGATTTAGACTCCAGGAATGTCTCCTTTGCTCATCATAAGCATGTGCTGAATAACTGTTATTGTATGAATAGACTGGTCACCTGTCAGGGGTGTGTGAGAGTTCCTGCTTTTCTAGAGTTCCTGCTTCTCCAACTTCTCAGTGAGGTAACTCTTTTCATTTTGATTATTAGAAGGAATGCCTTTTTAAAACCTTAAAAAAATGCTGATATTGAATGTTAAACATGGTTTTGGCAGAATCATCCAATATGAAAGGTCTAATATTATGCTCATTTTCAGGTTCATATTTTTACTTGGATGTCTAGAAAGTGTGTTAAATGCTTTAACACTACAACCAAATGCAACATTCAACCCAGCAAGAGATATTCATCTTTAATCTTAATTTAGTCTCCTTGCCTCTCTTAGTCCTGCACTTGGGACTACAAATCTAGCCGTAACAAAGTTAAAAGTTTTGGTTAATAACTTGTTTTACTTAGCCTATGCTACTGGAAAACAGACGTGGATCTCTCTCTCTCTTTCTGTCTCTCTCTGTCTCTCTCTCTCTCTCAATTTAAATTAAAATTTCACAGTCTCACAGTCAGGTCAACTGCATTTAAAAGGCCCCTGGATGGTCACGGAAAATATGTGTCACTGAGGCAACCAGTGTATGGTTGCACTAATGTGAGGAGAGTCTCTTTCTTTGTCTGCAAGTCTCTCTGTGTCTCTCCCTATCTACTTATCTCTTATTCTCTCTGTCTTTTTCAAACAACCCATGAATTTTTGACATGATCATAATAATTGTGTTTCCGTTTTCTTTTAATGAATGAGCCTTATTGCCACCATGGCCAAAGTGTGACATGAGACTGATTCATGCTGATTCATGCATGTAGCATGAAGCAGTAGATCAGGAGACTATTCTTAAGAAATGAGAGAGCCTAAAATACACTGTAACCTGTAAACATACATACAAAAAATAATAAGTAAGAAAAATGTATGAAAAACCCTGATGTTCATTTGAATTTTTTTTACACACACACACACGCACATGCAGAATACACTTGGTCCTTTCCTGACTCCTAGGCCATCTAAAATCTTCAGGTACTTTCCATAAGGATCTGTCCCTATTTACGGGTAATCACACCATACTGAAAGCCCCGCCTTCTTTCTTTGTGCACCAATGAGAGAGCTCTTTCTCATAGGGTAATTCTTGTCTCATGGGTGAAGTTAATCTGTGATCACTGCTGGTAGTGAAAGGTGGTGTAGTTGGTTCTTGATAAAGTTCCTCCTCTGAGCTACAGAAGTTCCTTGAGGAAGCTCAGAGCATTAAGGCAAAACACTATTAATTGCATTATCATTTATGTGTGATCCATGACGACAGATTAATGTATTGGCATCTTTTAATCCATGGAGAAAAGATTATCCTATGCGAGACTGCCCCTCCCTCATCACCACCATTTAAAAAAAGTTTTTGATTCAATTGTCACTATATAATATATGACACATTCTTTTAAGTTAAACTACCCAACAATAATTAAAGTAATTCAAATTAGCTGCACATTTATGCAACAACTATCCTTTATAATATTTGGTATTTTGCATACAATATGACATCTCTTACCTTTAATTTTTTTGAGTCGGACCATTTTAGTAACTGGTATTTCATATTCTGTACACCAAGGTAATTTCCTGCCCCATCTGAAAGTACCTGGCAGCTAAGCTGTTTCTGATTCCCATTCAACCAGCAGGAACTAAACTGCTCTAAAACACGCACACACTTGAATTATCTTACTTGATTTATTTTACATTTTATGAATTGTTAATTGACCAGGACACCAGTAAGTCATCATACTAAATGCTGACAGTGAGACTGTGTTTGTGTGGCAAAAGAGAAAATTCCCAGATATGGTGTCTCATGCACACATATGTGTGGTGCTGTGACACAATATTCATTAGAATGTGTCCTCTTTTGTAAAGTCTTTCTTACTTTTACTTTCTG
Source organism: Lepomis macrochirus (assembly GCA_024633595.2). Taxonomy (NCBI): domain Eukaryota; kingdom Metazoa; phylum Chordata; class Actinopteri; order Centrarchiformes; family Centrarchidae; genus Lepomis; species Lepomis macrochirus. Next base: position 11,431,043 of record JALXJV020000020.1, read on the forward strand.
TAGGTGGTGAACTTTCTGTGTAGCAGAGATGTTTAGAACAGCAAAAGCTTCAATAATCTGACAAACTATATGCTGTTTACATAATAAATAGTAAACAGTAGCCATGAACTAAATACAATAAATACAACATATAAATAATAATCTCCACATATCACATACCATGCAATGACCAGCATGAATCAGTTCTGAGTCAGAAATACCAGTATGGGGAATTAAAGCAGTCGCAGGCAACTCTGTATGTTGCTCAAAATGGTAATCTGACAGTAATTATCAAACTTGTCTTTGATTCTTTATATGAAAGACCATCTGTCTGATTGTGTAATGTAACAAGTCCAGTTTTCTCTAAATGTACAGTAGCACGTACTTTGGTAGACAGTTTGTGTCTGATTACTCAGATATGACTCAGCTTATTTCTTCCACTGGGTGGAGAGACCATCCCTAACAAGAACAATGTATACATGTCACTGATCAGGGATGGGCCACATGTTTGCTGATGAGACTGCATCTTTGTATCCAATATGCTGCAAGTTTAACTGTTATCAACATTTTGGTAGGTGTAAAGATTGATTTTCTGTGGCTAACTGAGGAGAGGAAACAATTAGAAGTTCATGTTACCCAAAAGCCTGTAAGTGAATTTTGCTTAGCAATTAGTGAATATGAAGCTGGGATGTTATATATATTCTCTTTAAGCTGCTGATAAGTGTTTTATTTTGGTAATTTTTTTATACAACCATTTTTGTCATTGTCATTTGTGGGCTAATAGGTTTCTGTGTGTGCAGATGAAGATGTATGCATTTATGTCAGCCGGATGCTTGGGATTCGGCAAAAAAATTTGTTTGGACTGTGCCACACTGATACTCAGCAAATAAACCCTAGAAAGAAAGGCAGTTCATTGAAGGGTCCTCCCAAATGAATTACAGAGGTTAGCTAAAACAGTCAAAGTAGGTCTGATCTTAGATGAGGATTTTCCTCAACCTGGCAACCCCAAAGTTATCTTATTGGTGGCTTCTAAGTGATTGAAGAATGATTAAATGCTTTATTCACTTTTGATAAAATTGTTAATGTTTTGTGCTCCAAGGTAAGTTCCTACATCTGAAAGTACCTGAATGCTAAAGTACCTCTAATTCTCATTCGAATAACAGGAATGAACTGCCTGCTCTAAAACATGCATAAACATGTTGCACTGTGTGTTCTTAAGTCTAAGCAGTTATCTTCAAGATTCTTCCCTTCTTTACTTCCTGTCTGTCTGCACTGGATATATATCTGGAAATGTCCTGTCATACTTGTAACACTGTACTGTGTGCGTGGTGTTGTCTGTCACTTCCTTAGAATTTCTCTCGGGGAACTTTCATTTTCTGTAGGCATTTTTTCTGTTGTCTGCTCAGCTATGGTTGATGATACTAATGCAGACCCATTTCTTCCTCTCTTCACTCCAAATTATAAATAAAAATTCAACGCACAAATAGAAAAATTTGAAAAAACTTTATTCTTAAAGGAAAAGCTCAGCATTTTGGGAATTACATTTATTTGCTTTGAATGATACCACTCTCATTTATGTGCGGTAAACATAACATCCAGCAGCCTAGCTGGATTAGCTTAGCTCAGCCCAAAGAATGGAAATGGGAAAACAGCTAGCCTGCCTCTGTCAATAGCAGCATAACAACACACCTCAATCTCTTCTATTAATCTCATTTGTTTAATCCTAACAAAAAGACAACAATGTTTTTTTGGAGCACTTGGTTTGTAGATTAGGAATCTGAACCAGGCTTTTTTATGCTCCAAATCTGTCTTTGTTTAAATCTTTATGCAGTCACCAACCATTTTCAAAAAGTGGTAGTAGTATTGAAGAGTATGGTCCACACCAATATCTAACTTGACCAAAGTGACGTTTGCATTTGGCAGGTACATTGACATGCTGTTGAATGTACTGCAACTGAGCAGCTAATTCGCTATCTAGCCTGCAGAACAAGACGTGTGTTCCTGTTTGTAAGTTAGATAAGAAGGAGACGTAGCAGGAAGCTAATGTGTGTTGCGTAGCACGCTGGTGTCCAACTTAGTGTGACTATCTGCTCAGCCTCTGATAGAACCACTATGGTGCCAAGGAGAACACACAAGTGATTTACAGAAAAAAAGTATTATCTGTAGAGTAAGGTGTAATGAATGAGATTTGTATGTGAATTTGGATCTATAACTGATTTTAGTATTAAATGTATTTTGAACTTGTAGCCTATTTGTATTAACTGCATTAGTTGCATTAGTGTTGGCGTCGACCTGCCCAGGGACTGTAGATGTAAATGAGCTAGGAGCTAAATCTGGTACAATGCATTGCTTCTGTGAGATTAATGTTGTATGGTACCTTCAAACTTAATTAAACTTAACCCAGAAAACAATCTTTCCCATAACCAAGTGCTGTGCCCAAACATAATAAAACAAAACAAAAATAAAAAGTCAGTTATGCTTTAGTTGCTACATGCAGATATTATATTGCAAGATCTGATATTGTTGCAAAAAACTATTGAAAAACATTGTCACTGAACGTTTCGTGGGATTGTTCAGTATCAAAGTTACACATAGATGTTCATTAAAATATTTTATAATTATGTTGATAAAAATTTAATTCAGGATTCAACAATGCTGGCTCTCAGACACACAAAAAGCGATTTTTTTCCTGTCTTGAAAAATGTACAAAATATATATCATAGCTATATCATAGCATAATATAATTTTAGTATATTTTCCACGGACAATAAGTGAGGAGAATTAGCTAGAATTAGTTTGGCCTTAAATTATCCAGGAGACTATGTTTTTATGTTTTGAAACACTAAGGATATCAAAGAGGTCATATTATGCTTTTTGCCTTTTTTCCCTCTCCTTTATTGAGTTATATGCATCTTTTTTGTGCATGTAATAAGTAAAACCCAAATTCCATCCCATAGGGAGTTCCAGTCTCCCACAGAAACTCTGCTCTGAACTGACTGAAAACAAACTTTTGTAGTCCAGCCATTTCCCTTTCATCCCTGTGATGTCACATGGATGAAAGAAAAATGCGTGAGCGGCTAGACCAACACGCCCTCAAAATCACCGGTGGAAAAACACTGAGCTGCAGCACACCTCTCCTCTCCCTTCCAAACACTAGCCCTCCATGGACATAACGTTGTTACTGTGATATAAAGACAGTGCTTAGTTATAACTTTATGGATGGAAGATACTTTTATTACAGATTAATAACTACCACTCTAAAACTCTTGCTCCAGTCCATGTTGCTAAGCTGGTAAGGGGAACATGCACAGCTGAACCGACTTTTCGCTGACTCGCCCTTCTCTGCTTCTGATTGCTTAGTAGTCTTTAAGTAGGAACTGCACATGTGCAACTCCCAACAAAGATTTTGTAGAGGCAAGATGTATCCATGGCAAAACCCACAGGTTGAAAAGAGGAGCTGCAGCAATGTGCAGTATGACAAACATATGGTGTTTTTTAAACCATGGAAGCCTGTTCTGGTACAACCCCTAAATACGATTTTGAACCTGAAAATGAGCATAATATGACCTCTTTAATAAAAGACTACTCTGAAAATGGAATTAAAAGTGGGGAAAAGTACTTTGCAAATCTTTAGGAAACTGTTACAACCACAAGCACATGTATGTGCTTCTGTAACTAACACAGCTAAGCGGCACTGTGGTCCGCCGGATAGAACTGTGGCCTCACATCAAGAAGGTCGCCAGGTTCAAACCCCGGCTGCCCCCGCCTTACTGTGTGGAGTTTGCATGTTCTCCCCTTGTCTGCATGGTGCTCCGGTTTCCCCCACCATCAAAAACATGTTAGGTTCTCCACTCAGTGCCGTTTGACCAGACACTGATAAAACAAAAAAATCTAGAATTATGCTGTATGTGACAATAAAATATCTTCTTCTTGTAAGACTTCTGTGGGATTATGTTCAAGAGTATGCTCTTTCAATTTGAGAGCATGATTTCCTTTACATTCAGATTTTGTATCTATGTAATTTAATACATAGTATACTTATACACATATAAAGTCAATAAAGTGTGAGAACGTACATGTGGAAAATTCCACTTTTGTAGATCGAGATTTTACATCACAGCATTTACAGTACATGATTCTAAACCTGCTATATGTTTCGGCGACAATTGTCAGTCTTCTAATTTCAGTCTGCTTATTTTTTCTCCTACTATCAAGCATAGTCACCATGAAAACACTGACTGTTCATACCTTTTTTTATACATGATATGATGATTTAGTGTTGTAATCAGAGTGGGCCTCAACTAAAGATTTTGTAAGGTCACCAGTAGTTAGGTCAAGCCATTAGTCAACTAGTTGTCATAGGTTTGATAGAAATTTATTTTTTTAAATATACGGTATATTTCTGGGGCATCAGGGTTACAAATGCACGCTAAAAGTGGTAATGATTGAAATGTCTCCTTTGTGACTCAGTCACCCGGATTGGATTAGTGTTAGATAAAATGATGGCTCCTGTTATTTTAACTTCACTGAATGTAATGCAGTTTTACACCCACCATGCCTGTGCAAAAAAAGTGAAGCAAAGGTTTTGGCTTTAAAAAGACAAGTGAAAAGACACACTTAAATTTTTTAATTATTACGCATCTGCAATTCTGGCTGGAGATTGTGGAAAAGCATAGTAGAGTCAGCAGGAGCAGATTCACTGTCAGAGGTTTTCGCACCACTCCACACCCAGGTACTCACAAACTAAGGTGGAGTGGATACGTCATTGTATTATTGTATAGTGTGTGTGTGCACATTACATATACTGCACATAAATCATATATTAAATAATCAACATACATACTTTCATGTTATTGTGTATATTGTACCTATAGTACTATATTGTACTACTTTAAGCCTCTCTCATCTCCTATTCTCAAGTTTTACTCATCCTCAGATTAGCCGGCATTAGTCATTGCTTAGCCTGAACAATTAATCGTCCATATTTAATCACTGTGGCCACCATGTTAAAAGTTCACTCATTACATTCCTTATAACGCCTCTTACAGTGTTTTAGTGTTAACAACACCTCCTCTGGTGCCCCGAGCTTTCCTCTGTACTGACCTCTGTACACCTTTAGTAACCTACAAACTGTTCGGCCTCTCAGAAGGGGATCCCTGGCCAGTAGGCTAGATGCACATTATTTATATTAAGATTATATGACTATAATGAATACATATAGCATGTTTTTTCTAAAAATACATACTGATAGCTCATACCATGCAAATGGATATGTGTATATGAAATAGCATTATCCTAACTTCTACTATATATTGTATATATACATGGATACATGATTACTTAGCTTCTTCACTATATATGATTACTAAACATATTGGAACATGATTTATACAATGGTGCTCATTAAAAATCTGTTTCCACAGTATGAATCAACACTTTTATTATTTTATTATTATATTTATTGAGATTCCCACCATACCTTAATTTTTATCTCCAAGATCCAAATCAAACAGAGGGGAGACAGTCTGAATATGGCTCTCATTAGCTGCCTCCTTAGATGGGAGTTTAGTGTTTATTCAAAACCACAAAGTGTTTAATGGAAACTTTAGCATGTAACTAAAACCCTCTGCTGAAACAAAGATGTAGAAATAATCCCATCTGGTGTAGAGGAAAGTGGGCGGCATAAAGAAAGAGTAAGCTTTTGTTCGCTAGATGCCTTCAGTGTCCAGAGGGAATCTGATAGTTAGAGTCACCACTCAGGCCTTCTTGATGCCCAGATGTTTTGGGCACAGTGGTTGCCTTGAGGTTAAAAAGGTGTGGCTGTGATTGGCAGTTTGAGGGATTACTGTTAATCCTGCTATAAATAGGTAACATCCGGGCAAGGAAAGTAGAAAACAGAGGTGAAGTTGAGAGGAGGAGCCGTTAAAGGTCGAGGTTGGGTTAGCCGTAAATGTGTGTTGATGAATGCATGTAAAGCACTGCGGTTATGTGGGCGATCATGTATGCTCTGTTACCCGATTTATGGGAGTGGGAGACCTGCTTGTCCTTGTCCTCTGTAAGCCATACATTTTCAGGGTTTTTACTTTGTGATTTATGAGCAGTTCATTTTAGACCGTGGGTTCAATACATGTGACCACCTCAAGGTCCCCTTACTAGCTTTTTTGAAGGTTTCAACTGCATCTCACAATTTATCTGGTCCCTCATCAGTTTAACCAATGAATGATCTGTGTGGGTGAGACAGCAGGGGAGTCTGGAGTGGTGAAGGAGTGGCGAGAGCCTGAGAGCCTGTGAAGACAATAAAACTTTTATCTTGCTAGTAGTTTAAGTGTTGTAACTAAACTGCTTAAGTTGGAAGTAACCAAACAATGTCAGGTTCATCACTATAGTACCTCAACACTGCTTTGCATGTAGCTCTGGAAAACTGAGACAATCTGATTTTTGATCTGGCCAACAGAGATACACATATGTGGTGTGACGGAAAAGCAAGAGCAGTACGGGGTACCAAATACGCAACTTGACTGCAACGCCATAGAGCCAGGCAGTCACTGCGCATCCATACAGGCAACCAGTTGGGTGCCCCCACCCATTAGTGCTTCACCCATCTCTGGGGTCCCTCACACACACAGAGGTCCACCAACCCTGGGGGGTCACACACACTACATATTACATACACACTTATAGCTTTTGTGGATTTTATCTGTAACCTATACAAGACACTTGAAATGACAAGTCATTTTCCTAGGGAATAAATGCCTGTACTTTATCATCAACATCTCTAAATTCAGAGGCAACTCTAAACTCTTATTTGTTTGAGATGTCTTTCTCATGCTTGTTGTATATGTGCCAATCTGCTTTATAAACTCAATCCACTGCTGGCATTAGCTAATATTAGCTAATATCAGAATTTTTTCTCCTTTTTAAGTATAAGTCAATCATTATTTTTTTCCCTTTTCTAAACTGGTTTTCACTCTGAGTGAGAAAAGTTCTCACTACTCATTGGTTAGCATTTCCACCAATGTGCAACTGTTGCCTGGTGACTCAGAATTCTTCCCCCCAATCAGATTCCTCTCCCTATTTAGCCATGGTGACTCATCTTCCAAACATTAATGTGACCACCGATTCAGAGTACCTGTCGCATGTTAATGTCTGGGCTGTTCTTGTAAAGATAGAACACAGCAGAGATTTTTGTTTGTCCATTGCTTCTGGGGGAATCCCTCACCCAACACAGGCCAGGGTTGTCTCCTTCTGGATTAGTGCATCTGAAAGCCCAACAATTTCCAGCAACTCAAACTAGGCCGAAAAGTGTATTAATTGCTTATTGGTTGGCAGGCAGTGGAAAAACTTCTTTTTTGCCCTCCAAGGGAGCATTTTCCTTGGAATGTGGCGTCACATGAAAACTATGAATTAACATAAAACAGGTGCAATATCCCGCGACCCTGTACACAGGATAAGAGGTTGACGATGGATGGATGGATGGATGGATGGATGGATGGATGGATGGATGGATGGATGGATGGATGGATGGATGGATGGATGGATGGATAAAGGTGCAATATGCCAGGTTTATGCTTGACATGAAATGAAATGAAATAATATTCACATGTGCAGAGACATTTGTATAATTTGAAAGGGGAGTGTCAGTAGGGGACCCAGAACTTGTTAATGAGGCTAGCTGCAGAAGGGAAGAAGCTGTGGCAAGAGGTTTTGGTCCTGATGGACCGCAGCCTCTTGCCAGAGGGGAGAGTCTGAAACAATTTGTGCCCGGGGTGGGAGGGGTCAGCTGCCATCTTTCCTGCTCGCTTCAGAGTCCTTGAGGTGTACAGGTCCTGAAGTGATGTAAGATTGCACCCAATAACCTTCTCTGCAGAGCAGGCAGACTTCTTCAGGTCTGGAACAGAAGAAGTCTCTTGAATGAGGGACGAAACGTCATCTAATTTCTTCTACCAAGTCCAGTTGCCCTTGACCATAACCTTCGTTGAATATTTATGAGAAACCCATGATCACACATTTAGTCCATAATAATTAGTCCATAACTAATCCAGGTTATGGGCAGAAGTAAACAAGCCACAAAAACTGCAGTGGAATCTCACTTGTAATTCCTGTAAAGGATTTTCTTTCACACACTTTTTACCATGAAGTGTATGCAAGAAATTAAAAGCAAATGCTGTTATAATAATGTTAGAATCATATTATAATCTAAAATTCAAAGATTCAAAAGATGGATGGACGACTTTTCACCTGCAATTTATTAAAGCCACACATGTTGTTCTATGCTGTGCTGTTTTCAGCTGCTCCAACGATACACTTCAACTTTGGACAAAAAAACTAAATCCCCAAGTTTCTTCTCCATGAAGCCATTTTGACTTTTATTCATATCCATTAAATCCTTACTTTCTGTCTAAAATCACAGTCTGACATATTTCCTGGCCCAAATTCCACTTTTATAATTTCATGTGTTTCAGAGCTAACAAGTAATACCCAAAGTCACTACAGATTTCACATTGGTGTTTTGAAACTGATAACGTCCACATTCACATAAGCTACTTTCAACTGTCAGAGGAGGCACTGTTAGTGAAAATGCATTCATTTTAACTGTGCTGCTGCAGTAATGGTGGAGTTGATAGGGAGCAACATCACATAAATTAGTCCTCTGATTATAGTAAAAAGTGTATAGTATAAATATGTTTATGGGTCCAGTTGGTTCCTGGAAACGAAAACCCTATCCAGGAAATGAGTTAGGCCGTGTCTAAATTCTATTCTATAATCAACACTTCCCAGTCTTCTTGTTTAAGAGTTATTGTATTGGATGTCATTATAATAGTATATTGTGACCACCCATACATAGCAAATATCATGTCTTTCTAAGTGTGCAAAATCTTTCATAGCTAGTAATTCATGTATAACTGACCAAAAATCCCTGCAAGATAGTGAATCCATCTTCTTCCTCTTACAATTTACTGGAAGTTGCCAATCTGCATTTTTTCTGCTCCACAATGTAATGTTTCTGCTCTTTTGTGGCTCATTCTTGTATTGTTCCGTAGTTGTCTGGTCATAATTCTATTTTATTTTCCCCACAGGGATCCTGAATTTTTTTCTTGTGGGCAGTATTTTCTTGATGAGCAGTATTCAAGATCAGACTTGACCTCAGTAGATTCTCCAAATGTCCAAAACTGACTGCTAAATAAAACGGAATCCTAAATAATGAGGGCACACCAACACTCTCAGCATTGATGTCCTGTACCAAAGTATACACAAACACAGAGCCATGTTGGTTCAAATAAATGTAATCACTAAATATAAAAACAGGTCTGTTAGGGTCCTTTTCCATGGCCACAGACAATAAAGTAACTATTTTAATTAATCTTCACATAATTCACAAAAGTTCCTAACATCAGGGCCGGAATGGAACTTTAAACTCAATTTCAGATAATAAGCACAGAGTAAATTAAATAAGTGCACAGAGAACAGTATCGCACACAGTGATACAACAATTGCAAGACTTCACGATGATATCATACACAACTACACAAGTTTTAGTATGACAGTGCAGTTTCATTTCAACATTTCAACATGTCTGCCTGATGTCCGGTTGGTCTGAACCAGAAAGACATCATGTTCCCTAGACTCAACAGCAACTTCACCACTGTGTGTTGGTGGTGGTGGTATGTGTGTTTATGTGTCTGTGTGCACCTCGTCCTCCTCCTCCCTAGCAACAAGCTTCTCCATTTTAACCAATGCCCTACTCTTTACATGCAGCTTGGCATGAGTTGCAAAAGCCTTTCCAAAAGCTCCTTTTGAGATCTCTTTTTTTGTGTGTGTTCCACGTCCACACTTCATACTTCAGACGCATTGATACGCCCAAGTGAGGAGACAGTTTAATTTTTTATATGAATGTTTTCAAAAGCCATTTTCACAACCAGCTATATATATATATTTTGTAATAATGCTAAACTAAGTTTTTTATGAAATGTTTCCTTGCTGGACTTTTACATCACAAAAAAGCATTTAAAACACATAAACTTGTCTAAAACATACTGTAACTAAAATAGACTTGCCATTTAGCATTTGCAGTTGAAACACTATTGTAAAATGCCCCACACCACTAATGCAAATCTTATTCAGCTACTTTCAAAATAGCACATTGTGTCACATTTGTGTGTGTGTGTGGTTTCACACATGTCAGGTCAGGATTCAACTTTCCACTGAATTAGTATAACAAATGGGTTCTCTGCACAGTTCTTATTTTCAACCTGTCACACCAAATGGAAAATTAATTCACCGTAAGAGCACAATTTCTTTCCCACTTAGTAAACTGCACAGTGTTGTTGCTGAAAATGTTTGGTGTATCATTCAACTCTAACAGCCACTTTGGCAGGTACCCAGCCATTATTTGGAGGTGCAGTGTTATTCTAGAGAAAAAAATAAAACAAGCTGGTTACCAAGCTGGTAAAAACATTAAAATGTGGTTGTCAATTATGGAATTACAAACCCCTGTGGTTCCTTGCAAAAAGGCCATGTGCGGTGTCCGTGACACTCCTACATCTTAACTCTTCCTCTTTGTGAAATTGGACTGCATGTTTCACTCAACCACGAGTGTCAACATTAAAAAGAAAAGGGATGTTTTCACAAATTTGGTTTTTCATTAGTGTTAAGGACTTTTACAACACACCAGATAGCCTGAGGAATTTATGGATTATACAGTAATTGATTTTTAACGGAAAATCTGGTTTGTTACAATTTAGATTTTTATTTTCTTAGTTTTGCTAGTATTCCTATTGGTAATAACATTTAACTCTTCAGGTTAATAGCTGAGATTTGAAAATGCAACAATGGTGCTAAAAAGAATTCCAATGGTGCAAGAAACACAGGATGATTCCCCAGGTTTCAATTTATGCATAAGGGTAATGTTAGGAAGTAGTGTGGCCTTTATATGGACAAGAAGGGTGATGATGTCCAACCCTGTCTCCTAGAAATTATGATAATAATTATTTATATGCTACTAATTTGCAACAGAAAATAAGTTTTGCTGGATGTGTTATGTTGCTTGAATTCATTTTTTAGCAACATACTAGGAAAAGTTATTTAACATGTCTAGCAAGTTGGAAAATGTTGATATTGAACATCTCTGCAAAATGTGACAGTGACACCGTATTTCACTTATTGCCCTACAACGTCTAGTCTTGCAATACAATATCCACTCATTGCCACTAGAAGGACAAAGCCTTTATGGTTTGTTTAGGTACTCACAGCACTTAGTTATGGTAAAGGATAGATCCACTTCAGGGTTCCAAACACCACTGAGATTTAGATTCTACTCATTTGTTTTCAAATCTTCTGTCACTTTTAACTTTTTAAATATTTAGCCAAGATCTCAATCTACCCTAGTTTAACTTATATTTAATATTATCTTTCCCTAACCTTGTTAAACTGTAAGCATTAATTGTTACAAAAGAGATTTGTTGTTACCTCTACGGGAAATATTAACACTAAGCCTTGTGGCTGTAGCTAATTGCAGGCCACAACATACTGAGTAGCATTGGTCGCCTTACCTGAACCCCTATGAGCTCGACAACCCACAGCTTGGTGTTTGTTTCAGTTCATTAAGGTTAACACATAAACACAGACAGAAATTAAGCCAAAATACTTCATGGATGAAGGTTATCATTCATTTTCTGTCACAGTCTCAACAAGAGTTCATCCATGTTCTACCTTCCTTCCTCCTTCCTCCTTTGCTTTTGCGGGTCTTGTCTAATATGAGCCTGCGTTTGTTTAAAATACAACATTTTGAAGAAACCCTGGTGTTCAGCATTGTTATAGGGAAGGAAAAACAAAAGCAAATGGTAAACTGTTCAACCAAACTGTTTTTTGGCTGTGTTTTTGGACCTCCTTGCCCTTCCGGGAGCATACGTGGAAAGCCTAAGGCAAGGAGAGCAGCAGCAAAGACTCCCCTGAAGTTACAAAACAGAGCAGTCATCATTGACATTGTTTAAGTCAGACACAGAATGAAATGGAGGTGCTGGGTTGGAGGCATGTTGCAAAGCAGCTTGCACAGGAATCAGTAAGGGTAGGAAGGCTAAAGCTACTTGAAGAAAGGTGCCTTGTCTGCGATTGCCAATAGGATGCATAGAAGGGAATCAGCTAAACCATAAGCTGTTGTGAGCTGACTTTGTGATCAGCTATCAGTTGATGTAGCTGGGATTGTTAGCAGATCTTGACATCATGGCCTGCCTAAATTAAATATGCTCAATCTTTAACTTTTTAACCATAGTTTAAAGTTTCAGAATTTTATGTTCAAACTTTCACATCTTTGTTTCATTATCTCTGAGCGTGATTTTCTCATCGTCCAACTATTGTTGAACCCTCCCTCAGCTGACCCTTTGACCATTTGTACTGCTGTAAAAATAAACAAGAGATTCACCGTCACTTTATCCAGATATACATATATTTATCCAGACTTACAAAAAACCACAAATGCATCACAACCCCATGATCATCTGAGTAGATGAAACTAACATGAATCAGCACTTTTGATGCCAGGAACAAAGTGTCTGCTAGATAGATCTATGAACGCGTCATATGCAGCTCCCATTATTACACCAACTATGGGTACATCGCATTCCCTTTTCCTTCACTTGTATCTTTTCCTTGCATCTTAGTCCATCCCACTGAAGAGTGAAGATGCAAGGAAAACATGCGAGGAGGGAGGAATCTAGGAAACACATTTTAGTGGAAATTAGAAATTAGTGGAACATCCTTTCCTCTGAACTGTCACAGCTGAATCAGCATCAAGTTCACTTCCTTTTATGGTTAAAAGGAAGTAAAAGGAAGTGTGTGTATATATATATATATATATATATATACACACACACACTTCCAATGTTTTGTTCATTATTTTGTTCATTAATCTATCATTTAATTGTCCAGGATGTGATAAGAATGTCTCATAATTGGTACAAATTATTTATTAGGATTTTCAGCCTTACTGGAAATGGAAATGACAGAAAATAGATGGTGAATCTGAATCTGAGTCTTGAGTTAGTTCCAGTTGTCTGTCCACTTTAGTATGAAGCTGCAGTGATGTTGTGATGTGAGGTGTGCTCTGACAGACGTCACAGCTGATGGATTGTTACCCAAGCACACTAATAAAAATAAAGATGTGGATGAAACATTTACAGACATCCACATATAGAAACAGATGAATGAGTTGCTCCGGAAAAGGGGCATCCACCCGGGTGGCGTGATTACATTAGTATTGATAAGTAAATAACCGTGACTACTACAGAGTCATTTGACCTGTTAGTAAATGCAGATTGCACCCTTTCATACTGAAGAAAAAAGCCATATGTTTGCGGGTGTTAGTGTTTTTTTTGTCCAGTGTAAAAGGGGCTTCAGTTAAGATTAGGGAAAGATCATCGTCATGGTAGAAAGAAACCAACATTGACTCTTGTTATGAGATGGACTGACCCGGTGTCAAAGTTAGACACTTTAAATGTCCAGTAATTGATTTGCAGTTAAAAATGTATCTAGGTTCAAACTGACTGGGAGTTAGAGCTTTCTAAAGGAATGCGCTCCATATGTGCTTTGATATCGACTGTATCAATGAGGAAATTAAATGGTGTGCCAGACATCTGCTTCAAGCTCCTCAGGAGGGGGGGAGTTGACCTGCTGGGTAACAGGTTAGGTTCACCTAGAATTTAAGTTTAACCCTATTTCTGTAACAGTTTCCCTTATTTCAGGCTTAACAAACTCAAAGTTTTCACTAAACCCACTTTAAGAAACAGTGCCCTGATAATACAGCTGTAGCCATAACCTATAGGCTTATGTTTACAATACATTATACAGCCGAAGCTAAGTCTTAGCTTTATAGGTTTTATTTTGCTATTTGAAGACATACTAAAGCTCCAGCCATTGCCTATATGAAAGATACTGTTAGTTATTAGCTAACTCCGGCACATTTAAATTGATGTGTAAAGTGTTGATTAAGTTCAAAATTATGTTAACTGTTTGCCAGGGAGTTAAGCACTTTTGCAGGGCACTGTAAGCAGGTCACATTCTTAATAGGGGTCTGATCCTAAAATCGCCCCTGACATAACATCATCTGTAAATGCAATGATATCAGTTGACACATTGAGTCTCCACAAAGTGGATACCTCTGGGTCTGAAAAGTAAAGCCAATGCAGAAGTGTTTTAAACCTGTATTGTCTCTAATGATCAGCAGGGGGCGACTCCACTGATTCCAAAAAGAAGTCAGATTTTGTAGAAGTCTATGACAAAATGGCCATACTTCTCACATGATTTATTACATCAGTTTGCTAAACACTCTCCTAATGAGTGTATGGTCTCGGTCACTAATTTCAAGTCTTCTTCAATAAAGCATTCTTATGTAAATGATGGTCACCTAAAAGTAAAATTAATGATAAATAAGGCTAGGCTTTAGGATGTGGCTACCTTGTGATTGACAAGGGTTTACCCCTCTCCAGCTCCACTCTCTTATTCAAATATGGTCATGTCTGGTCCCAAAAAAAAAGGTGGCAAAGGCCAATGTGCCAAACTTCAAAATGGTAGCCCACAAACCAATGAGTGACATAAGGGTGGCTAAATCCACTTCTTTTTATACAGCCTATGGTCTGTATTTTGTCAAAAAAGGAAAAAAAAAATCTGTTTTCCTTGAGCAAGGTGTTGATCAGCTTTCTGCTTTCTCATGTGTAGATAAGGGCATTAGCGACTGTACTGAAAGTAAATGGAAATATACACATGTTCCACTTTTACCTTATTTCTCTTTTTCTTTTCCTGGCACTTCCCTTTCACATGATCACTCTAGAGTTACATGTGGTTGGCAGTTCTGAACTTTGACCATACAAAGGGCTGTCTGTAACACTGATGAGCTAGCTAACTGCAGTTTATACCAATACAGAATGTGATGCAATGTGTGGTTGTGTCTGTGTGTGTGAAGGGGGTGGGGGGTGATTGATTTATTGCGTTTGAAAAACAAACTAAACATTTTGTCTTCACTAATTCTTTACAGATAAAGACAGTTAAGACGGTTCCTGTGTTCAGCACTACATGAACCCATGAGAGAAAATCTTAACATCCTCAATTACACTTCTACATCACTGCAGTAAGATAAGAAGCTAAACCAGTGCAGGTGAGCAAAAACAAGATTCCCAGCTCCTACTGAGTTACTTTTGTAATGGGAAAGGAATTTGTAAAAAAGAAAACATCAAAGGAAAAATAAATGTGCAAAACAAGAGAATTACTTGTTTACATAAAGTGGGGTAAGTGTTTCTATTCCAATCCATCCTGGGACAAATACTGGCTTTCATCATCTTTGCATCTAAACATGAAGTCCTCTCCTGCCTGTCTTTCCCATTGGAGTCATTTATTGCACTTGAAAAACAAACTAGTTTCTGTCGTCACTTATTCTTTACAGATAAAGTACCAACTGACAGTTAACTCATTCTCCAGATGGTTCCAGTGTTATCAGCAATACATGAACCCATGAGAGAAAATCAAATTCCTACGTGTATATTTTTATCTTCTGACGAAGAAATGATTTGATTGATTTTTAGTGGTGATCTGTTCATGGGAAATAATGACAAACAGATCCTGACATGATGAGTAAGAGTAATCTTGTTCTGTTGTATGTCAGAGGGTTTAATAGTTCAATTAAGTCACGTCAGAGTTTGGGGCAATCAGGCAATGCACAAGTTTGTTTTAATCAAACAGGGTAGGTGTGAGAGCAACCTTAGTGGTATGCAGATAGTTTTGGTTTCATGTTTCCAGGTTTTGTGGTATCCATCTGTGAGATTTCTGCCCCTATTTGAATACTATAAAGGGGAATGGAATTGTGTCCTGTTTTCCAAAACAGTGGAAAATTACATTTAAAAAAATTTACCAGTCATATGTCTCTGGTAGAAAGAAGTCAAAGTGAAATGTTCAGTGCACCACCACTTTATGGAGTAGTGGTTCAAACGTTGGGGCGGGGGGTGAGTGAGTTCATAATGTCATAGTGAGGCTGAACCCAGAACTGTCTTATCTGGGCTGTAAACCAGCTGAGCAGCTGGCTTTAACCACCAGTACATGACTGTGTGTGTGTGTGTTTATTTATTCACCAGGTCTAGTGTAAGTGTGCATATCCCAGCAGCGTTTAGATTTAAATGTGATGCATGTGTGTATTTGTAAGTGTGTGTGGCAAGATTGCTCTAAGACATGTCTGGGCGTATTCTCTTCTCAGTCAGCATTGCACAGAGGCCTGAGGCATCATAATGACTGAGCCACACACACACATACACACACACACACACACACACACACACACACAACAGCAGCCTCGATGTAGTTTGTATTGTTCAGTGAACCATAAATGCAAACACTAATCTAATTCTAAAGGAAAGACAAAGAATGCCTTAAAAAGAAACTAAGAACAAACCAAATATTTTTTAAATTAAAGAAAAATTAAATAAGTGTGTCACATTGGGGAATCATATCTGAGACTCTCCATTTTTTCTGCAGTGTTTCTTTTGTGATCCTGTGTGTATGTGTGTGTGTTTAACCATCAGTTGGATGACATCACAGCGTTACAAATGATCTAACAGCCTATTTGTTTTCTGTGTTTATGTAACAGTGTCTTTGTGATGAACGCTGCAGCCTAGTTCAGTAATTATAATCTAACAAACAAGACGAGACTTTGTACGGCAGCAGTTACTTCACAATTAGTCAGCTCGTCCGCAGATAAAAACAAACTCATTATAGTCAACGATAAATATACAATTAAAGATATGACAATGAAAGCAGACTTGTATTGCTGGCAGTGTGGAAAGCTTTGAAACAGTGTCCTTCAGTCTTGAGAAATAAAATTTATAGACAATACATCTGAACAGTTAATAAGTTCCAACATATTAAAAAAATGAGACCTGTCTGGTCAGATTTTCTGGGATATCTCAGTATTTCTGAAAGCCTATTTAATATTTTGTTCCTCATAATCACAGAAGGTAGAAGTGGTTTGAAGCGTTGTAATAATGGCATCGTCATTGTAATCCCTGTTGAAACAGGTCGTTGGAAGGAAACAGAGTTTGCAAGTTTGATTTGATAGGACAGGTAGAAAAAATTTATGAGGGCTTTACTTCTTGGAAGTGCAGCATAAGGTAAACACTGAGGAGGCACTGTTTACCAGGAAGTTCAAATGCCCATTGGCTCTCCCTCTCTGAAATTAGAAGAGTACAAGTAACAAGTTATTAGAAACTTAAATTAGTGTATTTCAGTAAAACTTTAGCAACAAAGAGGAGTTTAGAGTTTGAGTGAGTCAGCACAGTGAAGAAAAACACTGATAAGTCCAGGTGCCAGTGTGCACACGAAATACATCTTGATGAATATCTGGTAACGCTCCTCTTATCGTCTGACTTCTGCAGCGGAAAGACTCCAGTGACTCAACGTTATCAGGGCATTGTGTTACAGTAGCCTCTCCTGGGTCATCTACCTGTCTGCCTATATGTCCTCCTGCCTGTGTTGCACCCATAGTGGTTGCACCCTCACCCTCAAATGAAAAACAAGTGAAAAGCCTGACTTTGTCTTCGGCATGACAGCTAACCATTGGCTAACTGGAATCGGCTCTCAGGCGGGAGCCAGCTCATACACACATCACTAACACGTACAGACAAATCAGTATTTTGTTTGTGTTGAATTCAGATGTGTTTGGTGCATTGTTTATGCTTTTATACTGGGTAAGATAATAATGGGTGAAACAGAACATTGTAAACATTTATGTAAGCGCTGAAAAAACAGTATAATTATTTTAACTGTTGTAAAACCAGGACAGTTTAGTAATGAATGAAAAAAAAGGGACATTGTCAGAAATCCAAGAGTTTGATGGATTGCCCCAGAACAAGAAATGTCCTACTGCTGGTGATGCTAAAGGATTATATCAGGGGATCATGTAAGGTTTGGGATTTTTCCTCTGTGGACCACACATGTCTGTACAAAATAATAGCAATCCATCCCACAACTGTTGAGATATTCTGGTGGTGATGGACGGACTGACCATCAGTCTGACATTGCCGTTCAGAGACTCATGCAGTTAAAATGGTTAAAAAAAAAAAGGGACATCCAAAAGGGTTTATTATTTTACATGCAGCTTATGAGCAGCAGCTTACACACTGTAGAAGAAGTTAACTTTTTCGACAAGATGTGTCTGTGGTGTACTAGACCTGTGAACGTTTCACCAGAAGGGTTAGAGATAACAGTCCGGAGCAAGTTGGAGTGTTGAGCGCCTTGCTCAAAGAAATTCTGTTTCTGAGGATAAAATCTGTGACCTTGTTGCAGGTTTGCAGGTCATGTTTAACCAATTACATGCAAATTTCCTTCACAAACATGCAATGTTTCCTGATAATTCTTTGTATCTCTATAGAGTCAAAGACAAGATAAACTGTGTATGTATAATATTTAGGCACTAGCATACACTGAAAACTGTGTACTGTGTAATGCACTGCAACTCTTGCACACAGCTCTTGGTGTTTCTCATGTGTTCTTACCGAACCTGACCTGCCCCGCAAAGCTGAACAACAACACTGAGCACAAACTGCTGACTCATTTAATGGTATTTGTGGGTATAGTTATATCTGATATTCAACAGTTGAAAATGTCAGAGTTTACTAGGGCCACCAACGACATTTTTTTCTCTTTTGACACATGCTAAATGTTTGTTTTGCATTTTCATAATGTGTTTACATTTGCCAACCAGCACCATTTAAAGTGTGCCAACTAGCTATTAGCAGTTCCTGTTTGTAATGCATCAATGGATATACAGACAGCTATCAGTGAATTACGTTGAAACTAAAGAAAACACAAAAGCATTTTGATTTCCAGGCAAGTTCTGGAGTTATAATTAGCATATTTTTCATGATTTCTAACCAGAAGTATGAGCTTTAGAAGAGGTGGTAGACAGATGTCCCCCTGTACAGCTGTTGGCTGTAGCTTCATCATTACCGTACAGACACAAGAGTGGTATCAATCATCTAACTCTCCGCCAAAAGGAGGGTAAGTCTATTTGACAAAATGGCCAGCTGTTCCTTTAATAGCAGGCTAAAAAACAGTGTGTCACTGCCCCCTCTCTGGTTTACAGTTTTAAATCTGTTGCACCTCGGCTGGGTGTGGTCAGAAGTGACACATCCTCAATTACACTTCCACATCACTGCAGTAAGATAAGAAGCTAAACCAGTGCAGGTCAGCAAAAACAAGATTTCCAGCTCCTACTGAGTTACTTTTGTAATGGGAAAGGAATTTCTAAAAAGGAAAACATTAAAGGAAAAATAAATGTGCAAAATAAGAGAATTACTTGTTTACATAATGTGAAATTAAGTGTTTCTATTCCAATAAGCATCTTTTGTCAAATTCAGTGAATATCTCCTCACCGTCCCCTGGCTGTCTGTTTTGTGTGTGCTGAAAAAAAATCCATTGTTTTTACACAACCCTGGCTCTGTAAATGGGAAACAAAGCTGACTGAGCCACACAACACTATTCCAGCCGATATTTGTGTCAGGTAAAGGTAAAGTGTGCGTACCCGAATGCTCCTTGCAGCCTCGCCATGCAGAGACAAGCTGTCTCACAGTGCCATTTCTCTTGCAGCTGGCACACATACACACACACTTGCCCTTTTGTAGACACCAGGCAGAGAGAAGAGCACACATATAGCCATTGTCGGAGCTACAACATTTTCTTTAAGGATGTAATCTTAACTTCACTTTACACTTAAATCTGCTATGCCACTAACCCACAACTTAGCTAATATTAGTTACATTACATGCTGCGTTGTTGTTCGCTCTATATTATGGTATTTGTGACGGTGTTAGATTTCTCCAGAATCGCATATTCCCACCTTTTAAAAACAGAATTGGAAGATATGATTGACTGACTGACATAAAAGATTTAATGAAAGGCCAGTGTTAGTCTGATATACTAACCTGATCCTAACAAAATCTAAACTGTTTCCAAAAATAACTATAATCTATAAAAAGTGTTAAAATCTGAATTGATATATCCATTATGATAATCCAGCGTGAGCACACCCACAATTATATTTCTTTTTGTGTGACTCAAAGGTAACATGAGTTGTTGCACTTTGCATTGTGTTCAGTTTCAGTTTAGGTTTCACCTTGTGTCCTATACGTACTTCACAGAAACGTGAACTGCAGTTGTTCTCCTTTAAACATACAAACAACAACAGGCAGCTTCCTCGGTTTGAGATGTTTTATTGGTGTATTGTCATAGTTTCTTACAGTCAAGATTCACTTCTGCTAAGCTTTACACGACAGGGTCCAGAATCCAAAACGAGAAGCATGGTGAGCTTTATAGGCAGACAAATATATCTCCCCTCCTCTCGCTCTCTCTCTCTCTCCCACTCCATCTTGCTCTCTTTCACAAGCACTCTTTCCTGTTCAGTCTTTGTCCCTCTCTTCCTAGTTCACACGGTCTATTTCAAACATGACACACTCATACACACACACACACACACACACACACACACACACAGTCTGCCTTTCTTGCTTTTTTTTTTCAGCATTTCTTCTCTCACTCTTGATACATTCTCTCTGCGTTTTTCAAGCTACTGCTGATGAGATTTTGTGATAACAGCACAATGTGTTGAAATGAAAACAAAAACACAG
This sequence comes from Lepomis macrochirus, assembly GCA_024633595.2. Classification (NCBI taxonomy): domain Eukaryota; kingdom Metazoa; phylum Chordata; class Actinopteri; order Centrarchiformes; family Centrarchidae; genus Lepomis; species Lepomis macrochirus. The sequence goes on from JALXJV020000020.1 coordinate 11,451,679, forward strand.
ACAAGCTCCTAAATTAGGGACATTAAACTTAAATGATCTGGAAGCCACTAGCCAGGTTGTCTTTCCTCCAGGGGTTAAAGGTAAATTTGTGTCGTGTACAGAACAGCAAGTCTCTCAAATGGATCACTGGACCATAAAATGTGTCATTTACTGTAAGACAAGTGCAGTTTTCACCACAGACAGACAAAAGAGAGAAAATATAAAAGTTGTTTACAAATCTGCATTAGTGTGGACGTGGTGTCAGTTACCATTGAGGGCAACATGTGGTATTTCATGCCTGCTCTCTTGCTCTGTTGAAAGTATTAACCATGCCTGCAGACAGAGCATTGGTAAACATGCTCCAGTCTTCTACACAAACCACATATATCTTTCTGAAGTGTTTATCTCAGGACAAACAAAAAAACATTATTCCTGGAAAGGAAAAATTTATTTGGGAAAAGTAAATCTCACAAGATTGATGCAAGTACTCACTGATAACCGCATTTTGAAAATTAACAATGTAGCTTTACAGTTTGAGGGTCATGAAACTCACTCAACTCATAAATGACAACCTAGTAATAGTTTCAAAACAGTGCAGTGTTACTCAGCCAGCACACTTCCCCAGAAGCTTAATAATCAACAGTTTTTTGATCATCTATGAAATATGGTCATAGTTGTTTAAGTAAAATCAACTTTATTTTTTAACTTATTTTTAACTTTAACTTTTATTTTTTTTGTTGGGGTTCTAGGTATGCGGATCTAAATTTTCTCAATTTATTTAAATATTTGAAAACAAAGTTTAATGTAGATCATTAGGATTTGATGTATTTTTAAGAACTGTTATGAACATCTTTTCATAAATCCTAATCGAACACTTACAAATTTATCACAGCTGAACTTGGTCCTTTGAGCTCCACTTGCTACAGAATCACTGAAATCGGTCCAATCATGCCTGTTTGCAGCTCTGGAAGTGAAAATCTTTACACTGCCAAAACATGCAAGCAACCATATTGTAGCCCACACATGGAGTAATTTTGTGGAAGTACAGAACAGTCCTGCAATGCCTCCTTGTGTAGCCTCTGATGCAGGAGATTGAATCCATCTTTAAAGTCACATGTTTATGTGGAAGTTTTTCCATTAACTAGTTTACACGAACCGCTGCCACACACACAGAGAATATTGAATATTCTTCATTTACTAAAAAAAGGTTAGTTGTGTGTTAAATCTTTTTTTATAAGCAAAAAACGGTTGTAAAAGATTTTTAATGCGAGGTCAGTCAGTTGATGTGTTCTGTATATCACAGAAGCGTTGTTAGACTGCACACAATATGCACTTGTTCTTACAAGAGTGAGAGCAATTTATGTGGTGAGTGCATTTCATGACTTTACATCATAATACCACAATAAAAGCTGGATTTAACCATCTATGTTAATTTAATAAAGTTGATTTATTTATTTTGATTAATAAGATACTGGAGAGGTGCAACATTGTATACAAAACACAGAGATAGGAAAAACAAACTCATTCAGTCATTCAGGCTTTACTCGTGTGTTGGAAATTGCTATTTAAAGTTTAATGTGGAATTATGGGGTCAGAAAATTTACCTGCCTAAATTTCAAAACTGTGATTAATGATGAGCATCTCACATTAACAGAGGAACCAAGACCTGTGAGCACATAGTTCAGATCATCTGTCATTGTGACATTGTGATGTGTTGTTAAATTAACTTCATAAACTGCAGGGAGTCCATTTTTTAATTTGTTTAATAATAGCATGTAAATGCACTAACTACTTAGTCTATGCATTCAATTTTGATTTTGTACATTACCTTTCTAAATTGGCTTCACTCCAAGTTCATGGTATAATGTTTTCAGCACAAGCTCAGTTATATGTCTCTCTAATCTTTTTGTCTTAAAGTATACTACTTAAGAAAAATTGCACTGCTGCTCATAAAGACTTATTCATCTTTACATAACATCACTCAAAATAGCATTGTAGAACAGCTCATGGCTGTAAAAAGTATCGTTGCAGTATTTATACTCACAAATACAGCAAGCTATTGAGCTATCTCAAGCAATATAATTAGGCTACTGTAACTAGAATTCTTTTTAACTAACCTACATAATGGTTAACACAGGTCCATTTTAGCTAAGTAATGTCTACACTGTTGTCTCATGAATTGGCCTTATGTTCCAAAACAAATCTAAAAGCAAATTGTTTAATTATGTTGTGTTATGGCAGTATTAGCCTTGCTAATATTGTCTTAGCATAAAGAAAATGGACCCACCACTGGCTAATGTCAACACAGTAGCCAGGAGCTTTATTTTCTCTTTGCTTTCTGACAACTCAAAAGGCGTGGCTCCCTTTTAATTCCCCGTGACTGTCCTTGTAGACCTAGATTTCAAAAACTAATCGGATCTACAAATATCACACAAATGACCTGGATTCATTTTTTTCACTGAAATGTAAGAAGTTTGCACCACTGGTAAATAAAAAAAGCTCAGGGCTCTAGAGGGCAAGTAATCTTTTACTTGTTGTTTGTTACTGTGTTCACCATCAGCATGACTTCACTGGGTGTGGAGATTTTGCTCCATAACAACCCACAAACAGGGAAGACATTTTAAAAAGCCAAGAAACCTCAGCACCTGGACAATTAACAACACTATCAGCCTCCTGCAGGTGTTTTATAGTCATTTGGTGCAATGTGACAATAAAAATCTTACTTACTGCCTTTTTAAACCTCTTGAATTTGTTCTTCCTTTCAACATTTGAGCAAATCATTCCCTGAGGCAACTCCAGAGCACAATCTATTTGCCAAGAAGCAGCAGCTACAAACCACAACACACAGGCACCACCCTCTTCTGTCGCTGCCTGTGGTCATCGCTCGCCAGCTCCTCCATCTCATGATGATGATGATGTCATGACCCCAAACTGACTCAGCAACATCTCAACTGGAACAGAGCAAGAGAAAAACATTGTTAGGATGCATGAAAGGAATAAGAAAAACATTGGGAATGTACATAAAAGTAGAAAAATAATGTTAGAAACATAAACACATAAGGTGAAATCATTGCATTAAGTGGTGCTCAGGAAGTACAGGCCATCTTTAAGTGCATTATAGGCCTACTGCAAGCAAATAAAAAACAACGGGCTGGAACAGCACACAATGCAACACAATAAACTCAGCTTTTATTGCTCACAAATAAAAATGTGCTTTTTACAGACCTATAGAGAAGAAAACATTTTAATTCCCTAAAAATTAAACTAACAAGAGAATCAACCTGGACTACATTTTTTTTTGTCAGATTCTCCAGTTTGTCCACTTGTATTATAACAACCTGCTCAGCATGATTATGGCACTCAGGTGTATCAAAATCTGGAGTGTGTTATTGGTTTTACAAATTGTTCCAATTTTTCCCCCAACTGTTTCTTTTCTGGTAAGTGTTGGGATTTATTTTTCCAAATGATTGAAGTTCTCAGCTGGTTTTCTAGGATAGATGAGCTGTGTTTAATAGCCAGGTCGTTCCATGTCAAATCAGATTTATTTACATTTTAGACTCTTTGCTTAAACTTATATGCTATTTAAGAGACCAAAGACAAGTTCTATAAAATATTTTGGATGCATTATGAAAATTGCATATTTATTTATTTTTTTGGTCATTTTCGCCCTACATCACAAACATCCTAGATGGGAAGCTGTTCTTAGGGTAGACATGTTAGACATGTAACACCTAAAGCCAAGACATTTGGTCATTTCAGTAATTTAGATCTGTTATACACCGTGTACAGGCAGATGCCATATTTTTTATTACTGGCCATTGAAAATTAAAAAAGTGCAAAGTGAGTGGTTTAGGGGACTCAGGCAGTCCCCCAAAGTATATACATATGGAAGTGTCCATACTCCCAGCTGAAAATACAGTATTTGATTTATGTCATACCAAATTTCATGAGCTCTAATATAAACAGAATCTGATATATGGCAAGTATGACATTTTTGCAATTGGTTGCTTTTGTGAGATGTCTTAATAACAATCTGCATAACAGTGTGGACCATGGAAATTTGTGCTCAATGTGGCATTTTGTGTGTAAAGTTACAAGTTCCTTTCATGTTGTTTTCATGTTTAAATTCAACAAGATATGGGGCTTATTATAGCACACCGGTTTTTCTTTTACTGCTTTCTTAAAGGGGCGAAAATGACAACATTCTCAATTTTGGGTCTCAAATAGCATATACATACACACACAGATATTAAGGTACAGGAATGGACCTAAAAAGGTAGAAATCCTTTGTCGCTCCAACTGTACCCTAGCAGGGTATGAGGACGCTACATATGAACATTGGTACATTTCTGCATTCCTAGTGACTAAAATGTACCTTTACAATTATTCATTTAGCTGACACTTTAATCCAAAGCGACTCACAATTGCTATATATATCAGAGGTTGTATACCTCTGGAGTGTCTTGCTCAGAGACACATTGGTGGACGTGTGTGAAACCTGGTCTCTCACACCAAAGGAATTTGTCTTTTTTTTTGTGATCAAGTTTTTATTATGATTTAAGAAAAAAACTAATCACAAAACAGAACGTAGGTATCTGTATAATACAAAAGAAGAAAGTAAAGACATACTGGCATAGATACCTGCATATATACCCATATACAGATACATGTAGCTTTGACAAATCATTCAAAATAAGCGCAGCAGGCGAGCAGGGCAGTCTGATTTCAAACAACTTAGAAAGGTTAAAGGCAACCATCTTCCAAAATTCTGTCACTGGGGTACACTCCCAAAACATGTGCAAAAAACTGCCAATTGGAAGAACAGAAAGTGCACATAGGATCATTAATAACCTTCATCAAATGAAGCTTCCTAGGAGTTAAGTATACCCTGTGTATGTAATTATAATGTATTTGCTGATGATCAGGGTTTCTGGACGCCAAACCCACATTGACCCACACCTTAAGCCAGTCAAATGAAGGTTCCAAGCCTGGAACATCTCTTCTCCACACCGTGTCCAACACCAGAGGCCTATAAGCATCCCGAAGTAAGAGCCAATAGAGCCTAGATACGAAACCCCTTGTGCCCCCATCAGCATGAAACAATTTGCGCAGAGGATGCGGCGTGAGGGGGCCCTCTAAGGGGACACCATTGCTTTTCACAGACGATCTCAGCTGCAAATAAAAGAAAATGAGGACCGTGATATACCATGCTTACTACATATATTCTGAAAAGTAAGTAGCCCCTCCTCCCCATAAATATCACACTGCGTGCAGACCTTTCTTTGTTCCCCAATCAGGAAATCGAATGGGATGGTCACCAATCAACAATCTCTAATTGTTGAATATTGGTGAGCATGGGCCCCAGACAGAAGAGCAACCAATCAATTTCTCTGCCCTCCTCCATGTCCATAGGAGACAGGAAATCACAGGACCAAATACCAAAGGAATGTGTCTTATCCACTGTGTCATCCCTTTATGTCCTGGTGGCGGGTATCACTGATTTTCTGCATCATTTTGCCTGTACCTTAAATTTGTTAAAAGTACAGTTACACTACAGTTTACCCTTTGCTCTAAGCAATGATTCTGTACCCTTAAAAATAAACAATATTTTTGTACTTTACAGGGTACTTTTTTGATGGAAGTACCTTTAGGGAATAAAAATGGTACCCTTATTTTCCCTTATTTACCCTTATAACCTAAGGGTAAGGTTTGAACAAATTCTAAAATGTTTGGTATGTATGTATCCTCCATCTGATTTGACATGGAATGAACCAGCCAGTTACTTCTATCAAAGAATACTGCTGTTGCCCTGTCTTTCATCTGACTCTTTCAACTTCGACTAGTATCAAAAAAATAAAGTGAAGTACCAAGCTAAGACATTTACCTTCCTTAAATCCTTCCGTCTTTAATTTATGGTTACGGTGACAGTATAGCTGAGATCAATTTATTAATTATAAGATAATATTATGAATATTAGCAAACAGGTACTGCAGTATATAAAACTCAATATGCCTTTGCCTTCCTTCCTTCTTAATCTCCATTATTTACTTGAGCAGGACAAATTTATATATGTTTTTTTGTTCTGAAATTTGAATTTATATTATTGATCTATCAGTCAGACCCTTGTGCTAATTGTGTCTCCCCCAAGAAGTCCCCAAGGTTTAGGAGACATTAACTTTATCTAATTATAGTAAAATCACATCCATGCACTTTCATAATTACTGCCTTTACAAAATAAATACAAGTCTAGACAAAACACAACTTGGCAATTGTAAATATGTTATTTCTTTACTACAACAGTTGTATTTAATTAACATCTGTGTACAATGTTCAGCGTCACTGCATGCTCCTGCTTTCTATCCAGACTTTCTGTCCGGTTTCTGGATCAGACTGTGGACATGACACACAGAAACACAGTTCAAGGCGGCATTGACGAAAACAAAGGAAATGCCGGGCTATGATTTTGACTAAAAATACACACTAACTCACAATCCAGAGATGATCTTCCCGCTTTTATTAAAGAAGAATTTTATTTCTTTTCCTTCAACATTTTGGTCACATATGGAGGCTCAAGAGAAATTATGTTAAGACACAAAATAACAAAAAGCAGCAGCTAATCCTTTCCTGTTTTTTGCCCATTTGCCCAAACTATCATGTGTTATACTGCTGCATTTTCATTGGTGAATGTGAATTCACTTTTTAACATCAGCCAGGGACAACTGGTTGAGAGAATTTGCCTCCTAGGAGGATTCTGGCTCATTTACAGTTTAGTTTTTCCTGAAAAAAATATAAAATTAACTAATAATAAAATAATATGCAGTTGCATATATTTAAGTATACAGTGTCACTGGCTTGGAACCAGAGGCACATCAGCTGAGAGCTAACATAAAACAGATAGCCTACTGTGAATGTCTGTTAAATACAGTTTGCCCATTTCCCTGCACAAAAAGTAAAATGTTACACTCTTGTCATACCAACTCTTGTTTTCCATTTATCCACTTTGGACTTGCTGAACTAAACTTGCTAAATTTAAATCTGTGTGTTTTGATAAAAAGAGCAAAGTTAAACAGGGCCAGGGGCAATTAAAATTCCTGAAACTGTAGTTTAAATAAACATAATTTTCACGTCAGCTTTACTTTATAGACTAATAATTAGGGTCGCTTTGATTTGACCACACTTTGTTTAGTCATGATGGACCCCTTCTGCCCAGTCTAAACCCATTAAAGCAGAGTATTTTGAAGCTTTGCCACACCAGTAGATTAAACGCGCATCACACTTTTGGCTATACAACAGACAATAGGACCTCCTCACCACAGCGCTGTGCATCACTGGAAAAAATGAGGCAGAAAGCTGTTTGAAGACATTTACACTTACAGCTTTTAGCAGATGATATTCTGGAAAGTTTACACTGACTGAAGTGAACAGACAGCACAAGTGAGATGTTTTGATTTCACTGTGGATGAAACAACATACAGTATATGTTTTCTTGAATATTGCCCTCATCGTGTGTGGTTTATTTTATTATAAACTTAGAATCACTTACAAATAAGCACTCTGGTGTGGCGACTTACCAGCACAACATGTTGACAATTAAGAATCTTTTTTTATTTGTGCTCTGTAATTGCCTTGTTGTTTTTGTTTGTATTTTAGGGGAAGGCTTTGGTGAAGAGCATGTAAATATTCTCAAAACAGGTGACAAAATCTGAGGTCATTTCAACTTGTTTCTTATAGCAGTCCAGTCCAGCTGTTTCAAGAATATACTAAAATGTGACATTTCATGGTTCCAGTTCAGTGATTTGCCTTCCTTAAAGCTGCTTTTTAAAAAAATAGGGCTTAATGGCTCATAAATGGTCAAACATTACTTGATAAGATGATTATATGTACACACACGTATCCTGTTGTCTGTGACATGCACCTAAACTCCCCAGAAACAATGCTATCTTACGTTAATACATGTAATGCATACACATAATCAACTTACAGGTTCTTCTCCTGAGGATTAATGTATTTAGCCATCTTAAAGTCCCATAGGTGGACACTGTGATTAAAGCACTTTTATGAAGTACAAAAAGATAAATTACAGTCCTCCATTTATAACTCACCCTTTTTCCTCACACCAACCACAGGCCAGACAGTTTGAAATTTCTCAGCTTTGGTGAGGCCGTTAATCATTCTGTTAAGAGTTGTGGAGATGAATTAGTCGGCTGCCCTTTTAAGTGGACTACCACTTAGTTTCAGACTCTACATATTGCTGTGGAAAGATGTTTCAATTCCACTCCAAGTTGCTTTCTGATTTTCTTCTGTCAATTTCAGTACAAGTATTAGATATTACTGATAACAGCAATGATTCTGTACTCTCAGGACATGAAAACACATATTTCAGAGATCAAATCTGAATTACTGAACTCCAAAAGTCCCTGAAGTGCAAACAACACCTGCAGCAAAATTCAACCCATAACCTCAATTACCTTCTCTTGAAACATAAACAACTGTAGGACTGTCTTTATTAGCCACTCACGAATGAAAGCAACAAACAGGGGTGCCCATTCACTCGTGATGTTTTTCACTCAGGACAAAGACATATTACTATGATGAATAATTTACTGAAGAGACAGGACCAGATTAACCAGTCTGATAAATGACTCTGTGCTTTGTCTTCCCCCTCTGATAAAGTGGATCGGCATTTAGCTCCCTCGTGGCAGCTTTAAACACTGTGCACATTTATTGAAAAGAAAGTGACAGATGCTTTAAAAGCTTGTAATAGTGTACTTTTAAATATTTAGTAGAAACAACATATAATTTCTGACTAAACCTGCGTTAATGCAGAAGTGGATATAATAAGAGAAGTTAGTGGGGAAAAAGATCAGTCCAAAAGGTTTAACATTACATTACATAATGAGGAAAACCTCATTATTCCAATTTGGAAGAAATGACACATTACTCAAAGATCAGTACCTTATAGCTCAATCCGCAGTCACACAAATTTATAACCTTTATAATTATTAGGACGTAAAACTAGACGAAACTAGCTCAGTTTAATTATCTATATTGATTGCATTAGTGTTAATATGGACTTAGATTTAGCTGAAGCTCCTGTTTGACACTTGCAGGCTGCATATTGTACGTATGTCTGTACAAATTGCAGTTGGGCTGAAGATCAGGGATTTCTTAACATGTCAGTCTATTCATTATTGTTGAAAGGAGATTAACCAGTTTGATGGATGGGTACATGTTTTGTCTCGCTGTCCCTTTTGATAAAGTGAAAGCCTAGTATCTTCAAAATACTGGATCTATGTATTGGGTGGAGATCAAAGGTGAAGGCGGAGGGACTTCCGCAGGCGACCAGTCATCCTCCGATAAGTCATCCTGATGACAATACTCTTGGTCACAAAATGGTGAGCTTGCGTCTATGGTTAAAGAGGGATGGGGGGGTTATAGATGTCTATGCTTTTACACTTCATTGTTGTAATGAGCACACTGCACCAAATTCCAAGCAACTATGTTGCATGGCAATAAAATAAAATCTTGAATCTTGAATTATTGTTTAGTTTTGTTCTCAGAAGCCCATTTGAATGCAGCTTACAACTGTGGGACATACAGCAATGACACCCAGAAAACAAAGCAAGGTTTAAAACTGACTTGCCGATCGTAAGTGATCAAATGAAGAAAACGCCGCCTACAACATCACCGAGAAACCACACAGAACATTTAACAGTTGTTTGAAAAACAGCAACACATGTTAAAAAGCCTGTTTGCATCCTGTATCCTGTGTGCCTTTTGTGTATTGTTATTGTTACATAATTTCTTCACTTTTGCCTTATAGTTATATTTAATTTATATCTGCTAAATAAGCTTTAAATTTTACATTTTATAGGTAAAAAATATTACTGTTTTTGAATTTACGGTAGTCAAAACAAGCTGCCACACATGTCTACATACCAGTACGTGGGAAAGTGCGAGGGGAAATGTGATCTCTGGGTTTTCTTACATTTCTTTTATGATTTACATTGTGTCTGGTTTAAGGGTAGGTTAACTTTTTTTTTTCTTGTCTATCTTAAAATAATGCATGCCAATGAGAGACATATTGGTCACTGTAATAATTCCTGCTGTCCACAATGTAAGCAATCAGGGACATCAATGACAATCCACTTAGTTTTGACACCACCTCAAACTTTCAGCAACATCTGCTTATATGTCAGGATTATTAATTTCACCAGCCTTTGTGGTTTTGTATTTCAAACATGGAAGGAGTTGAAGGAGGCACTTTAAGGAGCAGGCACTATGAATGCCTCCACCCGCTGAACTCTTCTACAGTTTAAGATTGTCCAAAATAGACTGATGACAACATTCTCAGGATTTTCCAAGATCGATTGCACAACCCTGTCTAAAGAAACGTTTACCACTTCCTTCTGATAAGTTGTACATGGTGACCAAAAATTCTTTCATAGGCTTTTTTACAGAAGACATTTTGACATAAAGTTAATTGTAGATGAATTCCATTTAGCTATTTTAGTTTCAAGGCTTAACACTTGTGTTTTTCCTCCTGTGACTAGTCAAAATGTTTGCTGTGAAAAGGCCTATTGTTCTTAGATGCATGTGAGTATTGTATGGACTTGAAAAAATGTGAGGTAGACAAAGTCAGCAGGACAACACCAATTACTTTACAGACAGAATGAGTGATTTACTTTCCATTTGACTCTCATTTAATCTGCTCTTTCTTTTACATTTCACGGGAGAAGGAGCTCATTTGCTGACTGAAAAGATGGATATGGAGATAAAATGGCCGAGCCTGAAACCAGAACGAGGTATGGACATTTACCACAAATTGTGATGTGCACACACACACACACACACACACACACACACACACACACACACAATTGTCAAAACAAGTCAACGAATAGAGGCTCTTTTGCACAACACTTTTAAGAGGGAAATTTTACATCTGCTGCCTTTGTGCTTGACGTGTGTGTATGTGTGTGCGGCCATGTGGCCATGTCTGTACTGAGCACATGGAAGATGACTGGAAACATGCTGCTCTTTCAGATTTCATTCAGTTAGCACACAGATGCACACATACTCCCACATACCCACACTGAAGAGAGTTAGAGTGAATAATAAATTATGTAGATGCGTCACAGGTCTACATTCAATTTTATTTTTGTGGAAGGCTCTCCGATCATAAGTGGCAAGTCATATAGCATACCATGAAACTACCTTCCATGAACCCCAGTGATCAAATTATTATTTTTTCATTTAGATTTCACCCCACCCACATTGCTTAAAAAGAAAGATATACACTCACCAAACTGCACATTGTGCACACTAGGAGAGTATTTGATTTCTGGAAGAAATAGACGCAATCAAACATACTGTCAAAAACAATTCTCTACTCAACAGCTTTACTTAGAAGAATAGTTTGCCATTTTGGGAAATGTGCTTATTTGATTTCATGCCGAGTTAGATGAGAAGATCAATACCTCTTGCATGTTGATATGGTAGCTGGAGCCAACAGCCGGTTAGCTTAGCATAAAACCTCAAAACAAAAGGGAAAGGGCTAACCTGATTCTGTTCGAATTAAACCAACTCTGCCTACTAGCACCTCTAAACCACACTAACCCAATTCCTCCCAATCAAATGACAAAAAGCACTGTTTGTAACTGCTTTTTAGAACAACACACATTTCATGATCTAATGCTATTATCAGCAGTACAACATCATTTGTCTGTGGGTTCCAAAACAATTACAAATCACTGTTGATGAAAAACGAATCTGTTTTATGGTGGGACATTAAAAGTAGGTAATTTATTTTAGAAGCATTTTCTTTATATTTGTTCAATTTCTCTCTACATCCTAATATTAATAAATCAAATTCTCTGATACAAAACTGATTAATATCCGGTACCTGTGTCTGAAGATCAGGGGTTTCGACACTGGGATTTCTATTCATTATTGTTGCAAGGAGATTAAGCAGTCTGATGGATGAGAAGATGCTTTGTCTTGTCATCCCTTTTGATAAAGTGAAAGCCTAAGTACTTTCCACTGCATGGATATATTGGGTGGAGATCCAAGGTTAAGGCGAGGGACTTGTGCAGCTGATAAGTCATCCTCTTGACAATCCCCCTTTTCTCAGTACAATATCTGAGTATTGAATATTACTGTGTGGATGAGCTATGTACAGTATGCACTCCACTGTCAGTTTATTAGGTACATTGACCTAAAACTAATGTAATAAATTATTAGGGCTGGGCATGTTAAAACGTTATCACGTTATTATCAGGTTAATGCATTAATTAATTAACATGAACAATTATTTTATCACACGTTAACAGAGTTTTATTATTATTATTATTATTATTATTATTATTATTATTATTATTATTATTATTATTATTATTATTATTATTTTGAAAGTCCGTTTCTCACTGGCTCTGAATAAACATACAGTCAAACAACGGGTCACAGGAGGGGTGGGATGTTGATCAGCCTGCAAATCACCCACCCAAACAAGCAACGGAGGGAGGCTTCGGCAGACTGCGTTAGTTGCAACGTGTGGGAGATGTAGATAAACAAAACAAGACAAGTGGTTAAATGCTATAGCGAAGTGGATAACTACACACTGCATGCTGATTAGTATTGGGGAAGATGTCGGGCTTAGGAACCTCCTAAAAAGGACAACATAGTTGCCTGGCCAAGCGCCTGGTTGCTCTTTGCTCCGTTGGTCAGACAGGGAGTAAACGGCAGGCTCTCTATAGAGAGTAACCATGGCAACAGCTTTCACTTAACAGTGCATTAGACAGCTGTAGCCTATTTAACTAAAGTTAAAGTTATAGGCTTACCTGATAGACCTTCATCTAGTTTTGTGGGGATGCTCTGCCATGCGAATTCAATCCTGTTGATATTCTATTTAGTAAACAGTAATAGATTTTTCCAATGATTCGTACTGAGCATCACGTACCAAAAGTTCAAGAAAATTCAACTTTGACAGGGGGCGGGCATGTGCATGAGATGAGCACTTTACCTCACTCTATCAGGTACACTTGCTACTGAACATACTCTGTTTATGCTAGCTCCCTGAGAAAAGAAAATTGTTTCTGCTGATACCTGTTCAGAAAAAAAACAAGAAATCAGATTCATGTATGTTAACCTGTTCGTGCCTGTTTTGATGTTAAGATCATGGCTCTGGACTCTAACTTGTTTTATCAAGCTAGATAAAAGGTAATGCCCTGGGAGTGTTTAATAGCTTTGTTCTTATATTCATATTTTATTACATTAATGTTTAAGTTGAGATTTACAAGAAATATTTTATTGCTTACTGCTGGTAAAAAGCACCTTATTTGTTTAAAGTGCAAACCACATGTTATTGCACTGTTGTGTATTTAGCAGTACATTTAAATATAAGGTGTGCAATACACTACTTTAGAATTCATTATGCCATTTTGCACATAACTATGTGATTAATCGTGATTAATCTCAGAAAATCATGCAATTAATTGCGATTAAAAATTATAATTGTTGCCCAGCACTTAATAAATTCTAACTTCATGAAAGTTATAATATAAGGTTCACTTTTTGTTGAGGTGTTTATTAGACTTTATAGTCATTTCAGAGCCTCTCAACCTGCATACCTGTGCACACTCGTGCAATCACTGTGCATGAAAATGTGTTTTGGGGGAGTGGCTTTGGATTGAGGCCTAAATGGATAGTTTGGGATTTATTCATTATTTGTTTTCCCTAAGTTAAACCTGTAACCATGGGTGACAAATGTTGTGAGTAACTGGGCTGACGAAAGCATAAACATTATACATAAAGGTTAATGTAGACACAAGACTGATTTGCATATTCTGAAATGGCAGCATTTTGGAGCTATACTGAAATGCTGTTTGCATAAAGTGTTCCAACAAACTGCCAGCAAAAACATGAGCCGCAACACATGAGCAATTTAATCACACAGAAATAACTGTGACAAACGTGTAAACATGTTGGGACTGGTCTTTGTTAAACCCAGTTAAATAGCATTTCAGATACTGGAGGTCACTGTGATTACACTGAAGTCCAACTTAGGCAATAATCACAGTTATGCAATCAGTGCAGCATTAAAGATAATGAACATGTAACCTTGATAAAAGCTCCAGTCTTACTTGCTTAATGCAGTGTCCCCCCCACCCTCATCTGTACTTTTTCTAAATGCTTCATCAGCTGCTGTTATTAGCCGCTTTATAATTTGGGGCTCTTAGTATCGCCTCTGTTGCCTGGAAGTCTCTCTCTCGTGATGTATAGAGCACCAAACACATTCACACACACACTGATAGTGTATGAGCTTCTGGTGTTGACACTTGCATTTTTGCCCCGTCTGACACCATGACACTTGACAGTATTGATCATTAGGACATTAGAAGATGAATAGATGGACCCCACTTTAGCTAATTAATCTGAGCCGATGCAGCAGCACTCACTGTCAGTCAACCAGCACTAGAGAGTCGACTAAACAGCTAAAATATAAACGGTAGATGGGGGCGAATAGCTGAAGGACAGGGAAGGAGAAGAGAAGAGGAGGGAGGATGTGTGAGATTTGAGAATGATATGTTAATGAGAAGCTTTCAGTTTGGATTGTTTGTTTGCTTGTGGCTGCAGTAAATAAAATACCCTAAAAGATCTATCTCCACTTTAAATGAGTACATCTATTGCGGACTGTGTATAATAGGCTATATGTGGCACATGTAGATTCTTTAAAATATAACCACACTGGCTGGCTGTGGTGTCGTGTGACTTAAAAATGGTGGTGTAGTTTTCCCTTGGTGTTTTACCTCCCCATTAAAAGTCAAAATAAACCACTAAATGCTTCCTTTTTTGCATTTTGGCTGCAGGTAGCAAAGATAATTCTTTATCAGGTTATAAATACCTCACTCTACAAGCCATTATTGCTTCAGTAGAGAATGAAACAATGATCGTTGAGCAAATAGAGTCATCACTACATTATTCTCATTAATAAGTGACATCAATTATTATTTTAAGTCCTAATTCACAATAGATTGACTGTCTCATCCTGAAATTCTGCTCAAGCTTTGTGTGCGTTTTTGGCTTTGCTTCTGCTGTTACTGCTCACCCAGAAGAGGTGTGCGGGCAGCAGTCCACTGCAGCTCCTCTCAGCTAGAAAGTGCCGCTCAGCAGATTTAATGGTGTTTGGGACGTCCCAACCTGTAGATTTATCTGACATGCCAGGTGTCTGCTCTCCTAACCTGATCTAATTAATTGTTCGGCCTCCAAATCATGGAGACTTCAAAGGATTTATCAGGAAAACTGCTAACTCCAGTAAAAACTGTCCAAGAGCATGATATGGGAAAAAAAGACAAGGACATGTTTAGACACAGAGCTATAAAATGTGGTGTGAAGAGGTTGAGATCAGTTAACATTGGAATGTCAACTTGGGTTTTTCTTGTAAAAAATAAAACTCTGTTGCATTGAACTCTGATCATCTCCAGTAAATCTTTTGAACTCCAATAAGCTGTCAATTTTTGCTAATGGTAAAGTTTGAAGAAGTGAAGAAGTCAAGCCTATTTATCTGGGCCGGTCCTGGGCTTTTTATCTCCAATACTGTCAATTGACCACATATGTTCAGTGTGTAAACATACATCATGGCCAGTCAGATCCATACATTGTCAGCATAAAGGTTGCATATGGCACACAGTACTGTAAGGATCATTTGACTCTTGGTGGGAAGAAAGCAGATTTGTGACCCTCAGATCAGTTTATAAAACCCTCTGTTGAGCCAGTGCAGCATGGTTGTAGTAGTAGTAGAAGTTTATTTAAGAAATGAATCACTTTTTTTATTGCCTAATTATGTGTGGGTTGTAACCTCACATAGAAATAGACCATTCAACTGTTTTCTTTGTTCCTTGGAATAGCCACTTTGCTGTGTCCTACGTAAAGAAATCAGGTTGGATTTCTGCATGCGCGCTCCCAAGCGTCTTGCCTACTGATTCTGAATTGTACACAACACAGAAGCTAATGAAATGAAGTCTCCCAGCACAACACAGACTCCAGCACAAACTTCACATAAGGATAAAAAACAACAATAACATATTATGTGCTAAAGCCCGTCAGGCCAAACGAGAATCAGATGGAAGTTGCACGAAAACATGGTCAACATCGGAAAGGCGTTTGAGTCATGGAGAGACCTCTGCTTTGTCTAAGATAAAAACTAACCCAGCTTTCATCCTATCGGACCAGTAAACTAACATTACTGTGAAGCATGTCAACAATTTTGTGCTTTAGATGGCTCAAGTTAGATAATGTTAGCTTTCTGGCTAACACAGACCAGTTGCTAACATTCTAAAACCAAAAGTCATGCAAGAGCAGCCAGCTAAATTAGCATGGGTCTGATGTGGTTTGCTTCGTAACGTTCAATTTTGATTTATTGTTGTTATACCGATACTCAGGTACACTGCTTCTCCACCGGTCTCAGTCGCTGTAACACACAGTAAAAGCCATTCAGTAATGTTACTTACTACAGTCTATCTGTTCTACTATGTGGCAACAATCTCATTTATAATCAGTCTAAATCACTAACAGTTTTTATTATCGGCCAATACATTTAGCCATGCTGACAATACTCTCAGATGAAAGATACTCAAATAGTTTTTGAAAAGCTTTCTGCTAAATGCAGTCGTCATGCAATAAGCATGGATTAGTTCAACGTCAAGCTGATAAAAATATTACTGTAATGTTCCAGTGGGAGTTTACAGCATTTTGTGCGGTGCCATCTCTGGTGTGTCGGTCTCAGTTTTGGCTTACTGATTAGATAGAGCATGCGCACGAGCACACGCTTGGGAAGGTAGTGGTTGTAACCTGAAACTGCACCGCTAGAGGCCACTGAAAACTACACATGGTCCTTTTAACAATTTAGTTGAGGTCTGGTGTCTTGCTCAAAGGCTCCCAGACAGGGAAACACACACTGCATTTCCTTCAGTCACAGCGTCGCCATGCTGCAACCTGCATACAGGAAATGAGAGACTGTGTGGGAAGATTTTTTATACCCTAACTGATATACCCAATGCAGGTTTTACAGATTTAGTTAATGATCAAGTGTCACACACTTGATGGAACAATTGTAATTATCGTAACCTTCAATATTTACCAATAAAACAAGATTAACCACAAAAAGAAAACTTAAGCAAAGCAAAATGCCATAAATGTGGGTTGGACACTTACTGAGAGCTAGAAATGAGCAGGCAACAGCAGAAAGAAGGTAATGTCAGGTAGGCGTGTAAACCACATTTACTGCAGATCAGGGGCTCCCCAGGTTTTGAACATTCAGGAACTTTTAAATAGGTCTCAATTACTATTGCTAATCTGAACTTTAAATGTATAATGCCATCAAACATTACTTACACACAGCTCACACACAGACGCACACAGCTCTCACACCAAATACACACAACAGGAATAGGGATTTTGTCAGATAAACATGATCAGACTACCTTACAGTGGTTTACAAATGTGTTAACTCCTACCGGATGAGCTTTGCTGAGGTGGTTTCCCCATGAGTTGTTAGGATGGGTGGATGTGGTGGAAACCAGCCTTAAGGTCCTGTGGTGAAAATACTTCTCAGTCCTGCGCCTTGGCCCTGAAAAAGAAAGAAAAATCCCCATTTTAACAAGTCATTTAGCCTATAATTGAGGACTAAAAAGTATTTTTAAAACCAGGAAATATATCTCTTCATGGGATGAGATCACGTTCTGATAAAACATTTATTTATTTACAAGATTTGTTTAAAGTTTTTACAATACAAGCGTACTCATGTGCTTCTTGTTTTAAGATTTTCTTTAACAACTTCTTATCTTACCCCACTGAAGTATTTCATTATTCTTACGGGATACAATGTCAAAGACTGAATATGAGTTCAACTACTTTGTGCACGTAGGTATTTTTGGAGTAACACATTTTTTTGTTTTGTTTTTCCGTACTGCCAGCAAGTTAAATGTAGATTCTTGCATTCACTTTGTGTCACAGGTTTGAATCGATTTCTGATCTCTGATCTAATGAGCTTGAACATTTAAAGTCTGTATTTGCACAAAGGAAAAATGTTGACACAGTTTTTGTGCCCAGCCTCGCAACAGCAGCATGTTGCACTTCTCCGAAACGCAAATGAATAAGCCTAATAGCAGCACCTTCAATTAACCATATAGTAATTACAGCACACCTGTTTAATCTTGGACAAACAGTAATGCATCCCTGTTCTGTTCTTCATCTGGCATTGGTAATATCCTTTAACAGTAACTGAACTGAAGCATTCACATTGCTGTTACATACACACCCATTTTACACTGTCAATCATGATAGTCTATTTGTTATGAAAATGTTTGATCTATTGCATGTTATTCTTGTTCCAGAACTACTGTATTATTTGAGATCTGTAGTGTCTGACACATTTAAGGCTTCAAATAAATTGCTGCCCAAACTCTCTCTTTGATGTTATCATTTTCCTTGGCGCATAAAATCACACTACTTTCTGCTGACTCATAAACGTCCCTGCTTGATTAGCTGCACACACTTAGCACACTTCTATTGACAAATACCCGTTTCTGTGCGGAAATAGTGTTATGCATGCTTCACGTGGATACGTGACAGTTGTATATCAAAGAGCCACCGTTAAACTGTGTCTACAGCCGAAATCTTTACTCACAGAAAACTGAATTGACTGAGAATTATTATTTTTTTAAATTTTTTTATCTGAGATACTAGAGATACCAAGTTGCCTTCACCGCTGGAATCAATTGTCTCTCACGTGTTAACCACTGAAAGATGCTGGATGACTACTTCTTGTTTCATAATTATAGGAAATATACATGCCAAAGACGCCGGTAGGTTTTCTACGGCATCAGTACATCCAATAATGTACTTTACAAAAGTAAAAAGTTATTTTAACAGAAAAATGTTTAGAAATGTTTAATCTGGATCTACAAACACGTCACAAATTGTGCCAGATATGTTCACACATCGTGTAATAATTTCTGGAAAAACATATCTGGATCTGCATGACTTCATATATGGCATAGCTTTCTTTGAAAGCTGCAAATGCTGTGAAGTTACTCAAATTTTGTAAACATGCAAAATGTCACATATTTGCTTCTTGTAGTCAAGGAAAACAAAGTTTAACCCCCTAAATTTTCTACATATTTCAAGGTAATTGGAACCCTCACAAAGTCTTCTTTTGGGCGGTGTTTCACACAGTTAAAGCTCACTCACCCATTCCACATGTGTTAGTTAGTGTATGACACACGAGGCAATGTCTGAAAAGCCATCCCACACACAGCAGACAAATGCAAAGAGACCTTTGTGTGGGCAGAGATTTGACTAAACCTTAAGCCTGTTTGTGCATGTGTGTGACAGAGAGAAGGTGAAACAAGATCTGATGTGGGTGGTCAAGTTTTAATCTCTCTCATCACTTATCTTTCATTTTTTAGGGATATTTATTTAAATTTCAGTGTTATTTATATCCTTTTACCTTTTTTTCTCTCGTCTCCAGCGTGTGCCTTGAATTTTATACAGCTGCATAGACAATTTTCCCTTGAGGATTCATAATAAAAATATCACTATTGAATTACTGACGCTCAAACAAGTAAAACTTTTGTGACTTTGGCCATCAGCCTATAAATCATTTTTTTCATTACTGAAACCATATTATATACCTATATATACTAAAATCCACTTGTCTTGTATTTACAGATAATCTACAGGTAAATAGAACAGACCTGCAGGTTGTTTTTACCTCCTACTGTTTCCCTTTCTGTTACATTCTCCGCACATTGTGGATCTTTTGTACCTGGAAAAACAAACTTTCTGTAAGGATTAAAGCAAGCTTGAATTTCAGGTGTTCTTCTTCTTTTCTGGTTCATTCTTCCTCTCTTTCTATTTGTGTTTCTTCCTCCCAAGCTGGTGTGAACAGACATCAGCACAAACGGCAGACTACATCACATTTTAATAACCTAAACCGGTTATTAAACAAAACCTTATCGTCATTATCCTTCAGCCAAAACCAGTTATCTTAAATTTACACCATGATGACAGAACAACCATGAAGATTAAACTACAGCTGCCACCTAATAGTCAACTAACCATTTAGTCAATGAGAAGAGTCGTACTCAACAAACTTTTCACCAGTCGATGAGGTTTTCAGGCCCGGTGATGCAAAGGGCACCAGAACCAAAGCTGACCGAGCAGGCAACTGAACTGGACCCAGCAGCCTCACAGTGAACATGGGCTGGGAACGAACACAGCCCATGAGACTAACAGAGGCCAGCTTGATGAAAGGGATTAGCACACAGTAGAGACGTAAAGAGGGAGGAGAAGTTTGTTGCGAGTTACTTTGTAAGTTACGTTATACATCATCCATTTTGTCCGTATGTGAAAATGTAGGTAATTTATGCTAATGTTTTGAACAATGAGACTGGTGTGATGTTATGCTGTATGAAAATACATAACAAAATGGTCAGTCTCCTTGCTGGTTGTTCCTACACATTCACAATTACCACTTGTCATTAGTGTGCGTTTGTAAGCGTTGTCTGATGCCCCAAAAATATACAGTATATTTAAATAAATAAATTACTATCAAACATGTGACAACTAGTTGACTAATGGCTTGAACTAACTATTACTGACCTAAGAAAATCTTTAGTTGGGGCCAACTCTGATTACAACACTAAATAATTTATATATTAAAAAAAGGTGTGAACATTTAGTAGTAGGAGGAAAAATAAGCAGATTGATGTTAACTTTAAACTAGAAGACTGACAGTTGTCTCCGAATCATATAGATGGTTTAGAATCATGTACTGTAAATGCTGTAATGTAAAATCTCGATCTACAAAAGTGGAATTTTCAACATGTATATAAGTATACCATGTATTAATTTGCTTTCTCTTTACAGTTTACAGTTGTTTTCTTCAGCAGTATTTGCGCTTTGTTATGACATTCTGCAGTATGAAAGTATGAAAACTGAAATCGAAAAGTTTCCTCTTATTAATATTACTGATGTTGCTACTACTGCTGACCTGGTTGTTAATACTACTGTTAATGAAAAATGGTAAGAATAATAACATAGTGCACTCATAATGACCACTTCACCAACTATTTTTAATAATTCCACTAACAGTTTTCTTTGTTGGACAGCAGAGACTCACTGCAACCGAAAAAGAGCTAAAAGAAAACAACATAAAAGTCTCAAAGGACAAATTAACACAAAACAAATTCAATTCTAAACAATTACTCAAGTAATTTGTTAATTTACTTTTGTTATTTAGTGCAACTCCATCAAAAGGTGCCTCTAAATGCTCCACACCCACACGCTGCATCTTTTGTATTTAACACATGTACAAATAGAAAATGAGACATTGTGGTTTAACAGGCAGTCAGCTCTCATCAACAGCTAGTTTATCGTTGTCCTCACAGTGCTGGTGTAGAATTCACACACCCTCGTTCTGAACAAAACCAATCGATTCTTGAAGTAAACTTACCAGTGGGTTAAGTTAGCAAACCAGTCAGGAACACACAACATATAAATCTGAAAACTTTTGAGTCTCTTTTGGTAGAGGCTAACCGCTCCATTCTAGTTCCTGCACCACGCTCCCGGTAAAACAGAAAATAAACTGAGTGCCCAGCGTGTCAAAGTAACAGAGCACTACTAGGATTAGTAATCTTAATCTAATGGAGCTGAAAAAAAAGTTGATTAACGGTTTAGTCAATCAACTAAGAAATGTATTTGCAAGTATTTAGATGATTAAAAATATCATTTTAAAGCAAAATTACCAATTCTCTAGTTCTAAGCTCAAATGGGCAATTGTAAACTCTGCAGGTTTTGAACAAAACGTTTTGAGACGTCACCTTAGTGTTTAGTGTTTCCAGGCATCTTGCACGATCTTCAATAAATCCAGTAAAGACTCAGTTATTAAGAAAAAAAGATAAATTATCATTAGTTATTTATAGATTTAGTCAGCTGATATTTTGTTTGTTAGTGATTTGGCATCCCAGATCTTGACTATCCCAAAGTTTAACTGTCAATTTAGCAGCAAAACCCAATATTCTGACCTCAAAAGTCAGACAGTAAAAAACAGTATGATTCCTCTCTAAAAACAGTATACATTAATACAAATAATGAATCTAATTTTGTGACATTCATGAGGAAACTGAGGCTCTCCTGTGATCTCAATCTGCAGAGCCAGGTTCAAAGTATTTCACTGACAGTTCACACTTGTATTTTGGAACGTGACAGTAATTTCCTTCTTGTAAATCCTGTTTTGGCACATACGCACAACACTCGCTTTGGTTCTATGTGGTGTGAGTCATACTGGATCAGATTCATTGTCTCATAAGATAACGCAGTCCAAATAACACAAACTACAGCCTCACATATGACCATACAGCTGAGACAACCTCTCTGACATGGTTCAAATGCTGTAAAAGCTTCACAAGGGAAGAATTTAGCATGGACATACTGAATTACAAAATGCAGGCATTGCGATAGTTTTCTATCCTGTTGTTTTAATGTGAGATGTTGTTACTATGTCAAAACTAGTAGGTATGCATTATCCCACGTGTTGAAAACGACACATAATTCACACGTAGTACAAGCTTCTTCCATTGTCATTTTCAGTAGGTAGCATGACTCAGCTACAGCATAGGAAGGAGGTGATTTGCTTACCATAAAGCCTGAAAGCAGCTGAAAACACATTTTTACACTTATAGATAAACAAACAGGATTTTTAATCCTATAGAAACAGGAATAGGCTAGATTTTAACAATTCATAACTGCTTCATTTTAGAATACATAATGTGATGTTTATGTTTCTACTGACTGCTTTTTTAGCAATAAGAAGAGAGATAAGCATGACAGTAAAATAATTGACATGTCCACAGTGTACGTCACCAGATAGGCATTATTGCTTACATTATTTATATTTCTACTTTGAAATAGTGTTGTTATATTTGGGAGCAAGTTTGTCTTTTGTTGGGAAAATTTGTGCAGCAATCACATAGATCAGAGGCACCAAATGGAAGTTTGATATATTCTCATACATTACTGACATGTTGTTCCAAACGACGCACGTGCTGAAGAGGATACATCCTTTTCTACAGTAAACTGAGGCTGTGAGCGAGAAGAGAGGCCTCCTGTAAAAATAGCATGTTGGCTGGTAAACAAAGCGGCTTCAAAAAGGAAGTGAGAGGTTTAATATCAGTGAGTCGCAGAGGCACCGGAGAACACAGGGAAAATCCAGTCAATATGTTTCAATTCTCAGTACCTGACCTACTGTAGCATATTTACATTTAGTTGAGGTTCCTATAGAGGTCACTGGCAATGTCTACAATAACAGAGTGATTCCAACAACAAAAACAAGAAATGATGAGCCACTAAGATGTGACTAATGTTCCTGGGAACCAGTGGAGTTCAACATTGTTGCAAACAAAATCACACAGTCAGAGCAATTCGTATCTATATATTACTGTTTACTGCACCCATGCCAGTCCAGTTGCTGGTGGTGATGAGTCTATAGGCTGGTTTTAGGACAGATAATAATCTATAGATACATGAAGTTAGGAATATAATTATTCATGTCTAATTACAGTTATAGTTATTTAAGTAGTTAGTTAGTTATTATATATAGTTAAATATTATTATATAGTTATTTAAGTTGTGGCAGAAACTCACCTGAAACACACCTGAACAAGTTATTATCTCAGATTTAGAAACCTGCACAGACATTTCACCCCACCTCTACCAGTCACTTTATGCTGAATTGCAGAGATACTCACGCCAGTACTTTTGAGCACACATTCATAAATGTGCACAAAAATATTAGGCTAATGGGTCCAGTCATATGTTTAGGCCCTTGGGAGACTATGTGTTACGTCTCTGTTATGCCTTCTGTGTGCATCTAGATAACTTGATGCAATCGCTCTTTTAGTTGTATTATTCCTCTCAGCTGCTGAATGTGTGGTCGTTACTGTCAAGCAAGTCATCTGAGCTTAAAATATGTCATAGAAGCAGTCACTTGACTAATAGCACCTAGAAAAAAATAAACAAGAAACAACAAAAAAAATCAAACATTTGAATATTTGTCCCCTGAATTGGTTATCCTGTAGAAAGATGTGTTGTTGGCCTAAAACGTAGCTATTCAGTACATTTACTAAAACTGTTGGCAGCATGAGAGTCTGAACTCATTAAAGCAACAGGGTGTGTTTATTTATAGTAAGCTTAATAGTAGCAAAATTTATAAGCTAGTAATAAAATGTTCAGGAAAACATCCAGATAATAAAAATTAATTGATGTCTCAATTTTAAATAAAACAAAAGTACCAGGTGTAAGCTTCGCTATGTGGTAATTGCTTAACGACCCTCATTTGACGCACTTTACATGCACTGTATTTGCACAAATGATCAGCCACAAAAGAACAGCTGCTGTCCTTGTAAGATGTCCTGACAGATGGAGATAAAACACCTCACCGGCAGACAATCCTTCCAAACAGTCTGTCAACACTGTTTATGTGTGATGCACTACTTGTGTATTTACACATGTAGCAAGGCACGGCACATCAAACATTGTGAGATGCGTGTTTACTGTAAAATGATGTTATCTGAATGAGACACTAGGTTTGGATTTCCTATTATATATATTGTAAAATGTCAAAATCTTGGCTCTAGTTCTTGGAGGGGTCCACAGTTTAAACCAGGTCAGGTTTAGAGCTACAGAGACAGGAGCTAACAGCAGGAGACAAGAGCAAACAGGAGCTAACAGCAACAGTGACACCAACTAGTCCACAGGATATTTAGTAAGTAATCAGCTTTTTGTTATTAAATGATAGAATGTAAAGAATGTTAAAGGGATAATAAGTGATTGTAATTAAATACACTTTTTGTTAAATTCAGTGAATATTTCCTCACAGTTCGCTAGTTCTGAAAGGACGAGTGTGTCTAGGAGTTGAATTTGAGTATCAACAATCCCTCTGCTGAATCACTTACTCTCCCTTTAACTGGATGCATTCAGTCATAACAATAATAACAGGAGTCCTGCAGAATAATATCAAACACCTTAGTTGAATTAATGTGTTAATCTGTACCTGTATGACACCAGTCAACAATGCTATATTAAGGCTCTCGGTTGCTATGGTTACTAGATTACGCAGCCATTATTTTTGACAGGATGCTGGTTGTTAACTTCAAGACCTGTCGTCAGTGCCACTTTATGCCGTTGTATGTCAACAATCTAAAACTGACTGTCTAGATCGGCCCCACATCAACGTGATCTCTCTCACACACACACACACACACTGGATGTGTGTTAACTACAAATTGTTGTGAAGAACCCCGTAAATACTGTTAGAATGAACGGGTTAATCATTAATAATGAGTACAAGTTAGGGTAAAAGATGTATTGGTGGTAATAGCACTAGTCTGGCATATTCCATACTGGACAAGATTTGACTTTCAGCCAACAGTGCAACCATTATGTAATATAAATGTTATGTCTTTATAACCCCCATCCCAAGTTTTTATTATTGTACAACACAAGCATTATGTAAAAATAAAAATTTACTATAACAAGTGGAGGACTTCAACCACCTAATAAGTCTAAGTTTATGATGATTCCTACTGCAACAAATAAATTAACATGACAACATGTGCTGACATAAAGACAAAAAGTACAAAAAGTTCAAAATATGACCTTTCAGATGAGAGAATCTGGTTTAAAATAGATTAGAAAAACTATAAATTTCTCTAATAAACTCTGTATAACTGTTCAGCTTACATTAGTTAATTTTGTTAGTTAGTTGAGGTGATTTGATAGATTTTGTTCTCTGTAATAAATATATCACACCACACATAACTTCAGGAGCCCAGCACCCACCAACACAAAGTCCAAAGTTAAAGCTAACATTACTGCAAAGTATGTGAATATTGTGGTATTGTGGCAGGGAGGAGTAGGCTGGTTGGCTTGCCATTTGCAGCTTGCTTTTATACTGTCAACTGCAGCAGGGTATCCAAACACATCAGGACATCAAACAAAAAGACTCAATTAATAAATGATCCTCTTGAAATGAAAGGAGCCAGAATTAGCAATAAATTTGTAGACAGTTTTACTTTTACATTTTAGTCTTTGGTGTAACAATCACTGGCACTTCTCAAAAGCTGCCGGTACACTTTTCTGACCTCTCCATATCATGTTTTCAATTCATAATGGCCCTACAAAACTGGATTACCCTTGAGGCAATACGTAACGCTCAGCAGAAGCACAAACCATGTCATATTCACTTATGAATAAATACTGTTTGTATATACATGTTGTGAACATCAGTAATATCTCCTAGTATCATTTATTTACTGTAGAATTCAGAATGTCATACTTAAAAGGTGGGATATGTGAATCTCAAGAAATCCAATACCATGATATACAGTGTGCAACAACACAGCAAGTATGTAACTTAGCCAAGTTATGGTTAGCGAACTGTCACTACAGTTGCTGCAGTGAAGCTAACATGCAGAGAGGACGAGACGTCCCAGACACAGCACACCAGCCTCAGACAGCGATACTCACAACTCTCCTGCTGCTATGGTTGACATCATGGCAAAGGCGGCGCATGCAGGTGTGGCGGCCAGCAGCTCCCTTTAACTTCATCTGTTTATACAACCCTGTGTTGTAAAATGATAAATAAATGTACCATGTACCTATCACAACAGCAGCAGATCTTGGCAAACTAGAAAGTATGCTTAATGTCTGTGGGCAGGTAATTTAACGTTACCTGAGACACAAATCATGGCTGGGAGAGTGTTTGTTTCCCGTTTACAGAGCCAGGGCTGTGTACAAACACCAGATTTATTTATTTTCAGTGCACACACAGAACAGACAGCTAGCTGACCGTGAGGAGATATTTGCTGGATTTTACAAAAAAAAGTACTGGAGATGAATTGCACAGTACTGGCACTCATTTTTTCCACTTCAAGCACTGCTAGTAGACATCAGAGAGTGTTTGGTATATCAACACAGGATATGAAGTGTTGATGCTATGAGACAGGGTTTCAAGGTTATATTTTCAACAACGTGTTTTTCCTCATCCTTCTAGAAATGTCAAGGATTTCTAGGGAATCTTGAAAACGTGCTTGTCCCACTCAAAACCTTGAAAACGTCACCGGCATACGATATTCAAGTAACAATGCTTCACATACTGAATAGCCACCTTCTTGCTGAAAGGGCAGTTTTTCACATGCTCATGCTACAATATAAAGATATTTGTTGGTCATGTTTGCTATATTGCTCAGGCTCACTTACTCCCATTCAGAACCAAACAGCACGGAAAACAACTGGAGACTTCTACAGCAGTCAGTTTTGTTCCAGCTCCCAACAATCATAACCCATAAGCTAACGTTTGACCCAAAGCAAGATGGTTTCTCCAGCTTCAGTAAAATGAAAATGATTGAATTTTTAATTTCTCAAAAAAATAAAAATGATTCAGGAGAAAGAGAAATACTTCATAATATGATAAAAAGTTTATAAGCCATCTAGAGTTGGGTAGAGCATACTGTAACGGAAACAAACATGTAATGTTCTTTAACCATTTTGTTTTGTTGACACTGACAATACTTCCTCCTTTTGGGGGGCCTACAGCCCTCACTGCAGTTGGATGATTTATTAAAAAAATGTTTTCTGATATTATTAAGACCCAATATTTACAAAAGAATTGAAATGTAAGCCCTCCCTTTTCCACAAACTGCACATTTTATGAAAGTGACAAAATACGACCATGAAGCATTGTTATTGCACCAAATAAGGAAATATTTAATGTTCTATACTAAAGTTGAGCGAGTATTTGCCCAAAACGAGCATCTGGTCCAGATAATTTGTTTTTTATGAGTATCAGATGTGTCAATACTCGTAAATATAGCAACTTTTATAAATTAAACTTGTTCTGTAAATAGCTGTGATCAAAAGCGCTGCTCTGAAGCTCAATCATGAGGCTGTTCTGTAAATAGCAACTTCTGTTCAATCCATATCAATTTCAGCCTTAAATCAACAACTTCTAGTTAATCCCGCCCACGTCAATTTTAAGCCCCGCCCATTCTAAATGATTAAACAGATCATTTAGTTGGTTTAACAGATACAGGTAATAATGTTCTCACTCATCCCTAATATATACTGTACGTTATGTGGGATATGTGTGAACAAATATATAATAATTCAAGTCATTCACACACAAAGAAAGGTAGAGTATGTTTTAAAATGTATGTTATATTGTAAAACTTCAATTAAAGAAACACAAACAGTCATAACAGACTCTCCAGGAGCCCAAACACACCTGCAAACAATTCTATGAACCAACTTTCAAAGCGCACAAATGGAGTTTTCACAACATGGTGGTAAAGCTAAAAACAGTGCTGTGCCTCTTAGTTCCTGAAAAGTTGACTTCTGGGAGATGTGAGGCTTTAACTTGACGTCAACAGAGCATCACATCTTTGTTGAATGAGTATGAAACAGATTCCCTACACGCTGCAGTAATGTAAGTGATTATCTTGAACAAGGCATGAAATCTTGTCATGTGCCTCAAACGGCCTCTGATTTGAATGTGTAAATGTCAGCCAGACCAGACGGACGATGAGCAGCAAGAAGAGGGAACAAGCTTTTTCACACGTCCACGTGCATGCAAATGAATACATACACAGTGCTGTGCACACACACAGCTAAGCTACGTATTAGCATGTAATTATATAGTGACAATACTGTACACATATCTCTACACATAAATAAATGAATACAGATGGTTGACAAAGAAAAAAGTCAACATGAAGAACCATAGCTGCTTCAAAGATGATACTGATTCATATCAGTTTCCTTAAAACATTTAGTGACCGTGCGTGTCCTGTGGAAGAATCGGCATTTGGTATTGTATAGTGGCAAACTTCTATAATTTGCTGTAAACTTACATGTTACCACTTCTTAATAATATGTGTATCATTTGCAGTTTAGAATGTCATGCACATTGTTTTGCTCAACTAACAATAAATCTGTGACACTATTGAGGTAAAATTTGAGCTTCTCATGTCAAACACTGAGTCAAAATATCCCAAAAAGAATACCAAAAAAATAACACCAGTGTTTCAATTACACAGTGATTTTACGGTGTATGTTTCCCTATGCTATGCAGGTTTTTCCTTTAATTTCACCCCTCTCTATCTGCAGATAAACAAGAACACACACTTGTTAGATCCATATTCATGCATACTACATTTACAGAAGAAGACATTCGTTCACACATTTATTTTAGTAGCAATATTATGTGTGATAATTACATAAACAAATTTACACATACTGTTGTACACAGATGTAACCTGTAGCCTGTATATATGAAGCATAGATGAAGCATACAGACAAACACACACACACACCTGCAAGGTACAGACACCGTACACTAGAACCACAGACAGTCAGAAATAAATGTACACCTTCACAAACACAGACACAAGTGCACATATGTTCACACAAGTAGTAGTAGAAAGCATAATAATCACTTATTATACTTACATTTACACACACTGACAAATATCTTTACATAGACACTTTCTGTACAAATAAATGCACTTAAATACTGTATATACACAAGTAGACATACAATATGTTCACACACACACACAGAGTAGTAATCATAGTATATGTGTAATAAGCACAAACATATGCACACATACTGTAAACCATACTTTAGCCTGACAAAGACATGAACACAACTGCAGACAAACAACTGCAGCAAGTACACACTCTAAACAAAGAAATTTACACAGCCAGAAATATCCACATACAGCAGTAGTTGTAATAATATATGTGTAATAAGTAAATACATATTTGCACACATACTGAAAAACAGAGTATTTCTAATGTGTAAATATAGTCATATAATTACTGTATGTACACACACACACACACACACACACACACAGAAATAAACAACCACATATACAAGAGCACAATATGTGCAGACACACAGATCTATGCAGACAGTACAGTGCCTACACACACACACACACACACACACACACACACACACACACACACACACACACACACGTGTACAGAATAATACACACAGATAAATACCTAACAGTAGCTGCATTATTACACACACACACAGTTATGAACACACGGAACAAGTTTGTGAGTTGATTAGTCAAACAGTCACTGATGGCAACAAAGTGATGCCACCCACACAACACTGTCTGCACTGAAACCATAAACATGTTTATATTTACTCATTGTCTCATTTCAGATTGACATTTAATATCTTAAACTAACCACCGCATGCAAGCATTTCAGTGATCGGGGTAATAATTGGGATTAGGGATTATAAATCGTTAACAACTAATGTCTCATCAGCAGATCCAAATATAAAATACAATATCTGTATACTGAATATATTTTTCAAATTTCCCTTAACAGCGACAATAACAAAAATTACAATACTGAAGGAATCATGTAACCAGTCAACAGGGCTATGAGAAAAAGAAAAGTAAGTCCAAATAATTCTGAAGCTCTTCACTAAATTTAATTTTACCTTAATGATCAAAAGGTTAAGCTGCATTTGAGTCATCAGCAGGAGTAAATGTAGACAAAAGACATACAGTCAGTCAAATCAGTAATCAAAACTTACTACTCAGCAAAACATTCAGAATCATGAATTAACGTGTAACTACAATAATCACGTCACGGGGCACATCAATACAAAGAAATATTGCCAACATTGTGCATACGTGACATGCTGTGAAATACTGTAAGTCTCATTTTGAAACTGCTCATCTCAGTCATAAACAAGAAATTATCGAGCAGGCACGTATGTGATGTGAAATAGAAAATGTAAAAACATGCCAACGTTCAAGAAAGATAAATATGAGATGACTGTTAAGATGACTGTGTGATCCTGTAAAATTCTCACTCTGCACCGAAGAGTAGGATTTTTACTTTGAGGTTTGAGCAGTACACACACACACACACACACACACACACACACAAACACAACACCCTGATAATATTCAGCCACCCTCATTTCACTCTTTTTTCCCCCCTTTTCTTCTTTTTTTTTTTTAAACATGCATTTGTTGTTGCTGAAAAGGTTAAAAGATTTTTTCCAGTCGAAAGTG
Source organism: Lepomis macrochirus (assembly GCA_024633595.2). Taxonomy (NCBI): domain Eukaryota; kingdom Metazoa; phylum Chordata; class Actinopteri; order Centrarchiformes; family Centrarchidae; genus Lepomis; species Lepomis macrochirus. The sequence goes on from JALXJV020000020.1 coordinate 11,482,827, forward strand.
AGTGGGTTGTTAAAATTTCCCCTGGTGCTCTGGTAATATTATCACTCCAAAGCATCATAGTTTCAGTATGACTTTATGGATTTATTTATAAGAAGAAAACAAGTCTGACACCAATTAACACAAAATACACTCACAAGTTAGAGCTTACATTTTTTGAGCAGCATAGTGTTTTTAACTGACGTACATCTTGAAAAACAAATTGGACACAAATAAATGTCATGTTAGACTTAGAGCATCTACTTCACTTTCAATATCACCAATCATTTTATAGATAAAATAAAATGTTATGGAGTGGGACAATGCTTATATGGTAGGATTTGTATTGTTTAATTTAGTTAAATCAGTTTAATTTCTAAACAACCTGGAAAGGCACATCCCCTTTACAAATTACTATTTAAATGTAGGTATGGAATTACATACTCCCAAAAATATTCTTTAAGAAACTAAAAATGTTTTAGCACATTAAAAGCTTCTGTTAGTAATAGATTAAATATCACTCTGAAGCATCACACTTTGAGACGTGTAGATTGCACCTAAAGAAGAAAATAACCGTTTGCCAACATTTAACTCCCCACCCACTACACTAGAGTTTATATGTCACCTTTTAAAGGATCGTCGATCACAGTCTCATTCTGATTCAGAGTTTCACTATTACTACTAGTTTTATTTATCAAAAAACACAAACCTGAAGCAAGCAAACCACACTTTGTGCACAAATCAAACATCAAATAATTACTTAGCATTCTTTTCTACACCAACAACAACAGTTTAAGTTTGCTTTCACACTTAGACCGTTTGAGGAACGTTCAGGGGCCTGTGACAAAAAAAACTACCAGTCTCCGACTACAATTTTCTAGCGTCCGTCAAACACAGTAAACACAAACTCAAATCAGAACTAAGATGGACAATTTTTCCCCAGACAGCGGAGCCTGGGTTTGTCTCTGTGGGATGTAAACAGCCGTCGCTGGAGACGATCGTCCCACCGACCTATTTTACAAAGTTTCACTTGAAAACATGACATAATCCAGCATGACTGTGTTGCCTAAAAATATAAAGGGGAGACAGATCAGCTTTACTCGGCGTCTTTTACTATCAAAATTAGTCAGAGAGCAAAGGAGAAGACGTCGAGGCTGGGTTTTGATGTGATCAAGTGCGTTTCAAAAAGTGAAAAGGAAGCTGAGAGGACGGTGGGTAGGAGCTGAAATACTTTTCCTCTTTCTCTGTCGCTGATATTTTTAAGTTGAAAGAGAGGAGAAAATGAAAGAAAGAAGGGCAAGATATAAGCAGAAAAGACAGAAGGAAGGTATTAATATCAAAATAAAGATTTTCAACAAATAAGAACATTTGTAAATCTATTAAGTTCTACATTTAAATAAATAAAAGAACTAAAAGCAAGACTTTCTTTCTTGTTTAGATTCACGTTGAGAATATGAGCTCCAAAATATAAGCTCCCCCGTTTTTATATAACCAATATTTTATGTAGAAAGATAGACTCTAAATAAAATAAGAAGAAAGTAAAACAAAAGGATGCAGTTGAAAAATGAAAAAGGTAAAACTATAAAACTGTGGGAGGCTTTTGATGTATACATTAAAAAAAGGTTAGTCATTAATTCTCCATTATATTTACTAGTCATAGTTTAAATTTCACTATGAAGTGTTAGTTTCTGAAACGTGGGTTCAGTCTGAATCATGTCACCTTTAATGCCTCATCGATCAAAGTAGTTCTCTTTTTGATTCAGTTTCACTGCAAGGAGAGAAGTAGAAAACCTGCTTTTCTCTTTTTTTGTGTGCCTCTAACTGTTTTGAAGCAGAAACAAGAGAAAAGTGAAACAAAAAAAAGGTATGAAAGAGGCCCAAAAAAGAGAAAGAGAGAGAGAGTAAAGTGAGGCAGATAGACACGTCGGTTGGTGCGCGTAGATCTGCTACAAATAACATAGGAGGCTGTACAGAGAGAGAACAAAAAGTGTAGGAGAGCTGTGGTCTCCATTTTGAAGAGACGTGAAAACAACACCACCATCTGTTGAAAGTGTTGAAGTGGTTTACTTTAACTTTAACTAGGGCTCTCACACCTCCACACTAACTGAATTTGTCTCAAGATAACTAATGCTTCATGAACATGAAAGATTTGGTGCTTTATGTTGTCTTTGTTGAATTAGTTTGTCTTGCATTGTTCTGTCTCTATTTTCTTGTTGAGTTCTGAGTTTGCATTTTGTATTGTCTCTTGTGAATTTGTTGTTGAAGATGTACATTGCAAATTAGTTTGGGCTGTAAATGATGTGGCATGTGGCATTGGTTTATGCACACTCCCTCTACAAATAAACAATAAATAAATAAATTAACATATACATTATACTTTCTGGTGCATTACGCAAGTCATCTGCATTGTTTTCCAAATGGTCATATAGAATCAATTCGTCCAGTAAAGGTGATCTGAGTGAGCTCTGAGTCATGTGGTATCAAGGACTAAATCAAGTGGTTTGAACTTTACTCGTTGTGACTAGTACCACGTCCTGGCTGCGTGCTGCTGGCATAAAATAAGATAGCAAGAAAGTTGAGCTCGGATAAAACTATGTGGAGAAAGTAAATGAGTAATTCTCATCCTCACCCCCACCTCCAAAACTATCTTCATAATCCCCTTGAGCAAGGCTCTTAACCCCAAATCGTGTGCTCCATATGTTTTGACACCGGTGGTCTGTGGTTACTCTGGCAAATGACACAGGGAAATGTGGTGTGAATTACTACAAGATTTTCAGCAACACCACGTTTGACAATTTCACCGGGATCAATCTTCTGTATGTCTGAGAATACTGTCTATATGCTGCCTAATATGCTACATTTCAATCATTTTAGTGCCTGAGCAGTGGGTGTAAAGTTGATCCACTATAATGCCCTCAAAATTTCCCACAACAGAACAAAATAGGTGGTGTTCATAGCATGTACACTAACCTACACTATATTTCTCAGCAATGATTTTAATGGATGTGAAAAAGATAACACACACAGCTCTTGATGGGTCAATGTCACAGAAATCCACTTGCCACATCATTGGAACGTCACTTAAGATGGCAACAGGGGTCGTCCAAGGGGAAGTCAAAGAGGGGAAGTCAACAGGAATTTGTTAAACCACTACACAGCAAAGATACTCGAGTGCTTTTGACAGTGCATTCTGTCAATTTTCAGAGGCTGAACATCCAGTTAATTGCAGTGGTGTTTAGGATTTATACAAAATGGCTGACAACATGAGCAGTTCACTACCCACTGAACTCACAGGCAGTTTCACACACCACAGGTCATTTCATTGACCAACACTCCCCAGCAACAGGCAACAATGGGAGACAACAAGCAAGAGCAAAACTCCATTCAAATGTGTACTGACAAGAAACACATGATGGTTTTAGCATTTAAATAATGCACTATATAAGCATAAAATAAATACAAATTAGATATTTAAGTATCTTATTTAACACCACTGTAGCTGATGTTGTTAGGTTTGTCAAGGCCAGTTTTACACATAGAAATACATACATAATTAAATACTTAAACTATGAATGTGCAGCAATAAACATAAAGTCCTTGTGTACAACATACTTCAACAAGACAAAGTTTAAGGCTCAGGTTATGCTCAAAAAGAACTAACTAACTAACTAAAGTGTTATCTGACAACGTTGGAAACCATTTATTTATAGCTGGCCATGCTGGAAGTCAAACGGCGACCATCATAGAGAGGGGGGATGTGGGGGTGGTGGATGGGATATCAATTAAAAAAAGAGGACATTACCACACAATTTCAGACAGTCTCTCGTTGGAAGGAAATCATAGTGTTGCACTCGGCTGTTCACATGAAAAGTGACAGAAATAGTTATGTGAAGTATAAAAAAGAGATGCTCTGAGAGAGAGAGAGAGAGAGAGAGAGAGAGAGAGAGAGAGAGAGAGAGAGAGAGAGAGAGAGAGAGAGAAGTTCAAACCCTTGTTCCTTTCTTCTTGTCTGCACAGCTGGCCAATCATTGCAGGAATTATGTGGGTGTGAATGTTGACGGTTCAAGAAATGGTCAGAACCCCCGCCCCACGCCCATGTCAGACGTATCAAAAGCGTGGGGATAGGGGGTTTCTGAAGCTATTTGACCACCCGAAAAGAAATTCTGATGAAGCATATTGGCAGTTTAAAATTACTAAAATTAAAAACTTCGAAACTTGAAATGTTTAATCAACATCAAAGTGCTCAGATATCAGATACCACGATCAAAGTTTCACATACAGATGTTGATTAAAGTCATCTAAACCACTGCAGGAACAAAATACCCCCCTGGTCTCTCAATGGGGCATTTAAACATCATCAGGTGTTCACTATTTGACAGGCGACTTTAATGGTGCAGAACAATCTGCAGTTTATCCCCGTTTTCTCTAGTAGAGAAACCTCCAATGTGTCTGGAATCAGGCCAGTAACAAGAGAATTCTGAGAAACTGTAATGGTGATATGACAACGAAAGGAACTTTCGCTGTTAATTTCACTCAGCTAGAACAATATAGAAAAGCTCATATATTTCTTTCACTTAACAATGATGAAGGAAAAGACATAGGCGTCTATATATCTGCATTTAGACATGCACAATCCCAGATTATAACTAATTACAGCACTACACCAAGATATTGTTAAATTATTCATGCTGTATTTGCTAACACTTAATAATCAGAAAAAGGTGGTTACTGCAAGAGGAAGTCCACAAGTGAAAGCCCTATTACATCTGCTTACATTCAATTAGCAGTCTTGGAAAATACTTTCAAAAGGCAAGAAAGCTGCAGTAAAAACCAACAGCTAACTACTTGGTCTTATCAATAATCAAGTTTCAGTCACTGAAATCACACAAGCTGACAGAGGCCAAGTCAACACTTTAGTTCAGTTGGACTGAGAAAGAATCAGAGAAGGTGACAAGCTTACAGTCAGTGTGAATATTAAAGGTCACAATAATGTTTTCTCTGTGGCGAACCTCTCTGTCATTTTGTTGTGACCTCATTTGAAAGTTTGACAGGCTAAGGTCTAGAAATGATACAGTCCATGAATCTATCAATAGTGTATGCCATTCATTTACGCTACAATCTATGGCTATACTGTTTTAAAATGCCATGGAATAAAATAATCCAAGAGAAAACATAACTGCCTGCTGTTTTCAAGTGCAACGAAGCTTATAGAAAGTGCACCACTGACTCCCACTCTCTTCCTATATGCAAAGTGTGAAGGATCTAGAAACAGAGGTTAGGGAAACATCATAGTCTTGTTTAATACAGAAAATGTATTTATGATATAAGCAATTATCAACATTTAACCCAAACCACAATCATTCCCTTACTGCCGACAGGAGTCGGGATGCAAACCTCAGATAGTCCTGCACTTTGTACGCTCACCAACCACCTCAACTGCCTCCCTTCAACTCTGATGTGGTACATAAATGTAGTGTTTCATGTACTCAAACACAATGCAATCAACGATTATCTTTGTCACTACAATGTACAAACAAGTTAGTTCTGCACAAACTATACTAGAAGAGAGGTCTTTGTAGTGGTGGGCCAGTAATGAGTTGTTCAGGGTAAATGTGGCATTGTTATGCACTTTTTTGATGGTCAACCAATCCCAAAAGACCCACAGTTGTAATTTGTTGACAGTATGAAAATATATAATGATGTCAGCCTTATTCTTTAAAATCTCACTAAAATACTTTAGTATCCAGTTTACATTGTTAATATTTAGCCAAGCGGATGTGCAGCACACAATGTAAACAGAGATTTCAAGCTTGCTTTAACCAGATACGAGGCTGTTATTTGTTACATTGGCTGTTGCAAGAATCAAACCTGTGACCTTTAGTGTGGGTTTATGAATTTTCATCAAGCGATAAACCACTCTCCTTTAATGCTCCTTACCTCCCTCTCTGCGAAGTTATTAATATAAATAAGAGCTACAAAACTACTGCATCAAATGTAAAACTGCAGAAAGATAAAATCTCTGCAACACATTTTTTTAAGCATAGATTCACAGTCAACCCTATAGTATTTACACTTTAAACATGTCGATGCATCTTCTAACAGTAAGACGTTGATTTTATCTGGTCAGGTGGGAGGTAAACTAACTGTTAGTCTCGCAATGTGTCCTTAAACCATAGCACTCCTCTCCCCAAAATATGTGTCTGTTTATCAGTCCCTGCACTGAAGAACAGTGTGTGTGTGTGTGTGTGTGTGTGTGTGTGTGTGTGTGTGTGTGTGTGTGTGTGTGTGTGTGTTGGTGGCATGCAGACATCTAGCTGCCCTGATGTGAGAGACTGCAGGCCTCCTACAGTCTGGGAGGCAAGACAACCACAAGTGGGAGAGGTCTCACGCACACACATGTTCACACACACAAACATAAACAAAGAAGGGCACAATCTCACTGTTGAGACAGACATTAGTTGGTAAGCTTTTTTTTTTTAAAGGAAGCTGGTGGCTATAATCTCACTGCACTGTCAAGATATTTTCACCTTCTGAAAGATAACCTGATTTTAAGGACACAACAATAGCATGTGGTGGTATTTTTTTCTTACAATGCTGATGAAACATTCAAATTACTTTTAATGCACAAATTTCGAGCATCAGGTGACATGTTACACACATTCTGTGCGATTACTTTAATTTCATTTCTATATTTCATGTGACCAGCGGTTCTCCCCACAGATTACAAATAATTACAGTAATTATACAACAAGCAATGAAGAAAAATGTTCTTTACTGTGGTTGTAGTACAACAATGATGAGGAAAGACACAGAGCTGTGTTGTAAGCGCCCAAAATAATCTGGTATTTATTGTATTTTTCCTATGTGTTAAAACCTCGACAGCAACTCCATCTGAGAACAAACACAAAACTGACAACAAACTGATTTAGCAGTCTATTCTAGACAGGAAAGAAAAACTAACTTGCATAGTGATAACCTTTCCCAGAGTAAATAAAAGGTGTTGATTGTCACTGTGTCTCCCATCACAGCAGTGGTCATAGACATGCAACACTGTCGGGTAATGCCACCCAGCATCGGACCTTAAAGTGAGACATCTAAAAAGGTAAAACTGGACTCATATCTGAAAAGTTTGCATAAGAGCTGAATTTGTGTTGCTTTCATGTAGAATATGATAGAATATATGATAGAATGTATTATTTGGGGCACAGCAGACGGGGAAAAACACTTAGCAATAACAACAACAACAGGCAACAAAATAAACTGCAGAGTCACAAATGTTCTAAATACTGTGTGCTTCCTGATGATAATCAGAATATACCTAAAGCCACAAAGCTAAGGCAGCACCTGAGCATTGTTGCCCACCAGCGTGATTTTGTTTCTGATACAAACATAAACACAAGCAACACAGCAATGAAAAGTGTGAAAGAAGACACATAATTTTAGGCAACATTTATACATTTCACACATTTCCCCCCACAATCGAAACATACACAGCAATTGCTTAATTTTGTGACATTTTAAAAGAAGTACTGAGTATTTTCCCACGTGATAAACCAGGGTAAACCCAAGTGATTTGGTAACTCCAGGCTTAACTAAATGTTATGAAATATTTGCAAGTCACTATTTAACCCAACTCAGGCTCTCAGCTGTCACAATAGTGAATGACAAAAATGTTTGACTTTGGTGCCTTGTGATAACTGCCACATTTCAGATTCAAATCATATGCAGCATTTTTAGCTACTGGGGAATCACTATCACCTAGGATGTTGAGTAAAAAGAATAAACAGAAGCTAAAGACAGTATGAATTATTAAACATGCGATTCACATCTCTGAGATTTGGCAGTGGTTTGAAGGATCCCAGTGAGTCAAAGTGTATTAGATGTGTTAATAGAGTGCAGGACTGTCACACCATGAGGAGATATTTTTCTTGGCAAGTCCTCTGCTGGTCTGGAATTTCTGTGCCAAACAAGCCTAGAGAATTTTACATGCATAATGCTCCATTGTTCAAGATGACATTAAATAGGATTTTGGATCGGGCAAAGGCTCCCTGTGAGCTGATCCACACCATTTGTTTGTCTTTGCATTGACATTTCATAATAAAATAAACTTTAATTTTCACCTTCGTCACTTCACTGTGTCTGCTACAACTTTGCAAAGTGTTCTTCACAAAACCTTCAAGAATAACAAGCTAATTCAGACAGATCAATATCAGTACTATAGTTTTCACTCTCAGGCAGCTTTTTCCACCGTCATGATGGATTTTGACCAAACTGTTGACCACCAAGCAGGTTTGATTTTAAGCAGTGGGTTTTTTGTAAAGGGTTTTACTGAGCCTTGAAGGCCGCAGACTTTTCTATTCCATCCTTCACTTGAAATGAATCATGAAAACCTAAACAGTGGTGGCTTTGTGGCAAGTTTCAGACATCAACAATTGGCCAATTATCTGAGCACACATATATAAACAAGTGAGCTTAGAAAGATAACACACCGCTTCACTGTAGAGCACACATGTCTTCTGCCAGGTTTCACCCCCCCATGCAGTCCTGGCAATGGTGTTTTCAAACTCCCTGCTGACTCACAACATTAAAAATATAAAAAAAATTATCTGACATAAGTCGAAACTTTCTCTTAAATTGTCAATGCCATCTTATTCACTTTTGTATTTGCCAGCGCTGTCTCTGCATTTTAAAGGAGTGCAACGATAAGTCAGGCAGGTCCACCAGAATAAAACTGCATGTTTTTTTATTGTTCTACACCATATAGATCTGCTTATGTCCTGTTCTGTTCCACGTTAGCGTTCTAGCTAATGTCTCCTTCATCCACAAACATGGGCACTTGCACCTTGACTTACTGAACGAGAGACCAAACAAACATTGGCCAACGTCAGTTTGCAGGCAAGATTAGATAATAAGCTGATTAGCCACTCAGCTGTAGATTATACCTTCATGGATGTTATCGTATTCAGTTTTTGTGTGGTGATTTAATTTTATGATCATTTTAGAAGTTTGTGGTGCTGTTGAACGGTATTGCACTATAGTGACAGTTGTCTATTACTTTGTCAACTTGCAACTGAGTGTAGCTTGATCAGGTTAAATAGGCCTTATCCTTCAATACCACCACTAAAGGAACACACTTGTCATGTCAGGCGCAATAACTAGCTCCGGTTTGTTTACACCGTGTCTCAGTTGCTGAATCAGCTGCCAATCAAAACCAAACACTGCACTCATTTTCATGAGGAACAGTGTGAGATGCTTTTCCAGCTTTGACACGAGAAACCATGAGGCTTTCCCATTTCCAGCCAGCTTGAGAAAGGAGATGTAATTGACCTAATGATGGAAATAACTGTTGTTTATTTAACTACACAGCAAAATAATACAAGAAGCAGAGAAGGAAGTAGCAGTGAGTTAATTGAAAGAGGGTAATAACAAAACATCTCAATCACACAGTATATTTTGCATTCCTTTGCTGCAATTGCTTGTTAATTATCAGCAAACATGTACACAGTGAGATATATCTGCAATAAACTAATATCAACCAAAAATAGAATAAGCCAATTTATCTGCTTGATCCCAGTCGGAAGACCCTTTTCTCTTTTTTACAATAAAACACAAATAAATTAAAAATAACAAGAAATTACTTTTGACTTGAAATACAGAAAACACATGAGACAGACGCTTCTTAAGGCATTATTGTAGAGCTGCATCCAGGCAGGTAAAACGCAAGTGTGGAAGTGAGGAGATTTTGGTCAGAACTGATTAATATGATTAAAAAAAAGGATGGGAAAGTCCAGTCCATGTCAGAGTTCTGCTTTATTAATGACACAGAGCTTCAGATCAGTGAGCGACAGATCAGATAAGAGGCAGGCGGTAACCAGGTCGCCTGTGATCGCTCGGCACATGATCTCTCTACCTCAAATTAGCAGACTGTTTCCTCGCACAGCGCTGTGTGACTGGTAGACAGGAACAAGCAGCCCTGTGATAGGGGAATCCTACAGAAACTGTTTCTGATAAATAAACAGGTGATGAGTGACGAGGATATTGTATGTGTTCCAGGAATGTGAATACATATCTTGGCTCAAAACATGCCATATTTAGTCAGCTTAGAGGCGAAACAACAGGTTTTTTTTCTTCTGAAAAACAAAACTGAGAAAAGGTTTGTGGGTTTCATGCTTTACTATTCAGGGAGATGCTTTTGACAGGAGGCAACGGTATTGCTGCATGCTGACATTTAACATTTTGTGTGTGCCATCTGTCGAGCCAAATAAAGCCCACACACTCCTCTCACCTGACCTCTCAAAACGTTTGTCTCCTTTGTTTTCAGTTTCTGTGATCTTTCTCCATGTCTCTGTTCTTCTGTAGATTTTCAGTGATGTAGCATCCATGTGGAGGTTGCTCATCTCTACACAACAATGAACAGCTGATCAAGTTCTGGTTCAAAACGTGAGTATTTGGAAGTTTAGTCTCGTTTGATGACAAACGGAATATATTTGGGTTTTAGACTGTGGGTCCGGTGCATCAAAACAAGCAAATTTATCAATTAATTAAAAAAAATCATTGGCAGATTAATGTAACAAATAATAGTAAGGATCTCAATAAAGGATCTCAGGATGAATTATCTCCACAGAATTAAACAGACATGGCTTGGTTAGGGAGCCGTTTTGACTCGGAGCTGATTATTTCATTGTGGATTGTGGTGAACATAACTGAGTAGCTCACAAGCCAATATACATTACATCTAGTAGATACCAGGATACAGTAGTAGGTCACTTGCACTTGCCAACATCTAAAAATTGGAAATAAATCTACACATCATGTAGAAGATTTGCTTTGACCTTTGAAGAATGGAGGCCACAACAAATGGTTTCAGGCAGCCTCCTGTTACATATCCAATCATTATGTGCACAGCCAAACGCTCAAAGATGGCATCCGTTGCTAGCACACAACAAAGTCAACAAAGCACAAACCTTCAACTCATTATAAACCGCTATCTCTCTGTTTTTCTGTAAAGTGGGAGTCACACACTCCTGTAGATTTTTTTTTGCAGAACTGCATATTTTTAGACTCTGGCACTTGCAGTAACAGGGTGATGTACCTGCTATTTACAGCTGTGTGCAAGATTCAAATTAGTTTTTGTCTTAATGTTAACATTCAAAAGGTCATGCTCATCTGCTTTAAATGCCATGCTAAGAACGTGTGGAACATCAGGAAATGCAGCAAACTGCAGAGAAGAAAGTGACATTTCTGACAGAAGAAATGAGCCAGGTGGTTAATATTTTACTCGATTTAGTGTAGTGACTGTCAAAAAAAAAAAAAAAAAAATACTACTACTGTATGTGGCTGCAACTGTAGAAATCATTTGTCATGCATCTCTGTGCTGAAAAAAAACAAACTGGAGTTAGTTGCCAGTTTGTCTAAAAGTTTTTGTAATTATTCCATTTTTTCTTATTTTATTTACAGATTTTATTTACAGATTCAGCTCTTCAGTCTAATACTGTAACACTGTTTCAAAGACTTCTCTATGCTGTCAGAAATAAAATTCTGGGGGAGAAATACTGAATAATTGTATTATAAAAGTAGTCAAAGCAGCTGGGCTTCTGGAACAGCTGGGCTTCTGTTGGTCAGGAACTAAGTGAGGCTAGTTAGATGGTAAATTCTGGTTGACCACACACAACGAACATGTGCTTACAATACTGTATTGCCCGGAGCTAGTAACCACCTTAACCAGTAATTATGGTCAAAGCATGACCATCTGGTCAAGCTGGTGCAGTTTCTCTGACCAGCAGCTCATGGTAGTATTTAAAAAAAAATAAAAATCAGATGTTTCTTTCCAAATACACATGGACGTGTGGGTCAGGTAAGGTTCCGGGGACGTTCATCAAGTTCATCATCTGTCCATGTCTGTGTATGCAGACATCCAATGTAATATAAACAGAACTGCGTGCCATTTGGACTATATTCCTCCCTTTAATAATACCTGCACATAATACCTGTTAGGCTCTCCTGCCATTGTTATTGATCAGACACTGGTAAAAGATCTGGGGTTGGTCCCCGGCCGCTGCACCGCGGCTACCCACTGCTCCCTTGAGGGATGGATTAAATGCAGAGGATGAATTTCGCAACATGTATGTGACAATAAAGCATAATATAAGTTGCAGCCAATTATTTCTTATAAAGCTACACTAGTATATAGTAACCCAGCCCAGCCAATTAATTACACACTGGAACATTAAGAAATTTCAGAGAAGTGAAATGACAACACTACTGATATAAGGAGTTTTCATTCGTGTTGTTATAACTGTAAGAGTAGTGATATTGTGATGTAATAGGAATTGAAACTAGTGCTGAAAAGATTAGTTCATTCTACAATTAGTTGACAGAACAGAAAACATCGATTTTTGATAACTGATTACTCTTTTCAATAAATCTGTCAAGTAAACATAAGTACTCTCTAGGATTGGATGCTTTTCTCTGTTTCATTTTACTGAACATCTTCGAGTAATTAACTGTAGGCAAGATAAAATAAGCACTGTGAGTATGTGACCTTGGGTTCTGGGGAATAGCCATTTTTCACAATTTCTGATATTTTATAGAAAAAACAATAAAATAATTAATTGAGAAAACAATCTGACAACTAAAAGAAACACGAATGAATGCCTTACTCAAGGGATCCACGGCATACAAAACACTGCTCACTGTATAAAGCTACATGAACACAACAGATGGCACTGTATCCATATATATAAGAACAAGATTTAGTACATTAAACTACAACACATTGATTTGTTGATGTTAAAGATTTTTTTTTAAAACAGGCCAAGAAAAACACCTTGTATGTAAACATGTACTGCAATCTGCACTCATCTCTCTAACATAACAGAAGCAGAAACAATGGCAGCCATGTTAATGCACTAGTAGTAGTAGTTTTAATATTAGTAATAGAGCAGTAAATGTAATAGTACCAGTAGTACATGTAGTAGCTACAAAAGTAGTTATCTTCAAGTATTATATTTGTAGTCATAGTAATGGCAGCAGCTAAAGTGGTGTGTATTTAAGTTATACTTCTGCCGCCAAAATAGTTTCTTACGTTTTAATCTATATTTTCCTTTTTGATGTTTGAATTGCTTTTATGTGTGAAATTCAGCATACCAAAGGCCTTTAGAAAACACAAGCGACGTACATTTGGCAAACATGATTACAAGATGTACATGTGAGTGCTGATACAAAGTGAGTATGTGGTTGTCTGAGTGTTTTCCTGCATGACACAGTATGAGGGTGTTAGCTGGTATGGGTGTGTAGGTGTATGCTGCGAGAGGGACAGGATGACTTAAAGATAAGAATCTCTCATTTCCATAGTCGGCATGCTTCATGGCAGGATCCTTGCCTAATTTCCTTATTAAGCTCAACAGCAGCAGCGAGGTTAACACAAACATCATTCATCCACGCAGACTTCTCCACGTTAAAACAACAACACCACAGAGTCCTCCTCCTACGATATCATTAAATTAGGCTGAGACCTTCACTGGAAAACTCATCCTCTGCAATTCAGGTTGACTTGTGACCTAGTTATTTTAGGACAACTACATCTCTGTCAGATGTAAATACTGGGACAGGGATGCGTGTTTTAATGCTGTTATTGATTCAACATCACCTTGCATGGAGGCCTTACATAACCGGCTGTATGTCAATGTGTCAGCATGCTCTCCAGACAGCGGGGAGATTTTTAGTTCCAATCCTCCAAACAAAAATGTCCCCCCCAGCAGGTTTCAAACTGGAGAATCAACTCTTCACACTGAATGACAGTGGCACATTTTGTATATTTGTGACTTACAAAAGTGTGATGATCATATCAAAATACTAAAAATCAAATGTCAATTTTTATGCCTTCTTGTGTATGGTTTCATACAGATTACCTCATGATTCAGTTTCACAGTATTTACTTTATTTGGGAACACTGTGATTTTAAACGATGTGTGGCCACGCAACATGCTTTTGGTATGTGGGTCTTGCAGGGTTAACGGTTAACACGCAATTCTAAAAATTTTGCTTTCAAAACCGTTCAGTTTTCTCACATTCAACTTGTTCCACAACATGCATCTCTCAGCGGTCAAACTTTGTCCCTATTAAACAAAAACCTAAAGAAACACTAACAGGTTGCATTTCAATAAGTATCACTATTGTCTCTGAAGTATCTTTCATTTATTTATTTAGCATTTAGATTCCATTAAAGCAAAAAGAAGGGCACATGCTAAATCCTGCAGATTGCTTCAATGAGCTTTTTATTTTCCAAAGTAGTTCTAAGAGCACAAAACAAAACTAAATTAATTCCAGTTATGCAAGAAAAAACTATACATATTTACTATACACACGTCTATAGGACAGCTACATATGTAGAAAAACTGTTCTAGCCAACCCAGTCTTTCCTCATTTGGCCACATTCTTGTCCACATCACACTATATGTCCTGTCAAAGGATCTTTTTGCTTGCCTGATCCACCCCGGCAATCTCTGGCAGATATGTTCTGACATCAAGCATTCATTGTATCCAAGAGGTACATCTGGTCGTGTGGCTGGTTGTCTTTCCGCCTCCATGAGGACAAGAATTCCTTTATTCCTTCCAGCTTACTCTCTGTTGAGGAATGGAGAGCAAGGTGGAAGGAAATGTGACACCATCCTGGGATGTAAACCACTCAGTGACTGGAAGAGACCAGTCAAACACCACATTGTGCCATGCAGTTACAAAACATTCTGGATTCTTCCTCACCTGGAACAAGTCTTATTTTATTTCTTATTACATGTAACAGAATGTAGTAAGTTGCAGACTAATTTCCAGTGATTGCATGTTCGGTTCAGAACGTGAATGTAACAGTTTTTAATGAATAGTGTGTAAACATGCTCAAGGAGCAGTGTGAATACACAGAGATTTGGTTAAGTTTGAGAGAGACTGAGTATATAACTTTTGAAATATGTGGTCATTGAACGCATTTTGTGTCCAAGCAATGAAAAGTGATTACACAGTTAAGTCCTAATTGACTTCTGTTGTGTTGGCAGTGTGAAGAGTTTTGGAAAAGTGAACTCAAGACACTGAGAAATTAAAAAAACTATGTCGCTGCCCTGACTCAGCTGGAAAGGGTCTATTTCAGTGTACGTTGAGGATATAAAAATCATTGCCAAGCTTAAATCAGGTATTAAGTTTTGAACTGTAGTTTTGTAATTCTAAGCTTTATGTTTGCTGCATCAGTGAGAAGAGTGAGAGTGAGAAGATACTTTCAATTTCATAGCCAGGTGCATGATAAGAGTTTTATTTAAATGTATTAATAAGCGTCCATACATATTGTTCTGTCATCGTGGAGAAGCATGACTCAGACATTGACTAGGAGGAGCTTAGAGCTATTTGCTTACATACTTACTCATATTTTCCAAATTTCAGAAAAATGCAGCACAGAATTTCCCTAAACAGGAACTGGAAAAAGTTTAAATCAAGTATTTAATTTAGTCAATGCTGAGTAAATCTATGCTTTTAATTCTTTATCAAGACCAGAAAATCTTAATCAAATGGCAGCATACATTTCAACTTCTAAACTTTAAAACTACAAAGAAAAAAAATAGTGAGAATGTCGAAATAAGACTACTGCACTGGGTAGGTGATTCCTTTGTCCTTGCATGTTAAAGTTAGGTAGAACTGCAGTGTATAAACTGCAGCCTTTTTTTATACATACTCCTTCCCCTAGAGGTATAAAAGGCTTAGAGTCCCGCACTGTTCATTTAATATGGATACAAACACCTCCAAACAACCTTAAAGCTGAAATTCCACTTTGAAGTCTTAGAAGAATTACAGCTACCAATGACTGACACTGCACAACCAATACTGCAAGTGCTAAATAAAGAAATACATAGGAGATGTGAAACATAAATGACCTAACAGAACAGATCTAATATCACATTGTGATACATTTTGAATTATGTCTGAAACTGAACAGTCACTTCGACAAAAACACATAGCTGCATCATCATTAAAGGCAGAGCAAATCATAACCACAACAATACAACAGGCTTTGCTTTGATGCCCACGGTGCGTTTTGAAGAAGCAGGTGTAACGCTATCCCTGACTAGATGATCATGGTTTGAATAAAAGTACTGCAGCGTACTTATTGTGCAGTTTCACTTGATGTTGATCTGAAATCAGATAAGGGTGAATTTCAGTCTGGGAGGCAAATGAAAAAGTTTCAATCTTTTTTTCTCCCCCATAAATCTATGAAGGAACGAGCACATGACACAAGCCCTGTGTTTACCGAGCTGAGGTGCATTGGAACAAGAGATATGATTCCACCCAGTATCATGTACTTACAACACTTTAAATAGTAGCTCAAGATTCATTTTTATAGATTTTTCATTTAAATTTTTGTTTTGCCTTTAGCTTTTAGCTGGTTGTCTGCTTTTAATAGCCATTGCTCTGTCTCAGTTCACTATTACTACTATTCTACCACCACCACCACAAACAGATAATTTCCCTGTTGCTTTGATCAATTGACAGACAAGATATTGACACTTTTATCCAGAGCAACTTACACCAAGCTTCGGTTTCTATGACCAAAATATTACATTAGTATTACTAATAAAAAAACACTAATTACCAGATAAGTTAAGTAAATTAAGAGTACAGATTGAAGTCTTTTTAATCATAATACAATGATAATTTATCTCAACACCATAACCACCTTCAATGCTTTATCTTCACAAAATGGAGTCTGCAACACCTTAAATACACGACCTTGCGCTTTTGTGCCCTGTGGCTACAGCCGCTATACACTCCGCTGCAAGTTAATTATGTACACCTGACTAATACTGAAGCAGTCCAATACAGCAGTTCTAGTGTAGTAAATCTTCCCTTCATAAAGGTTGTAAAATTAATTTGTTGTTGAAAATGTTAGATATGTGTTCAACTGCGTGTTCATTTTGGAGGCTGAAGTCTGTGGTACTGTTAAACTGTATTGCATTATACTGACTATAGGTGTTTATAGTATTTTGTCCACTCCATTGATATAAATATGGGGAAAATTTAATCAACAGAAAAACCTCTCTAAAAAGGTATCTCAACAAAAACTGAACATTGTAATCTTCATGAAGAAAGGATATATAGCAGGACTGCTGTATTAGACTGCTTTAGTTTTTCTTGCACAAAACCGGCAAATGAGTGTAAATGTATTTTTCTAACGCTCATATAGTGTTGATGTAATTAACTATTCATGATTTACTGAACTGACAAAAACACACATGCAGCTACAATGAACAAGATATCCCCATGTTCTAATAATCCTGTGTGTTTTTGTGCAAGTTGTTTTGTGCCATAAACTCAAACACGATGCATGTTTTGTTAACTATTTTGACTGAATCATGATATAAAGTGTAGTGAATTGTATTATGAGACTTAAGGAGGTTAAACTGAACTCACCATGACATTAATTCTTACACTGTAAACTAATAATATACACCTCTTTTGTAACAACACAATGTAAGGAGTTACATAAAGATTTAGGTTCTTTTAAGAGGTATAAATTGTTTTCCTAAAATTATACTAGATTTTGAGGGTTTGTTGTTCACCCTCCTTTATTTTCCACTACATACTTTCTATATTTGCATTGTCTGGTTCACCGTTAAAGAGGATGTAGCTGAGTAGAAGCTAAAAACAGTGCATCCTCCTACATAGTTATTAACTGTCTGAACTGTCAGCTACAATTCAACCTTTAACATTTCTAATATCCATTTTATGCTGACTTAAAGTGAGAGACACCAGTAGGGTGAATATTATCTCCCTCACAACCGCAGGTGACTCAGAAACACACAAACACACTCACACGAGAAGAAAGATGTGAAACTTTATATATTCAAAGTTCAAAGAAAATGAAATTCAAACACCGAATTTGATTCCACAGCTTGTTTAAGGATGTTTAAATCTGTTTTGGGATTTTACTGCCATGTGTTTGTGTCACTGTAGAGGCATGACTTGGATATTTAATAAGAGGCATTTAGTTATTCTCTTGCAAATAGTTTTAGCCCTGTAATGTAAATTATTGATAATTAATTTTCTTAAAGATTGCTTCTACAGTTTAACTGTTTTTTTAATAAAAGAAAATAATACACCTTGAACACTATACAACCTAAACAATTTTAAAAGGATTTTTATACCATACTATGCAGTTATACTTTATTGGGGTATTAATCTCATTATACATAATCTACATTTCTTGATGATTTAAAAATAATACTTAATCATGAATTCCTGCTTATGTGACTTGACATAATGCCTCTCTGTGTGTGAAACTGTGAGAAGGAAAAACAAACTCAAAATGTCAAACGTCTGCCCTCTCATCACACAGGAAGTTTATCAGGCTGTGACATTTTGATTATCTGGTCCTTGTTTTTTTGTTTACAGAGTGAAAACATTTAACTCGTCAACAATATCCAGAGATAGATATTTTCATGGCATGCAAAGGAAATCGTAGCGTCCTGTTTTTTAACACTTAGATCAAATCTCACGTTTTTTCTTTAAGGACTTAACCGTTTTTAATTCTAAAAAAATATCTTACTGTTTTAATTAGGATCTTTTATCTAACGAGTACACGGCGAAAAATGACTAGGGATCCTCTGGTGTGGTTGAGGCTACTTTGATGGATGAAAAAAACGAGCTCCTGTCGACCTTTATTTCTCCTGGTTTAATATTATGCTACCTTACATAATAAAGTAACACCGCTGTAGAGCGATATCAAGATCAATATTTAAACACGTTAACAACGCAAAAAAAAATGAAATAAAAAGCGCTGCGCACAAAAGCGTGCTGGAAGAGGAGCTCCGCAGTGAAGGAACCAAACTAGATATTGAACTTGAAAAAGGACAAACGTTAAAAACAGGGTTCTCATTTGGATTTCACCCCCCCCCCCTTTTCTTTTTAGCTACAGCAACGTGTTATGTGTGACAACAGCAGAGGCTCGAACGTAAAGTTTTGAGCTTTGCAGGCCATCGTGTCTCAGAATTAAAGTGGGTCCAATTGTGATCTGTAGCTGATGTGGAAAATATTAATAGATGAAGCAAAAATACGTTAACATTCATTTGGAAGTCACACGTAGCCTAATTATTTGTGGCACTGACCCTTGGTATTATTTCTTGCATAATCTTAAGTCATTTAGTGCAGCTACAGCAGATTTTAATTTCCAGTAGAAGCAGAAAATCAAACAGGCTACAGACACTTTACGCTGCTGTAAAATATGAAAAGATATTTTTATTTTCTGCATCTGATTTTTATAAAAATATTCCTAAGCGATGAGGTGTTTGGACACATTTTAAGATTTAAAGCGAAGTCATACCTTTGTAGTTTCCTAATGTCTTATCGATGGTCATGAATGTGTGTTGCAAGTCACAAATAACCCAATTCGAAAAAGCATTCTCTCTCTTTGCCCCATCAACACTACACTGTATATTAGCATAAAAGCAAACACACAAATGCATTTTATTTTAATTTAAGTTATTGATGGTGATATATTTCTTTAGCGAGGTTTGTTACACGTAGGTTAAATACCTTATTAGGCCTATGAGGGAGACACTCCATTTTTTCGTTTTGGTAAAAATCACATTTGACCTGCGATTGTTTTGAAATCATGGTTCGAAAAATTAGAAAGTGGCAAAATAAGCGCTTTTTCTAATGGATCTACACGATGGACACAAGAGGAGGTCCGTTACAAACGACTTCAAAGCAAAACCAGTGTTTTATAACCGCAAATAATGAACAATGTGACTTTCAATACATAAAGAGACATAGAAAAACAGCATACTTATTATATGTTAAGAAATAAAAACCCAGCGTAATTCTGTTTGTAGGAATATTAGACTACTAAAAAAGAGATCTGCAGAGAACAGGCCTACATTAAAGCAGTTGTCTTTAATAAAATAACTTTAAACTCAGTAGGCTATTAAGCGCCACAGCTATACTATCAGAACCTAGAGTAATATTATTAGTACATTATAGTGATTTTTCGGGTGAAAAGTATTTTTTGCCGGACAACCGCTGTGTAAAATGTTAAGACTGGAATAAAGGCTATAGGCCTTCTGTACATCCTGTAATAGACACTGCGTTTTCATAATGTAAAATAGTGGCTCTGGTTGGGGTTTATGTTGGTGTTGGATGGAAATTTTAACAAAAAGGCGTAAAGAATAATGCTTAAAGTTAACTGAAAAGTATGTTCAGGTTCTGTAGCAGAGATTAATACTGTTAGAGTCAACATGCAGTTTTCTGCGGGGAGGAGTCGCCCTCTAGTGGAGAAAATGTTTAAATACATATCACGTCCCTGTCTTTCCGTCCATCTCCCCTCTTTCTTATGCAACACACACACACACGCACGCACGCACACACAGTGACATTTAGAGAGTATCATGACTTGATATTACTGTTGCCTGGTTTCAGTTTCTGAAACACCCATAATGAGAGCTACTCCTACCCAGGTAAACACTGGTGGCATGATGACTTATTAATGCTGTGATGATGTGGAAAAGCAGTCAAACCCTGCCAATGTTTCCTGGAAAGCAGGCGTCCCCTGTGTGATCAAAGCGGTAAAAACCCAGGAAACCTTTAGAGCTGCACAAAGAAAAGTAACTGGATTCAAGTAGAAGTAACTCACTTATAATTTATGGCTATGTCCATACTGTTCCACCACAAATTCAGGTTCTACACACATCCATCTGTACATTTTCTTCTCGGCTTATACTGCTCGAGGGGCTGGAGTCTATCCCAGCATGCACTGGGTCTCTCACTCAGTACACACTGAACAAGTGTTCAGTCTATGTCAGGGCTAAAGCCTCTGATAAGCTTATAAAACATGATGCACTGTTTGAGTTTAAGCAGCATATGGAGTTATTAGATTGCACAGAATCTTAAATTAACTCTTGCATGTTGTAACGCATTCTTTACTAGTGTTAATACCCTGAAAAGAAATTGACTTCTAGTACTTCAGATACATTTTACTGCTAATAGTACAATGCTTTTTCATATGCATTAGCATTATTTCAAAGACAAAGCTACATTGCTGACTATTAAGTGGTAATAGTATATAAAAAAGTGAAAAAAGTGAAAGTGTTTAAAAAGATAAAGACTTCCTGACATCCTTAACAGCAACCCCAATATGATTGTTTCAGTTTTTGATACTTTCACAAACTGCCTGTCTTTTGCTAGTTTCTCCACTGTTGCCTACCAAAGCTTTAAGCAGTGCTGCTGACACTGTGCGGCCATTAAAGTAAACAGTAAGTAATTATTGTCTAATGAGGCAAATAGCCAATATTCAAAAAAACTTAATTTATACTTTGTCCCTATATTCACTTGACTTTCATCAGTTATCCCAGTCAGATGGATGTACAGTGTAACTCCATCTACTATATATTAAAAGATTATGTCAGACTTTAAAAAGGTCATAACGTCTAATCTTAAAAGTTATAGTTTGGTAAACTTGTCTGTAAGCCCATGGTCCAACATGCTCGCATATCTTTAGTACACTGACTGCCCTCCAGCTCATTAACCTGGCCCCT
Source organism: Lepomis macrochirus (assembly GCA_024633595.2). Taxonomy (NCBI): domain Eukaryota; kingdom Metazoa; phylum Chordata; class Actinopteri; order Centrarchiformes; family Centrarchidae; genus Lepomis; species Lepomis macrochirus. Next base: position 11,504,369 of record JALXJV020000020.1, read on the forward strand.
TGTGGATCACTGACAATTGCCACACTATTCATCCACTCTTAAGTACTGTACTTAAGTAAAATTCTGTCGTACTATACATGAGTATTTACATTTTATGTTATTTTATACTTCTACTCAACTGCACTTCAGAGGTAAGTATTGTACTTTCTGTGCAATTCTCTCTATGTATCTACATATCTCTCTTTCTACCTACCTACCCATCCATCTATATATGATTAGCTTATAAAATACACTTTGTTAAAGATTAAACCAGTGGTTCTCAACCTGTCTGTCTTTTGATGCACCTGTAAAAATGCCATCTACTGTTTCATAATATATCACAGAATGTTTTTCTGCAGAGCTAGTACTTTTTCTTTTGATGCTTTAATCACATTTTGTTGATAATACTCTTAGTTAAGTCAGATTTTGAAGGCAGAATGCGTTACTAACGATGGAGTGAGTTGTCAGACAGTTGAATTGGTACTTTTACTTACGCTAAAGTAAGCAAAGGATCTGAGTACCTCGTCCACCACTGTCCACTCTGGGGACCATTTTTGAAAAGCTCAATTTTCGGGCGAGGAAAAAGTTCTGGTTTTGTGTGGACAGAAGGCAGAAAAGCAGAAGTGAAACAGGCATTTTTAAAAGTAGCAAGCTTAATGTGCTCATACTCTTAACATCTAAATGTCTTTGGGTCAACGGGGCCAAACATTCTCTACCTGCAGGCTGCTTCTAAGTATGGGATAAATTCATTAAACCCAGATACCTGTTGCACTTTGAAACATGAATCTATTTTTGTCAATGCTGATCCCTCAATATATAGTTTTCATAAACAAATGATTCCATGGGGGAGATGATTGGTATCCTCTAATTGTTGGTGGAATTGTTTCTGCTAATGATTCCCAGAATAAAGACTTACTGTACTTTCCCATAAGCCCTGTTGTTTTCTCTCTCCCCCTCACTCCCCCGGCCATCGCTCTGTTTGCTTTAAAGAGCAAGAACAATAGAAAACGCCGATTACAGTCACCTCACGTTTAGACCAGGTAACGTGCCATGAAGTTGAAAGTGCGTGGTGAGAATTGAGAGGCAGAGGATGGTGAGATTTTTGAGGCTGTAGAGTTATTATTTCTGCTGTTTGGTACCGAGAATCTCAGTGGAAAATGAGATTTAGTTAAGGGATTTACAAGAAACATCAAAATGAAAGTCTGACTTATTAGTTACAATAAGTTTTGTTCCACCAAGTAAAATACGTTCCATGACATCGCCAATGTGGATTTTTTCCCTAATTTAATTAACTTTGTCAAGCTAAATGCTAACATTTAGTGACAGTAATACTGAGCAATAAGGTGTATTATTTTGTCATAAATTACAGGTTATATTTGGTCATCTGTTCCTGGTGCTGTTGGACTCTAATCGCCTCTGTTTACAGCAGAACCAAACAACTACTGTTATTTCAGTCACACTGCAAGCATTGACCTGCTGCACTTGTCTTGAATTATCAATACACGTGTATGCACTTGGTTTTGCAGTAACTGTATTTTGAGATGCAAACACTGCTATCTGCATACACAAGATTTTCCCAGTTTCTGTATTTCAAAAACTTTATTGCACCTATCTTGTGACTATTTGTGACTGGCATTTAGGATTACTTTCATTATTGATTAATTTGCGTAACAGATTAATGTTTTACTTGATTAATCTGTTAATTGTTTGATATATAAAATGTAAAAGAAAAAAAAAATCTGTAAAAGTAAATCCATTATGTTTTCCCACAGCCTAAGGACATGTATTAAAATTTCACATTTGAGAGACTGGAACCAGTGAATATTTATCATTTTTGCTTTTAACTAAAACAATAAATTTACACGTTTTCTGTTGGTTGACTAATTAAAATCAACTGATCCCTGCAGCTCTTTATTTTAGCTTTCTCATGCTCCATTTATAAATAGATGCTGCTTTTCTATTTATTTATTTAAGAATGTATCCATGCATCTGGCCCTGTATTTCTGCTGTGTGGTATCAATAAGTTCATCTAAATGAAAGAAAAGGTGACACAGCACAAATCTTTAGCTTGTAACAACTTCAAAAGCAGCGAATTAAACAAACATGACTATTGACTACAAGGCTAAATGCATCACAGAGGCCACTAGAGGCTGACAATCCTCTCAGTGATGATGATATATTGTTTAAAGTTACTAAATGCAGCCATAGTAAATGCTACACAAAGCCCTTTTAAGTTTGACAGATGCCCATTTTAAAAGATAAACGAACTCTGTCACCTCTGTATTTCACAAAACACAATCAGGAAATGATGCCTCTCGCAGGCGGACATTAGTCATTTTACTTTGGGAGTTAAAAAGAGTTTTAGCCGACAAATGAGACACCTAACTGAATGTGTGTATGAATCTGAAAACATCTTTGTCATCTGTGGCTTCTCTTACTACCTCTGAGTAAAGAGCGGTGATGTTTGTGGCGTTTAGTCATTTACTGTATCTCGGAGCGTAATTCGTGATGAGTAAAGGTGCAACAGAACACACACACCCACGCACGCCCACAAACTAGTGACCTACTACTGTTTTCACCTTGACAGGATATTCAGCTCTGACATTTATTGATCTCGAACCTGACATCTGACTCATGAGAACACACACACACACACACACACACACACACACACACACTTATCCAGAGTGTTTTGAAAGGTCTATTGTCAATTAGGGACACAAACCACGAGATCTCAACCAGGCCTTCAAGACACAGACACAGACATAATGCATTCCCTAGCCCTTTACACTAACCTTAACCATCACAACTACATGTCTAACCTTAACCTCGGCATGTGACAGTCTTCTCATGTGAACTTATTCCTTTGTATTTTATATGTAGAAACACAAACTTTTTCCAATTGAGACATTATTTTTTAACCATTTAAAATTTGATTAAAAATCTAGAAAAACTCCTCCACAAGAGATTTACAAATTCCAGCCAACCAGCCTGGATATATCATTTGAGCCCACATGTGGTACCTCGACCCCATGATTGTGAGACGTTACTACATTACTGACTCATGAATTTCTACGGTGAGAAGGCATTTTAAGGACAATGTCACGGTTTCACGTTCAGACAAACCAAAACCAGTTTGACTGAAACCAGTACCAAGCTTACACAAAACACATGCATTTTACTCATTCTGTTTTTTGTTGTTTTCTTCTTCGTTTTATTGCGGCTTGTTGCCTGTTCACGTGTTCAGCATTTACTTTAAAGCACTCACAGAAAAAAGACACACGTGACTTGGCTTGTTTAAAGTGAAGTTGAGTCAAAATTGCTCTGTGATTTTACATCGTCCTGCTGTTGCTTTGGGCCTTTTCAGAGACGATCATAACCTCATCACACACACTGAAGCAGAGGATGGATACAGCACTAATAAAACATTTGGACTTGGTCTTATTGTGAGACTGATTAGTCAATGCTAGGAAAATGGACCTTAAAGACTGTGTGTTCTGGGTTTAATCAACAAGATTTATTCAAATACAAATCTGCTCAGTTTTATTCTAAACATCTTATCTTTGGATACGACTGTTGACCATACTTTCTCAAAGCAAGTCCATTAAGTAGTTCTTCTGGAGAACTTATGTAAGATGTATTTACTATTTTCTCCGACTCCCGAACAGCTAATAAATGGACTTTGTGGCAAGATGATTTTATCAGCTTCAGTTTTTGAGGTCAAGGATTAACTTTCAATCTGAGCTTTGACGGAAACATGAAAAAGTCCTTAAAGTGTAAGGGGAAAAATCTGACAACTGGACAAACTCCATCTGCCGTGGAAGATTGTGTAATACAATCGATAGCTCCAGAAAAGCTACTAAATGGACTTTGTGGTGAGACTCTTCTGTCAATATATTAAATGTATTTTTTTAATTAAATGGAGGAAACTGAATCAGTCAGTTGGTCATGGCATGTTCAATCAAGATTGGTGTTTCTTAGTAGAGGTATCCCTTGAGACGAATACATTTTAAAGCGTGCAATCATTTGTATGCAACATTTCAGGTGCAATATTATCACTACCCAAATGTATTTAACAATTGTCAGACTGAAAGCACTGTGCTGATTGTTATATACCTCGAGGGAGCTGTGGTGCAAAGTCATTTTCTAATCTCTCGTTTCTGCTTTAATCCTAAAGATGACACATAGCAAGTTCTCACTTTGTCTGCAGCTGTGCTTATCTGCTGAGCACAAACATTCAAATATAAGTATGTTCCTTTAAACCTAGTTTAAAAAGAAAAAGGGTCTCTCCATGTTCTTGTGATGCTGTTGTAGCCATCTCAAGTGTTATTATCTCAAGTGTAAAATTAGGCCTAGGCAAGTGAAACCTCTTTAAAACTCTCAAATATCTGTACTGCTGAATCTGAATCCCTCTCTACATCTGTGGCTTTTGGAAAGGCAGACATATCATTTGATTCAATTGATCAGTCTGACACAACATTAACTAACAAGTCGTTTTAAAATGTACAATTAGTGTAATTTAAGCAACAGTACATATCATTTTGTGCTTGTAGAATAGCAGCCAAATCAGCAAATCAATAGATGTACTGCCGATTGTGTGAAAAGTGGGAAAAAATTGAAAGCTTAATATAATAATAATGCATTACATGTCTATAGCACTTTATCTTAGACACTCAAAGACCCTCAGGGGATGGGGACTTATTTTAAACACTTTCGATGTTTAGCACCCACCTGGGTGATGCGTGGCAGCCATCTGTGCCGGAAGGCTCACCACACATCAGCTTGAGTTGGAGAGAGAGAGAGAGAGAAACATAGAGCTAATCACACTGGGGGAGGATTAGATGACCAGATGGAGAAAGCCAGGATACCGGGGAAACTCCTACTCTTTGCAATAAGTGCCATGGAATCTTTCCTGATCAGAGTGAGTCAGGACCACAGTTTAATGTCTCATCGGCATCTCCTAATTCAGAGCCTCCCTATGACCTCATGTGATTTTATTTTTAGGACCAGAGGGAGGACTGCCTCCTAGTGACCCACCAACACCTCTTCCAGCAGCAACTTAGTTTTCCCAGGAGGTGTCCCATCCGACAAAAACAATTGCAGTGCAATTACATGTAAAGTCTGATGTCAGTCATGTATCAGTTTTATCATAGTCATTTGTGTTAAATAATAATAAATTACATAATAAATTAATTTAGGGAATATGAGAAAACAATAACCTTTGCATTCAGATGATTAACACTGAAACTATGCAACTGAGAACAAAAATGACGTCACAACGTAGAGCTATCTGAATATTTCCGCTTAATTACATTTATCTATGTGTTCAAAATCATTAGGAAATAATTAAAAAATCAACAGTGAATAATGGTTCAAATGGACTCTTCTCATGAACATGCCGGCATTATTAAACTAGTGTGCACACTGTAACCACTACTGGCGCCATAAAGCAGTGTTTTGATGATGGCTTCCTAAATTATTTGTGTAAAGAACGTAAATGTATCGCTCGAGCACGGGGGTAACAACATTGCCAGAAAAAGCAACCCTGTATACATTTATATATTACTAAATTGTTTTACCAATTAAGTTGTGCTGTCGACTGTGAATGTGGTTTCTGTTACATGTTCATTCAATCTTGTTTCCAAAAAAGTTGGCATGCTTGTAAAATGTAAATAGAAACAAAATGTGATGGTGCAAAACATTGAAACACAAAATTTTACCATTTCACCAAATAGCACAAAGACAATGTTGAAACTGAAAGTGTTTTTGGAAAATGATATGCCCATTTCAAAAATGATGGCTGCAATACGTTTCAAAAAAGGTTGGGACAGGGACAAGTTTACCAATCTGTTTCGTCTCTGTTCCTTTAACAACACTAAGTATCTGGGAACTGAGGAGACCAACTGCAGTAATCTTCAAAGTGGGATGTTTTCCCATTCTAGCTTGATGTAGGATTTCAGCACAACATTGTGCTGTCTCCTTTGTTGTATTTTATATAATCATAGTCATAATGTTCTACATATTTTCATTGGGTGACAAGTCGGCATTGCAGGTAGGTCAGTCTAGCACCCTGAATCTTTTACTACAGAGTAATGCTGTAATAAGCGCAGAATATATTTTGGCATTGTCTTGCTGAAATAAGCAAGGTCATCCCTGAAAAAGACCTTGAAATTTTGTACTTGGCAGCATAAATGCTCCAAAACCTGTTTATATCTCTTAAAATTAATGGTGATTGGTGAATGGTGGTGATGAATGGCTTTAAAATTTTGACTCATCAGACCACAGGACAGTTTTCCACTTCGCCTCAGTCCATATTAAAATTAGCCTGGGCCCACAGACGACACACTGCTTTTCTAGATCTGGTTTACATATGGTTTCCTCTTTGCATGGCAGAGTTTCAACTTGCATTTGTGGATGCAGCAACAATCTGTGTTCATAGACAATGGTTTTTAGAAGTGTTCTACAGCCCATGCAGTGAGATCCACTTCAGAATCAAGTCTGTTTTTGATGCAGTGCCGTCTGTGTCCCTTGCATACAGAGATTTCTTCTGATTCTATGAATCTTTTAATGCTATTTTGTACTGTAGACAATGAAATCCCCAGATTCTTTGTCTTTCACAAAGTGCCAAACCCCTCCCCATCTTTACTTCAGAAAGACTGGAACGCTGTTTTTAAACCCAATCATGTTATTAAGTTGTTGCCAGTTGATCTAATTGAGATGTTCCACCAGGTGTTTTCTTTTAGCATTTATCAAAACTTTTCCATTCTTCTATTGCCAACTAAATATGGGGTTTCAATGTTTTGAACCTCATCACATTTTGTGTCTTTTACATTTTACACAGCGTGCCAACTTTTTTGGAAACAGGGTTGTAAATTATGTTGTCTCTCACGCCACTTCTGACTCCCTAACCTTAACCAGGTGCTATTAGTGCCTAAACATAACCATTAAAAGGATTTATAATGAAAGCAGTCAATACTGTGTGGCTCAGGTGGTAGAGTGGGTCGTCCACTGATCACAGGATTGGCAGTTTGATCCCCATCTCCTCCTCCTGTCCAGAAGTGTCCATGGACAATACACAAAACCCCAAACTTCTCCCGATGGTTGGACAGAACCCTGCGTGGTAGCTCGCTCAGAAAACAAATGAAGCACGTTGTCAATGAACCTTTTACTAATAGGTTCAGTTTCAACATCAACAATTTGTCAGATACTTTATTTCAAAAAATTTCCTCATTATGTTAAAAGGAAACATAATCCAGTCTGCGTTATGTTTTCTTCAAAACATATTTGCAGTCGCAAATTTGCACATCTCTATTAGACAGGCTTTGAATAGCTGGATTTCTCACTGGGAACTCAATTTAATCACTGATACATCTTGGCTGAGTCTGTGTTTATGATATTACCTTTGCAGCATAACAGCACTGGCAAGATACTTTGGTTTGCTGACAACACAATTTTGGCTTGGTTGTTAGTGGATGCCTATTTATAGCGTATATAACAGAAGTTAGCTTGTGACTAGTTTTGTGTTCAAGTATACATTGGATGCTATGCTTGCTAGCTAAAAAAGCTAACTTAACATTAAGTTAAGTGAACAATACAGTTTAGTGGACTCCTTTAACATTTATCCCACTATGTTTTTTAGGTATTCTTTATCTCTCACCTGGCTTAGTTATTTATTAATCAGTTTTCTACACACAGCTTACTCTCTAGTGGACCTTGAATGGATGGAACATTGTTGGGAAATGTGTCATGCAAATATTAACCAGGTACAATTTAGATAAGAGTTTACCCAAGGCTGGGACGTGAATGGCAGCTGCATACTGTATTTTTTAAATGTATGGGGGTGAGAGTGTGTTTGGAGCTTCTCTACCCGGCAACAGAGTGCTGAGTCATCTCTGTCATAGCCCTCCCACGCCTACCCACGCTGCACTGCTCTCGGTCTCTCTCAGTGGTGGAGCTGCATGGCCACGGACATGATACCAAAACTATCTGCATCACTTCATCCAGGCACACAGATGACAAAAACACACATTTACCGTAAACGGGGGGAGCCTTGACGGAACGGGGCTGGCATATGTGGGTGTGAGTGTGTTTTGTGTGTGTGTGTTTTTTTTTATGAACCTTTTTCTGACAATATATGGAAACTGATACCACTTAAAGGCCATCATGAAGAATGTATAGAATGAAAGGAGTGAGAAAGAGAGTGAAAGAGATATTGATATTGAGAACAACTCTCTAGGCCGCAGTTTGATGAACTCACTGACATTTATGAAGGTCAAGGTATAAATTGATCATGACAGTCCAGTGGAGAAATGGCTCACCAAAAAAACAAACAAAAAAAAAAAACAAGCAAGCTTTGTTTTTGTCATTTCAATTTTTCAGTTCTTCTACATTCAGATTAAGAAAGGGAAAGGTCTTTTATGCTTTACTCAAATTTAAGCCTAAATAGTAGGCATATGTAAGGCATCAATGGGCTAAAATATAACTGCTAACACTGCCATGCCTGAGTCCCTTAACATTGTTTTTTTTTCTGACTGAAGAAACAACTTTGTTCAAGAAGTGATGCAGACAAGAATGACACGTTTCTTACTTTTTTCAGCCGGGAGCCCAAATTACACATTACTTTTTACATCCACGCAGCCACGAGGATCTGAGTGCCATAAAATTCTTCATGTGCATGTCCCGAGCTTCTAGACATGAGCAAAACATGAGCTGAGGCTTGATGAGTGTGGTAACTAGACATGTCTGGAACTACATGGTTAAAAAAACAGTGCAGTGTGTACAGGCCAGTGTGCCCATTTACTATCTACGCTGCTGTTTGTGTCTATTTCGGGGTATATTTAGGGACCCTTTTGGTCCAAAGACCAATTACAACAAAAAAAAATGTGATGAATGGCTGATTGACAGGGGTTCACAATATTAATATTGAATTTGTGTGGCTGACAGTGATTGTCAGTGTGTTGATGATATTGCTTCCCATAAAGTGTAACCCCAGGTGTAAGGAGGGAAAATCCAGTGTAGCAAATCCACTGTTAAAATATGATTAGATTAAAGAAGATGAATTATATGGTGATTTTTTTGAGAAGCTAGCAAACAATTCCAATGGTGTATTTTTGTGGACCAATCCACAGCAGACAGGAAGTAGCTAGGAGCAAAGCACTTCTTCTCTTTGAATGGCATTAATGTTTTTTGTACATTCCATTGCACTCAATGGTCAGACCAAGCGGGAAGCTTTCGGGCCGTGATCTGAGGCAAACACGGAAGTCCTGAAACCTGCATTCTATCAAACGGCCAGCAGGGGGCGAGTTTACGGTCTCAATCGCTAGTTTCAGGTCTTCTTCAATACAAAATGATGTTCATTTAGTAAATAATGGTCCTATGTATTTTAAAATAGACCATAAAGCAGAGCAAGCTTCAGGGCAGGATTATATATGATTGACAAGTCGTTACCATGGCGACATGTCAATCAGGCTAGAGGCGACTTGTACCCTCGGCACTGTGTAAATTTAACCAGCGCCATTGAAAAAGCTCATTAGGAGTTGGCTGTTCACTTTCTCTGGTGAGTACATTTAGTTTTAAGCCTGTTGTTCACTAGACAAAGTTATCAGCCCTGTTAAAATGACAGTTAAGGTGAATTACAGATGCACCTAGGGCTGGGCAATATGGCCAAAAATGTTATTGCGGTAAAAACATTTCATATCATTCGATATCGATAATAATCACAATAAATATCAAATCATCATTTCTTTCAAGTTTAAAGGCTGATTTTTGCTCCTGAGTGAAAATTGAAGAAACCAGAGCGTTAATTATGTGGTTAAACTTTTCTTTATGGTCAGAACACTTGAGGCCAAACAGCGGATCACTTCACAAATCTGAGGTAGAACATTCAAAACTATTATGATAAAAAATATTTTTCAAATCTGATTATTAAATCTTTTTTCAGTCCTTTTTCCTCAACAAAATAAATATTTTAATAGAAAAATTAAGTGCTAATTTGTTCATGATTCAAATGAATTAAACCAAATATTTACTGACGATATATTGAACATTTATTATATTGATATTGAGGAAAATTATATTGCGTTAATTATCATTGTTTTATTGCCCAGCCCTAGATGCACCTAGCTAAAAAAGCTAGCTAGCTCCGCACATGGCTGTTAGCTCAACTTTCTTGTCCAAATATGGTCATGTCCGTTCCCGCTGGTTGCAAAAACTCAACATGGCCAAACTCAAGGCTTCAAAACCACAGGCCACAAATCACCAACAAGTGACGTCACCATGACTACATCCATTTCTTAAATACAGTCTATGGGTAAGACCCAAGTAGACATGATGTCAACCGGGGTAGCATATTTAGGCGAAAACATGACCAAGTGAGTTAAAAATGTTTGCACGAAAAGTCACACGACTACTGGGGCTTTAAGAATCTACAGAAATGAGGGGACATAGGAGGGGCTCGAGGAAAATAATAATAATAATAAATAAAATAATAATAATAAACTAAATAAAATAAAAATAATAAAAGGACAATCTGGATTTCCAGGTGAGTTCGGAGAACAGTCAATGGCTGAGCTGAACACAAACACATATAGACACAAATACCGTTGGTGCTTACATTGCTAGCTAGCTAACATATACACAGTTGCCTGTTTGTGGCAAATAAACAGACTACACAAACGATCCAGGAGTCAAATCTGTACAAATAACGCAAGGTGGAAATTTGCCTCACAGCCTGTCTGAACAGACCTTACCACTTGCCGTTTAGCTAGCCAGCTAGTCAGTAGGCTTAATTATCAAGACCCCAGGAACAGCGGTGGGCCGTGAGATGATGTAGTATAAGTGACAGTCATTCAGACACAGTCAGAATTACAAGTCACATGACCCTGAGTGCCGCAAGAAAAAGCCCTCCCCCCCAACAGATCAGTGACAAGATCACAACCCAGTCAGCCACATAGATCTTAATCATGCCTGTTTGCGCCTGAGTTGTACGTTCAGATACACAATCAGATATCTGCAGCGTACTGCACACCCAAGAGCTGACCAATACAGCTGCTAGATGATGCAAATGCTGAGTGTGGCTGTTATGTCTATACGTGTCTTAAGTTTCTGCCACTGCACATTATACTGGATCTATGAATGCCATTTGTGATTTGCCATTGAGGAAAACAAACAACAACACATACCCTTAAGTTCCAAGTGATCATTTGCTACATTTACAGTAAATTAAATATTTCTATGTATTGCAGCTTACAACCTGTGCAGAAATATAGTTGCCACATATAGCTGGCCCACTCAAAAAAGCCTTTCAGTTGATTCAAAATGTGAATCCGGAGTGCAGTGCTGTACGTTTGTTTTTGATAGTCTCCTCATATGCACATTGAAATAACATAAGCTAAATTCTCACAGATCTTGCATAATGTGCGTCAGTACCAACTGTGAAACTCCCACTAACGTCACTGAAAGACTCATTCCTGTACAGATTGATCAAGTAATTAAAATGCTCCCGAGTCGGACCCTGTTCCATCTAAAGACAGCTGCTGTAATATCACCAGGATATGTAATCCTGTTACTTTCACTTCAGCCCTTCACAGGTGCGGTCAGTGCGTCACATCATGATTACATGACTAAGTTCGGAGAAGTGGGCTACTTGCCAAGCAAGTGCAAAATATAGCCGATATCTACTACAACCTGACCGATTGTCAAAAAATGAACACATTTGTCCTCACAATACACTATTTATCGTCTCTGTGATTATCCAGATATTTTCATGACACTTCTATTTTAAACCCATCGCACGGAACGAGAATCTACTTTTGCATGCTGTGCTATATATTGCTCAAGGAAAATCATAATGATTTATTTACAAAAAAATTGGTATTCATCAACTGATTTTTACAGATGTAGGAGAAATAAAATGAATTTAATGTAGCATCAACTAGCCATTCAGCGGCTCACAAGGTTAAATCTATCAAAGTTTGGAAAGCGTGTTATAGTATTTTCTATCAAGCTCTTGAATCCTTCCTGCTCTTTAGCCGTGTTTTCTCTAGTTACAAATACACAGTCCAAAATCTTGATTATTTTTTTAAGTTGCTGTGTTTTACCAAACCTCAGCAGAAACGGTGATCTAGAATGACAAAGCAATTGTCCTTAACCATAGACCAGACCATACATTAAAATCTGAGCTCCCTACAGCTGCATTCCTTCTTAGCTTGATAAATAACGGCCAATGTTGAAATAAAGTGATGTCCAGCTAGCTTTCACTCACCAGTTTGTCTGTGTTCATCCTCCTCTTCATCAGAAAGTCTTCACTGAAAACTAAGAAATGCAAGAGAGGAGAGAGGAAAAAGAAGAGAGAAGGAATGTTTTAATCACTCTGAAGTTATCTTCCCACACATTTCTGAGTGTGCTACTAACACAGGCAAACATAACACACATTCACAGAGATTCCTCCAAAGGTCAAAATGAATCAGGAGAAGACAGAAAAGAAAGGGGGACAGAGATTCAGAGAATGACAAAAGAACAGAAAATAAAGAGCCAGAACAAAAAAGAAGAATGAATAGAATGTAGAAAGAAAAGCAGATGACAGAGAAAGAGAGCGCAGAGAAAAAATAAAATGCATGGCTTGGCTGAGTCATCGGTAACCACCACTTCCTCCAAGAGCTCTCTTCTAATGACTGGCCAACTTTCTGAGGCAAGCACAAACACACACACTCACACACACACACACTAAAAAACACAAGAATCTCCTACTTAAGCAGCCATATTTCTTCCTCTCTCAGCTTCATACTGTTCACACCATTTTCCCTTAAACAGATTTGGGATGGCTGTGTGCATGTGTGAGTGTGAGAGTGTGTGTGTGTAAGAGAAAGCCTGAGAAGTCAACCCATGAACTGACCTATGTGTGTTATGAGAAGCAGCACAATCCTCTGCTAAATTCCCAGGAAAATGTTTTCCCAGAACTCCCAGAGGCATGGCTTCTTAACTTGTACCATTCCAGTGAAGGGTTACTGATCCATACTACACGCTTTTGGGGAAATCAGGCCTTGTTTAAAGGAATAGTTTATCATTTTGGTAAAAATGCCTGTTTGCTATCTTTCCAAGAGTGAAATCAAGTGATCAATATAAGTCTCATGTTTGTGTTGTAAAGTGAGAGCATGTAACCTTTGAAAGGAGGCATAACGCACCACAACATTTTAGTATTCACCGTTTTCGTGTGAATGCTACTTGTAGCCACACTGGCTTGTGTTTAATAAAAGTTAAATAGGCTTGCTTTAAGCATGAAGCTAGAGTCAGAGCATTTTTAGCATAGCTTAGAAGAAGACTAGAAGCAGGAGGAAACATCCATTTTGGCCTACCAATAACTGTAAAGCTCATTAATTAACACATCCTATCTTGTTTGTTTAATCCATCCATAGACAGAGATGTAAAAGCATTAAGTGGTGTTTTTACAGTGAGGTATGCACCGGAACTGTTTCTTAACAAATACCAGTTTATCTTCAGCATCACTGGTTAATGCAGATTGCCTGATACAGCACAAGTTTCAGTTTTGGCTTCTGTAAAGGCACTTTTTAGCCTCACTGTGATAACAAGACTTCAGGATGCTGCGCAAATTAACTTCACGTTGTTATTGGCGAAGAAATGGTTCTCCCTTATTTGTAACCCTAAAACCATATGTTTTAAAATATTTGTTAAACCAACTCGTACACATGTTAATTAGCAAGCTTTAGATTTGTTTCTAGGGATATTGTTTTAACTGTGGACAAAACCAGGCTAACAAGTTCCCCCTTCTGTAAGTTTTTATACTAGGCTAACTATGGCCCGACTCTAGCTTCAAAATTATCGCACAAACCACCTGTTTGTGTTATAATTACAATATCAATTCTCTCAGATCTCTCTCAAAAGGAAAGCAAACAATTATATTTCCCCAAGATTGTTTAACAATTAGGTTAATTAAGACCTCAACAAACCAAGGCCTTGTTAGAGCACAAATGGGTGCAGCAAGACAGATAGGGAAAAGTTTGGTGATTTAGGAATCACCAAAGGATGTCTCTGGGGTGCTAATTGAGAATCCTGGAAAGCACGAATAAAGAAAACCTGACTGGAATGGGCCCAGCGACACAGTTTAAGGCCGTTGGGGATGTCATTTATTTTATTTCTCTTGGACTCGAATGGAAACGTTCATTTGATGTTGTTAATGTCTTTGTCTAGTTTTCTGTAAATCAGAGCACTTGAAACATCTGCACCCTCAGCCTGACCACCACTTTCTGTGACATTTAGGAACTCGTCATTTTACACAAGGTTACACAGACTGACACAGCAGTAATGACACAGATAGTGAGATAGAAGTGAAAACAAAATGACTGTATCGTCCCTAGCGTTTGTCTTTTCCTGTGATATTCAAGGCCTGTGTACATTCAGATGTAACCTTGGAGCCACTCACTCTGATACAGTTTGCAATGTTTCGAGACAAGTTCTAAGAGGGCAGAGAGGCAACAGACCTGAAATCATCCATAATACAGAAAAGTGTGAACCCTGGATTTGACCATTATTCTATTGTCTGTATTCACAGTATAAATCAGTATGCCTCTAGGATTTACTGTGAAATGAATTCCAGCCCTGTTTAGTTCAGTCTACTATCCGGAGGAAATCATGGGAACTCAGAGCCAATTTCGTAAATACACACATCCTCCTCTGCAGTTCCCACGCTTTTCTCAACACACACATATACTGTACACAATCTCTCACATACAAATAGACACACTCGCAAGTACAAACTTGGACATGATATCTCGTGCATACCATGTGTAATCATACCAGCAGTGACAAAAATGGGGAACACAGATCATTGCACCGGATGCTACTGTAGTTCAGCCTGGTTAATTACATATACTGTACAATGCTGAAGAACAGGATATGACAGTTCTGCAGTGTTACTGATGCACTGCAGACTGTATGTGCCAGTTTCAGGTAGAAGACCATCGAGCTAGAAGCTATCACTGTACAGCCCTGTTCCCCTTAGAAAATATAATATAAAGTGTATAATATGAGGCCCATGTAACCTGTGGAATATGACAGTGGCCCCTTCTGCAGTTCAGTCAGTTCACACCAAAGCTGGAGCCATCATTGGAACTGATGTGCTGCACGTAAGTTTTCACAATGCTGGCAGGTCCTTGATTTGCAAATGACACACACAGAAAGAAGACTAAGAATCTACAACCACACTAGTGACTCTTTGAGGCTCTACTCAAGCACAGTGGTGCTTTGAGCTAAAATCTAAGAGCAACATGCTCACAAAAACAATGCTAACATGCTGATGTATAATGATGTTACAACATTAGCAAATTAGCTTAGTACAGCCGAGGAGGATGGAAATGTAATTTGTTTTGCAGGTGTTTGGTCATAAACCAAAGTATTGGACCAATTAAAGGTAGAGCTGGGTGAAAGGTCTGGAGATCAATAAAGTAAGGATTCATCCTCTAAGGACCCTGAATGTTTGTACAAAATGTCATGACAATCCATTCAATTGACATATTTCTGTGTGGGCCAAGGAGGTGGACTAACCAACTGATCAACAGACTTATATTGCCATCCACAGAGCCACATACACATGGTACTTACAGAAGTTATTTCTTACCTGTTTACTTCACTCCCTTGTAGCTATACATACACAGTGCATAAAGAAAAAAATGAAAGTAAGACTTTGAGAAAAGCTGGCTCAGCAAAGTGCTCACTGTGGGAGGATTGTGGGAGATTGAGTCTACAGATGAGTCAAGGAGAACCATAACACATATCAGAATGAATGGCACAGTGGTCTATCTTTAGTGTCCGTGTGGGAATAAACCTTCAATTCTCGCACAGTCGTTGCTATGGGTTATGTGCCTGTTTGCACTACTGTACTTTGAAGACACACTGGTTGTACTTTAAAATAATATTGTGTACTACATTGATTTGACCTTCAGAATTGCATAGAACTGGATAGAATCCAGTAAGATTAAAAGGGTGTTGTGCTTTTTAAAACTCCTGGTATTGTTTAAACTGTAGTTTATAGTAAACATGGCTGTTTTTATACCAGTTTGGTGCCAAAGATCCAACATACTTGCTTATGTTTATAGGTAAGTATGAATAAACGTATTACAGTTGGTTGGCTGTCATTTAACATCTGATAATGAACAGTCAAGTGATATTGTTGGTGATAAGGGGAATGCTCCTAAATGACCACAGTTGCAAAAAAGGAATCTGAAAAGCATGAATAGAAAAGTATTTTGCACATAATGTTTGCACATTTTTCCAGCTAATGGCAGTACTATACTTCAGACCTATCACTGAACATTCCTGGTTTCTTACAAATGCAAAACAGATAAAAACATGTCTACTTTCAGGAACAGTAACTTTCCTATGATGGTCTTCGGTAAATGCAAGACATAAAAAGAAGAACAAGAACATAACTGTTCTTTATATAGAAACACTGAGTCTGTCAAAGCACTGAGCAGATTTTTCCTTCTTAAAATGCCATATAATTACTTTTCCAAAAGTCATTTTTTTAGGTTTGGTTAGTCTGAAAGCATATGTGTCTGCAGAGACTCCACCTACTGCCCGTGTTAATGTTGTATTATAGCTGGACATTTCATCTGCCAGTGGTTGGGTGAGCCTGCAGCGTCTGAAACCAGTAGCACAGATTCTTTGAAACAACTTTCAGTTGCTGAGTTACATTAGCAACACATTGCTTATGTAAGCCAGTATTTACTTGCTTTGAAGCTCTGTTTTAGTTCATCAACTCCTGACAGAAGTACTTGGGTACCTTGCCTAATGTTTGACTTTCATGTTGAGCATATAGTTGCGTTGTGCAAATTTGTAAGCTGGGCATCTTCCCACCAATTTATATGAACTGGCATTGCTTTTATGTGAAATCTGACAAACAATGAGGAGCTGAAAGCAGGGAAAGCATCACTACCAAGTATGGTCATTATTCTCAGTGGGATAGTCAGCACGAATAGCTCTTTCATATTTTGACCATATCATTTGATCAAATGTTACAAAAAAACTCAATTTCATTTCTCCACAACTTCATTTATTCATTTCAATTCATTACAAATCAATTTTTATCAAATTGTGTTCTTATGTCTTTATCTTGTTTAATGTTTAATTACAACTGGTTCTATTTTGCTTTGTGGCTTGGGCATTAAAATGTGCAGACATAGGTCCATGTTTAGCCTAGAGTAGCTCAAATGATGCAGGAGGGATCAGCTAGCTTGCGTTCACGGTTAACCCAAAAGTTCATTCTATGCAAACAGTTTGATTAAATACCACTTTTAAAGATTAGTTTTATTGCATTACTTAAACAGTATGAGTATATGAAGAGTGTATGCGACAGTCATTGGGTGTACTCATTTTTGTAAGTTTAACAAACTTAAACTATCAAGTTTTACCTCAGGCAACAGTGCTGCCCTGTTGTGATTGGCTCAAAACTCAAGACAAGTCTGTGCTTATCCGTTGGCGTTGCGCGTTTTCTCATTTACACAGAACAATTTAACTTCTTTGCACTTTGCATTCCAGCATTTTTCTGTTTTTAGCAAGTATGTACGCTTTTAAAGGACATTTGCCTGCCGTAAAGAGGATACCATTGGTGGCTGAATGAGGTAAGTTGTTTTCTTTATTCAAGTATTAGAAACTGCTTGAACATTTCTAGTTTGAAATGTGTACATTTGAATGCGTGTAAATTTGACATAAATGTTTAGCGTTGAACAATTGCAACAATTGTGGTTTTTGAGTGGCTCTCTCTTCTTGTGTCTTTAAATATCTTCTTTTTTGTGTTACATACATCATTGGTCAAAATTTGTGCCCATTAGTGTTATAAGTAACTCTTCCTAAATAACAAAATATAAGTTATTTCATATTTTTTCAGGTGTACTTGGAGTTTAATAGGGTTGTTGGTAGAAATCTTAAAGAAGAGTTCTTCGGTGTTCTTGATGGTTTGTGTCCAAGCTTGATGGAAATCAACAGTGGGTTGATATTACTGGTTTTTTTGTTGTATTGATGGTTAGTTCGTACATATTACAAAAACTAATTCACCCACCTTCCCTTGTGGTACTTCTCTAAATGAACAAATAAACTGATAAAGATATATTTCTTGTGTTATATCTCTTTGCAGAGCACTGAGCCAACAGCTATAAGATGCCTGGTCCTGAGAGGACAGTCATTCTTGAGGGTGATGCATCTATATTCTTTAAGAGCAGTGAGTAAATATTTGTGATTGGTGTTTGACTCAGTTTTTCCATTCTCCTATGTTTTGTTTATTTCAGATAAGTTATGATGATTAGCATTTATGAAGATGTTCATTAAACTTAAGTTGATTTTAACTTGATAATGGGCTTTCACTTTTAGCAAGAGGAAAATAAATACTGCATTTAATACTGCAAATTATACAAAAATTCAAAGGGATTGTATAGTGACTTGATTTCTACAAAAACAAAAAACCTAAACCATTGAGGGGCTGCTGCTGGAACTTCCAGTTGTCGCGTATCACATAAGTCAAATGTGATATCACATATCACATTTGTCCAAAACACTATCTGTCAAAACATGGGATCTACACCATGAGAGACACCTATACATGAACACACAAAAAATGCCTGTATTAGCTTGTTTACACAACATTCTGTAAAATAAAACCACTGTGAATTATGAAAATCATAATGTTTATGAAGACAGCTGTTTGTAGACAAATTGCTGTTAACCTGAATATGCTCCTTTTGTCTTGTTTCTTGCACTAGAATCTTAATGAGGGAGACTCTCTGGACATTCCCGTGGGTATCCTCTGCTATGAGAACACCAGCACTGCAAGACCAGCATCGCCACAACAAAACTCATCAAGAGTGGGGATCATCCTAGAGGGCAGCCTTGTAATGGAAGCACTCACCAACGTACCTCAGGCAATAAATGGACCCATTTTGATAATTTTATTAAAACAAGTTACAAGTTACTTACTGTTATTTTGGATTTGCATCTGGTATTTCACACAGCATCATTGTTAATACATATTTGTTGCTTTGTTGTGTGTCTAAATAAAATAAATGAAATATATGGCATTTTGTGGTCATTGACAAAAGAATAATAGAATTTGAATTTTCGTTTTCCAAATATTTAAAAATTTAATATATTCATGTTTTTAATAAAACTAGAATTTTAAGTGTATTTGACTTATAATATCAAGTTTTGACTATTGTCAGTTAAAGTAGACTCCACTATACTTTTCTATTGTGATTACTTAAACTAATTAAGTGTGTAACTTAAAAATATTAAACTCTGACTATTGCACATTTACGTTGACTATACTTCAATTAATTTTCTCTACTGTCAATAACTTAAACCATTTGAGGCAATCATTTGACAAAAATGGTTTAAGTACAATCAACTTATCTGGGTTTACAGTGTTGAGTGCGTCAAGTGCAAAAATACTTCTTCCAGTAATGCTAAAAAGACCCTACTTCCAAACCTTGTTGGGGGTTTTTGGTAATACTATGGTGTATTCCTCATTATTCCTCACTTGCAGATTGGAACCCTGCTCAGCATCTGTATTCTCCTACATTAGCGTTGACTCATTTAGGCACCCCTGTATGACTGTGTTGAGTAACCATAAATGTCTTCCACCTCATCACTCTCTGGGGTGTCCCGGTGACTCAGCAAGCCAGAGGGGTCCAACTGTTGACCTCAGTCAAGGGTACTTGCCAGTGGGAAGAGTCAATAGGAGAGGGCTGTGTCACTTCCTTTAGCTGCTCAGAATAAGAAGGCATCCGTATTGTAACTTCTGTGACAAACACCATATAATTTTACGCAACAAGCTAATTTAATCTGTCCTTTTTCTGAGTATGCTTCATTTTAGCAGAACATTTTATCAGTCCATCTCTCCTCCAGACCTTTCCATTTCATCAAACACTTCCACCTCTGTCCTTTAACTTATGAAGTTACCATTACTGGTTGCTGCTTTTGCTCTGCTGACGTAAAGTGGAACAATTTGTCTGGTGAGGTTTAACCATGGAAACACTGTAGGGCCGGAGCGCTCTGAGATTTCACAGCAAGTGGGAATGAACTAGCACCCACACACACACTTACTGTATCTCTCTTTTTCTGTTAATGTCACAGCATATTTATCCATCATACACATGCACAGGGGTGGACAAAATAACAGAAACATCCATCAATACAGTACAGTGTTCCTGCAGTAAACAGCAATGTGATATGCCTTGGGCTTTTCTTTTGCTGATGCAGATTTTTGTCTGTTTGGCATAACTTGTGATGATTTATGAGATGTTCTGCCCTTGCACACTATCCTGTCGCCAGGAAAGAATGTCAATACTAGATAATTCTGCAAAAACACTATGTTGATTTACAGGCTTTTTTTTCCATTTTTCTGGGGTCCAATGTCAACATTTTTAAAATTCTTGCTTCCACAATATCTACACATGGCAAGTAAATGGTAAATAGACTGAAGTTTACTAACCCCTTTACATTCCGCCTTGCTACATTTGTTACTAACACACCCACAGTTCAGGCAGCAGCTACTGTAAATTGCTGTTACAAAAGGCACCTACACAAGTTAGTCATTTGAAGTTAAATTGGCTGTATGTGTTAGCTTTTGTAGGAATCTAAAGTCATCATTTTATGAATTTACAAAGCATAATAAGCCAGGCCTGACTGGCTGCTGCATCAGTTGAAAAATGCAAATTTATGTAATCTAGAAATAAAACATATTGTAGGAAAACTGCATTATAAAAGTGGATCAGTGACCTCAGCATGTACACTGAAGTAATGATATTTAACAAGATATTTACTTCTCAACAGCTCCAACCTGCGAAATGACCGTCAAGACATTCTTACCAAAAACATATGCCTCGGGCATATATTTCATTGTGGTGTGTATTTTATTTAGCCTCCTCCTAAAAAATGAATTTCCTGCCTCACCTCCCTCGTCTTTCCTCCCATTTTGCCACCATCTCCCCCAAAACCTTTGCTTTCTCATCCTTTTCCATCCAGTCTGGGTCTAGGTCGTGAGTCAGAGGGAGCAGAGGATCTGACTCAGCTCCTCTTGAGTCTAAACAGTATTAGTTTCAAGGTGGTACACTGAGACGCTATTGTGTTTCTGATTATCCCACGAGACACACTGACAGACGAGGCTGGGCGAGATAGCTGAGGCACTTTGCAGTCACAAGAAGTGGGTTATCCTGTGGGAACCTATGTGGAGTCACCAATATCTGAATCATATATAAGTGTGGGAGGTATTTGTGTGTATCCCAGATTTTTTAGTGTGTGGTCCGGTGGGCTGAGTGTGTTCGACAGAATGAGAGAAATTGTGTGTGCAATTCCACTGTGATTAATGCCTGATTGAGACCACCAAGGTGGCTGCTGAAGGAGGGATGTCTTTGTCTTTGCAGAGGGTCCAGTACTGACTCACTCTCACTGAAACTCTTAACACACTAATCAGTAATATAATAATCTGATATGTAATAATCTGGGATCAGCTAGACATGACTAGAACACATGAAATGCTTATTTCTTAGACAATATTCTAGCAAAAGTTTAAATTAGAGCTGTAACTATTAGCTGATTAATCGATTACTTGATCAACTGAAAATGTATAAGCTACTATTTTGAAGCGATTAACTGAATTTCCTGGTTCTATGTTCTCAAATGTGAAAATTTGCTACTATACTAACTGTACTTACATTACAGAAAATGTATTGCAGACTATAGGATAATTAAAATGCAGCTCTAGTGTTACATGCACAATTTTATAAACCGAAGAAAATAAATTTTCACAAGCCTAATTAGTTGCTAAGGTATTGGAATCGAATCAAGGGTCTTGAGTTTTCGGAGGCAGACACCGTCTCCACATTTAAGAGTAGGATTAAGACTTTCCTCGCTGATAAAGCTTATAGTTAGGCCTGGTTCAGCAGAGTCCTGAACCATCCAAGGTTATGTTGCAAGGTTATGCTGCTAAGTCTAGACTGCAGGGGGACTTCACATGATGCACTGTTCTGCTCTCTCTCTTTCCTTCAATATGCAACCATATTCTATTAATGCATGTTACTAACTTGATTTCTTCCCTTTGCGCAGTCTTGTGCTTTCTCCTCCCCCTCTCCTCCTATCACTTTCTGCAGGTGTTTCTGGCTCTGGAGCTGTGGAGCATTGATCTGTGGTTGCAAGTCACCTGCTGCTACCATGTTCCTGCTCAACACCCTTTGCTACAATTATTACTAGTCCCATTTTTATTATAATTATCATCATTAACATTATAACCATCACTCCAACCAGGGTGGTGACAAACTTGGGTGTCATGATTGATGACCAGCTGTCCTTTGCAGACCATGTTGCTGCTGTGTCTTGGTCGTGCTGCTTTGCTCTATAAATCATCAGAAAAATCAGGCCCTCTCTCATTATGCCAACCTGCTTCTGGTACAGGCCATGGTTATCTCTCACCTCAACTATTGCAATGCCCTCCCAGCAGGTCTTCCAGCTTGTGCGATGAACCCCTTACAAACGATTCAGAAAGCAGCAGCATGTCTGGCTTTTGATCAGCCCAATAGGACTCATGTCACTGTGTGACCTCCACTGGCTACCCATGGCTTCCAGAATCAGATTCAAGTCACTAATGCTTGCATACAGAGTAACTAGTGGATCTGCACCCATCTACCTAAACTCCATAATACAAGTTTATGTTCCATCTCGGCCACTATGCTCCTCCAACGAACGCCGCCTGGCTCATCCATCCCTTCACACAAAGCGATCCCAGTCCCGACTGTTCTCATCCGAGAACACTTCCTCTTATAACACCTCTAACTCCTAACCTCTAACATGCACTCCCTGTGCTCTTCTTTTTCTATTCCTTTACTATTATCTTGTATTGATTGCACTTTTTTCTTAACTCTTACCCTAGGTATTTACCTCTTTGATGCGATATGTGCTATTAGCTCTTACGAGTATCTATTGCTGCTCTTACTAGTAAGTATTGTCAGTTGTAGATCTCATGCTTTGATGCATTGTTGATGCTTGTATGTTGTTTCTCAAATGTAAGTCGCTTTGGATAAAAGCGTCAGCCACATGAGTAAATGTAAATGTACTATAATTATCAGTACCATTATTCATTTGTCTGTACCACTCCCTTTACTGTCTGCAATTTCTGTGTGGATAATGTGTTGGTTGGTTGGCTGCCCCCAACCGATCGAGGCAGATGACCGCCCACCCTCAGCCATAGTTCTGCTCGAGGTTTCTGCCTCTTAAATACAAGTCTTTAAATAATATCACAAAGAGTATGGTCTAGACCTGCCCTATACGAAAAGTGCAATAAGATAACTGGTGTTGTGAACAGGAGTATCTAAATAGAATTTAATTGAATTGAAGATATGATCAGTTTGTAATTTTAAGTCACTCCAGGAGTTATTCTGTTATAAAGTGACTGTCCTGCCTTAAAATCACCATAAGAGGATAACTCCGATGTGATTCAGATCCTTATCAACGCTCTCTTCTTTTGTATTTCCACCACTAAATTGCAGTTTTCAAAGTTTCGTCAGATCTCATCATCAGAATATCAGATTATAAGCCCATTCACTTTCTGTTCACATTCACATTAATAAGAACTATAAGCCAGGCGAGAGAGGAGGAGGCGTCTGATTTCCACTTTCTGATTGGAAACAAATGAAAGCCAAATGAAAGTTTCCAGGTCACTCTGCGTCTGACAGTGTCTGTCAATGACAGCCTAGTCAAACCAAATCCAGACTCCTCCGCCTGTTGTTTGTGAGGTAAATTAAATGGAAACTGAATTTAATTAACCATCATCTTTCTTACTGGGAGTAATTACATTTTGTTGAGAATATTACCTTTAAATAAGAAGTGAGATAAGGAACCAGTAGCAATTAGAATACAGCATAGAGAATACAATTATTGGCGTCCTGAGTAGATTTAACAACAAAATCCTGAAATTAAATGTGAAATGTATTGATGTAATATTTAAAGAGAAACTCGCTTATTCTGTCGTATGTAGTGTCACTATCAGAACAAAAACATTTATTCAAATTTTGGTTTATGACCAAATGATAAAATACTGAAATTTGCATCATCCTCTGCTGTATTTTTGCTAATTAGCAAATGTTAGCATGCTAAAACAGAAACCTAAGATGGTAAACATGATAAACGTTAGCATGTTACATATGCCTACGTGCATCATCACAAAGCTGCTAGCATAGCTGTACAGCAGTTTTCTCTGTGGAAACTGGATTGCTGTTGGAATCCATTTCTAATTAATTGGAAGTTCCTTTAAGGAATGAACATTGGCCTGATCAGGTGCAGCTGACCCCCTCTCCCACCAATACGGGAAAACTTCAATTGCAACTAAATCAATATCCACTATAAAGGGGACACACTGAATTAGGCTAATGCATTGCCACAGCTGTCTGCCTTCACTGAGCTGATCTACTGTGTGAAACAAAACCTGACTGATTCTCACTGCTGTCCTCCATTGTTGTCTAGTATGCAAATCAATACTGCCAGATGGCACTTGCCAACCAATCAATACCTCTGCTTCCCCAGAGGGCAGGGTTTCAAACGTTCACCCTCTGGAAATGAGGTTGAAATAATCCACTGATGGTGCTGGGCAGGAATGTACTGAGAATTAATTCCAGCAGACTCTCAGCTGATGGGGAGGATGTGGGGAAACACCGCCCCCTTCTGGCAACAGCCAGGACCTACACTAAGGACAAAGGTCATTTTTTGTCTCTATAGCCTACTTCCTCTACTTTAAACATTTTAGTATTCAGTGTGATGTTCCGAATAAAATACACCCTTCAAATAACTCCCAAAATGGACTAAGATAACGCAATTTTGCAGATACATTTATTAAATGTGTACTTTTTCCAATTCACTTAGTAGCCTATGGTATATAAATATTTCTTAGGTGCCTAAAAAAGGCATGTTATGTGCAGTGTAGGGACATCACACAACAAGATGTTTCTTATTGAACTCCTGCTACAATTTGGACCCACATGTTTGCAAACCGACAAAGAGCAGGTTTTATTTTCTACTCTGTTTCTGATGCATTCTGCCTCAGAGGAGTTTATTGATCATTGATCACATAAATAAATGGATCTTGAGATTCTAAGTAAATCAAGATATAACCCTTACAAGACTACAGATTAACAAATGTGACAAGTAAAATTGCCCAAATAAAGAAAGAAAATATATGAAATACAATAAAGTGAGATATAAATAAAATAATAAAAGTAAACCACTTTTTGAAGATATGTTTTATGGAGTGTTTTAAGGAATGGAGGAAGGTTTTAATTTCAAAATCTTTCAGACTCAAACAGCAGGTGGAGGCAGAGTGGTCCTGTAGGTCTAAGGCTGAAGACTGGCTGATCTAATTCACTCAAAAAACTTGGGCTGTCGGGCTGCAAAAAATCATTGATTCATCTCTAGATTACTTTTGGGATAATCAATTAATTATTTCATTTATAAAATGTCAGAAAATAGTGGAAAAATGCCCATCACAAGTTCTATTGGCCTAAGAAGATGTTTTACAGTACATTACTTGTTTTGTCCATTAAACAGTCAAATTTATCAGTATGTGGCCTATTTGATTTCAATTAATCATATTGACTGTTCTGTTATTGTTACACACACACATAAACACGCACAAACTGGATCTATAGCAACAACACAGGGAGACATCTCAGAGCGAGGGGGTCGCTATTTAGTGTGGTGCCCCGAGCAGTTGGGGGTTCAGAGGCTACTCAAGGCCAACTTTGGCGGTCCCTCTCCAGCTACCAGTCCACACTTTGCAACTGTGATCCAAGTTGGACTTGAATTGGCGACCTTCCGGTTTTCAAGTCAAGTCATTACTTCTATTGAAAAGAAAGAACTTTGCTGCAGCAGCTCACTACATTGTGCAGGAAAATGTAATGTCTGTGCTTTTCCACTAAGTGGCGACATAAGCTTGTGTATAGCATTGGGCAGTGACACAGGCTCTACATCATTCACATAGTAAAATGTGACGTACTAAATACTGTACAGATTCAAAAAAGGAGATTATATTGAAATTCTTTTGTTCTTTTTCTTTTAAAACCTGACAGATTTGCTGCCAGAAAGTGAACAATCAGGTCAGATTCTTTGTTGGTCACCTGTGACATAAAAATATTATGTCAGCTCTGTTTTTAAGAGTTAATTTTGAGAATATTATGATCAAGTGGTGCAATATCTCAAGATGCATCAAAACAGGCATATTTGTTCTGTTCATTGTATTGGGTTTTGTATTTGACCTTTAACCTTTTCTCTGTGCTCACAGGAAGCTGCTGTAGCATCAGCTCAATGAAACAAAAAGCTGATATGTAAATGCATGTGAGGAAAAAAACATTTTGCATGAAAAGATAAGCAATTGACGCGTGAAAACATTTCATTTTCTGAATAGAGTTTCAGGCTCCACCACCACCACTTCCTCTGCTGTGAAGCCACTGGGTGCAGGTCTTTACTGGAAACCAGTAGCTCTGACTAAAAACACCACAGTAGTAGTGTACGGTGCACTTGTGTCAACCGTTAGTTACCGATATGTTGCACAGTGTGAGACAGTTAACCCCTCAGTGGTATCTACACAAGTGTCTACAACTGTCACACATCCTTCATCCACCCAGCTGCACCCCGTGGCAGCAGCTTACTGGAAACAAGTCAATTTAACTGTAAAGCAGAGTGGTCGCCCAACTATATCTGCCCACAAAAACCTTTGTGTATTATTAGTGTGAATGAACTGTTATTGCTACAGTTCTGACAAGAGCAAATCACCGTCAATTCAAGAAGAAGGTTTGTTTCAAAGTTCAGGTACTGATAACAGACATGGGAGTGTTGCCTATTATGGTATTGAAAGTGAATGACGTTACACTTGCTAAAGCCACTTCAGTTTCTCGGACTGAACTGAAAACGGAAAGAGACCAGTTCCTGATCATTGTGCTGTCCAACTACTGTACAAGACTCACTGCAGAGCCCAAACTTCCACAGAACAACTCTGCAACAATAAAAATTGCCGCCTTCCAACAGTTTGGTTTACTACCAGGAAATACTAAGCCAGTTCTGCATATATGCACTGCATTCTGATCTCCCTGCTGGTCTCCACAGCAGCTTTTAAAGTCCTGTATTCATAAAGAAAATGTGAAATGTCCTTATGTAAAAGTCATGTTCTTGCATGCTTGCTGGCTGTTTATTATTAACAGTTCTCTTATGGCACTATAGCATGAACAGCTGTGATCTTAGCACAGCTCAAGCTCAACCATGACAAACACTTTCTTCTGTGCCAGCAAAACACAACACAAAATCAGCTAATGGTTGAAATCCTCTGTCTAAATCAGACAAGAATAGAAAACACAAACCTCCTCCCATCTTGGTAGAAGTGCACTAACACATGGCAGTGATCCCAAGTAAGCTACATGTTCCTCAAGTTATCATCTGATAAGATATTAACAAGTGTGATAAGACAGAAAATGCAGCTGAAAGGTTCGGCTGATTAGCTTACCTCCATACCCCACTGTACTTTCACTTTACAAAATAGAGGATAAGAGGTTACAGCTGGCCACAGGAGCAACAGGTATGCGCACAAACTGCACCCACTCACTCATACAGTGTGCACAAACAGCCTCATAAAGTTCACACACGAGCACTCCCATACACAAGCAAGTGCTTATAGACATACATTCTTCTACACTCTTTTTCACATTTGTTTTCCTACACATGACAAGAGCATTGGTTCAGTCAGAATTTTGCATAAAACAAATTTTGTGGTTTTCATGTTCAGTAGAAGGATCTTGTTTCTCCCGCCCTAAGGTGTTCAGAAAGCACTCAAACCCCATTGGTGAATCTAATATATGCAACACGATGCCTGTCAGGCTACAATGTTGCGGCTATTAGTTCCTGAAAGGCTGAGATGTTGAAGATAAGAGGTCTTGTCAAAATTGAGGCTTGACAGTGACAAAAGAGGAAGTGCTACTGTCCCTGTCCTGTGAGTGACACATGTTTGAGTTAACATGCACTGGGGTGATGCATGTACTGTACACTTACAGTATAAAGCTAAATCAAATGCAGGAAAACCTTCTGTCAATCATCTGTGACACTGCAGACTTCTGGTGGACTGAAGAGGATCAGAACTTTTGGTGGAAGGCGTAAAGCATCCCAGACATTTTGGGAAATACATTTATTCGTTTACCACTCTCTTGTCTGTGAACTAAATGTGAAACTAGAGCCAGAAAGAGATAAGCTTATCATAAAGACTGCAAGCAGAGGGAAACAGCTAGCCTGGCTATCAACAAACTTAAAATATATACCTACTAGCATTAAAGCGAACAAACTTTTTTCTTTTTACTCAAAAAAGATTTTATAGCAAACGTGGGAGTTAACGTGCTGTAAATTTTTCCTGACAAACAGCAGCTGAACACATTACTCGTGTCTCAATTCGCACCGTTCCATACTTACACTTGCATATTTTGAGTGCATAAGTGTATTCATACTGACAAGCATGGCAAAATTCTGTGCACTATGAGTACTTCAGACAGCTCATAATAGTCAAAAAGTTCACTCACGGTCGCCATTTTGGCTACGTAGTGGAAGGGGAGGGACCACCAACCTATTCCCAAACAAGCAAATGGCGACCAAGGAACATGCAGGGGTTGCGATTGCCAACACAAGCAAGTAAAAGTACATACATTTTTACTGATTTTTAATCAAATTAAATTAAAGCCCCGTGACAATGTACGCAGGATAAGCGTTAATGATGGATGGATGGATAAAGCTAAGTAAGGCAGGGAGATATTTCAGAGGGTGACAACCGCGGTGAAATGTTACAGATAATTATCCACCCTGTTACAATCTGACATTAAAAAGGAGAAGAAGAAGAAGTTGTGGCCAAATGTTGCGATCCTGATTTCTGGTAAGTGCATTTGAGACAACATTGCCCTTTACATATTCATGCACTACGCAAGTAAGTACATTGTGTACAAAATGCACAACATGTTAATGTACTAACGGAAGTATCCAAATTGAGACACAGCTAGTGACTTCCTGGAGTCTTTGCTGGTTGTCTGGCACCTTCACAATAACTACATGTTGAGCCAAGCTAGATTTATGCTAAGCTAGGCTACTTGTCTCCCATCTCTAGCTCCATACTTAATGAAGACATGGGTGGTATCTATCTACCTTCTAATCTAACACCAGCAAGAAAGAAAATGAGCATACTTCCCAAACTTTCAAATGGTTCCTTTTAAGACCATAATGAGACCCTAAAGCTCTCCACTGAAACTACTACTGCTGGAAATGAAACATAGTGGCTGCCAAAGGGAAAAAGTGTCAAGAAAAACCACTTTGCATCTGTGACTTTATCCACTGCGGTTCGGAAAAAGGTTTCATAAGACCAAAGGTGTTAAAAGAAGGAACACACAAGGTACTCCTACAACTAAAGTGAGAACATGAAAAGTCCTTTCAGATTAAGGGCCTCCCAAAAACAACAAGTGTTATTATTAATCAATGAGGTATCTATTTAAACACAGTTAATCACATCAATGCTGTATTAGTAGTCTTACAAGTCAATATCATCCCCGCGTACGGGCAGTTGTAATTCATTTCTAATCCAATGACACTATGATTCAGGCTGAATTGAAGCTGATAAAGATTACAAACGTGACAGTGAGATGACTTGAGCTAATTTCAGTATGTGTGCATGTGTGTGATGTAAAAGCTGCCTACTCATTTGAGTTTGTTGCTGCACAAATAGACACAAGGTTTACTTTCATTTGAATGAGTTATCTGCGGTTTGCATCTCTTTCTGCAACATAAAGAACAGAAGTAGCCTCTAAAGACATCTGGTGACTGTATGCTTGCAAAAGAAAAGCAACCCTACTACTGTGGTACTGTCTGAGGAGGAAACAGTTGAACCTCTTCTGTAATTGACTGGGCGGTAGCTGCAGGCTCAGTCATCTTGTTGGGAGTAACGTGACCTACCAAAGATGTTTTTGCTTGTGTGTGCTTTGATGGTCCAATGTTGGTGGTGCTGGGTAAGGTAAAGCTGCTATAATCAACGTTTATATTAGCAATCGATCAAAGGGGTCACTAACAGTGGTAAACAAAGTTAGCAACTAGCGGGTGAACTTAGTGGTGCATTTGGCAGCTAAAGAGATATTTTTCCATCAGGAGTTGCAAAAGAGAGCTAAAAGAAGGGTGAATATTTAACTTTTTTCTTCTTCAGGAGGACAAAAATAACTGCAACTGAATGATGACAAAAAAAATGATTGTGTTTCCAGCTTGTTTCCGCTGCCACCAAGTGGCCAAAAACTCTGTTAAAGCAGGTTAAAGTTAAATCTATCGTAATCAGAGTTTATCAATAAAAAGAATATAATGGTCCTTTGGAAGCCATTTGATATTTGGCTTTAAGACGTGGCAAGAGAACAACCAGCTCCCGAAACAGTACCTTTGGTTTGTTTCGTCTGCCGCTTTCTGTAGTGTGATACTGATTTGAATTCTGCCATTTTCGTACCTTTTTTCTAGTCTTCTTACCAACTTTTGATCAACGTTGTACTGGAACTTGGTTTGTTCAACTTTTGAGCTTGAATTTCCCTCTCTCGGCATGATAGGAAAGAGGTTTGGCTATGCAATATTAACTTTGTTTGTTTTGGTCACGCTTTCAACATGCTTTCACTTTCCACTGTAGATGATACTTCAACACAAGAACTGACAATAAATTGAGTCTCACTTGAATGTGAATTTGAACTTGAAGTGAACCTCACACCTTTATCTCTCAACTTTCGCTGCTTCTGCCTGCGTCCCCATGGCAAAATCTCGCGTTTACATTTCCCCTAATTTGTCTACACGGAAGCAAAGCACACAGAGCAACCTATAATCAGCCAGTTCCTGCTTTGAATTTATCTCCATGCTCACCAACTCACAACACAATGGCTGAATAACACAGCCCTACTGGGGATAAGGGCGTTCTTTAGTGTGATTATGGTCAGACGTGAGTTTGCTGTGCTAAATAAATTCATAGAGGTCTTTTTGCTTTATACTGCAAATCAAGCCGTGGCTATATTGAAATTAAACTTTTTATTTTAATTAGGCGAACAAACACAAGGGGGAAAATGGTATGGTGAAAGACGTTTTGAATGGGGAACAATTAGGCTAGCTGCTTCCCGGTTTCCAGCCTGTGCGCTAAGCTACACTAACAAATCCTGGACCTAAAAAGATCTCTCAATCCAGCTAAAAGCACTTTTAATTTCTTTTAATACCAGTGGGACTGCTTTTATTACTGATTAACTGAGTTCAAACAATTAATAGTCTATAAAATGCAGAGTATAATTTCTCATAGCTGACATCTTCAAATGTTTTGTCCCATTAACTGTCCAAAACCCAAACATTACAATAAAAAGAAATGGACCTAAGCAACAAAGCTTAACATTTAAGAAGCTGGGGCCACAGTTGCAGATAAATTTTCTACCGATTGATTAATCATTAAACCGATGAATTGTTCTAGCGCTATGTTAGTGAGCCAACATGCACAGTAGCTGGGCAATCGAACTCACAGACAAAAATGTAATGCAGCCATCCTTATTATAGAAACATCTGTGTGTCACAACAGAGTATTAACTAAGAAAGTTACATACATTTATGTAGGCACCTTTCTAATGGATACAAAAACTCTGCATGAAAGACCAACAAGGCAACACGTGCAACCAGGTCAGAATGAGAGAAAGACATAATTCTCTCCGTCTGACTCTTGGCAACAGAAACCCTATTTCCCAAATGTCACACTATTTCTTAAAAAGGTCGCTGCTCGCCCACGTAGTTGTCCTAACTTATTAAAGCTGGTTAGCACACTGCTCAGGTTGGTGAACCAAGTATATTGCACCAATAGTTCAAGTTTCTCCTTCCTCAATAGGCCTTTTTTCACTGAAGACATTCTGACATGTGTGACTGGTATAAATACCAAAACTAATGAATTCCATTTAGCTGATTCAGTTAAAGAGTCCTGGTATTGTGCATGCTGGCTGACTTTCACACTTTCACACATCATGGCTCACTTGAATAGAACAAAGCCATTGTTACATTATTGGTAACACCTGTGCTTGTCCTACTACGACAGATCAAAATGTCTGCTGTGAAAAAGGCCTATAGTGGA
The DNA here is from genome assembly GCA_024633595.2 of Lepomis macrochirus. Lineage (NCBI taxonomy): Eukaryota > Metazoa > Chordata > Actinopteri > Centrarchiformes > Centrarchidae > Lepomis > Lepomis macrochirus. Next base: position 11,536,530 of record JALXJV020000020.1, read on the forward strand.
GGACAAACCCCCCTACACACACACCCTAAGAATTTACCTAATTGGGCAAAATATGTGAAACCACCTGTGTGGGTATACCGTACATGTTTAAGGGCTTTCTTTAAGGGTTTCTCTTCCCGATAGCATATGAATTACTACTTCTGGAGATTGATAGGAAGACTGATCAATGCCTCACTGTGAGATAACGTTGCTTTATTTGAGGGGACACACTGTTTTGGAGTGACACTGCCCCCTAGTGGCATTATTTTCTAGCTCAACAAAAGAAGACGATACTTCGACCGATGCAGGATTATGATTCCAGTATTGCAGTGTGATTATAAAACATCTTTAAATCCATATTTTTGTGTAGTGACAAACCAAAATAACCATTACAGTTCTTCATTGGCTGCCGTTAAGAATCACAGATAAACAAAAGCCCTATAAACTTGTGTTTGGCTGTAATATCTACAAAGAAATCACAGCTGGTTGGGCATAATGCAACCCATCCGACTATCAGCAAGGATGGAACATGTCTTTCTGATTTACATGTAATTTACATGTAATCTGTCATCTTGTGTCAGTGCCAAAAATGTATGATATATCAGTTAACATTAGACAAAGTGTATGGGTCTGTGTGTTTTGCTTCTTCCTGCTAAGCGGCATATTTAGTTGCTGGGGAAGCAAAATGGTGCATTTGACAAGAGGAAGTTTGCGTTGCTGAGGTCACTAGGAAGAACAATGAGGAAATGACTGAGCTGCCGTTTTTTTTAAATCACACACACAAAGGGAATACAATATGATGTCAAAGAACAAGCCTCTTTAAATAAAGGTTGTATAAATAAAACATGCAAACACACTCCCTCCTATTGTCTCTCTTTCACACACACGCACTTTGTTCCCTCCTGTTGCATGCACTCACACTCCTGCTAACTCTCACACAAGTACAGTCCCTCTTCCTCTCTCCCTCAAACACACTCACTGAATATTCAGCCCATATCCGGGTTGACAGCGCTATACTTCTCACTCTTCAGCCACATGAATGGAGGAAACAGGGGCAGGGAAACCCCATGTCACTCATATGAGTTATTATGAAACTCATACACACACACACACACCCCCACCGAGCAGAGTTAATCTGCATCTTTACTTTTAGTGAGTCCAAATAGTGGATAAATTAGGTGGTGGAATGACGATGGACAAAGATGTGAAAAAGAAAGTCAATAGAAAGCTGAGTGATATTTTCTCAAGCCATTTCTTTGAATCTTGGAAGAAAACCAAACATTTCTTGGAAAGTGAAAATAAGAAAAATAGGTTTCCAGTGTGGTGATGAATTCAAATATGTGTGTGTATATATATATATATATATATATATATATATATATATATATATATTCTCCACTGTACATTAAACAATATCACAGCAAAGGGGAACAGAGAACAAGAATACTGAAATCTCAGAAAATAAATGACATGTCATCTTAATTTGAGCTGTAGTTGTAGGGCCATTTAGTAGCTATCCCAGGGCCTAGTTGTCATGGATTTGGTGTTCAAATTTTCCTTTTCTGTGCACAGTTACTAGGCAAACATGGATGAACAGTCCTTAAAGCGCTCAGAAAAAATGGAAACTAAAGCATACAAAATTCCATGACAACTAGTAGGGCTGCGCAAGTACTTGACTGAAACAAGTATCCGGTAGGATAATGTATTTTTACGAGTATCGGAGTAAAATAAGTCAATATCCGTAATAAACAATTTTATTTTTTGAATTGTTTTGTAAATAGTTCTCTTACTATTGTGATCAAAAAATTCTCTGAAGCTGTCCTGAATATTGTTTTCTATAAAATATAGCAACTTCTAATCAACCAATATCAATGTCAGGCTAACATTTTCAGTTAGCCCCGCCCACGTGCGGTTTAAACCCTGACCAATCTGAGTAGGGATAGGCTACATTTAATGTAGTTAAACATATACAGATGATGGCGCACTCGCTCATCCCTGAGAATAGACACACTTCAAACTGCTGAGGAAGATCAAGTGATGCAACTGAAAGCTCTTGCTACTTAATCAATCGAGATTGTCAGCTATAAGTAGCTAGTACTTGTTCTGTGCAATAGCAAATAATAATCTTGTGAGAGGGAGTAGCAATATGTCTTATCAACACCTAAATGTCTGTATAATGTTGAACTGTAACATTAATTTACAACGCATTTAAAATTAAACTATTTAACTTCATTATTCTGCTGATGTAGGACATGGCATGTAATGTGTAGTAGCCTATTCTAAACAGGTTTAAATCACAAGTTTTCAGTTTGTATTATTGTATAATCATTTTTAAGAAAAACACAAAAATCTAAATTCTAAGGTTCGAGCACACAAACGCAGAATGAGTCGTTTCCGACACCACCTGAAAGCAACATCTCGCGGTGACTTCCCTGACTACAGCGTTTCATGAAGTATTTAAGTGACGCCCACGGCATTCTGGTAAGACTCTTTCCAGGAGATGACGCTCACCAACCAAACTTCACATACTGATAAGGATCATAGGCAACTATAAAAAGATCAGTGAAGTTCTCTCAAGACTATTTTCTGCGGGTTGATAATAACCGGGTGCTGTTCGTCTGACGCTTGTTATGCGTTCATGGATACACTACATAGGGGAAGAGAGTTGCAACCAAGTCAAAGAAAAGCGTTTCAGGTCTTCAGGTCAAGTCATTCAATAACTTTTTTAAAAAATACAAAAGGAAGAGGAAGGCCAGGTTACTATCTGTCTGATACCGCATACTTCCTTTTATCTTTGCGCAAACCGCCCATTATGCATGAGTGAGCTCTGCAATGCCCTCAAAGCTCTCTTAACTTCTTAACAGTTGACAGCTCTGCAGAGCCTAATTCTGAGTAAAAAGTATTAAAACATCGCTGCGACGTTGCAAAAATTCAGCCTCGGTGAATGCAAAGTGTGATCAAAGTCGCACACTGCTTCCTCGTTTGGACTTTGAAGAGAGCACAGCTGTGAGGTGGAAAACTTATCCGAGTTTTATACGTTTAATTCATAAAAGAAAATGAACTGAATGAATGACAGACTTACCCCACTTCACTGGCGGACAGGCGCACACTTTGCACGTCTTTTCTTTTTCTTTTCAGCCAGCATTTGTGAGACGCACATCTGCACCAATATTTGACCTGACACATTTTCTTTCACTTTAAAACTGTTGCACTGGTGACTAAAAATCATTCTGCACACACAGCAACCGCGTGCACGCTTTCTCTCTATCTTTCTCTTTGGATCTTCTCACTAACTTTCTTAATTGCAACACTAGAGATGTCCTCCTCAGCCTCACCATTCATACTGAGGTGGCTGCCAGACTTGCAGTGTAATACAATTTCGTATTTTTGGTCACACCCACCTCCCGCCAGTCCTCCCCTCTCTGCTGCACCAGAAGACGTACCATAATGACTGGAGCTGTCTGTCATCAGTGCTAAACTAAACCACAAACACATACTGTAAGGCAAAGAGGCATTCATTCATTTAACAATGGTTGAAGGTACAAATGTACTTCTCACTGACCTTTACGAACAATGTGGTGAACTTACTGTCTGAGAATCAGAGTTGAAGTTCACTCATCATGGGATGCTTCTTCTGCAAAAAACCCAAACATTAACCGGAATACTGGTTAGAACAGAAAAAAGAAATCAGACGATCAGTTTTGTATAGGTAAATATGATAATTTACCTTGCTTGATGTTTTCATTATGACGGCCTTCGTGCCATTTTTTCCACCCTTCTGGAAGTCCAAGCAGTGTAAATCAAACCTAATAATGACTCTAATTTGGCATTAGTAACATGAGGACATTAGGTCAAACAACTACAAAAGGACATAACATAAGAAAGTTGATGACTGATTTCCACTGTGGTTTCTGTCCAAAAACAGGATTGATGTAGAGTCCTGTTCTAATATTGCCCAACAACCTTGAAGATTTCATTTATTATTTACACATAACTAAAAACGTGACTTTTTTCAGCTGATATTAAATTTAAAAAAGACATTTTTCTGCACGAGAACTTACCTGGCTGGTGTTTTCGGTTGGTTGAGTTGGTCTCGTTGAAGATTTTTATTTAGCCATGACTTCAAGTTCTTGTTCCCACCCACCTGGGAGCCCCACCCGAATTATTAAGCTACTAAAGTACCCGATTATTTGGCAAAAAAGAATATATGTCTGTTCTTGTACAGACCACCAAGTTTCATTCATCCAATTTATTCATCCGAAAATCATGGAAATTATAGCACTCTTATCCTACTCAACAAACACTGAGGAGAGACATACTGTAAGATATAAAAACTATAGATTAAACTAAAACTATATTCCACCATAGACCAATAAAAGAAATAAAACAACCATTCAAATAACAGAATAAAAAAAACTAGAACTGAAATTAAAGTCATACAATGAGACAATCCACATCGTCCACAGGCAGGAGATCATCATTCCGTCATCATCCTTCTTTTCTTCTCCCATGTTTCACTAATATTACACAACATCATGCAGATATATTAAAAGCTGGCATGCATTAAAAGACTGGGGAATTCAGCACATTTTCATGAACACACAGAGGAATTAAAAGCAGAAGTTGTGGCAAAAGCTGGGGTGACTTCCCTGCAGCTTGTTTCGTTTAGCTCTTGATGCCTTGCTCAAAAGTAGACATGGGCTATTAATAGAGGTGAAGGGGTGTCTTTCACTGCACTGTATAATATATGTGTGGAAATGTCAACCAAACCTTTCCCCGCTCAATGGGATGGATATGACTTTATGTGAACACACTTTTTTAGTGAACCAAGATGATCCCTGCCCTAGTTTCTGCATAAACTCTAGATGTGCTTAGATTTATTTAATTCATCTTAAAGTGCAAACTGTGTGGAAACACTGCTGCTTGTAGTGTTGAACTGGTGATGCAAAGTGGACGTTAGAGGATAGGGAAGTAAAGATGTGGTGTCATGTCGTGGATTATGATCTCCTCCCAGTACAGATGTTTCAAAATCTTTGTCCTACAAATGACCCAAATGTCATTTACTGAATTTCTACTCAAAATTCTGAGGACTTTTGAGACAATATGACTTCTGTATATTGGACAGAAATGTAGTAAATTAAGTGAGTAAGGGTGTGATACCAGCCCTAGATCAGTAGGTTGGGTCCAACACATGGCGTTCCAAAATAAATCCGACAGGTTGATTAAGTTAATTAACAGGATAAAAAAAGCAGTAAAACGTATTTTGTTGCACAACATTAGGTGTATTTTTCCTCAGATCTTTCTAATGTTTTCTAGTGAACCACAGTATTTTACTTCATCAGGTTGATACACTTTGGTTGAATGGGTAACAACAGGTCAAGGTCAGTGATTAGACACTGTTTCCATTCAAATTCAATAGTCTGACATTTTGGAAAATACGCTCATGCACTTTTCTGCCAAGACGTTTTTACACAATTATTAAACAAACTAGATATGACGTGTTAAAGGTGGGGTATGCGATTCTGGAGAAATGCAATATTTGGATTGAGCAATATGTATTTTTCCCCCCCATACGTTTACGACATTTTACAGGGGAATATGGTATATGAAGGTATTTCTGTAAAAAATGAAAAACGTAACCAAGTTGCTTGTGATAGAAGTCATTTTAGCAGGTGTGGCATTGTTTAGCCTACAATGCTGTGTTGTTAACATGCAATTAGCCTACTTAGCCTACACAGGCTTTTGATTTATATACTGCTGGTAAAGTGAAGGAGATTATGGCGTTGAAGATGATGTCAGGTAGTTACATGGCAACACCTGTTAAGGGCCTACACTATAATACTTCAAGTCAATACAGCATCTCCGTATCAGTTTACTAGAAAGAGTAGCGTGTTAGTAGCTTTATTGTATTGCTTTTTGCAGTAAGCTCGAATTTTAAAAGTGTTGCAGTGCATTCTGGCTTATTGGCATGATAAAAAAACTCACAAAAGGCAGCGAGATGATGATTTCCTGTCCTGTGGTCAAAAAAAGTACCAAAAAGTCTCAGAAAAGTCAGTCAGGAAAAAGCAGAGGCAGTCATATTTCAAAACAATTAAAATCACAAAACAAAGTGCTTGTTATAGTTCATGTTCATTGTACTTCGGTGTCATCTATATTTACCAGGAGATTCATTTGTACACAGTTTTTCATCATGCATCTGTTTTTGTTTGTTTTCATTTCTCTTTGATTTCCTTTCATGTTGTGGTCACGTTTCAACATCAAACTCTAGTATCAATTAGTCATACAGGAATTTTACCAGTTAATTGAATGAGTGGTACTGTGTGGAACTGAAAATCTTCAGACTCTGTTGTCTCAGCTCCTTTGATGTACTGAAAAGATTTCAAAGGACACAAAGGACATTCAGAAAAGCCTGTTTTTTTTAATCCTTTTCTTTGCTGCTTTGCCACGTTACACTCAGTTGTCTCCCTGGTGGTCCAGTCAGGCTGTGGTTTTATAAGGAAGCTGCAGAAAGAGTCCTTGAAGATGTAAGTGGATGAAAAGTAAGTTTTGTTAAAACAAAATGCAGTTCAATACTTAGTGCTCCTGGGTGTGAAGTTCAGACGTGAGAAAAGCCACAAGGTCGGAAGGCGTGTTCACTGCGACACACTCGGCTTATTGTGGAAACAAACAGCAGGATTTTTTTCCTGAAGGCAGTGCTCTTTTTCCCACAGGCACAATACAGATATTCCTCACAAACACTGGACTCAGTCAAGGTTTCCAAACACATGCCTGTGTAGTCTGAGACAAAACACAACTCCCACATTCTTACACAATCTCACATTCTGTTTACTGCTTACAAATCTGATCCAGAATGACTTACAATGACTTAAACAATAGAAAAGGCTCACCTTCAACATCAGCAGTGTTATTGATTCAGTGATAGATAAAGGGACAGACTTCCTAATCTTGACAGCTAGAATGACTAGATAGCTTTTCACCTTTTGGCAAGTGTAGGTATTTCACTTGGTATGCGATGTAGTTTGTTTTTGTTTCTTTTTTAGCATCACTGTGCTCCACAACAAGATAACACCTGATAAATGTTTGCTGCTGCAGCAGGGTAGGCAAAGATAAAATGTGGTAGGCATTACGTTACTTGATAGTAGAAAGGAAGTCTGCTATGCTTACAGCAAAAAAACATTAGCAAGATAGCATTAAGCTCAAGGCAAAGCTGAAGTTGAACTATTTTTTTAATGTTTGTACTGGAAGTGTAATTCTCACCAAATTTACTTTTCAATGAATAATTTAGACTGCAATGCCATTTTAAGCATGTGCTCAAACATTTTTGGAGATCCAAGGACCCACTAGTGGGCAAGCTACCTCTAGCTAGCAAGCCAATCCCCAAAATTAGCAGTTAGGCAATGTCCATGGTCGTTCCCAATCAGAACCCAGTCTTCTCTCGGCAAGCCTTTTGGTAACTGTAGCACTGATGTTACAGATCTTGCCACACTTGATTAAATAAGTTATATATATTTTTAATGAACTGAGTGTATAGATGTCAGCAAGAACACTGTTGTCCCAATTGCATCTTCCTTTTCATTTCAGATCTGACATCACAGTTAAACTTGTCAAGTACAATCACCCAAAGATGGGAGTTTGACCTTGGCATACTCTATTGAGAAAGGTGGACTCACGGATGAGTGAAATGATGAAAAAGACTGTAAAAACCACCATAAATCCTTGGGCTTAGTAATGGCTAGTGGAAATTTTGACCTGCCAGTGCTTCTAGATGAGAAGTCAGAAGATCATTGAAATCACTCAACAGGGCCTCAACCTCCCCCTTTGTGAGAAAATCACCCTGACTGTTTCTGAACGCAGCTGCCACATCTTACACGAGTCACATTGGTATCAAACATGCTTTCTGTTTCAGTGTCCTTGAGTGTTATCTGCTGGTGTTTTTTATTTAGACAGCAACCACAGTGGAATTACTAGATTAAGTCAGCTTCAGCTTTACTTTTACTTTCACTCTTTTATCATGCATCCCTCTTTGACTCCTCTTTTAATCTCAATCCCTAGTTTCAACCAGCCATCAAAACAGGCAGATGCCACTTTGAGTGGGTTTGAGAGGGGAAATTGAGAGATAAGACTTAAACGCACATTTTACAAATGTGTGCCCATGAACAACCTGAATCTTGTAATGAGCTGCAATTACCTAACTGCTTTAGACTAAGCGTCTCCTTGTCAGCGGAAGGCATTACTTGCATGCATTAAAATCTGTAATTTTTCCTCTTTAGTATTTAGCCATTAACTTGGAACACAGTGTGGCCCTCCAGCATCACAAAAGCAGGGATAAAAGTAGCTCATACAAGTACAGGAAAGAAGACGAGTCCATTAAATGGCTTTCAGTGGAGACACCAGGACTATTAAAACAGCCAGACTTTGATCATCTTAAAGACACCCTCTAGCTGTTCCAGTTCCTGTCAGCCCCGGACTCTCCGTTTATTGGTTAATGTCATGGTACATTTCACTGGATTGTTTGTTAAGGCATGCTGACTGAAATGATCACGTGTTTCCAGGAAACCACACACACATTATCAGCAAGCTAAACACACAGCAAGACACTGAGACTGGTTATCTTACAAATTACAATGTGATACTGGAAACCCAGTCAAACATGATGCTACGTGGGTGGTATGTTGGCATAGTGAGAGAAGGGAAGCCAGTAAAGGTTAGGGATATCACTGTACCATAAATTTAGTAGTTGATAACTATATACCAGAGAAATTCCATGATTCTCGACACCACGTTAAAAACAAAACAATAAATCTCATCTACTTTTGCACTTTTTTAAATTAGGTATAGCTGAATAAGTATAAAAATTAATTAAATAATAAATTAAAAAATAAATTAAATTTTTAAAAATCAGCATAGTAAAACCAGCAGTTAAAATTTACCAACATGGGGACAAACCATTAGTTGGAAATATTTACTGAAAACACTAACGATATAACGACAGATGAACCGTAAGGACAGCATCCTAGAAGTACGAGCTATGTCTACATTACGTTAGCTTAAACATGGTCTAGCCTTTAGGTGTTGCAAACTTTGTATGGAACATACCGGTAGTTGGCTAGGCGACACAGCAATGTCAGCAGTCGCAAACAAAAATAAGGATTACGCAAAGTACATTCATACACAATTCTTATTGTTTTTCTCTTCGACGAATCGAAGAGGAGCTTTTGCTGCAGCTGCACCTGTCGCCATGTGTTGGGTCCCCATTAACATTACCTATGGTAGCTAGCTATGGTATACCGACATGTTTTCAGAATTTTGGTATATCTAATTATCGGTTCTCATTACATCACTAGTAAAGGGGGCAGGGCTCCTAATAACAAGATTTGATCTAAACCCCAGTAGAATTGGGCGATATGATGGTATTTACTGTGCTAGAGTAGCAATGCATCATCCAGTAGTGATTTGGCAATATCGTTCCTACCGCGGGGGCAATAGCTCATTGTTTCTGCTAAATATGTTAGAGGCTGGCTATGTAGCAAATCTGGGTTAGATTCTCATGTTCTCGCGATAACATGATTCACGCTTGATCTTGCAAATCCAGCTGCCTCGCAAGGTACTGTGGTTTGGGTAGCAGGACTGCTTACTACATTCCCACGTGATGTGAGTGTGACAGTAGGTAGTAGCAATACACCTCAAAGCTGATTTGCCAACCATCACAGAAGAAGAAAGTCACAAGAAAACATGAGGGAGGACAGTGAGAATGTTAATACAGAGCAGGAGTTGTTCTTGTTTTTATGGCAGTTCCTAATTAAAGAAGAAAATAATCAACGGTGATGAAGTATAGTACGATTATTTTAAATTGAATTTACAGAACAATTACTACTTGCCTATTACACATTCAGCAGACATGGAGCAACATTATCATTCATGTTGAGTGTCCTAAGGGAAATACCTGACACCTCAGTCGTCACAGACAATACAGTATATAAAGAATAAACAGCCTTACAGATGAGAAAATGCAGCATTGGTGTTCCGGTGGACACAAAAAACGTGTCAGGTATCCACCCTCAGGGTGCTGATAAAAGTGATGAAAGGCAGGAAGTATGCTTGAAAGACATAACAGTCGTAACCACAAAATGTCTTCTTGTGGCAAAAAATAAAGTCCATGAAGTCCACATCTAAAAGTTTCTTTTAAACCATAAAAAGTATGTCATGTCTGTTTGCTATTTTTGGGCCTTTTCAAGGTTAAAATGCTCAGAAAACCCTTCAGAGGTTTTCCTTTAATACTTTGTTCAGCATAAAGCACAATGGTGTTTAAATGTGGGTGGACCAGCAAATTCAGAGCTTAAAAGATGCTTCAAATCCTCTGTTTTGTCTAACCAAACCAGGGGAATTAGCTTAGGTATGAGGAAGAGTAGACTTGCAACAGAAAGAAAATACATTGTGGATCCACCATTATAACCTACTTTTTGTGCAGCTAAATGTAATGCCCTTTGATGAAACTGATGAACTGAGGCAGTTAAAATTATTACATTAGCTCTGAGTACATCAAACCCTTTGGCATCCAACCTCATTGTACAAATTAAACAAAGGAAATACAATTTCACCGTCTAGAGAGTTTGATCTGAGTGCGAGGAGCTGCTCTGTGTGTTGCAGCTCTGTGAGGAGGGTGTGGACCACTTGTTTGTTCGGATGTTTTCCATTTGCTTTGGAATGTTCTCAGAGCTGTTGGTTAGAAATGATCTAAGACTGAGCTGAACACAAACTGCGCAACCTCCCACACACTACAGAACATTAGGGTCTCCATACTCAGATGGCTATGAAAATCCAAGATTTTTGAACAACTTTAAAACTTAAGGGAGGAGTTATCAAAGTCTGACACTGTGGGACCCTTTATCCAAATCATAATAACTCAGGTTTTAATGTAGCTATCTTAATTGCCTCCACAAACTGTGTCACAGTCTTTGCTGCAGCTTCAACTACTGACCGTGTTGATAAGTGGGCAAAACTACAATAACTACTTAACTTAATGGTGTTTTTTTTAAGACCACTGACATGTACCTATCCCTTTAACCTCACGAAGTAACTTTGCCTCAAGTTTCTCCATCCTCACAGTTCAACAACATCTGGGCTAAGGTCTAGAAGTTTGACTGCTCAAAATTTAATGTGAGAGAAACAGCCCAAGAAATGGTCATTTAGATTTTGGTGACGATATGGAATTTCCATCATCATAAAGTTTTAGGCACTTGTGTTATGCATTCATGCACAGGTAGGAAAGTCCCACAGTCTTGGGTTTCAAAGTTGTTGGCTAAACACAACACTGGCATGCAACAGTATGAGAAAATCCAACAGCATCACTTAACTGTGCCAATGTATTCAAGACAACGCCCTGACACTGTGGACAATATCTGATTTCATTAGCAATTATGGCCACTTATGTCATCACTAGCTGTGACTGTATGTGTGTACTGCTGCTGATAGCATTTCTTGGACTTTTCTAAATTTTAGTTTGACCACTCAGATTACTTCTGTCGAGTACCTTTGTGGTCTTTAATGTGTGATTCATAACTTAAACTTTTGTTGCTGTTTTAAAGAAGAATTTGGATTTATGAACAAACTATTAGAGGCTGACAGATTTGTTTCAGGGTTTCTGGTTATTTGTGACAAAGACATCATCTATGCACTTGTGTATAGACAAGAGTATGTGTCCGGATACAGACTGCATATTTCCCCTTAGGTTGATATGTTGATTATCAGAGGTAGCCTCCCTAAACATGGCCTAGTCAGTACATTAAAAGCGGTCTTGAAGTGCTGACTTGGCTCATTCTGGCCGGATCTTGATTTCCTCCACAGAAGGTTATGTTCAGGTGAGCAGGGAATTAGCATCACAGAGGGATGGTCTAAGGTACAAAGATAGAAGGGTGGGACTGCCTTGAATGCATTCATAATGTTTGTGTAGGCCATGTCCAAGGTGTTAACCACCCCTTGTAACTAAGTCCACATGTTGGCAGTAGTGTGAAAGGAGCGTCCTCATGTTTGGCTGTCCGGCCAAAGTGGGGGTAGCTGTTGTTTACAGAGACAATTCTTCTATAAGCCTCTATCCTGTGGGGAAGTTTTCCTCTTTCGAAAGCCTAATATTTTGTGTTGACAAGAGTTTTCCTAATACAAATGCATTGTTTAACACTATTCCAGATTTTTTGGTGCTCCTCCTAACACTTTAACAGTTAACAGTTTAAAATGCTTTTTAAACTGATTCCAGTTTAACCTGATTCCAGACTGTTAGCAGCTGGTCCCACTACCTATCTGTACCAGAGTCTTTAACCCACAGATCATGTTGTATCCTTCATCTCGTTGTCTGTGAAGGTTTTCACTCATCCAGGTCATAGCTATCTAACAAAAGGTTAAAGTCAAGGGCAATTGGACATGGTTGAAGATACTAGAAGAGGTTTTATCCCTCATCCAAAAGACTTCTTCAGTTCTGCTTTAAATCAGTGTTTCTTTCCGCCCTCAATGATATGGTTAACCATATGAAGCCATCAGCTGCCCCTTGGATGTGGTCCCAGACTAAGAAAGGAGACCATGCCTTCTGTTCTCCTTTTATCTTGGCTATTCTAAATAGTTCCCTGACCTCTGGCTTTGTCCCCGCTTGTTTGTCAGACATCAATTTATTCAAAAATTTCTAAGCTGGATTCAATCTCTTCATAGTACTGAGGCTGCTCTTCACAGAGTCTGTCTTGATCTTCTGTTAACTGAAGATGCTAGTCGATCCTATCTATCCAACAGATGTTTCATTGTTTCACAGTTCCACTATTACGCTGATGACACACATATCCAAATCAGACCCAGTGACCAGTCTAACATTGCAGCCCTTTCACAAATGCCTAGCTGAATTGAAATACAGAATGTCAAACAACTTTCTACTATTAAACTTTAAAAACTCTTAGGTCATTGTACATAGGTCCACCCGCTACAGATTTCAAATCATAGCAAACCTAGGCAAATTGGCAACTTAAGCTAAACTCTCTGCCAGGAATCTAGGGGTAGTTTTTCAGCAAGACTTTGAACCCCATGTAAAGACAGTTATCCAATTATGTTTTATAAATACAGCCACCTTTAAGTATTTTATTTTATCCATAGATTTGTCCAAATCAGCCTAGCTATGTTGACATTTTCTGTCACTTTTAATTTCTTTTGAGATTTAAAACACAGTAATAGGATGTTTCAGATTCACAAAGCAATTTTAAGGCATTGTTTGTTTTTGTATTTAACTCTTTAAGTGTAAGAGACAAACACACATATGCAAATCTAAAAGACAAGTTTTTACCAAGTGCAAAAGTTGAGTAAATTCATCTGGGTCTTGTTGGCAGAGGAAACGTCCTTATTACAAACATACCACTGGAAATCTAGAAACTATTCATGTGGGGGAACCACCCAAAAAGCTAACCCACAGCCTGTTTTGATACTGGACTCACTACAAAACGACCTTCATCTTAACCAAAGCCACGGCTCAATGTTAAACTTGTTTGCAACTGGCCCCACCAGGCCAGTTGGTTTGAAACTTACTGGCCATCCTTCCAAAAGTTATTTATCAGTGTTACAACAAAACCAAAGACTTAAAAGTTATGCTATACTGTTAACATGTTTAATCAGTTATTAAATACATCCTGAATATAAAAAAAGCAAACTAAAATGTAATCGTTAAAATTACAAAAAATAAAACAATTTACTTAAAACAAAACATACTAACAGACTCAAACATGACATGCTCTCTGTCCTGCTGACAGCCATTTAATATAAAAAATGTACACAGAGCAGCGGATACAAGTCACCTCTATCCTGATTGACAGGTCGCCATGGTAGCGACCAGTTAATCACAAGGTTGTCTCGCCCAAAAGCATATGCTGTATTATTGTATATTTCCTCCTAAATAGGACCATAATTTACTCAGAGAAAATCATGTTGTGTTGAAGAATACTTGAAACTAGCGACTGAGACCATAAAGTCATTATGAATGTGTTTACTAATAATTCAGCTGAGAAATAGCAACATTTAACCATTGTCACTTGATTGAGATTAGAAAACAATGGAAGGCAGCTGACGTCCTGATTACACAAGAACTGTCTCATGGGGAAATATCACAAAAACACAGAATAAACCACAGTATTCATGAAGTGTGCCGTTACTTTTCTCTTTTATTGACTTGCCTTTGTCTTCCCGTCCTCACAACACAGTGACTTGAACTCACGAGAGCCCCTGTGCATTGGTACAAATAAGCCAAATCCTTTGATATTGTACTGACCAGTCCTTTCTGTCCTTGTTTGGCAGGGAAGAAAAGTTGTCTGCTGCTGGACTTTTGAGCAAGTGGTACCCATCAAAAACAGTCTGCATTCTGGATTTGTTGTACCACAAAAATGGCACGTGTACTGCATTGTTATTGCAGCCTAACTTTATTAATATTGTAAAAAAAACTAAATAAAAATATTATATTACAAAACTCCAATATTAGTTATTCCCTTTTCTAATCGCTTAGAAGGAAAAAGAAATCCTGTATTTTCCATAGAGTTCTTCTCAGAGATAGGGCAGCCATGCACAAGACCTCTTTCCCCACTTGCAGCAAACACCTGCAGGTGTTACAGCTAGAAATCAGTGATCTGTCCTACCTGAGCCCGCAGTGGGAAGGTAGGCTATGAATTGCATCTCTGAGAGGTTACTAGCCAGTTGACTAGTACTGAGCATCAGGATCAAAATGCTTGCAGAGGGAAGCCCTGCAGTGTGTGTGGTCCGGATGCAGAGCCCAGCAGGACGGGTTCCAGCCTCAGCAGGTCTCTAAGAGGGATGCCCAGCTGGCTGCTACGTGCCAGCAAATCCCCGAGTGAGCTGCAGCCTGCAATGAGAGAAGACAGAGCATTAGACGATTTTGACGTCACAGTCTGGAGTCGTTCTGTTTGAATCAGAGAACTTGGGGTTGTACTAGTTTCACAGTAAAATGTCCCCTGCGACTTATTATTATTGCATATAACATTATTATATCATACTGACGTAAGCAGCATTTTGCTGTTCTAGCTGGTTGAGTATAGGAGTGAGACTTTTAAGCTGTAGTAAGTTACATTCCTGTTGCTGTGTATGAACAGTATATTGAGTGTTTACATGCAAATATAAGTGTAGACAGGTGAAGCTGTCCAGTTCAGTGTGAACATGTCTTACCCTCCAGCTGTGTGTGTGTGTTCCTGAGACAGGGGATGGAGCGGTACACCAGGAAGCAGGCCAATGCGGTGGACTGGGCGTCCTTAGGGAGGGCCTCGCCCCTCATGTAGGACCTCAACACTGAGCTGTTGTCTAGGTGAGAAAACACACACACACACACGGCATACATGTTTTTTAATTCTTTTTTGTATAACAGGTGTACCTGTTGTTTCTGATTGACCAAAAGAAAACAGACAGCGTAGTGCAAGATTCAAAAACATTTGATCAAATGTGTGTTGCCAAACCTGTTTCTTAATCACAAGCCACAAGATAATTTGAGGAACAATGGCTCTCATTTATGAAACAGTTACATGGAGAGATTTAGTCAGTGACATGCTATATATGTGTGATTTAAGAAAAAAATTGAGATTAATTTTTTGTAAGAACAAAATGCACTAGTAGTCCAGACAGATCTTTCTGCAGACCGCTGTCCAGTATCATCCTCCCTCACACAAAGTATTTAATTAATTTCAAAGAATTCCATCATCATCATCATCTGGAAATCTGCATGACCTCAAGTATATTTCAGTGTACAAACACTGTAGCACTGACTTCTGAGAAAGAAAAATGGCACTGAGAGCAGATGAGTAGAAACAAGAATCATAAAAAAATAACAAGCATAGATGCAGACACATATTTCATTCATGGGTGAGTTCCAGAGAACAGCAACATTCCTGATGTTTGAGGTCAAGTTAGTTTGGTTTGCCTGTGAAACATATGCCAGAGCCAATAGGCTTCATGAAACACAGAAGCAAAGGCATGTTAGAACCATTTACATGATCACAGCCTCTTCCAAATACTTCACCTGTTTCCCACGCCCTCTCACTGTACATTTGTGTGTGTGTCTGCACGTAGGTGATGGAATGTGTGCTTGAGTATATGCACACTGTTTTATTTCTAAACTAAGAAATGACTGTGCTACACCCTGTACAGAAAAAAAAACAAGCTGAAACACATTCAGCATGTGAAAGCTCAACCAGTGACACTGCTGTTCAACAGAGCCAAACATTTTTTAAAGTAAATTAACTATGTAAAGTAATGCTCAGAGTTTCCTGTTTGGTCATTGTATTTATGTAGTTCCATTTATTGTAATGGAGTGCAGAAGTTCTGGCTGTCAGAAAGTTTGCAGTGGAAAGAGCATTGGACATATTTGTTAATCATTGTTGTTCTATATTTTTATATTGTCAATTTATAGATTGATGTACAAAATATTCTCTTCCGTTGCAATATGGCTGCAGAACACAAACCACAGTATTGCACAAGTAAACATCTGCCACATTGTTTCTTTCTCTGTATTATTTTTCTCTGTTCTTTTATTATTCTTATACAACTTGCATTTGTTTATTCCATATTTATGTATTTCTACATTTATTTATGTCAGCTGTGTGTTTGTCTACACATAGCACCTTATCACAAAAGCAAATTCCTCATATGTGTAAAACACTACTTGGCAATAAAGCTCCTTGTGATTATGATTTGCTAGATGTGTGTTATAGAAAATGAAGAGATTCCAGATTCTCTTATTCAGCATTCTTCACGCTGTTTTCACTCTGATCAATCTCTTTCGGCATCAGAAAGTTTTCATCTGTAGTAACATTTTTGAGGCAGCGCATATTAACCATAGCGTAGCCTACTGTGTAGCTACCGAGCTTCCACATGTATCCATCATCCCTCTTGCCCCTCCTCACCTTTGAGCCAGCTGTCCAGTGCTACATCCACCATGTTCTTCATGACGGGCAGAAACTCGGAGGGGAGCAGGGCGTCGTGACGGTTAGTAGGACCCCTCAGCAACCTGCTGTCCCACAACTCCACCACTAGTCGCATCTGCCACAGGGGGAAGGTCTGCAGCAGGTCACCCCGACGCAGAGCACTCACTGCCTGAGACACCAACGACAGCAAAGGTTAACATAACATACCACTGGCAGAGCAGATTTTTCTTTTAGTGGTGGCAGTTTTCATCAGTTAATGTTTGTGTCACATAATTCAAAACTTTAAAACCAGGCATGTTGTTCCTCTGCCAGCCAATGCAACACTCTCCTCTGTGTTGGTTCGCAAAGACATTTACATGCATCTCCACAGAGGCATAATTCCACCTTTAGTCATGTAATACTTGTATTTTGGTCTTAGTAAAAGTATGTATAAGAGAAGGTAGAGATACAATATGTTCATAGATAGTTTAGCTGGTGTAGCAACAGGTAGAGCTGACACATTACATTTCCATCAGATTCTACTGGTTTACATTTCCATATACTTTCCTGAACTAATGTTCACAGGACTAATATTGTATCTTGTAATCCACAAATTGGACAAGGTCTCCATTTTTCCAAATCATTCTGTAAATAATTTACATGTTTAAATTGATTTCCCAACTTAGAGGTAGCTGTCGGTAATGTAATTACACTACAAATGCTGAAACAGTTAAAAAGGAGGACCAATTAAAGGTTCAGCAGTATCAGCACACAACTCAGTGTATGTGTGTGTGCTTGGGTGTGTTACCTGCTCAATAGCTATATACGTGGGAAGCATCTCTGGACATTCCTGTGTCACACATTCATACAGCATGGCCGAGAACAACACTAGAGTATCCTGTCTCTGCAAACACAATACAAACAGAGTGACTGAGTGAGCATGGATTACATAAATTCTCTCTAAAAAGACAGTCTGACAATATCTAGGTGGGTCAATGACAAAGCTCAAATGCCCAAGTTCATTAAGGTTCGTTTAGCAGCTACATTTTTTTAGTTATTTGAATGATTTAGTAAATACTATATTCTGCTGCTTGTTTTGGTGTGTTACAGTTTAAAGGTCTTGATTAGAATTAATTTTCTTTTTTCAAATTCATGTCTCTATAGTTAGCGTTCTGGTATTGAGGACGCCTGTAGTTAAATTTGTAAACATTTTGCACTTCTCCATTTGAGTATGTAGTCTTAGCCAGACGCATACGTTCTGATACATTTGCATTCAAGCATCCTGATTACATTTTTTCCCTAATAGACTTCTTATTTCATGTTGTAAACACACTGTGTGCACAAGCAAGTCCACTTAATTTTGTCGTTTTAACAGGGTTCCTGGAAACAAATTTAATTGACTTTTGAAATGACTTGGGAGGTCTTGCAAATGAAATGAAAATTGCCATGTCATTAAATTAAATTATACGTTATGCTACAAAATGACAATTTTTCAAGCTGAATCCAGTGACCTCTGTGAAATCCAAGTAATTAACCCAAAGCTGTGATGAAGTTTTCTACTAAGAAAATAGGAGTCAAGTGATTAAGCAGATTGAGCATTGGCCATGAAAATCTATACAATGTATTTTAACTCTTTAAATTCCCCTGTGTATGGCATAGGCTGTACATAGAAAGTGGCCTTGTGTGTCAAGAGAATAAAATCTGCCACTTCTGTATTTGTGTTTTTCTCTTTCCTATTCTCGCTGGTCTGAAATTATCAATACTTTAATAAAAGTCTCATGACGGTGGGTTGTTTGCTAATGCTGCAAGCCATATCCGCATAGTCCTGATAAAACTTATTAGCTGACTGTTAAACTCCTAGTAAATAATTACTAGATGTTTGGTATTTAGTCATGAATTTTTAAAGTGGCACACTCGAGTTATTTAGTTTTGCACTTCAATAGCATTTGGGGGAAACACAAGGTTTTTTTAAAGAATATAATCAGAATCAGAGCAGAGGCAGAGATATCCTGACTTTATCAATTATTTGTCAAAATTAAAGCTTGATATTACATTTCCCATAATGCAATTCAAAAACACCTTTCATTAGACCCCTCCTTGCCTCCTAAAAGCCCATAGCTTTCAAATTTAAGTCTCATGCCCAAGCTGAGATGAAAAATAATATTTTATAGACTTTAAAAGGCTTCCTCCAGAGCCACAAAAGACATAACACAACTTGGTGGACTGTTTGTGTCAATTCAGAGCAGTGCCCCTTTATGTTTATAGAGAAAAACAAGTGGCACTTCAGAGAATCTGTTTTTGGCATTTTTAGTCATAGTTTGTAAGTTGAATGCCTTTCTCACAAGATTTTTATCAAGACCACAGAGAGCTGAACCTTGGGAATTTTCTAGCCAGACACATTTCCCACAATCAGACAATCAATCTATCTATTACATAAATGTATAAAAACACAGACAGAAAGTCTGGTAAATACTTCATTTGATTTTACTTTTAATTCATCTCTACTGAAAGACAATGTGGTTATTTGGAGTCTTAATCACAGTATACATTGGTTGTATTTATCACAAAAACATTCAGTGTGATTGCATGCATACTGATAATCTAATGTTATTCAAGAAAGCTGATATAATTTAATTTAAGCCAGGATAATCTCCTCATGCTCCTCTTCCTCTTTGTTGTTTCGGCTGGCTTTTTGTCTAAATGTATCAATACTGTGCTTTTTCACATATTTGTCGGGAGATATGAGGATGTGTATAAACACACTGTCCTGAAGAAGACCTGATTTAGGATATGCAATATTAGCAGGAAGGATTTTATTTATATTTTGTTTTGACAAAAACACCAAAACACGTCAGGGTGTTTTCCCAGCTGGCTAGGAGGAAAGCGCTTGGAGCCGAGTTTCAACAGAGCAGAGAGTTTCTGACAGTGATAGCCAGATCAACCGCTCACTAACTCAAAAAATAATGAGAAAAGTGTGAGTTAGCGCTCAATTTCCATTGTGGTCCTGATAAAATGTGAACTTTTCATGACTTTCCATTAGTCAAGAGCACCTCCAGGAGCTAAAGAATTGACTCCCTCCTGGTTTGTTAATGTTATTTTACAAAAAGGAGAGAACAATTATGTTTCCGCAATTTAGGACTGAAGCAAACCCATATAATACAACTGACATGTGAATCAGGCTATAAAATTTGTGTAATCTACATAGTAAAATTCCCTGATACTTGCAGACTTGCTGAGAAACTTTACCAAAATCCTCAGTCTTTTTCTGTCCATAATAAACTTGTTGTTGTTGCTATTCTAGAAATCTCAGAACAAGAGGAACCAATAGCATATTTCCTACTTGTTCTATTACTACCAATTTCTTCATGGTTTTATGTAAAAATAAAACAAAAGCAATAGCTACATTCACAATAAAACTTTTTTAATGCATCAATTGTCCCTCTTAAATTTTTATACTCGCAACTTATGTTACAGCTTGTTTTGCTAGAATGACTTCTTTTTTGATTGGCTCCGACTCGATGGTGCTAGACATAGGATTTACACACCACATAAGGCATTCCTAAAATTAGCATGGAGCACCTGATTTTGTAAATCATTACTGAGGAACTGCCTAGCAATTACTAAGAACTCAGGATGTTTTACACAGTAACTTAGGGATGGATGAAACGTGACAAGCATTACTTTTGATCGGTCATGTCAGTAAAATGACTGCACGGGCATGCAAATAAGAAGCAAAACTGGCCTCAGAGTGCACCTACATCTACTTCTGTGTGGTGTAACTCACTTGCTTCATTCCTTCAGAGGTTTTACAGAAGTACTCGGCAAATGAGACCAAGGCAGGCTCTGAGGTGAATGTAGAGATGGCTTCAGGCTGCAGAAACACATGAGGAAATTGTACAATTATTTACCAGAATCAACACATAACGGAAGTATAGAGAAACAGGAAAGGACACAAACGACAGTCAAGGAAAAGGAAGAACAAATCCAAAGTTGGAGGGATGAATTAAAGAACAGGGTGCAAGGAGGTACAATCAAGAGAAGGAAAAAATGAAGAAAAGATGAATGCTTCAGAGGAAAAGTTGAAGGGGAGGAAGGACAGTGAGGACGAGTGGAATAAACAACGTGTGTTATTTTTTCCCCTCAGGACCTGCAGGTGTATTGACAGCGTACACTGAGGCCATCAGGGAACCAGTAATAGTCTGTCAACCACACAGCTGCCTGCTGAACATGTAGTGACAATCTGCCAAGACTGGACACGACCAGCCAGGAAGGAGGTCAATTTACTTCCACTTCTATTTATAACCTATTATCTGTGCACACTTTTCTTAAAAAGAGTTGGTCTGTTTCAAACCCAGTTATTAAAGGAAATGTTATTAAAGGCAAAATCCAAATTAAGTATCATTAAATGAGTGATATACACTCACCGGCCAGTTCATTAGTTACACCTGTTCGATTGCTTTTTAACACAAATAGCTAATAAACCATTCACATGGCAACAACTCAATGCATCTAGGCATGTGAATGTGGTCAACAAGGTGTACCCAAGAAAGTGGCCCGTGAAAGTACACTGCAATTTTGGGTCTATTTATTAAGAAGTCAGGACATTTCCAGCAGCTAAGAAGTACTTCACAGCTGCAGAAAATTTTTCAGTGATCCTCAACAACCACAGTAAATGTCACATTTTGGGTGTTCAACCATGATAATGCCAGAACTACCATTGTTGAAAAGGCAGACACAAATGTCTACACTTACAGAACAAAACCCAGTGTGAATAATGAAGCCCCAACTGAGGCTAGATCACAGACGATACATTTTATATCCCCACTAACCTCCTAACATCTTACTGCCTCTTTTCTGAGGTTGATAAAATGTATTCTGAATTATGTATTCTGACATTGTTTAAACCAAACCATTCATCGGTTCAGTCTGTATATATTTGGCCTTGTTACCCAGATCCCTCATGTCTTACCTTGAAGGCTCTGACTCCAGAGTTGCGGTGGTTGACAGTAGAGGCCAGCAGGCTCCTCCAGCCTTGAGGGTCGTCTTTGTAAGGAAGCTGGCCAGCCCGTAGTTTTACATACAACACCCCATCTCTGGACAGGATGGACCTGCAGGAAATGTATAGAAAGACTGTCCTTTAAATCAGTTGACCAAATCAATACATGAGACAAGAGGTCAAAAGGTCGTGCCTAATCATTTTCACACACTGTGAAGTTAGCGATTTCACTGGAGTGATTGCCTTGAAAAACCTTGAGGTTTTCCAGTAATTTCCCTCTGTACCTACTTTAGATGCTGTGTTTCTTTGCTGAGGTCTACCGACAGTTCCCAGTATCGTGGCCCCTTCACCTTAATCTACAATAAATAAATAAACACAAATTAGACAATAAAAAGGATTAAGATATCAGGGTGTGGTTGACTTTACTACAAATACGTGGGTGGCATTAATATTTTGTGCATTTACCAATACTCCACACCCACATGACTTATCTAAGCTTAGCTTAATTATAATCCTCAGCAAAGAGGGAGCTGAACTCTGAACAATCTAGTTTGGACTATAAGTCCAGAAGCTGTCAAGTGTTGCTCATAGGCTTTACCCGTTTGAGAAGGTGCAGCTCTGGAAGCATAGTGGGAGCCATCAATTCTACGGTCGTCTCATCGTACCACTTGGTCTCCTGAAACAACAAGAAATTACATCATTACAATATAAACAAGAACAAGTATGCACTGTTTCACACACTCGAAGTGTGCTGATACTAGTATATCTACATTGTTATATGAGTAACACTCTGGGTAGCGCTCATTTAGCAATAAACAGCTTCCTGTACTCACATATAATGTTATATATGTAGGCATTCCCAAATATTCATACACTCATACAGCATTTAAAGTGTGTGCGAATGCTTTTTCTCACACAAGGAGTGACGTAATGACTGATTATGTTCAGTGTCAAGCTGAGCTGTGAATTAAAATGAATAGAAGAATGCAGTCAAATGAGATTCTCACTGTGGACAACAACCTATACCTTTAATCTTCTCACCATCCTTCATATGTGGAAATACTGAAATATCTGTAGCACTAAAATCTTTAGTGCCTTAGCTTTTCCAGGAAACTGGACTGCAGCTTATTCAATTTCCTCCACGAATTGTCCAGGTGATCTCAAATTTGTCTTTGTAAACTTCCCTTCAAAAGGCATCTTGCATCTATAAACCTCTTCCACCTACTTTACAACTGGATGTGCACACTTCTAAATAGGTCACACGGCCTATTTTAGCTCACAGCTACAGTGGCCTACACTGACTCCTTGCTAAATAAGTAAGGCCAGAAATCTAAACTAAAATACTAAACAACAACAAAGCAGGACCACAAGACTGTAGAAACACTAGAGAACAAAGTAAGACTTCTCAACTAGCCACATCTATAGAGAGCAGCAACAAAACCTCACAGAGGGAGATTTAGAAATTACCGCTCCTGTAATTCAGTAGCTATTTACTGCATCTCTAAAGACACAACTACAGTATTGTAACAATAGCTGTCGCCTGTACATGTTTAAAAAAGCTGGGGCACTCCAGATAGACGGGAAGAAAATAATAGCTGAGGAAATATGGAACACTAGAAAAACATCTACAATTATTCGCATGTAAGCATCTTATTTCTTGGTTAAACATTATAATGGATGGTTGCTGTTTTTTTAAATGTGCCTCTAAAAATGGAAATGGGCATCAGGATCAGCTGCCAGTATGTTTGCTTCCTGCTTCACATGAGTGCACATGATGAAAATGACACAAGTGTGGCTAATATGAATGGACACACTGTAGTCTTGTGCAAGGTCACGCAACACCGGAAGTCTGAGTCCCTGTGGGCAGCACCAGTGCGTCGAGACATACAGCTGATGTAAAATTATGTGGGTAAAATAATTTTTTATAGCCTTTGGAGAACTGAAGGAAGGCGGTTTGCTAACCTACAAGATTAATGAGTTAAATTATTACTAGGGGTGTTAACACAAAAACTACTAAAAAGTAGAAAAATTAATAGTGGAAACAGAAAACAGGTTTATATGTGGAAAAATACAGAGTAAAGTTACACTGGGCCATATTGCATGGTTTACTTTTAAAACTGGAGGTTGTGTAGACAATGGGAGGAAGCCCAGAAGAATGAAATTGTATGAAATGTCTGATAAAATGTGACAAAAGCTATTGACAAAAACTTGAAGGTTTCCCACGTCCCAATTGCATGAACTTTTAAGATGTTCTCTTTCTTCATTTTAAGAAGGAGGGAATAGTTTTTCCTATCTGTTCAGAGTCATTTATCTGTGCATATCCAAATCATAATGTACTACTCACTACCTTAAATGTTCAGTGTGCAATATTTTTGAGGATCTATCAACAGAAATGAAATATAAGATCCATAATTATGTTTTCAGTTGTGTGTAAAGACCTTACATAATAAACTATTCTGTTTTTTAGTGCCTTAGAATGAGCCATTTATGTCTCCATAACCACGGGTCCCCCCTTCCATGGACATCGCCACATTGCATCATCATGTTTCTACAGTGCTGAAAACGGACAAACAGTGCCACAGAGGACTTGATTGCTCTGCTATTGGTTATTTATTTATGTTTTTTGCCGCTATTAAAGCACCATAATCTGGCAGCAGGTCAGATCTTACTGTTGGTGGGTATTGTTGGTGTGCTGTAGCATCTGAGTTCATAACTCTCACTGAATCATTTCATTTTAAACAGCATGTTTCTGGTCCCACACATATAAAGGGCCATACTTTGGACCTTGTTTTCTCTTTAGGCCTGAACATTGACCAATTGAGTGTTATGGACATTAATGTTAGTGACCACAGCTGCATACTTTTTAACCTGTCATTTAATATTGATTGCCCTCCATGTACACCTATGCTGCAAAGACGCATAATTAACCAAACCACAGGTGAAAATTTTCGGAGGCATTTGACCCTAGTTCTTTTATTGGGTGTAGTGACGTTGATTTATTTCTTCAGTCTTTTGATAGCCATTGTTTGTCTATTTTAAATAAGGTTGCACCTCTGAAATATAAAAGCACATCCCCTAAGAATCCGTGCCCTTGGTTGAATGAAGAAATAATGTCTTTCAGGAGAAAGTGCCGTAAAGTTGAACGTTTGTGGAAATCAACTAGTCTGGAAGTACATAGACTGCATTTGAAAGAGCTTATCACAGTGCTTAATGCTATGATAAAACAGGCCAGGTCAGTTTATTTTTCAAATCTTGTAACCCTGAACAAGAAAAATCCTAAAGTCCTGTTTGATACAATATCTAAGATTGTCTCTCCTCCTGTCTCCCAAGTGCCTGTGCACTCAAAGTCTGACTGTAATAGGTTTTTACAGGTTTTTGTAAATAAGGTGCAAGATATTAGAGCTACTATAAATCCATCTCTTGAGTCCATATCTGGTGGTTTAGCTGCCTCATACTCTTGGGATACTTTTTCACCTGTCAATGGAGAGGATATTAAGGGCTTATTAAGCAAAGTTAAACCATCTTCAAGCCCGCTTGATGCATTGCCGACTTCGTTGCTGTTAAAAGTGTTTGATTTGGTTGGTCCATATGTTGTTAGACTGATTAACCTTTCCCTTTTATCTGGTTCTGTGCCTATCAATTTTAAACAAGCAGTTGTCAGCCCCATACTAAAGAAACCAAATTTGGATTCTTTTGAACCGACTAATTGTAGGCCTATATCTAAACTGCCCTTTCTATCTAAAATTCTTGAGAAAGTGGTGGCGGGGCAGCTGACTTCATTTCTAGAAGGAAAAAAATGTTTATGATGTATTTCAGTCAGGTTTTCGAAAATTCCATTCTACTGAGACTGCTCTTCTAAAGGTATCAAGTGACATTTTGATGGCTGCTGATTCTGGTCAATACACTGTGCTAATTTTACTTGACTTATCATCAGCATTTGATACATTGGATCATGGAGTACTGATAAATGCGTCTACGTAATGAATTGGGTTTTTCTGGGTCTGTTCTAAAATGGTTCACTTCATACTTGAGTGATAGATCATTTTGTGTGTCCGTAAACAACATCGTGTCTGACATGACTCCGCTTCCATATGGAGTTCCTCAGGGTTCGATTTTAGGTCCAATTTTGTTTTTATTGTATATTAGCCCCTTGGTGAATTAATTAGTAATTTTCATAATGTGTCCTATCACTTTTATGCTGATGACATTCAGCTGTATTGCTCCTTCAATGAGTCAGAATTAGGTAAATTAACTGATTTATTGGAATGCGTGTCATGCATTAAGACCTGGTTATACAATAATTATTTACAACTAAATACAAAAAAGACTGAAACATTAATCATAGCTCCAGAACAAAACTACCCCAAATTAAACAACACCTCTGTTCCTTGGACTCGTCCTTCCAGATGAGTCTTAGAAACCTGGGTGTTTTGTTCGACCAATCTATGTCTCTGGATGGTCATTCTAGACAGCTGGTCAGAAATTGTTTTTTTTCCACTTGAGAAATATCTCTAAACTGAGATCTATTTTACCTAAAGCTACCATGGAATTGATTATTCACTCTTTTATCTCTTCACGGCTTGATTATTGTAACTCTCTTTTTACCTGTTTTAACAAATCTTCTCTGAACCGTCTTCAATTGGTGCAAAAGCGCTGCAGCCAGGCTAATTACAGGAACTAACAGAGCGGCTCACATTACTCCAATCTTATTTAATCTTCACTGGCTTCCAGTAAAATATAGAATTGAGTTTAAAATTTTAGTCTTAACTTTTAGAGCACTACATGGACAGACCCCCCATTATATCACCGACATGCTGACCCCATATTCTTCCGGCCGCACTCTTCGTTCTTCAGGTGAAAACCTCCTGATGGTCCCCAAAACACGCCTAAAAACCCGGGGAGACCGCTCATTTTATGCAGTAGCTCCCAAACTATGGAATGCCCTGCCCTCGATGGATTAGCGTGTGGCCGATTCTGTTGATTCTTTTAAAAAACAGCTAAAGACAGCACTTTTTAGACAAGCTTTCAGTTGACTGAGCTTTCTGTCTGTATGTTTTTATTTATTTTATTTTATTTCTGTATGATGTGTCTAAATTGTTATCATTTTTGTTAAACTTGTTATGTAAAGCACTTTGTGATTTTATCTGTGATAGGTGCTATATAAATAAAATTTTACTTACTTTACTTTTTTACTTACTTTTGCCAATGGTCCATAATCACAGAGAGAATAAACATGTTTCCCATGTCAGTGTTTGTATAAACTTTGTATAATGTTTGGTTTATAATGGACTGTGGTGCAGAAACAGTGACTTTGTTTCACACTCTTGGCTTACATTTTCTATGATATCTGTCAGTGGCCAAGTCACAATAACATTTGGTTTTACTGAATAATTAAGTAAATATAATAGTAAATATAATTTCTTAATAAATATACCCAAAGAACCATCATTTCTTGACTGGACACTCTCTACTGTCTCAGAAGAGACACATTTTGTGCTGTGTCAACCACCGTAGCTGTCCTACGCGCTTTGAAAGGTTAGGGGGCAGTGGTAGACTGGACAGATGGTTACAATTCACAACCCTCACCACTAGATGCCACTAAATCTTAAACACTGAACTTACAAAATGCATTCTAAATGATTCTCGCTACCTGTCAAACCAGACTGCATCTATCTTGATTTTAATTAAGAAAACCACCTTCAAGTAAACCCAGCTTTTTACAATAAGAAAGTTTAATAATGTCTTCCAGAACCTAAAACAAATGATTTGAAAGACACAGATTGACACAGCGCTTCCTCATTTTGGAGCCTTTTCAAAAATGTATCAAGAGCTGCATTCAGATTTTACGCAGATGATATCATTTTGTACTGCTCAGCCCTTTCACTAGTACAAACACTGCAATCTGCCTTTGATGTTGTTCAGTCCCATTAAACTCAAATTATGTTAAATGTAGACAAATACATGCTATTTTCAAATGTTAACACTTAACATCTAATCTTCCTACAATCTAAACTGCCCAGGAAACTGAAATAGTATCCATGTAAGTATTTAGGTTTTATTATTGATCATAACTTGTCATTCAAATCCCACATTACAAACCTCATTTCCAAGATGAATCTTAAATCAAATTTCTTATATAGGAATAAATCCCGTTGTTTCCCTCTAGACTTGGAAACACCTGCAGTCGGTATGCTGCTGCTGGCCATCTCTCTATGTCTGCAGGCACTCACAGTGGTTGGTTTTTAGATACATATCCGCCTAGGCTGCTTTCTTCTAATCTATGTACATACATGTGTAAAAAACTATATCAATATAGCCTGCACTCTCACAATAGTCCCCAGAATGGAGAGAGGCATAACATATTAGGTATGGAATTAATATGCAGATGCTTGTGTTCGGAATGGGGCCAAACATATACATGGATATGAGTTTTTGAGCTTCGACAAAACATTTTCTGCAGTGGTAGGAAGTTGCATATTCTTAAACTAATTCTAAAAAAAGAGTGAACTTCATTTTCTGGCAGCAAGTGGAGAGCTGGTGTTATCATGGTTCAATGGTGTGAGCAAGTTGCACAAATTACACCTCAAGTTCGAGGAAGCGGTCCAGCTGGCAAAAATGCTGACGAAAAGCAGAATGTGCTAGTTTGGTGGACAGGTGCATTTTTTGTGCCTCACAATGAAATAAAAACACACATATTGTGTTTGACAACTTGTTTTAGGATGTGTGCGTTTGCATGTAAAGTAGCTTCTTAAGAGGAAGTGCCGAAATGAAGAATTTTACAAGTACACGTGACAGAAATAAAACGAGAGCGAGAGAGAGGAAGAAAGTGCATGCTAAGAGACAGATAGATTGCACTTAAGAGTTTTGTGGCATTTCATTCTATAACATTAATCAGATTGACCATTAACATGAAAATGTATGGCTAAAGGGCACATTTTCAGTGTTGTCTGACCACCATGTTTTGCCAGGGTGAATCAATAAAACATAGCAATAGCAATAAATGTAGGTAGGAAAAACCACTAATCAATTAATCATCTGAGTTTTCCCTGCTAACACCCTTCATGACACCATTTTAAAGACAAACTAGAAAAATCCATCTCTACACTGAAGCAGTGTTGATCAAAAGTCTGAAAAGTGTCTGAAGCAGCGACTAGTGCCTTGTGCAAGGGAAGGGTGGCTCATGGAGGAGTTTCTCCTTTATTCACAGGTTTGTGGCTTCCTGTATCAGCCTGAGCAACCTTAATGAACTTACCTTGTAGGTGACCTCTAAGAGGGCGTAGCAGGGCTTCAGGGAGTCCACGTCCACAGGGACCAGCAGGCGTGGCTCTGCAGCCAGCACGGCCAGGTGCCGCAGGGCCTGCAGGTGGTAGCTGCAGCAATAAGAGCACCATCAACACATAATCAGTTTCTGATTACAGTAGAATATGAAAGGGATGGACAGATCCAGTATACTGTCTTTGAATAAAATTAAGATATTTTCTTGTATTAATGAAGCTCCTCTTTTATTAAACATACAGATAAACTACATTCCATCGCAGTTGTGGCCCTGCGATAGACTGGCGACCTGTCCAGGGTGTACCCCGCCTTTCGCCCAATGTCAGCTGGGATAGGCTCCAGCCCCCCCGCGACCCTGTACGCAGGATGAGCGGTTGACGATGGACGGATGGATGGATGGGTGGATGGACAGATAAACTGCTTGTAAAACCTGATGAATTCATAAATCATTTTACTCACTTTATTTTATTTATCGATGTCAGTTCAAATGATGTTTTTGTTAATTACACAGGAGCACAATACAATCCATAACTGTTAGCCTGCATATAATCTTGAACCCACAATCCACTTTAAGGTTTTTCATTAATCTAGTTTCAATGGAGCTGTAAGGAGTTTTAATGTCCCATGTGTTGTTTTAGAGGCATATCTGCCCTGACAGGAATTACATTTTTGTTGAGAAAAAAAATTGTTTCTTATTTAACATTTTTCAATAAATCAATATCAGCACAAAATGATGATTTCAATATAGATTGTTTTTTTTCCATTGGACAGAAAATAAATGTCATATGATTACCGATACAAGCTAACACTGCTAGTTGGGATGTGTGCATTTAAAAAGGTGCTATCAAGTTGTAATTACAAATAATTTGAGGTGTTGCTCTAAATTGCAAGGTCCAGCATGAAGGACAGGGTCCACAATGTTCTCATATCTCCACCTTCTAGGAGTCTTTGGATCATTGCATGCAACAAACATCACCCACTCAGCACCAAACATAGACAAAAATTTATCTCACAAAGCGTGTGTGTGCGTATGTGTGCGCCGGCCTCACCGGTTGTCAGTACTGTGAGCAGGGAAGTGGGGGTACAGGGCACACAGCAGAGCAGCGATGGCTGAATTGGAGGTGCTCAGGGTGTACCTAACATAAGACAACATCAAACAACATCACAAATACCAAAAAGACATTCCTCTCTCTCTCTCTCTCTCTCTCATACACACACAATTTAACTCTTACCACTTGTCATAAGCAACAGCAAAGTGTGCACTAAAATGGCCCGCTTGTTGTAATAGTTAGTCAAAAAATAGGTGATAGCTATGTGAGGTAAACCTGGGCAGCATAAAATGACAAAATGACAAAATGACAGCATTCATGATCACAATAAATGCAGGAATGTCATTGTCACTCTGTACTTGTGCAAAACACAAAGCACTGTCAATACTGCACAAGTTTTGATAGACGCAATGCTCTAAATGAAACACTTTTTAGAAAACCCTCTCTATTAGTGAAAGCAGGTGTGTGTTGTTATCTGGTTAACGTCATCACAGGCCACAACAGAGCCTCTTAAACATAATAGTTGGCAGTAAGTGTGTACTTTGACTAATGGAGTCATTACCATAAAGTCAGGTCAGACATAAAGGCTGCTTGTACATGGAAGGTTACTTGTCAGAGTACTTATTAAGGGTCAACTGAGGTAAAGGATGTTGCTCTTCAATTAAATGGCTGCTTGAGGCATGTTTAGCATAGCATGTTTAAAAGGCTTAACCACATTGAACATTACATTCTTATCCCACACGGCTATAATTCAAACAACCTAAAACAGAGACGCAAAGTCTGGTAAGGTGATGATAAACAGGCATATTTTAGAGCAATGACTAACAAATAAGAAATGTATTGGTTTGTAATAGCTAGCAAAATTCGCATTCACCAGTTGTTTCAAATTGTTTAAGGCTGAGGACAGAACACCTGACTAAATTCCAAATTCACTCTAAATTCTAGGATTTAAAGCAAATATAGGGAAAATTAACTGTAAAAGTTTTACAGGTAAAATGCCAAACCTTACCTGGTTCCAGCTTCTCAATTTTCAAAATTTGTTGCTTTTCATTGTCTTCTGTGATAATACACTGAATATCTTTAAGTTTTTGACTATTAGTATGATAGTGATAAAACAAGCACTTTGAATTGTCTTGGCAAGCGTAAGGGACAGTTGTGCAAACGTTATGTAGATCTCATAGCAACAAATTGAGAAAATCGTTAGGTGCAGACAGACAACAGGATGATTAAAAAAGGTATAAGAAAGAAAAATATACATTTCTGTTACATCTCTAGCTCTACTGTACTCTCTTCACCAAATATGGTTAAATCTGTCTTACTCCTGCGATAAAGCACCTTGGTCAAACTGTGAGGCTTCAACTGTCACATCTTTACAACCAATAACCCACATATCACAGATTTTTCTTGACCATTAAATAAAATCTGTAACTTTGTGACTAACAGCAACATTAGAAACAGTAACTTCATGCTTTGGGAGTTAGGTCCGCAACTGCTAAAACAACAGGACGACGTGGCCGTTAAAAGGAGGATTGCACGCCAACAGTTCTTCTGAGTCACTTTCCTTTTATGCTGTGCTCGACATTTTCAACTCCTGATGTATGAACTTCCAGTACGTGCAGCAAAAAATAAAACTTGTAGTTTTTTTAACTATTGTTTGCCACTACCCAAAAAGATGTGTTGTGCTTTATTAATCCCTGTGGGGAAGTTTGTCTTCTACATCTGACCAAGGACAACTATTTTAGGATCAGTGGGCAGCGTTCAGGGACAAACGGCAGTTCTGAGGCTAGCGTTTTGGTCAGGAGCAATGGCAGGAAACCCGCGCAACCATGGGAAGCACATGCAAAGCCCACGTCAGCCTTTGGTATAAGCTGACACAGACCTACAGTATTTTGTAGCATTCATTAGTCTGAACGCTATACACTATGTGTGATTTTGGTTGGAAAATAATGACTTTCACTTCTGTTTCCTGCTAAAAAAACGCATTAAATGGGAAGAGAAACTGAGCGGACTGAAAGAGAGGGAAGGATGAGAAAAAGGGAGGAAAAAAATGAAAAAACCACACGAGATTAGGAGTGAGTAAAAAGCAGAGGTGGCAATATGAATGAGAAAAACTGAATGACAACGGTGTAGCAATAACGATCACAATCAACACTGAAAGAAAATGTGACTAGAAATTTTCAATGCAAAATGTGACAGACTTGAATCACAGTCTAGCAAAGGACGAGAATGAAGGAAATACAACAATGACATGGAACCAGCATTAACTTTAACTTCTGCAGACCCACGGTAACACACACACGCACGAACGATAATACACACTACTGTGAATGGCATTCAAACTGCGTCCCAGCAGCTGCAAGGGCTTTCAGCTGGCAAATCTAAAATAAACCACGATACGAGTAAAATCAAAAGGTTGATCTGATTATGGCTGTAGGTGGAGAAACATTTGCAACATGTAATGACAGAGTGGGAGCCTTTTTTCTCTTGAAAATACAGGCCAAGGTCAGTGGTTGAAGGGAACCTGGTTTGTTTGTGCGTGTTGTGTGTGTGTGTGTGTGTGTGTGTGTATATAAATGTCATTCATTATGCACAAGACGGCACTCAAAACAGTTTGTGTGGCTAACCCACACACCATGTGTGTGTAGTGTACATGGCATACCTGGTCCTCCTTCCCAGAAACAAATAGTGTGTGTGTGTGTGTGTGTGTGTGTGTGTGTGTGTGTGTGTGTGTGTGTGTGTGTGTGTGTGTGTGTGTGTGTGTGTGTGTGTGTGTGTGTGTGTGTGTGTGTGTCAGCAATTCCAGTGCCATATGACAGACTACGGGTAAAATCTACTTAAACTGATTAAAGAATTATGCATCCAAAGTGTGTCACTGTATATTAATTTCTACTGATTCCAGTTGTGTTTGCATGTTTTTATTATTATTATTATGTATTATTTAGAATTTTGTCTTTTTTCTTAAAAAAAATACTCAAACCAATAAAACAACTATCAAAATAGTTGATGACTTATTTAATAGTTGACAATCGATTCATGGTTGCAGCACTATAACACACTGCTTCAGATGAAACCAGATTGTCAAGGACAGTTGGATGCTCACACAGAGGCTAAGTTTAAATGGTAGAGGTTTTAAAACTACGATCACCTTCTAATCTCTCCTTGTGCATGTATTATGTGCTTGCAAGTATTTTATGTGCACACAAATCTCCTCCCCATCTGACACCCCCTCAAATGTCACTACGTTCACAGTAGCCTTGTTGGTATCTAAAGAAACAAATCTCATGAAAATACCAAAACCAACAATTAATTAATTAATCCTACTAACAAGCACCACATCTGTATTCATCTGGAGTTGAAAATAGTCCAACATCTTCTATTTAGTCCGTTTTGAGTATAGTTTACTAAAGATTACACAACCCAGCAGTTTTAGGAAATTACTGAGCCTTTTTTTCAAATTAAAGTATGTGTGATCCATGTGTAATGATTTATGTCCTCAGTAGGAACCAGTGGGTGAGTGCCACAGACAGTGTAGGTAAGTCAGAAAGTATTGTAAGACAGACCAACCCCATTTTGGTTTTGCTCTTTTCATGGGATTTGATGGCGAGAACAACCACCAACACATGTTTTCAGCAAACAACTGTTTTTTTCTGTGTGGGATTTGTGAAAAAGCATGTGTTCAGTCAGTTTCCTGTTTACATTTTTGTAACAAACATGTTTTTTTCTTGTCTGACAAACAATAATTTACAATGATATAAAACAGATAAAAACTTGTAAATTCTTGTATGTGGAAGTACTTTAATTATTAGTTTTTCTTTATACTTTTAGGAGTTCAGGGCCTTGCTCAGGGGGCACCTTTGAGAGTGGTCTGTGCCGGACTCAAACCAGCAACCTTCCCAAGCAAAGTCCCCAACCCAATAGATTGATCAATTAACCTAAGCTAACGTACTTGCTGTGTTACTGTTCACTCTATACCATGGTTTTTGTCATGGTATTGGTTACACCAACTTTAATCTTCTCAGCACCAATTTAATGGTTTTGACCCTAAATATAGTGGTTAAAAGGCTGCTCTGGAAAAAGGTCCTCACTGTAGTGCCTGTACAAAAAAGCTGCCCGATTTGGAGAAAAAGTCATATTGTGATTATTGTGGACAATACTGCAATTTGCGACTCGATTGTAAATGAACAAATGGTAGGATGAGTCTACTTGCTTGATTATCAAGGAAAATGTATAAAATACTGACATTTTGAAATGCGTATTTCTCAACATGAACAAAGTTAAACAATAAACAGTATTTATAACAATAACAAGTAAAACAGATGTAAAACAGAACAAGGGGAGTGTGTTGCTCTACAGAGGGGGCAGCTAGAAGCAGCATATATTGGCACATTAGCATCCTGACTCTGGCTAAATCTTTGTCTGTCCACTGCAGACACACTATCCACAACCTGGAGGAGGAACTGTACATGAGTGTATTCGTATAATATTATAACATCAAGTAAAGAGTATAGTGTTCAGTTAAAAGTACACTGTTAGTAGCCTATAATAATAATATATTAATTACAATATTCATTATAATTTCATATAATAGTATACTATTATAATAATAGTTGAATATTAAATCCAGTTACAGCTGTTTAATTTCTGTGGGTTGTTTTTATTTATTTAATCCTTGTGCAAGAAAAATGATATTGGTCTCTAATTTATTTATGCTACGTACTAATTTGTCAATAATCATATTGTATAACATTTAAAGGTTTGCTGTAGGATTTTTTTTTTATTGGATTCTCGCTCCATCCAGGCTGTGATTGGTCGGTTGACGAAAAGTGACTGACAAGCAGGTCGGTTTTATGAAAAGTTGAACATGTTGAACAACAAAAGGCACTGATACAGCTAAAGTTGAATGGTCAGCTAGCTAAACCAAAACCCTCCTCATCTTCTCCCTTATTTCTTCTGTCCTACTGCTTCAGCTGCTGACAATGTCTCTCCGTCTCTGTCAGAGAGCGACTGCAGCACCACCATTTCTCTTGTGCTTCTGTGGCGAGTCCGACTAAGTTTTGAATGATTAGTGGCGGGGTAGGGAGGGGGTTACGGTAGGTTGTTGTCTTAAAAGTTACTGCCACACTGCTTACGAATAATTCTTCTGATTGCACATAGGCCTATTTGTTTTTAGAGGCACATGCGAGAGCCTGGTGTGAGCATAGACAATGAGCAAACTGCAGCGCACACAGAGAAGAGAGTGCGTCACACACTTTGTTTTATTTAATCTCACCCGTTTTGCAGTTATGTAATCAAATATGACAACATCACGAATGTGATTAGATTAATTGTGCAGCCCTAGTATGAATGCCATGGTATGTGTTGCGGTCTCACCTGCCCCCTCCCAGGAAGAGCAAACCCAGTGCCATGTGATGAGCCATGTGGAAGCCGTAGTTCATCTCGCCGCCAGTTCGCTTGTGGAAGAAGCGACAGAGCTGCAGAACCTTCAGGTTCCCGGTGCCGGCCATCACCATGGACATAGCCAGCAGAATCATTGACAGACCGGTCTGCAGGTTGTAGTAACCCATCTGCTGGAGGAACCAGCACACATATTGACAGACAGAGAAAGAGACAGTAAGGGGAAATATAAGAAATAATTATGGAAAGTATAAGTAAACAAGGAAACGCAGCACCTTTCATGACTTTGACAATCTTGTAATTCAGATCCAGATACATATTCACATACAAACTTATACAGACACTTACAACAGCAGCTGTACCAGCGAAAGACATGATCTTCATGAAGGTCTTTGCAAACTCGTAGAGGCAGTCGAAGGCATCGGAGTTGGCAGAGCCGGCGAAGCGTAAGCCTAAGGCCAGACAGGCCCCAGCGGTGATGTAGTCTTGGGCTTGGCTGAGAGAAGCAAAAACACGGCATGAACAGCCATGGTAGTGGGACACTGTGGGGAACATAACTACCACAACTACAGAAGCTAGTGACATAAAATAATCAAGGATTATACTAAATTTCCCTGAAGAGTTACAGTATTAAAAGGTTTAATTTATATGATAAATTTAAATGCCAGTTTTTGGCTTGAAAACTCACGCCATTGTCTCCATGTTAATGTCTTCTGAAGGGTTAAAAGCCCCCCTCATGATCTGAAAACCAAACAAATGTAGAAAACAGTAACAATTTTATTGATACTTTCAATAGACAGTCATTACTGTATTGAAAACCATTGTTGTTTACTGGAAAGATATTACAAGTACAAGATTCTGTATATTAAAATTTACATATAAAAGTCCCAGACACTGTTGCAGTAACAAACATCAAATCATGTAGAATAAAATTATTTCTCCAGTGATAGTAATGACAGGCTGAAGTAATAAATTGAGCTTTGTAGAAATTGTTGAATAAATTCTGCAATTACATATTCTCTTTTGGAATTGTGTTCTGAATGTGATAAAGCGCTTCTTGTATTTATTACCATTTGGCATATTAACCAGACAGAAAAAGAGAAGTTGATGCATTTTTAACCAACTGCCACAGAATTGTTCTAAATATCACACAATTGTGACACCATGTTTACAAAGTGGCAAAATATATCCACAGGACAGCAGCTTCCCCATTTAGTTACTTTTCAGCAGATCGACATTTTGGTATTTAAGCACTGCCTTTTCCTGTTAGAGCAATGAAACACAAGCGTTACAGCTGACTAACTGGAGCTGTGTGAGGTTCACTGCCTTGCTCCTCTATGGCAGTTGTTAAGGTGCCGCTGAGGTGTTTCCGCAATGCACTTTCTTCAGATAACCTGTCAAACAATATTCAGAGGATTTTCTGCTAATGAAATACGTGACGCTCTTTTCTTGTTCATCCAGCGTGGCTATTTCTGCTCATGCTTACTAGTTACTACACATTTCTTCTTTGTTGTGCTACAGGAAAGAGCTACTAGACAGTGTGGATAATAGTAATAATAATAATTGGAAAAGCTTTGATGAGCTGGATGAAGCTGGAGTAATTATTCTCTTACAACAATCACAATCATCAGTGTACCTTTTGAAACAAATGTCTTTACATGTCATGGTGACTTGTTGCCAAGTCTGCAGCATCACAGCTCCAAATATGTCAGTTGAATGACGCTCTTGGTGTATATGTGTGTGTATTTTCTCACCTGGGGTATGTTACTCTTGACCCACTCAGTATTCGGGAGGATTTCATCCCACATGATAATACACCGAGCAAGAGTCTAAGAGGGTAGAAAGGCAAGAAGGAGAAGGAGAGAGGTGGGAGAGAGACAGGTATACCAGATTATCGCAAGATGGGAAAAATTCTCACACACACACACACACACACACACACACTTGGTGCTACACTAACCCTCAGCAGCAAAAACTCTGGCTTGATGAAATCCAGCAGGAACCAAGTGTCTGGAGGTTTTAGCCAATCAGCAATCGACCTAGTGGACAGAACCAGGAAGATATAAGTAGGTGTTAATACCCTCTTTCAACACCCTCTCAACCAATAGACATACGGCATCAGATGGACCTGGAAGAAGACAGGAACGTCTTGACCAATAGCAGAAAGCTATAAGCTGGGACTCACTGAGTGATGAGATTGGGAGGTTAGGACGCTCTGCTCGACATTCACATGAAAGAAATGGGTGAAAAGTAGTTTTATATTTATAAAACTCAGTGTCAGGATTAACGCAGTAATGTAGGATGATTCTGTACCTGTTGTACAGTTTGCTATTCATTAAAGGATATTTTGTGTCGTAAACTTGTGATAATTTGCATAAATTTGTATTGAATAAATTGAAATAAAGTGGAAAGCTGTTGAGCGATACATCAAAACCCTTTTCTAATATCTTATATCATATGTATTATATAATATGTATTTAATAATACTCAAACCTTGAGTAGTAAAGGGAATAGTACGAACATTAATCAGTAGATGCAGACATCTGACAAACATAAATACTGTACATGCCAATTATGAGTGAAACGTGATATAAATTAATAAACTTAAAAATAAATCAAAAATCTTTTAAACAGACAAGAAGATAATAATTGAGCAGAATACTTCTAGTTAGTGCTATTATTTAGAAAAAGCAGTTGTGGCAGCAAGGAAATACCCTGAATAATATCTTGCAAGGGATTTGTAAAAGTGCACCACTGCACAAAGGGGGGTAGCACCAGGTCAGCAGTGGTCCAACTAGTCAGCACATGGAAAGAACAAGGAGTAATTGATATTTTACATCTACAAAAAGAGTTTCTTGTTTGGGTCTGTGCTTAATAAGATTGTCTTTTCTCACCTGTTGTTGGTCTTGAGGTAGATCATTGCAAGGGCCAGCGTGGCCCCTGGGCACGTCACATCTACATTGATAGTGTCACCCTCCTGGAACGGCAAGTTGTAATGTTTGGAGCAAGCAAAATATTTGGTTAGCTCGCTAAACAAGTCAGCTAACTATTACTGTTGTGTTGTTAACAAATCTTAATCTAGCTTCAATATTTGTGAAACTGAGCTTGTTAAGTGTTACAGTCAACTTGATTTTAAGAGGTGTGCATGCCACTACAATTGACAGTATCTTTAAAGTTATTTTCTAATAGAAATAGAAAAATGATTGGCCCATCTACCTTGATTTGGTAGCTGGGGGACTTGTGTCTCTCCCTGCTGGCTCCAGCCTGAGCTCTGCGGTGGCCACCCACCATGTACTGATACAACTGCTCAGGGACATTCAGGTCTGTCATCCCAATCAGGTTACTGCCATGCTGCAAGGAGAGAAGGTGAAGGGAGGATGGGCAAGGGAAGGAGACAGGAGGACAATGAAAAGACAGAGGGAGAAGAAAGGGAGGAAGAATTGGGACATGAAATCAGATGCGTAAAGAGAATTTGAAGAGATAAGGGTGGGAAGAGGAAGTGGGGGGGAAATAGGACGATTGGAAAATATCAGAGATGTGGAGCAGTGGAGAGGAGGGAAGAAAAGTGCAGGTGTTTGGAGATGACGTGAGTCAGCAGATATGGGACGGAGACAGATAAAGTAATTCAAGTGGACAGAAAAGCAAGAGATAAGCAGGCAGAAAGAAGAATAATATCAGACAAAAAGCACAGGGATCACTGTAAACCTTTGTGACAACATAAGTTCTTTCTCTTTCTCAGTAAGCATGAACACAAAATATCACTAACTGTATGACAACTGGCAACACCTTTACATTAGTTTTCTTTCACAGGAGTTAGCACTTGACTTTAGTTTCTCATCCCTCAGATACCCTGAAATATACAGGGAGAAATCCAGAGGAAAACAGTACTGACAAAATATATTTTTATATTGCAAAAAAAAACCCAACCCAAATATTTAAAGTTCAACTTCATGCGGCTTTCTCTGACCAATAGTTTCCATCTGGATTCATTCTGACATGAAAAATCCAACCCACCTGGAACTTCCAAGATGTTAACACAACATTAGGATGTTTCTGCAAATGGATTCGACCAGCAGAGTGTTTATGTGTGGGACTTTTGTGTGTGACTTACCCCGAGACAAACCATGCCCAGGGCTAGTCCAGCAGCAAGTGAATATGACTCTCTGTCTGTACAGTACTCCATCTCTGGACCAGGAGGTCGACCTGAACAAGACACACAGAAGCCAAAAACAGAATTATATACTTGATTGGTCTATAAAATAGTGGAAATTCTAGTTATACAGTATATTCCCACAGTCTACTGAGATTTGAGATGAGATTTAAA
Source organism: Lepomis macrochirus (assembly GCA_024633595.2). Taxonomy (NCBI): domain Eukaryota; kingdom Metazoa; phylum Chordata; class Actinopteri; order Centrarchiformes; family Centrarchidae; genus Lepomis; species Lepomis macrochirus. The sequence continues at coordinate 11,576,469 of JALXJV020000020.1, forward strand.
ACAAGAGATGATCAAATGTCTTATTTTATTCAACCAAAAGCCAAAACCCCAGAGATATTTGGTTTACTATCATACCATGTATTAGAAACATAAGCATCAAATCATCATATTTGAGAAGCTGGAAGTTGTTAGGCATTTTTACTTTAAAAAGCAACTAAAACAATTAATTCATTATAAAAATATTTGACAATAAATTTCTTGTAAATCGACTGAATAATTGATCGACTGATTGCTGCAGCTCCATTTTTGCTGGTGCAATTGACAGGATTATTCAGCACCTCTGGTCATATTATGCTTTTTGGCTTTTTTATATACCTTTTTGTGCATGTAACAGGTTTGCAAAGTGAAAAAGCCCAAAGTCCACCCCAAAGGGAGTTCCCATCTCCCACAGAAAACACTGCCCTGAACTGCCTGAAAACAGCTTGTTTGTAGTCCAGCTTTTTCTTCTGCTTTGCTGTGACGTCACAGCAAAATAAGTGTCATAATGCTCGTCTAGCGGCTAGTCAGGCATGTCCTGAAAACACTAGTGGAAAAACACTCTCAGCTGCAGCACACAGTGACAAGACATCTGCCTGCTGCCTCTCCTCTCCCTTTCAAACACTAGCTACCCTCCAGACAGTCAATGGACATAAAGTTGTTACTGTGATGTAGAGACAGAGCTCAGTTAAAAAATTATGGATTAAAGATAAATGTCTTACATATTAATAACACACCACTCTGAAACCCTTTCTCCAGTCTATGTTGCTAAGCTGGTAAGAGGAACATGTTCAGCTGAACAGATGCTTTGTTTACGGGCTTCTCACGACTCGCCCTACTCTGCTTCTGATTGGCTAGTAGTCCTTAACTAGGTACTACTCATGTGCAACTCCCAACAAAGATCTTTTAGAAGTGAGATGCATCACTCCGTAGCTAAAATGGAGCGTTTAACTCAGAGGGAGAAAAGAGGAGCTGCAGCAATGTGCAGTATGAAGAAAATATATGTATCAAAAATATGTGTTTTTTGAAAATGAAACCGTGTAAACCTGTTCTGGTACAACGCCTAAATAAAATTATGAACCCAAAAAATGAGCATAATGTGACCACTTTAATTGAAATGTTTCTGTATCTCTGTCTGTCTTTTGCACACACAACCCCACACACACACATACCCATACCTATCTCAGACAGCAACACTTCAGCATTGTGTCTGTGTCCTGTTCCCTGGTACACCAGCCCAATGCCAATTACAGCAGCCACCTGCAGAACAGACAGAGAGAATTGAATACTTTTCGTTTAATACATTCGAGTACGCGTGTGTAAACAACTGCAAATCTTAATCAGAGGTCTTAATAAACATAATCCACACAGACACACTAACAGATGCAGAATTACTCATATATAATAACTTACAGTACTGCAATTTCACAGTCCATAATGAATCCTTCCTCATTCCACCGATACATCCTCATGTAGATATAGAAGTATGCATCGCTCACTCTTGAAACTTACCTGAACATTGTGTGGTACATCCAGCTCAGTCGAGGTGGGTGGGAGAAGGGCAGGGATGTGTATACTAAGCAGGCGGGTAATTGACATGTCCATGGTGCCCAGTTTGGCTGAAGACACCCCCAGAAGGAGCCCTATGCTGGTCATTTCATGGCCCTGATGGAGCAACAGGAACAGAAAGTTGGTAGCTTTCACAATTGAAAGTCAAGTTTATTAAACTGACCATTTTAATGACCTTAATTACATTGGACCATGCAGTGTGATGTATGTACTAAAAACCCGCTGCAGCAGAAAAATGAGTTCCAGTGTAATCAGCTCTAACTGTGACTGTCTGTGGAGCATGAGGAGTCCGGTAAGCTTCCACAGCAGCTCAGTGACTGACAGTTTTCATTAGACCACTGTGGATCACCTGTGTGTGTGTTTAATATTCACAAAGCTAGAGCACGTTGCACCTACATGTTGTAACACCAACACTCTGAAATTGGTCATATAAAATCTCAAATTTTGAGTGTAAATTCTTTTTCCTTTTTGTTTTTTGTTTTTTTTGGGGGGGGGGGTTGCTCTATATTCAAATTAAAAGGAACCACCTGCTGCCAAATCACCAAACACACTGAACTTCACTGGTGTTTTTGACTAAAATGCTGTTCATTAAAAAAAAAAAATCAGCACAGGTTTCTTTTGGATGAACTATACCTCTGATTGCCATTCAGTGGCCAATTTGCAGAGAATATTTAAGAATGCTAATTTTGTAAAGTATAGCTGATTATCAATCATACAATTTAACAAACTGACTAATTGCCTGGTTTATGAAATAAAATGCCAATGAACCAACTAAACAAACAGTCAGAAGGTTTTGATCTATAAACATAAAGCAGACAATCCATTAATAAAAGCTGATAAATATCCAGGAAAACACCAAACAACAAATGTCAAATTTCTTACTAGTTTCATTTCTCTAGTGGTTCACTGGAAATAGATTTAAAAAAACAAATGACACGTCTTTGTAAAAAGGCTTCAGCAACAAGGTGAATTCACCTTCTAGGATGCTCGAATGAGTGGCGCGCGCACACACACACACCCCACCATACATATTTCTAATGAACTGATCCAAAGTATTTGTTAGTGTAATTTCTCTTCTACAGCGAGAATAGAAACCTACAGAAAACCACCAGCTACAAACAGGCTTCACTGTCAGCCATGCTCATGGCTTTCATTCAGGCTGAAGGCTGTCAGTTACACACACCTGTGCAGTGTTTCCTGCTGTTTCATTTGCCCAAAGATATTCTTCTGTGCTTTAATTTTAATGGATGAATTTGGTGATTTTGATATATCTACAATACATAATTTAAATTAAAACTAAACATAAAATAGTTATTAATTTGTAAAAAATATTTGAGACATCAACAGGCAGAATTTGGGAACTAAATTGTTCTTTGAGTTTGCAGCTTTCTCTTGAAGAATGAATATTTTTAATTCAACAACTCCAACTCTCAAGTACTTCAAAACCTGTATGAGAACATTCTCACATCTCATGTATAGAGAAATGACTGATGACGCTCGCTCTTTGATCAGGATGTGAACCGCAGCTTCAGTTCACATCCTGAATCAAAATGGGAACAGAAAATGAATCAACCTCAAACCCAGTGTGGATACTGCGAGGATTTGGTGCAATGGTTACACGTAAACTTTAACCACATCTTTACATAGAATTTTTTAATTAAGCAAAAATCAGACTTGGCTTGCAGCATCCTGTTGTTTTTCTCACCTGAAAGTGGGAAGGACTCAACTTTGTTTCAAAGTTCTCAGAGGGGGAGAGTTTCGCTTTGACTGGCTGCCTGGTTCTAATGCAAGTTTACATCTAATTTACAGTCATCTAGAGAAAAATGTGTGTGAAGGTGCGTGTGTGCACACAAGTTAATGAGAGTAGAGTAGATGGGTGTATCTTTGTGTTAACTGTATTCAAGTTCGTATTTGTTTTCCTTTCGTGCAATTCTTTGTAAGTTGGTGTGTGTACTGTGTGTGTGTGTTTGTTTGTGCCGCAGTTAGTAATTTAGAGTCCTGTCTACTGTAAACAGAGGATTAAGGTAGAAAGCATTCATGAAACCCGAAACATGTCTGCCATTATACACATTAACTTTCTTTGTCAACGTGTGAAACAAATACTGAGATAGTTTCAGCCCATGTACGGCACGCCCTTTTGAGCATGTGTGTGTACCTTGGTGAGGTAGTCATGTATGTTGAGTGTGGCCAGTTTGGTGAGGTGTCCATTGAGGCCCAAGGCCATAAGGAAGCCGGCATACTCATTAGCCAGCTCAGGGCTCTTTGGCTTGTTGTAGGCTATCCAGGCTGAGTCCACCTTAACAAAGAAAGTCACATTTATTTCTACAAGAATAAGGAAGGTCACGAATGACCTAAAAGTTTCATATCAATCATTTGTATTGTACACAAGCGGAAATTTCACCCTGGTGACGTCAGATAAGCATCACCAAAAACATGAGGGTTTATTTTGAGGACTGTGAGTATACACAGGATATTTAATAGAAACCCAGCGGTGCAGACTGTAGAAACAAGTGAGTGATCAGCTGCAGGTATGTAAAACTGAACACAAGGCCTGATGAGGAGACAGTGAAGCTGTGGTTTTAGACTGACCTGTGAAGCAGGGGCTATTTTGAGGCCAGCAGCTACTCCGTTATGGAAGCTGGGCCAGCTGGTCATGTTGGGAGGAACATCAATGTTACCGCTGTTCAGATCTACCATGGTGTTCCTAGGAGGGGCACGGCCTGGGGTAGAAACATTTAAATACACAGTCAAATCTAGAAATATTTACAGAACCACAAATATTCTGAGTTTTATCTATTGAAGCAAACATTAGTACAGAGAATATATACCTAAAGAATGCCTAGGAGGCTGTCCAGCTGTGCACAGGGCAGCAAGAGTTTTCCCTTCCAGTTTGTTATTGATTTTGTTCAGTTCAATTTCCTCACTGTACTTAAGACCAACAAAATACACTCTGCAATATTCCAATTAAGTTATCAATTCCCAGATATAACTGAGGTGCACTGCCCAGAGGATTTATCAAATTGGAACACACTGAAAGAATTATATTATAAGAATATTCCATATATTTAATGAGGCGGTGAGAATGTGCATATTTCAACTCTACCACATTACCTGTCAGGTTGAGTTTTGGGACAGGTAAAGGTTCCGTTGGTACAGGGTGATAGGAAAAGAGAGTGAAGAGGCCTCGGCCAACTGGAAGAGCCATGGTCCTCTGACACAGCTGCAGGAGTCTGGGGAAAAGAGCAGGGAATTAAAACTAAGGAAACGTAACAGAGTCAGAAAAATCTATATAATTGACAGAAGATGTAGGCCACCCTTGATTACAGCAGACACCCCAATGATTTCTCTATGGAAAACCCTAAAATAGCATCAAAGAGAGAATAGAGCTTGACAGAAACAAAAGACGTACACTAGGGTGGAACAATCCTGAAAAAAATCCAATTCAGATTATTTTTGACTGATATTGCAATTGCGATTTGCGATATTGGAGGGAATGAATATTATGTGTCGGCCAGAACATCTCTGCAGCAACAATATTTAATTTAAAATGGTATTCTGACCCACATTTAGCCGTTAACAAATATTGCACCTGCTGTGAGATTTTGATGATTTGTTCAGCCCTAATGTACATAGTGAAAAAGGTTTTTTGCTGTCTGTGAGCATCTTTGTTCCAAAGCAAAGGCAAACAGGACACACACACACACACATCCATTATACTCACTTGTTCTCTTTCTCCTCTATATACTCGTGGTCAGAAACCTCTGGTAACTGGACTACACTGACCCGGACGGGCCTTGAGCTCTGCAGGAGCCTCCTGACCTCCTGGACCCTCAGATCCTGACTCCAGATCAGTCCTGTGACCTGGAGAAGAGAACACAATTCACTCAGGGGGTCCTGTATTAGTAACACAGACAAAAAACAATCCAAGAGACAATATTGCATGTGTTACCTCTTGTATAATGTCTGACATCCCATCTTCCTCCTCATCTGCTTCTGTGGTCGCAGGAGGTTCCAAGGAAAGACCTGAACCTACAGACTTCAAACACACAAACATGTAATTCACATATTCACATGGACAGCCACAATGGACAGTCTTCAGTGAGTGATGTTCTATCAACAACCTTAACTGCTTAAAGATTATTCCGAAGACCAAGGTCCATTCATTTGGGGGGTTACTTTGAACATTTGAATTTGGTAACACTGTCCTCACAGATTTTGAGGTCAGTAAAATATTATATCGACGGATTCAGAGTTTTAGAGACGATGGAGATGAAACGGTGTGCACGCTGGTCCGACTCTGGGTGTTACTTATTTCACACTCACAGCTTTGCTCTTGGCCAGGGTCATCTTGTGCGCTTGTTTGGTCAGATCCTGTCGCCCAATCAGCAGACAGACCTCCTCAGACCAATCAGAACACGGCTGCTCCCGGCAGCGGTAGATGGCCTCTCTGATGGGCAAAGCCACGCCAAAGGGGACAGACTCCAGGTCCTTCAGGGTGAAACCTAAACCAGTGAAAAGAGAGGAATCAGTGTTTTTTAACAACTAAAAAATAGGCCATGTCCTAGTTTCAAGGCTGCTGAATGCGCCATAGCAGCAAGAAAAGCCAGTCCCATTTTAAAAACTTCTCCAAATGCAAAGAATCAATGCAGCCATGCACGTGTGTTTTTGTTAGTGGGTTAAACTCAGCTTTTTGTTGTTGCTGGTAGATATGTGTTACTATTCCATACATGCAAATCACTGATATAAATTTAAATGTTTTACTGTGCACTACTAACAAGCTCTCTGACTTTACTAACACACAGCATAGACATGTGGTCTGGCTGTGAGAGAGGCAGTTTACAGACTGTGGTGTCACTTGACAGGTGTGAATGTGTAAATTTGTATTAACGTAAACCAGTGCTGTGCTAAAAAAAAAAAGAGGATATGGCTTCAGCACACCTTTCTCTGTGCAGATAAAAACTATAAAAAAAGACCTGCTTACCTTCTGAGGTCAGCCAGACCACCAGCTGCTCAGCCAGACTATCACTGGAAAACTTGACCTTCACACTGCTCTGTCTAGAACAAATTCACATAAATATGAGTTAGTAACAATGCTTACTATTATTAAAAGCAAATTAAAAGCAAAAAGATTGCTCAACATTTTTTAACCTTTAATTGCTCAAGTAATATGATTTTTGTACAATTTAAAAAGTTCCTCTGTGGTGTTTTTGACCTCTAGTGGCACTACAGAGCAGTTTTTTGTAAGTGGGACCCAATTCTGTTCACACATTCACACATACACAATCCTGCAGTGGTTTCACTGAACAAAGAATGAATAATAGGAGGATGAATAAGAAGACTGTTAGTTTGCAAACAAGGGTCTAAACAACACCCGTCACAATAAACTAATAAAAAAAAGCTTTTTAAAAATGTTTGAAGTAAATACATTCAATATGTTTCTTAAGCCCTCAAGGATACACACAATGCGTTTTGGTGAGGAACAGTGTACTTTTTTTTGCATGAAAACGCCACAGGGCACCTTTAATAGTTGGGTTATTTAATATTTACATGCTTTTTAAAAATATAATGCTGTATTTTGTACAATATACAGAAGCAAATAAACTTCATGCTTTACAGCAATAAAACGTGTTGTCCTACTTAAATCCTCATAAAGCCCTTCCTCTCATTGCTGTGAGCTGAATTACCTTCTGTAGTGCAGTTCACTGGCACAGAACTTCTGGCCTGAAAAAGAGATAAAGAGATGAGAAAGGGCGACAGTAAGGGAAACAGACTGATTCATTTTTACCCATATTTGTGAGAAGTCAAATCACACAACTCTTAAAGGAAACAACTCTCGACTGTTTTAAAACATTTTCAAATCTACAGCGATTGGTTGCTAAAATGTGTCACTACAAAGAATGGGCACGGAAATTGCAGGTTAATTGAAGGTGACATTTTGTTCCTGTTGAGCAGAGGACTGCATTTATGTGGGATGCCATCTGCTGTTGTTTGGTTTTGTTTTGTCACTGAAAAATGTCAACATAGGGGGGGGAGACTGGATTCTCTCACACCGCCCACAAAGTCAATGACAAATTCTGTGTCAGTGGAAAAAAAAGCTTATCAAATACCTGCAGAGACTGCTGTCACATCAGCCCTGTATTGGGTTTTTGTCATGACTCGCAAACCTGCGTCACGACAAACTGCCTTTCTCTCTGTGTTACTGGGCCCTGAAGCAGGAAACTATGGTACGTGCAGGTAATAAGGGCTGGTTGTCAATACATGTTCACATGCGCACACACATACACAACCAGAAACACAGTCAATGGGTTCAGTCAGAAAAACACAGTCCCAGGATACAATCAAACAGAAGAAAAATGATCTTTAAGGCTTGTCACATAAACCACACCTGCAGAGAGCTTGGCCAGGTACTTTGATACATCTGTCGAAGTAGCATTTTCATCTCCAGTGATGTAGAGAGCGTAACTCTGGGAAAAGAAATACACAGACACAAAAACAAAAACAAAGAAGAGAGAAAAAGATATTAGAAATCAAAAACAGATTTGGTATCATTTGTACATGGTCAAAAGCTTGACTCCATAACACAAGATTTATATCAATATGTTTTTGGAACTACATTAAAATTTTATGATGTTTAGGTTCTTTAAAGTCACCTATGATTACCACCGTGTGAACATAGATGACATGATGTAATCGACAATCAAGTTTAAAGGATGACATGCAGGTTGAAAACTTGTTCAGTCTTCTGAGTAACACTGAGCTGAGATGCCACAAAAAAACTTCTAAAATCTGAAAAAACTACAAAGTTTAGCCTCAAAATAGGTCTAAATGAGTGTGTGTGACAGTCAGTAAAATCCAACAGTGCGAGCTTCACCATATTTGTGTTCACTGTTGGGTTACTAAATTAAACAGTAAGATGTTTTTCTTTGTCCACGCAATGTGTGATCTGAAGGTCATTTTTAGAATTCACATGGTTACAGACTTTTGAATGACCGCCCACATCTTTGAGGTGTTCAGCGATTAAAACAGAAGTAATGAAGTGAATGAAATGGCAATTAAGTCTAATTGTCAGGCTGTTAGAGAAACTGTAGATCCATGAGAATGTGCGTCTACCTAACTGAACAGATTCATCACCATTTCCTCTTACAAATAAATTTAAGACGATAGATGCTACATTTAACTGTAGAGAACTTTTAATGCCTTCAGTTTAACAGGACCTTTTCACATTCTTATCTGTACAGTCTATATATCTATATATATACACCTGCCTAACTATTTGTCTGTGTCTCTAATCTGTCTCTCTGTTTTATAGTAGTCATCACCTCAGTCATCCTCTAGAGAAACAATGGCAGACTTGTGTTCAAGTACCCTTGAATGATCACCACATACACGTACACATCTCCAGCCATACCATGATGTAATTGCTCTTTATTTTCAGAAAGAACATAAAAGAGTGCTGCGCAAATAGATTATCTGACTGCGTCTCAATCAAAGCTGAACCCTTTACCCTCACTGTCTGTCACACACACACACAGCCAGGGATCAGGTGGAAAAGCAAGTTTACCAAGACTGACAGATCCTCGTCAACATGAAATACAAAACACACTCTTTATTACAAAGACCCCCTAAATACTCATAGAAATGTACTTAATATTTCAATTACAACTGCCGTTCCTTTCTCCCTGTGATGTGAAACAGAATATAAAAGTATATTGGTTGTGTGAGGTCCCAGTTCAGTGATCTTTGTGTGATTTGGGTGAAGCAGAAATAATTGTGTTCCTACTTCTTTCTGCGCGTCATTTCTGAACAAAAAATATGGTGAAAATAAAGCTTTGGTCGTACCAGAACCAACAGCCTGGTCCTCTGACAGATGCCAGGCAAGTAGGGGAAAGGTGGGATCTCCTCCCCTCTCAGACAGCTACTGAGCCAGCTGAGCACACAGGGAGGCTCTGCCCTCAGGAAGGACGGATGCTGCATCTGACCTAACAGGGCTGAGGAGGGTCAGAAAGACGGACGGGTGAGGGAAGGGAGAAGAAGAGGAGAGGATAACAAAGAGAGGGATGGAGGTAGGAAAGACAGAGAACCAGAGAGGCAAGCAAGGAGGGAACGAAGGAGTTTGTATAAAAAATCTTCTTTTTTTCAATAAATAGATCCTTTGTAAGGCTCATGATGTTCAGAAACAATGAAAGGTGTTGATATAACTTACAGGCCATTTTTGAGGCCTTCATTTCCAGTAGTATTAAGGAAATACCCCTTAAGAGGCAGTCAGTCATGTCTAACGTGTGCATTTATTTCAGAATTATTTCCTATTTCATATCATGTTTATGTCATTTCATCCCTCTCCAGCAAACCATAATTACAAAATCGGCAACACAAGTTGAATACGAATTAGAGACAGAGATGGACAAAATAACAGAAACATGTTACATTCCAACAGCTCTTAAAGTATCCATTCAGTGAAGCACTTCATTTTGTTGTTTTGGTGTCCTAAAAACTGCTTTTAACAAAGATAAACAGTGGATACAAGTGAAACTTGACCAGACCAAAATGAGCTGAACAAGATATTGTTGTGAGTGAAAAGTGCCTTTTTTGTTATTCTGTCCAAATCTTTCTCTATTCACTATTTCAGAGTTATACTTCAAGAAAACCCAGACATACACAGGAACCATGTGGATTGTAGAGCCGGCCCTCATTATCAGAGGACCATCATGCCCTTGCCTGTTTCCTGACTTTATACCATTATCAGACTATTGAAAGGTCCTTACCCTGGTCTATGAGGCAGCTCTCATTGAAGCCACTAATTAATGAAGGGTAGTCCCTCCAGTACAGATCCACATACTCTTCCAACTGGAGGTCTCTGCAAACAAAAACAAAACAATAAAAATATATATTAATATTGCTGTATAGCAACGCCTCCATATACATGAATTCTATATACTTCACACCTCACAGGCTGGCTTTTGTTTGGTGACAGAGTTTCTAATCTTTTGGATCACTGGGTTAGTCTGCCTTGTACCAGGTATTTCTTAGTGCCCATCTCAGCACAGCTGGACACTAAATTGCAGCAGGACATTTAATCAAATCTAAAAATGGTTTCACATTTTCAAAGAGCATCTGTGGTATTTAGCTTGTTTTTGAGCAGTAATTAAACACAACACATACTCTGAGTCAGTAACAGCCGTGAGTCATACCATGCCATTCTGCTTAACATCAGATAATCAATAGTTTTTAATCCAGACACTGTCTGTGTGTGTGTGTGTGTGTGTGTGTGTGTGTGTGTGTGTGTGTGTGTGTGTGTGTGTGTGTGTGTGTGTGTGTGTGTGATACACTGGAAGAAAGTAAATAAGCTTACAGCCTGCTCAATTCCTATTTTTATTCTATGCTTTTTTCCTTTTGTACCGACTCCTTACCTTGTGTTTGTTTTTGATTTTTTTCTTTAATATATTTAATGTCACTTATTATTGTATTTATTACCAATCCCACATAGATTTTTAAGCTTGTAGCCTTTGTTTATTTTGTAGTAAATAGCTTTTCTCTGTCTTTTTCTATCTACCGTGTGTGTATCTGTTGATTTGGGTGGCGAGGTGCTACATACAAATACCAGGGATTACAGGGATAAATAAAGTTGTACTGAATTTAGTGTAATAAATAACTTCTTATTAAACACGGTCGAAAGACAGTGCCATGATAATAAATTATATTGTAACTAAATTTTCCAGTCAAGGGTAAAACAAAATAGTCTAATTCTGTCAGGAAATGTATTTTTGTTACAGTTTGAAAATAAATAATAATTGTTTTCTGTTTATCTAACGCTTAATACTGTATCCAAATCTGATATTGAAGGTAAAGTAAAACCTAAAAACTATACACTGTACGCTGTGGGAACATAAATTGAACCTAAATCAATGTATCTGATATGGGTGTGACAGGTGATCTAACACACAAGATCTATACTGTTGAGGAATCCAGTCCTCTCTGGATGGAGCACTGTTTACTGCTGTCTGGGAGATATGTCTTGCTTTTGCACCTCACTTTCCTTTGTGCAAATATTTCCTGCACCAGAAATTAACATTAGTAAATATCAAAGTGATGGGGCATACTCCACTGAGGCTGCAAACAGAAGCCTTAGCCCAAGGTTGATCAAATTCCTGCTTATATACATGAGCAAATGAATATCTCCGCACGTACTTTTATATTCCACTTGTTCGTTATGAAATCTATTCCATGCAATTTATTCTAAAAAAAAATGAAAACTTATAAAATGGTCTTATAGGATGTGTGAAGAGGATTGAAAGCATTTTCCACTCAGATAAAAAAAAAAATCAATATGCTAACTCCAAAGTAAATGCCTAATAAAACAAAAGGATCATCATTTTAGCCTTATAAAGCAGTAAGAGTGTAAACATTTGCATCATACTTCACACAGCCCACATACTAACACACACAGGCCAATTACTCTGAAGAGTGCTTCACTCTCCCACTCCACCTATTCTGTCACCAATCACAGTGGTCACTTGACAACACATTGAAGTTTATTTCACAGTACACATCACTAAAGAGCCTTGATTACACACACACACTTTCACTGAAAACAATTACGTGTTTGCCTTTTCTTCTCATGATGAGAGTTAAGCGCAGTTTACTAAGTAAAAAGTAGACCAGGTTTTGTTTGTTGCGATAAATGGCACAAGTCTCTTCTTTGTTTTGTAACCTTTATGTATTAAAGCTGGTGTTTCGGTGTTTCACATTCATTCACTTTTATGTGAGCATTACATTACGGCTCATATCAATTTATAAATATACAATACAAACAGTCTGCTAGCACATGGCTAGCAGTTTGCATTTACTTTCCTTGTAGCAGCAAACAAACATAAAACACACAAACACACAGGTAGTGGTTACCTGGCCAGCTGTTGCAGCAGACAGACTAGTGATGTGGCTCTTGCTCTTTGCAGCTCGTCCAGCTGCAGCTCCTGATAGAGCAGATGGAGAACGTAGAAAAGAGCAGGAATGTGAGGGAAAAGAGGAGCTGAACTGTCCAACTTCAGAGGTGGACTGGAGGGAGAGGACACCTTTGACAAAGGATGAAGGACAAGTTCAAATAGTAATTGGGAAGGCAAAGAATGGTGTAAATACAAGTAAGAGGTAACAATAGAGATAGTGTCATTTGGACAATTTAGCAGCACAAATTTACTAAATTGACAACAAAATCATGAAGACCACAAGACGACCATTATCTATAATGGGTCACTATTGCAGCAAATATACACTTAGTTGGCAGTTCATTCGTACACCTAGCTAAAACAAAAGCAGCCTTATACAACAGCATTGTTATAAAGCCTACTTTCATGAAGATTATTATGTTTATATCCAGCAAGATGCATCTGAATCTATGCAACATTAAGTCTTATTCAAAAAAAGTGTATTTTACCCATCATGGGTGGACTCAAATATGCAAAACAAACTAAATCAAACAACATGTAATATATCAATCTACACAGTGGGAGTTACTTACAGAGGACATGCCCTCAGTTTCTGTGATGAGAGTGTTGTTGGAGCCACTGGAGTCCACTGGACTGCAGACAGGCTGGGAATTCATGTGACGGTGGTAATGAGACCCCAACAAGTAGTCCCAGTCCTACAGAGAGGACATAAGGTTGGTTTCTATGGTCACTCAATGTTATTGGGTATAGGCCATTTAACCACAGATAAATAAAATAAATTTAGTAAACAAGTGTACACAGCACAGCAGAATTATCTCCAAGACATATTACTGCATATTCTTACAGATAAAAGGGCAGCATGTGTTAGAAGCACAATGTTTCTATAAAATATTTATTTGAAACATTCAGAATGCTGCATTGTTGTTTACAGAATGAAAGAAATGACATTGCAGCTAATCATATATGTATTATTCTATGTTGATTTTGTTTCATCATTGTGGCTGCAAAACCATCAACATGTGTGCAGTATAAAGTTAAATGGTGAACTATCTTGAGGTCACAGAGCTCATAGGCCAACCTAAGCCTGCAGCTGATTGACATTTGACAGTTTCATTTTGCTCTGATGAGAACCCACACAAACACAGATTACTTAACAACCCTCCACCTTTAATCCAGAGGGTTTTTTATGTGTCTGTGCGTGTGTTGAACTGTAGGACGTTATTATGATGTCACACATTTATTTCAGACACACAATGAAACTAGACTAAAATAGGTTGTTTAGAGGGTTGGGCTTTAACTTTGTCCATAACTGTTAAAGGCAGTGTTTTTTAAACTGGGGGGCGGGCTTCCCTGGGTTGGCTTTAAGGCACTGCAGGTTGGGCATGGATGTTAAGCAGACCTAAAGATGCATAAATATGATTCAGGTGGCGACATAAACAAACAGAAGTGCTCTGATGCAAGCAAGGATATCGCCCCTATTGTTAATGATTGACAAAAATGAAATTCACTTTTCCTGGATGGGCACAAACTTTTTCCAGCTGAAGGAGGTGTGGCAGAAAACATTTGTGAACCGTGTTAGGGTGTTTTGGTTGTGCTTTTGTTCTTAACCACTTGAAATTAAGAACATTAAATTAGTTTTGTGACTAGTGTTCCATGTCACAAGAAAAGGACTGCCACATTTGTTTCAGTGTCTGTAATATTTGACATATTTAATTGTATAGCTATAGTATATTAAATGTTTCAGGTTCTCTTCTCTTACTTTAAGTAGCTGCTACATCCAAAAAATGTTTTGTTGGCATTAATCTTTCTCAGAGATAGTGAGATAATAAAGAACATTTCTAGAATTTTTTTCCTGGTGTGGAAATAAAACTCAATTTAAAGGTTTTTATCTTGTTTTGACAGTCAGCATTACCTTTTTAATGAGTTTGCTCCAAATTAAATTATGCACAGTCGTGTCTATAAGTTATCTTATACCAGACGTCAAAGATGACTAACTGTGGCACAAACATCACACACCTCATCAGAGCCTCCATCAGAGGGACGAGCCTTTTTGGCAGCAATCACTGGAGAGAGAGGCACTTCAAAATGCAGCTGGGAGAGAGGGGGGGACAGAGACCAAGGTCAAGACACAAGAATTAGTGATCAAAGTTAAAACTAGAAGGGCACTTGGAGAAAGTGCAGACATCCACCAAGGCCAATAGTCCAGTCTTCTATGATAGCAGGTCACTATATATGTCTGGATATATTAGATTGATGGTGAGTCCTTGGGCCGTACTACACCCTACACCCACAAGATTTTGAAGGTTTAGAATAGAAATCACTTCTACAGCTGACTCACGTTTCTTGTCCAGGTCAGACGCTCAGTGTTGTAGCCCATTAGTGTCAAGAAACAGGTGACGAACAGGCTCCACTCTGCATGTGCACTGGGACCACCGGGGGCGTTGTAGATGTTATACCACTTCACCAAAACCTGCATAACAACATGTAGCCATCTTGAAATAAAATGTAAACAGTGTTTCTTCAATCTCACCAAACTATTTTATTCCAGCGAAGGAAAATGTTTATATCAATTTAGATGTCTGTCATTTTAAATAAAACAATAACAAATTAATTTGTCAACAAACTAATGATACGGACTTGGCATGATCATTGGTTCTCTTAGTCTGAACACTTTTATCTATAAAATAAACAGCATGGCCTTATTGACCAATATATAATACCGTGCCAGCAAACGTTTGTCCACAGGTGTCTAAAAAAGTATCCATTTAGCCTGATGTGGTGTGTTTTTGCAGTGATTTTACAGAATTAACCACAAATTCCACAAACCTTCATGGCAGATTCCTTGGGCAGGATGAAACGGATCGCTTGAAGGCATTTCCTCACTGAAATAAATCAGGAGAAAAGATGACCATGGAGAAACACAAGATGTCATTTAAGAGGTATGAAGGTTCAAGGGACGTAGAAATTTCACAAAACTTTTTTCTCCTTTACAATAAGCAAGATTAGAAGAGTTCAATTACATATTAAATTTGAAAGAAAAAAAAACATTATTCTATATGAGTAAAGTTTAAAAGACCTATCAAAACAATGTTGTTAAACAAAATCCCAAGTTTCGTATTCTTATTTAAACCTGGTGGCCTGGGACTTAAAGTGGCTGACCATGAACCCCCTGTTCCCCACATGCCTGGTTTTAGTCCTACTAGGGACCTTTGTTGCTTATCATTACCCGTCTATCTCCCCACTCATTTTCTGTTTTCTCTACACTGTTGACTTTATAATATGTCCCCACAAAATATGGCTAGAAAAAAATAATGACCATAATGGTCAAATATTGTGCCCATCATATTGTAACAGATGAGTCACAGCGCTTCTCCTTCCTGTTCCTGTGAAAAATGGCTGCGGGAATTTTTTGCATGTGCGCTTGTATGAAACTTCTCCAATCCTCATGAACAATACCACACAAGTCTCATGGCTTCTACTACAGTCCAGTCCAAAGAAATGATGTTTTAGAGTAATTTAGCTAGATTAATTTTAAGCTGCAATTTGAAATTTTTAAAATCACAGGAAAATATGGTAACCTCACCCAGTTCCAAGCTGGGCTTTATCCCTCGGATCTCATACATGAAATTATTAATTACAGAGTTTATACTTTAAGGATTTCTTGGGGCCACATGAGATTTCAGGACCCATTCTAGTCCAGAGCCCAGAGGTTAAATCTCTGGACCAGCTGAGTAAACTGGTAATGTCAAGTAATTTCCTACCAACGGATGAATGCTAGACCAGAACATTGAGAGAAGAGTGCAGCGCTCACTCAATGTTTGTATTTCCTCTATCTGCCTTGGATGAATAGAACTTTAAATTAATTCATTTAAACATAATTATATTTTTCTGATGATTTTCATCCTGTCCTAATTGATGGCTTCTTCTCCTTAAATTCAGAAAAACAAAAGAGGAAATTAGAAAAGAACCACCACTACAACAGTAATTAATGTTACTGTGTCTCCTAACAACTCTGACCAATCAGATTCCTAATCAACGTCACCAGGCTATCTTAATTGGACATCCAGAGAGGGAAAGGTCAAGGTAGAGGTAGTTAAATGCCATTTCATTAGCGGGAGAAAGCCTCGCCCGTAGGTTCGATTACTAAATTATGGGGAGCAACGCATGGCAAAGACACAAAGGTAGTAATACACAAGGCAGACAGAGTCATACACACACACACACACCTTATTGATGCTAAAGGCTTTCAAGAAAAAAAAAAGTTAAGGTTGAACGTTCATGGTCAGAGCAGATGTTGAGCTCTGTACACACCCAGGGACCCATTAGTGGTAAGCAACACAAAAGAACAGACATGTTTGCCACAGATAATTAAGAAGGAAAATAGATTAAAAGCTTGAAAAAAATTGAAAACTGTTTTTTTCCCCTATGCACCTGTTTTTTCTGTCAGAGCTTTACATGGAAACTTCACTGATGTAGTGGCTTAATCATTATCAGTGGGAGGCTGCGCGTGTGCGTGTCTTGTAATGGCATCCTCAATACATCAAAATTATACGTCACTGTGTAACAACGTAGGGCAGTTCTCAAACCTAATTTCCAAGACCTAACTGCTCTGACTCAGCCATCTGTGTGTGTGTGTGGTCTCGCCTAAAAAACAGAAAGCATTACTGACCAACAACAGCCACAATACCTAGTCTTAAATATATTGTTTGTTTTTCTGCATTCATCTTACAGGCGCGTGTGTTTGTGTACAAAAAACAAAGAGAGAATTTTTGTGTGTTTCATGTTTTTATACTTTAACCTGAATGCAAACCAACAGACATTTGTGTCACCGTGGGGACAAAAACTGCAGTCCCTTGAGGACCTTTGAGGATGAAGACTTGATTTTAGAGTTCAGGTTACAATTAGATTAAGGTTAGGCATGTAGTTATGATGGCTAAGGTTAAGGTTAGTGGCTGGGGAACGCATTATGTCAATGAGATGTCCCCACAGGGATAGAGGAACAAACGTGTGTGTGTGTGTCTCACCAAGCTCTGAGGTAGCAATCTCTGGGATGGAGATCCTCAGCATTGTGCCACTACTTAGTTCCTAAAGAGAGAGAGATTGTGCACAATTTATACATTTTCCGTATCAGTGCAATACAACTGGGTCAGCTCTGTTAGTTCGAACAAGCAGAGCTGAATGTTGAGTAAATCCTATACTATAAATCAGCTCTACGATGGGAAGAAAAATGAGAAAGAGCAGATATTTGTGTCTTTTGAAGTTTCCCAGGAAGCCATGACACTGACACAGCATGCAAAATTACAGAGCGCCTGAAACTGATGGAACTAAATGGAATCCTGCCATCATTAATCATGTTATTTACACCCATGCTTTCCCTGACTGTGACATGAAAAATGCTTATTGTTTACCACAAGGCAATGAAATAACTCGACAGGGAAACAAAAATCCAGCTTAATAGAAAAATAAATTGGTGCGTGTAATTATTCATCGTCTGCAAGCCCACCAGACACCAACACTTGCGAGGAGATTTTAGATGTCATGGGCGAAGAGGTTAGATAGGATCAAAGGATGGTCTATTAATACTAGACTTTAACTCATCCATCGGCTGCATATTTCCAAGACCAAACTAAAGAGGACTTTCACTTCTGTGATAAGTGCAAGCTGATAGGACTCTTGGACATCTTTTCTGGCCCAAGCTCAAGAATTTTAAATGGATGACATTTTTAATCTGTATCGTACCATAAACAATAGACGGCTTATCCCCAACAATATCTTTGTGATACTGGATTGCTCCAGCCACTTGTTGACTATCCCTCCAGCATTACAACAAGCCCTCGTGTTTGGTATGGTTATTGCAAAAAGGGTAGCATACATCAGCCTCCTGTCCTTGCTTTAAAAAAAATGACTAAAGACATGATATCTTGTCTACACCTTGAAGAAATTCAGAACACCCTGAGAGATGTTCACCCTAAGGACATTTTCTTATACATAACATATTATTATAACAGAGAGAAGTGTCAATCTGGGAACTAATTGTATCACACTATAAATTGTGCTGTGCTGTATTTCTTTCTATCATTTGTAGTGGGCCTTCTTTGATCCCAACTGGTCTTGGTTTCATGGACTATATTTATAATCTATCAATCTACCTGCGGACATTTCACTCATTGTATGGAATGACATGCATTACTTACCTTTCCAGTGAATTGGCAGTGTTATTTTGTTATGTTTAGTTTTTTCTGTTTACTTAGTCATGTATGTTTGTATTCAGGTTGCCATTAAAATAAAACTTAATCATAAATAATTAATAGAATATATATTAGAAATAAAACACTTTTTTTTTTAAAAAAAGTAATAAAATATCCAGCATATCAGGAAATAGTCAGTTAGCATACTTGAGATGAAATGTGCACAAAATATGGTTTTACACCACAAGTCAAACATTTTCCACATCTAAAACCTGAATTATCCATCACAATTTACAACCCACTGCTAAAAAAATGTGTAAAATGTGTAAAGAATGTAAAGTGTAAACATTTAAATTTCCCACTCTTAACACCTGTGATAACTGAATAATATTTTTTGCCGCTTTTTGGGCTTTTTGTGTGCAATTGTACATATTATCACAGTAGGTTATTTTAATTATGTACAGTAGTTATATAGTGGTAGAGGAAAAATAGACCACACCATCTTGTTACTTCATTGTCACATTTTCCCCAGCAGGGTTGGTCATGTTCCTGTCATCATTTCACAGTACTGCTGAACTGATTAGAAAAAACCATAATAGAAAGTAAACCATCAACCTGACAACATACAGAGAGCAGCTGGTGATTTGAAAGCTCCAGCGAGCTGCATTAGCAAACAGTTAGTCTTTAGATTGTCACATCAAGGGGTCAAAGAGAAAATCAACAAACAGAGGCAATATGTCAAAAAAGCAGCAGCCTGCAGCAACTGTTTCACTTTTACCCAATGTGTGTTTCCGTTGAGAATTAAGTCCCAGGACTGAAGGGACCTGTCTGTACCTAGACTGACAGGACTGATCAAGGAGGTAGAAACACACACAGAAATACACACTGCTTTATGGCTCCCATTCACAAGGTCCTGAATCACACACGCACACACACGTCACTGACTTGAAACAACCCCTTGAGGGAGACTCTCACAGAGTTTTCTATGAATGATCATAGCTGCAGCTCCAGTCAGTCTAGACTTCTCTTTAAAGGTCTCCATTGAATAGACAGCAGACTCTTTGTAAGTTATACTTTAAAACAGCAACCTCCGGGTCTGAAAAGTGAAGAAAAAGCCTGATTCTTTCTGAATGGCCAACATGGGACTGGATGCAAAAATAAGTCAGATTGCATTGGACTTAACGGCCCTAATTTTCACTTAATTTATTACCTGAGTAAACACGTCTTCTTCAATACAGCATGATGTTTATTTTGTAAATTATGGCCTCATTTAGAGGAAAATATATAAAGCAGGGTATGCTTTAGGGCGTGGCCATCTTGTGATTGACCAGTCACTACCCCTGTGACCTGTCAATCAGAATAGAGGCAACTCTATCCACTGCACTGTGTACATTTAACCTGCGCTGTTGAAAAAGGTTTTTAAACGCTGCTTTGTTTAACAGGCTGTGAACTTGTTTTGCGGGTGCTGTCTGTGTTTTTGTCAAGGAACTTTGAGGCTTTCACAATGTGTTATCAGTTCATGAAAGTAAATTTTAACATTTTGAAAGCCTAGAAATGTATTGTTCAACGTTCAGTTGTACTAAAAGACACTGTAAGGAGTCAGCTGTTCATTTTTTACTGTTTGAACACTCCAGACTTCACAAACAGTGATTTAAACTACTGCAAATATAAACTCAAGCACGAATCTGAAACAGCAAGCCCTATATTTTACCTCAGACTTACTCAGAATGTTATTTTGGTGGACAGCTTCAGACATTTCCATTTGTTCTTCCAGTTGATTCATAAAGAAATCCTCAGTAACAACAAATCTAAGCCCAGCTAGGAGTCCATTTGTCTAGGCACATGCACTCAAGGTAGTGTTCATGTTGATAATGTTCAAAATCACTGACCGAGTGGGTGTAATTTAAACAAACTACAGATCAGACCACTCCTTGTAACCTCTATTGCCTTGGGGGAAAAATTAAAACATGCCACTTCTGTAGGTCAAAGTGTTCAAGGTAGAATAATATAATTTGTTTGTCTTCTTGAAAAACACATCTATCTCCACTGTATTGTGGTTGGATATAATGTGCATATATTTTTAATATTTGATCCTGTTAATCACAGATTCTACTTTTATTAATTGCTGGCTGTAGTGTATTGCATTTGTTATTCTTTTTACTTTGACTGAATAAAAGGAACATTTTATCTCTTATCACGTTTCCTAGACTCTTTCCCGAACCTAAACCATCACACCTACATGCGTAACCTTAACCTTATTCTAACATGAACCCTAAAACCAAGTCCTGACCCTCAAAATGCCCTTAAAACTTGTGGGGTGCAGGAATAGTGCAAACACACACACACACACGCAAACCTACCAGTGTGACCCGGTTGCAGACGGGGTCCCGTAAGGCATGGATGTAAGGCGTAGTTAGTTGGAAAACGTAATCTTCCAAAAATGAACCTTCGTGGTGTTTAATGTTTGGACTCCTCAGCTCTGACACTGGTGAAGGCATAACGGCCTGGAGGAGAGGGGATAAATAGTGTTGAGGCGGAGCAAAAGTAAAGAGAGAAAAAGAGCAAAAGAGAGAAAACTAAATAAAATAAATTGAGTAGCCAAGATGACTTGAATCTAATGTAAACGGGTGAGAATGTAAAATCTAAAATAAAAATACTCGGGTGTAGTAAGACAGGTTGTATGGTGAAATATTTGAGAGATTATCTCTTGATTATTTCAAGCAGCCACATTTAATAATTCTAAAAACAGGAAACCAAATCAATCCTCCGTGTTTAATGTGAGTAATTATCTTGCTCTGTGGAAATTGTTTCTCAAACCGTACAAGCTTGAACGGCAGCAAAAGAAAAGTCATACCTACAACTAGACCAGCTGTGTGCAGATGATACAAGAAAGAATGCACAGTGATAAAGTAAAGCAACACTGGTACAATCTCATATCCTAAAAAACTGTCAATGCACAAAGAAAAATGTTTTTACAACACATGGCGGTACCTCATCCAGTCTTTGGAGGTGCCTACTGCCAGCGTATGCCGGTGTGCTAACGTTCTCTACCGGCGTGCTCCGGTGAGGGAGGTGGTTGGTCAGATTGAAGGTGGGCGACAGGAGGCCGGGGACAAACACCTTACTGACCTAGAGGAACACAAAGACAGAAATGTCATGTCTTTATCACACAAATTGTGAAAAATTAACTTGAATAACCAGAAATGTCATGGACTTGTGTTGATGCTATGATTTGTCCTTACCCTGGTAATTCCTGTGTAGAGAACCAGACTGCCACAGGCCTCCAGAACCAGCATGGCATCTATATTCTGAGGAGCAAAGTTTTATTGTCCGAAAAATGTTAAGTCACTTCGGCTGCAACTACTTATTATTTTTATTATTGGCTAATCTTTGTTAAATTGTCAAGAACAAGACAAAACAAACACATCTGTATTACAATTTGCCATTGCCAGTGTTTAAGACGTTTTTTAGATTTTTAGACGTCTGCGTTTCTTTTTTGAGTGTAGTAGCTTTTAATATACAGGATTTGCATACAGTTAAATATCTGTGATTAGTTACAACAAGCTTTATTCACACAGATTCATTTAGTTGTCAAGGCTGTAACACTGGAGTAAACTTCTCAAAACCTTTGTTTGACTGCTGACGTGTCAATTTAGACATGCGCTCGTAAAAAGATCTTGTATTCTGGATTTTTTCATGATCAACACAATGTGTGCAGGATAATACTACCTCAGAAATTATTATATCAATTCAAATCACAGCTAAATACACACACATTTGTTTCTATAGTCAAAGGGAGCAAGTAACGACCCAATTAAATCAGCTGGAACACATAAATATCCGGATGCGTTTAGGGGATCCAGTAAGGCCCTCCTACGTAATGTTCACAACGTCACACTTCCCACACAACAATACAGGTACACATGTACAATCTATTGATATTTAAAGCTCTGCCATATATTCTACCTTTATAATGTTTGTAATGTTCCGTTTGTTGGTGACATTGTTATGTAAATTCAAATGTATGGTCATATTCAGGTCATGGTTACAGCTGGTGTACCACTGGACTACATTATATTGAGAGCTGTTTCAAATTTTCTGTTCACTTTATTTACATATATGAGAGGGCCAGACTTTTAGAAACACTTCTCAATATAATTCAGTCCAGTACAGCACCACCACTAACTATGACATCAACGCTGAAAACAAGTAATTTAGTCAACACCTCTATCACAGTATCAACAAAAATTATAAGTATCATAGAAGTCGACTTTATGGCAGAACAGGTGTTTTGGATTGCTTTAGATTGCACAGGTTATTTATTAGAACGCTAATAAAGTTGCAGCAGAGAGTACAGCACAATGAGATACTGTAAGATGTCATTTCTTGCCTCTGTGTTTTTGTAATTCCTGATCTGGAAATGATATAAAAATGTCCTTACTGTGTCCTGATTAGGAAACATATTGTCTGTAACCTACTTCACCTACTCAATGTAAATCTTATAAAAGTCTAAATACTGTAATGTACCGGCAGAGGTTCTGCATCTTTGGCCGGGATGGTCATGACAGAGGCGAAGATGAGCTGAGACGTATCGTTGCTCTCAACAAACTTCACACATCTGTGGAAACAATGAAAAAGATGTTAACTTGTAATTAGAGATGTTACCGCAAAATTAGGTGAGGATGAAGAAACAGAAAAAGTAATAGAGTTGCATTTAAACTATTTTTGAGTGGTTTGTCTGTTGTTCTAGCACAGTTGTAACAGTCATATTACTCCTGAAAGACCTTTGATTTAGATCGTTTGAGACTTTTCCAGACTTTGTATGGGTCCCTAGATTCCATATATTAAGTATGTACATGCTAGTGTGTGTCTGAATCAAACATTCATCGTGTGTGGCTAAATTGTGCATGTTTGTTGACCTGAGCTGCTGGTGAGACTCCACCAGGAAACAAAGGTAGCGGTTCTCACACAGGTCGGAGGTCAGGAAAACTTTAGGCGCCTGGCTGCTCATCTCCCTGCAAACACAAAAAGGATCAAGATTCATGTGATGCCATGCCACGTCGTGTCATGTGAACAGCAGTTACTAATCATCGCACAGCAACAAAAAAAAAAGGAGGGGCCAATTTCATTCAACATTTTGACAATATTCTCACATTTACCATCATTGCAAAGAGCCTAAGCTTTTAAGGGATTCTGAAATAATTTTAGAGCAACTTTTAAGCTAGAAAGTCAAAGGTCAAGCACTTTGAAGTCAGGATGTTTCTAGATACTTTTTGATGTCATTGACAGGTCAACTTAAGTCACAGTAATTCAGTAATTTGAAAATAAAGTCGCAAATTTGGGAGAATCAGTCTCAGTGAAATGCTTCATTACTGTCTTCCCATGGGCTACCAAACTTCCAAATATTGTGGAAAAAGACAAATCAAGTATTCAGGGAGTACCTGATTACAAAAGAAATATTCATTTTAAGTTTTTTCCAAAGAAAAAAAGATTTGAAGTAACACAACAGGGGAACACACTTCTGGGTGCTGGTAATAATAGATGGTGAAATGCCTTTATGCTAATAAGCTGATGCATTTTCTGATACTTACTAGTAAATCCTAAAAGCTATGTGTCCCAAAGTACAGGTGCTAAAAAAGGGTAGAACGCTAAGCAGCCTTACATTACTGAACTCACCAGAACAAATGCGATCAATTACAAGACAAAGTAAAAATCAAATAAAACTATCAATAATTCTTTCTCAATAATTGTCAGTTATCAATATAAATGAATCATGCGCGCCTGCATGGACTCTGCATCTGTTTTCTGTAGAGTTCAGTCCTGATAATTACCTGTGACAGCCAGCTGTGACAGTCTCACTCCACAGCTGCTCCATGCAGAGGTCAGGTCTGATGGGCTCCATCTCCTGCATCGTCTCGTTGACCGTGCTGTTGGGAGAGGCTAACAAGCCATGGTGGGCCCTGGGGGACGGACTGTGGAAAGACGTGTTGAAACGAGCCGCACCTGAAAAGGACGGGGCCGCCATGCCTGGAGAGTGGGCACGGCTAAAACGAAAGAGAAAAGGAAAATAAGAATAAAGAAAGTGTTTTGATGACGTTTGTTTCATGGGCACATGCATGGTGTCGAACCTTTTATTTGCAGGGGGGTGCCAACTCAAATGTTCTAAGACTCAACACTGCATTGATAAAACCATTACTATGGATTATGGTAAAATGTGTCTTATATATTCAGAGGACAATATCTAAAGTTTGAGCATGTAACTTGCTAATCTTGTGTCCATGTTAAGTTTACTTTTTTACACATTTTTATCTTAACAAATATATCAGATATGTTAATGAGGGTAAATTAGCACATTTATCAATCTGTCTTTGGTGTGTGATGTTGAGAGTCTCTCCTGTGATGTCCTCGCAGGGACAATAAAGTCTAACTAACTAACTGAATGTTTTCAGGCAGGAGAGTTCAGAAATCGTCTGTCAACCTATGTCTGTGTGAAACTAAGTCAATTTTTATAACATAAGTAGCTGTCCTGTCCGTCTGTGCCACAGATGTATTTCCTGGATTGTGCCTTCACTCACCTGAGAGCAGCCATGTTGGATATACTCGGGGAATGAACACGGGAGTGTAATCCAGGTGAAGAAGTCATAATCCTGCTCTGGTGGCTGTGCAGAGCGCTGTAGTGGAGAGGAGAGCCAGTACCAACAGCACAACTAGAGAGAGAACCAAGGAGGGGTCAGGCAGTAAGCGACCAGAGAGAAAGGACCAGAGCAGGGATCAACTAATATCCAGTCCCCAGACGAAACATTTTAGATTTTTCAAAATAAAAATAATTAATTCTAATTCTTGTCTCTTTTCTGCACTTTATCTCACAAGTTTACGGTTGGTCTTTATTTGTAGTTATTTCAGTGTCATCCTTACTTTTATGTTTGTTTGTTTAGTCTCCATGTATATATTTCAGTGAACTGCTATTGATGTTGATGTATTATGACAAACTGATGTGCATGTAGGTAGGGCTGGGCGATATGGCCACCACAAGATTAAATTGTGATGAGAATTCTCGTCAGGTCAAATGTATAATTGATAAGACTCACGGAGCAAATAAACTCTGGACCAGCTGATGCCACACCGGCGTACACCCTGAGAGTAATCAACCTCACCACGCGCGCTGAGTCCAGACAGCTGTGACGAGTGGTAACGTAGCTGGTAGAGTTTTACAACATAAACATCTAAAAAGTGAAGCGTAGCCTGCTCTGTTTGGAACTGTGAGCTTCACTGGAAGTTAGCATGTGTGGATTTGTGGTGAGATTTCTGCCTGATCAAAAGTTTATAAAAGTTTATTTGTATGCAGTCACAAACTGCATTGGTCAGACGGTCTGAAGGGGGATAACGTTACTACCAGCCGGATACTATCAATCCGGTTGGTAGTATCAATAACGTAATGCCGGATCAATAACGTAATGCACAGCAGAGTGAAGGGCAGGTAGATGTCCCATTAAATGATGATGTTAGTCTTGTAATAATATGCCTTTTCTCTGGCCATGTCAGAACACAGAAAGGGCTATGTGGGAGAGATTCTGAATGTGCAGAAAGTTTTGACCATGAGCAGAAGATCTGCTGAAACACAGGAGCTATAGTCTATGAGTTTATAACTGAATAAAAATTAAATAATTTATAGTGCCCTGATAGCCCTGATAATTTATCAGTTTGGTGAAAAGGTGCTAGAGTCACATTTAAAAAGGTTACCTCCCAAAAAAAGGTTAATTTTATGTTTCTCTTTATATAAAAGATATATAATTCAGCACGAAAGATTTCTTAAAAACAGTGTTATAATCTTGTCTCGACCTCGTGAACCCAGTCTTGAATCTTGTCTGGTGTTGTGGCTTAAGTGTCTTGTCACACCCCTAACGATAAATAATTTCATGTCATTTCATATCGATAATTATCACAAAATGTGTCAAATACTTACTCTAAGTTTAAAGGCTAAGTTTTGCTCCTGAGTGAAAGTTGAAGAAACCAGATGTAGAAAATACCCATTATAGATTTTCCCCAACCAGTGGAACCAAAAGCCAAAAGGTTTACTATCATACATGACACAAAAGCATATTTGAGAAGAATGACCGATTTTTGAAAAATGAATATGATGACATCTATGTGATGACACTTTCACACTTTCACTTCATTACCTTGTGCCAGTTCCGGGACCTAGCCCGGTTGCCACACTGCCACCAGGGGAGTCCAGGCGGGAGATATTACGGAGGTGAGAGGTCAGGAAACCCGATGCCATCAGACCCAAAGGTGCGTCAACTGGATCTGCTGCACACCGCAGGACTGTAGAACGCTCCTGATGAAGGTAAGACGCTCAGGGTTAAGGGCAGGTGAACTGTGTTTGTGTGTGTGTGTGTGTGTATGTACGCATGATCACTCACATCATGAGTGACCTTCCGCAGGGTCCAGACGGAGTGTATTCCCTGTACAGTGTCATAGAAGACAACTAAAGAGGGCTGAGCGCAGCTGAACACTATTTTCATGGAGGCGTCAGACAAATACTGAACACGAGAGCCTTCAAACAGACCTGGAAAAACACACACAGACACAGGTCAAAATACGGCGATTTCTCATTCAGAGAGACGAGAGGGAAAGTGTGTGTGTGTCGTACCTGTAGGTTTACACACTACTGGTGTGATCTCATCTAGAGGATGCAGCATGCTGAACACTGTGGGCAGAGGTTCCCTGTAGAGATAAAAGGTCAGTATCTCAGTTACATGCCAAATGACGAGGATGCGTTTGAGTGTACATCTGTGTTTTTAATGTAGACACATTTGTTCAGGTTTTGAGCTTTGATGTGTCACAGCATCACTTCACATTGGTGACAATCTGTGTGCTGTGAGCTGGTGTATGCACATGCGCATGAGTGGTAGTGTGTACCCGGGGGGTGGGAGCTGTGCGTCAGTTGCTGTGTTTTTTCGTTCTAACAGAAGTCCAAACTTGGTTGCCCAGACATTTGAGACCTGGAGGAGACAAGAGGGGAGGCTGATGTTGATGATGATAAAATAATAATAATAATAATAATAATAATAATAATAATAATAATAATAATATCTTCATTTAGAGAGCACTTCACAAAACACAAGTTAAAGTGCTTTAACAAGTGCAACGACAATAAAACACAGATGAAAACAAATTTCTTCGGTCATGCTGTTCCAGAGCCTCGGGGGCCTGACTGCAAACTCTGTCCTCTTTAGTTTTCAGTCGAGACTCTGGAAGAGACAACAGACCTCTGTCCGAGGATCTCAAAGTATGTACTGGTGCGTATTGGACTAAAAGGTCAGAGATTTAACAGGGAGCTTGTGAGTCCAGTGTTAAAAGTAAACAATAAAATTTTAAAAGCCTATTCTAAAACATACTGGGTGCCAGTGATGTGATCATATTTCTTTGTTCTGGTCAAAAGCCTGGCACTTGAGTTCTGCACAGTCTGGAGTCGATCAATACATCTTTGGGTCAATCGTAATTTTGGATATATTGCTAAGATTGTAAAAACATGATTGCGTAAGCGTCGAGGTGTGCTGCTCAAAACATAGGTTGCTGTCGAACCAGACAATAATAAAAATGTTCACCTTTAATATTCTGAATTTAATAAATTAAGTAAAAAACAAATGGCATTTCTACATTTTGTTTTCTACCAACTCCTGTGGGAAATATCAGACTTTTTAGACTCTTCACTGCATCTGTCTGCTGTTAGGTGCTCAAAACAGCTGACTTCTGTGGCTGAAAACAATGCTATGAGTGTGGTGAGGGTAAACCAAAACAGTAAAGTTGGGGGCTGTAAAACCAAAACACTGAGCTGAAAAACTTCACATTACACACTGCCATTTAATACAAATATTTATATATTAATATAGATTGCAGTAGCTCTTTTGGAATCCAGTTTCCTTTACAGTTTTAAGAAAAGTGAATTTGTTCTATAACTACGTCATGTCTTTTTATAAATCTGTAACATTTTTAATTGTGTTATATTTACAAGCCAGAATTGCACTTTTCCTTTAAGCTTATGTAACAGAAGCCAGATGGCTGTTAAGTGAGTAAACCTAAATTTTCTTGTGAGAGCCTTTGTGCCAGCGTGTTGTCTGCCTCTTTAATCATTTCAATCATTTAATGAGAGTGGGTGTTAGATTCTCCTACAAGTAAATATCCAGCACTTCATCACCACCTTCACAGGCCTCAAGCAAAAAAAAAAAAAACAAACACAGGAGCAAAACCTGATTTCCTCTGAGAAGCCCACAAACAATGTTTCTGCAACTGGTAAAAACACATCCCTGAATCAAATTACAACATGTTGCTATGCAACCTGCTAATGATACCAATACACACATATAGAAATAACCCCCAAATACACATGTATAGTCACACACACACACAAAAACATATCTATCTGCATGCAGACAAAACACACACACAATCTGTGGTTCATTATGTGGACAAACACTCGCAGGGATGTCTCACACACACACACACACACACCTGATATTAATGGGGTTCATTCTCACTGTCAGCGATCCAAAATTTCCATTATTATTGGTTAGCCAGACAATGGTTGAGCCCTGGGGAATATCAGTAATCTCACTCACACTCGCTTGCACATAAACACACACACATTGACACAAGAAGCATCCAACCTTTATGTAGAAATAAAACAGCTTTTTAATCCTTGGAATATAAAAGTCAGTGAGAATGACCATTTGAACACTGCCACTGATGTTGCTACTGCAAAATTAGCAAGTCATGCAATATAAATCTAGGTAGAGGGTGGCAAGTTACACCAAAGAAATTTAAAGTGATGAGAGGGAAAAGATCAGAAGGTTGGTCAATCTGGCTAGCTGAAATTTAGCAGATGCTTTTGGATTTCTCTACAAGTCTTGATTCCCCTCTTCCTGAGGGATAAAAGATTTTCCACCAGGGTCTCTAGCCCTCCTCACCTGGAAGGGCAGTGGTGAGATAAAATCCTTCCCAGTCACAGTGTGGACGTTGACGCAGCTACGCTGAACGATACACACAGTCTGCTCCACTTCCTCCTCTGAGAAATAACAGATACAGATAGAGGACAGAAGCACTCCTTTTTGATATAGAACTGCAATGTAAATTCATAGATAACATCAAGGATTGCCTCCCAACAACAAAAGGTTTTTAACGGTACAGTACCGTCTTTCTTGTTCTGAGGAACTGCAAAGTTACACCACAAGGCCTGCAGACAGAATAAAAGACAGTGTCAACTCTTAGAAATGTTTTGCTTGAAAAACAAAAATTTAAAAACCCTGACAATCATTATGAAAAATCACTGTGAAAATAAGTGTGAAAGGCGAAATAAATAAGAACCTGCTGCACTGGGCTGTCGACAGTGAAGGCCTTGTATACGCTGGAACCTTGGGACCGACTGCCCTGGCTCCAGACAACCACAGTTCCTGCTGTGTAGAGCTCCTCTTCAAACTCCACATCCTCCTCCCTGACTCCCATGCAGCCCTTTCTAAGCTGCCAGCATTCCTGCCAATCAAAACATATCCATCCGGTCAAAACAACAAGGACTGAATGAAAAATTCAAGCTGTACTGAAAAATGTATTACTTTCATGAAGTCATGCAACATTACTATAACAAACTTGTGCCATGCAAGATATGTAGTGTAAAGCAGTAATACACAGTAAAAAATATCAAATTTTCAAAAGTGAAGAAATTGAATTTCTTCACTTTTGTTATATTTCCTATTTTCCTCTATGTGCACTTTTGTTGCATTTATCTTATTTAGTGGTTTAGAAACAGAGATGCTTGAATAGATGGAATATGAGTACCACTGTGTAAAAGCCACCTAATGCATGCACTCTTACCCTCTCTCTCTCCTGCAGACTGACTTCCTGCAGGGACCCCACCAGGCCGGCAGCGCCGTCTGACGACCAGAGCTCAGAGGCGGGCTGGAGCTCTCTGAGCTGCAGGTTGAAGGCATTTGGATGGTTCCTGCAGTGCTCGCGGCCAAACGGGACAAACGACTGCAATTCCCCTGCTGCAATCATCGTGGCTGTCTCTTCATACACGACTTCCGACATGAGTTCCAGATATCAGCATTATTTCTTGGAAGAACATGAGTTGAAAAAGACAGGAAAATGTTTACAATTAAGCAAGAACTTTTTTCATTTACTGGCCAAAGCATAATTAGATGGATGTATCATATTCTGTCAGACACTTCCACTGTTGAACATGGAGATAAGATCATTTAGAAAACAACAGGG
The DNA here is from genome assembly GCA_024633595.2 of Lepomis macrochirus. Lineage (NCBI taxonomy): Eukaryota > Metazoa > Chordata > Actinopteri > Centrarchiformes > Centrarchidae > Lepomis > Lepomis macrochirus. The sequence continues at coordinate 11,607,412 of JALXJV020000020.1, forward strand.
ACTGAGACAAGAGAGGGTCGGTGTAACACCAAAATCTGTGACCTATCAGATTCTGTGACTACACCCAAACGACGATGTTTTCCTAACCATAACAAAGTACTTTTGGTGCCTAAACCCAAACAAACTGGAACCGCTTCCCATCGTTAACAAAGCCTCTGGCGCTTAACGTCCCATTTAGGTCACAGAATCTGGTAGGTCACACATTGTAAACAAGGTGCGGCATGCATTAGCAATACTGTGCTGACTTAGCTGCCTTCAGAAATACAGCTATGAAATCAGAAAATATAAAACAACGGTTGTCAAATTATGGTACTGGTTATAGGCTACTTGAGGTGGTAATTCAAATTAAATACATTTCATGTGAATGTAACGCTAGGACTACAGTCTTTCATTACGCCGATTTGATTATAATGAGCAGAATCGACGTGCAGCTACGCTATTTTCATTATCACTCAACTAATAAATGATAATGATAAACAGTCCCAAACCGGGCTTGACGTTATCTTTTACATTTCATGATATTGCTAGACGCCGTAGTGATGTTATAATATTTGGCATGCAAATCCCCAAATGACAATTAACGACATACTGTTGTTAACTCTGACAGACGCAGCATGCTAGCAGCTTGCTGGACGTTTTCGACTCAAAGTTTACCTGAACAATGCGGTGTCAATGCGATGCTGTAAGTTATATAAACAAGCATGTTGACAGTTAGCTCTGATTCGAGGCTAGCTAGCTAAAAAGTGCTCTTTAGCATTAGCACGCTAACGCTATACACCGTTCACTGGCTTGATTAGCACGCTAGCTAATGTTAGCTTCACTTAGCTTTGAGTTTGCAGGGAGACACTTAGCCGCTAACCTGCTCATAAGGAATAGTCTGGCTCTTGTCGCGGAGTCCTTTTCTTTCCTTTGTATGATTCTTGCTTGAGCACAACGTCGTCACCAGTGCCAACATTAAAACAACTCGGACCAGGTGCCAAACTGAGCATTTGGCTACAACAGGTTTTCAAATGAGCGCGGACATATTTGCTGTCCCGACATTCTTCTTCCTCCACGAGTCAGCCAATCCGCAGCGAGGAGGACGGGAGGACGGCGCTGATTGGGTGGGTCCATTAGCGTCATCCAGACGCGCAGAAATCGGTACTTCATGGGCTGCGGTCGAAAAATTAAAAATGGTCGGCCCAATCCCAATGTCCCCCCTAAACCCTAAGCCCTGAACCCTCACAGACTTTACTGACGTCACTTGGAAAGTGATTGTGTTTAAGAGGCTGCAAGGGCTTAAAATGCTGTAAACAGGAACGGGACTGCCCTTTGACGCTTTATCACGTTACCTTGACGACGCTGAAACGTTGCACACTTTTTATTTTGTGTTTTTGGCTTTTTACGTCCTGCAGGCTCTCGCCCTACAGAGTGGAGAAGAGGTAGCCTAAATTTTAATATATAACTGTCAATAATATATACACTATTGTTGGTCAATCAGTATCATTAAGCAAAAACTAAAATAAATAGTTGAATAAATTAAGTGTGTAATAAGGTTATTGCATTCCTCTGACTTCATGTGTTCTATGCAGCATCTTAAGTTAAGAAAGCTTTTAACAATTCTGACATCAGCATAAGTGTTGCTTATTTGTTTACTGTTTTATTCTTCTCTTATAACGCAGATTTGCCGTGATATTTCTCTCGTTTCTGGGCTTCCCCTGGTAACCCCGTCTTTCACGTCATACCGCTATGAACTGTGGGCTATTCCCTCAGTCTGCAGAAGTGCGGACTTACGAAAAGGGTCTAAAAAGGGCTCAAAATGTCCGCACGAGAGCCCTCGCGCACTTGGCGATTCGACAGCGGGACAGCCCTCACGGACTTGCCGGGAATGCGTCTCAAAGTCCTTTCCTGACAACTTTTCCTTTAGGTCAAGGAAATATGTGAAGGAGATTTCATAAGGACGTAGGGAAAGACAAACGTGCAAAGTGCTAAGTGAATCAACTGCACTAACTCTAGGCTTAGTTTTAAACAAAATTTATCACACTTATAGAAAAGTACATTAGCAAACTCAATACTTTACAGAAAAATAAGGTTTCCTGTCCAACACCGAATCACACTTTCTAAGATTAAATAAAAATTTAATTGAGCAAGGGCTTAACTTAAATAATAGGCCTACATATATAAGTAGGCTCCATGGAGGTTTCTGGCATGTGCACTTTGACCTTTTTTATACGTTTGTTGCAGTTTTTACATCTGCTTAGGCTACACAGGTTTTCAAAACTATGTCTCCTTTTTTAAAAACTGGACACACTATTCCCAAAACTGCTCACACAAAATGCAAAATGCCTTATATGTCCTTCAAAATAAAACACTGCATTCAAAATGCCATAAACACATCCCAAAATGAACACTTTTTTCATAATAGTAAAGTTTTGGATGTACCATTTACAAACTTTTGTTTTAAATCTAAAGCTCTTTTGTCTTTCATAGGCGTATGTGTACATTTCCATACATTGTTTTGTGAAAGTAATCTGCAGAAAGCGGTTGAAAAATCAGTTTCTAAAATGTGTGTTAGCGGTGGGGAATAAAAAGTGCAAACGCATACATTTGTTTTTTCTTTTCTTGTATTCATGTGTTCATTCAAGGATTTGAGTGGGAGAACCACAAGCAACATTACTTATAACCATTTTATATTTGACCTTACGTTTTTGTGGTATTGTTTTGAATTTATCTCAACTGTGTACAAGTATATAAATGTGCTTTTGATGGCTTGTGTCATGTCTGAGGGTAAAGCTTGGTTTTTCAGCAAAATTGAATGATTTTGAGTGGAAAGCTTAATTTATACCAAATTAGGATGCATGGGGAATTGAGCGAGAAGTTATGGATTTGTGTTTAGAGTTTTGAGAAAAGGAAGCATCATTTCAAGAAATGTGTTCAAGCAATTGAGGAAAAACTAATACATGTCTTGATCAATCAAATATTAATAAATGTAATTATCTTCCTTTCTTTTTTTTAGTTTCTTTTCTTTTTGTAAAATTACTGCTGATTATCCTACATCCTGCATGTTAGACTTTGTACAGAAATTTTACATTCTGGCTATGGTTACACTGAGGCCATCACACATGAAAATGAATATTTTCTATGATATTTGTACTGATAAATTCAAATAATATTTTGTCAACACAACAAGTATACCTACTTAAAAAGGAAACAAAAGCAGTACTGGGCTCCTGCTTTCTATTCAAGTTATTTTACTGGAGTTAAAAACATTTCCTAGAAACATTTCACTTTTGCAATCCACCACAAAGATTCAGATGTCTTCTTGCCATCTTCCAGAGAGTCTGGATCAGCATCAGCTACAGTAGCTTTTCTAATAGTTGATGGAACTGTAGTATCTTCAGCCAGGAACTACACGTACCTGTTATAATGAACCACAACCATGCTGTTAACAAGCTGGTAATGTATATACAGTATATGTATATGTATATGTATATGTATATGTATTTTTACAGTCCTTGGGTTTTTGTGAACCACTTTTTTTCACAACTAAATGCTTGTGCTGAATTGAATTATATTAAGTTTAATTTGAATAAAATATATTGATGAAGTTAATATTAAACGATCAAAAGATGTGACCCCTGACAAGAAGTCAGAATAAAAAGACAATACACATTTCAAACTTGACTTCAACTTTACTTGATTTTCAGTCTTGATTACATGGTTAAATGTGGGGGATATTAATAAATGTTGCAGAGTCGATCATCACCGTCACCCCAATTAAAAATAAATAAGTTGATATTTATATGGGGACGTGGTGAGTAATTGCCAGCATCTGTTTAAAGTCACACCAAATTTCAGACTCAGATGACAATTATTTAAGTATTTCACATTCTTTTTAATATTAGATTGTCTTTTAGTTTATTTTTAGTAGAGTGCTAGCATTGTTTAAATGTACATCGTTACTGTAATTAGTATGTACAATAATTAAATACATGAACTTCCTAAAATTACGTAAACTTTTACTTTATTGTTTGCAAACGTTTTCTGAAAACATACCTCATATTCTCAGGACTACACACAATAATGTACTACAGTCATCATTAAGTATGTATTGATATGCAGTCCTCTAATGACTTAGTAGATCTTTTCCTATTCTCCTTTTGGAAAGTCTGGGCAATGGAACATTTGGTTTTACTCTTTGTCCGGCCCCCCTCATTGTTAGACAATGGTGGTCATCTCCTCTTCCTCCCACTTCCTCTCACTCTCCTATATGGGCATCCATTGTTCCAAAACAGAAGAGCTCACATGCAGCCCTTTTAGTGCTAAAGATCTGATTTCTCATTGAACAAATGTTCAAAATGGACAGGATGACATTTAAGTTGAGCATTTTGATTATTGAGCATTGTTCAGACACAAGGTTTTATTCATGAAGATTGGGCCAAATGTAGCAAAAGAAAATCAAAATAATAATCAAGTAATCTACAGTATGAATGTGTGGTGTTTGGGGAAGTTTTATGTTGTTGACAGAAAGACAAATGGACAGACTGCATACTGCACTGTATCATGTAGCCTAACTCCTTTGCAACTACGAAATCAGATCAGGTGGTCATGAAAAACTTATACCTCAGTGGAAAATGAGGATTCTGGCCGGTGTGTAAATGTGATGGATGTTACACAAGAAGATGGTATGATCTGAGTGAGTTAACTCTTCCAGACACAATATCAGTGGAGCTCCCTAGGTGTGTGTGTGTGTGTGTGTGTGTGTGTGTGTGTGTGTGTGTGTGTGTGTGTGTGTGTGTATGTGTGTCGTATGTGTGTGTCGGAGAGACAAAGAGATAAAGAGTTGGAATGCTTTTTCTATTAAATCTAAATCTCTTTAGCAGTCATTTTTGTCATCACAGGTCTAACTGAATTTCAGAACACAACACCATTTAGTTAATGCAGGTGACAGACACTAGTGTATACAACACATTATATATATATATATATATATATATATATATATATATATATATATATATATATATATATAGATATAGATATAGATATAGATATACATATACATATACATATATATATACGGGGATTGTGCGTTCAAGTTTTCACTAAGGTATCTTCTCTTGTTTGACTATGGGAAAAGCCACAACACAAAGTTAGAGAAACAGCAGTGAGTTAGATATATTCTGAAATATAGCACAGTATGTAATGTAATCTGCAAATATTGGATGTGTACTGATACCATCAGACTTTCTCAACATCAGAAAAAAGCAAATCCATTTGGAAAAATAGAGTACATGTTCCAATAATTATTAGATAAGTTGTTATAATGTTGGGTAAAATTGGCTCTTTTCATGCTGCCTTTCCATGAAAACAAGGAAATAAACTTTCCAATACTGTAACTCAACAACTTACATCCAAACAACCATGACAGACACCTCATTATAATCATTTAGCTGCAGCAGATTGGCTGTTTGAGGTGGGGTCATCCTGCCATAACAGGCCCTCAGATTTCATTACTGCAGGGCTGCTAAAGCATCCATGAGCAACATGGTCTGTGGTGACGCATTGCAGCCGTCTGGGGAGGGACTCGCACTCTGGTGGTAGCATTTATACATAGAGAGTAATGGTTTAAATTCCCGAAGTGAGCAGCGAAAGAAGAATCTGAACAGAGACTATGCTCCCATGGTGACTTTAAGTGTTTGTAATTCAGTCCATCAAAGATCTTTTGATTAGAAAAATGCAGTTTGTAAAAACACCTGTATTGTCTAATGCAATTCAGACCTAAGCCCTACAACACAACTCTTTGTGAAGCTCACAATTCTGCTGTTAGTTAAATGTCTTTAAGCCTGTGTTTAGTGGTTGTGTTACATTGGAGTGCATTGTACTGAACCCTGCTTCTAATATTTAATCCAGTCCTGTGTACTTTGACATTTTAAGGTTCAGATTTATTGTCATTACACAATACAGAATCACTGTAAATGATGAAATGCAGTTCTAACCCTTCCATTCTACAATCAGAAATAACACTTGATTAAAGGAAAAAAAACTATACTGTATTTACAAGAGGAAATATTCTACACACGTGTATACATGTAAAGGGGTCATGTGTGCCTTTATCCTTGTTCTTTTGTTCTAATTACACAAAACTGGAGCTTCAAATTCCATAATGTACAGTATCTCACAAAAGTGAGTACACCCCTCACATTTTTGTAAAAATTTGACTATATGTTTTCTTGTGACAACACTGAAGAAATGACACTTTGCTTCATTGTAAAGTAGTGAGTGTACAACATGTATAAATTTCCTGTCCCCTCAAAATAACACATCACACAGCCATCAATGCCTAAACTGCTGGCAACAAAAATGAGTACACCCCTAGGTGAAAATGTCCAAATTGGGCCCAAAGTGTCAATATTTTGTGTGGCCACCATTATTTTCCTGTACTGCCTTAACCCTCTTGGGCATGGAGTTCACCAGAGCTCAACAGGTTGCCACTGGAGTCCTCATCCACTACTCCATGACCACTCTTCCATGGTGGATTTTAGAGACTTTACACTCCTCCACCTTCCGTTTGACGATGCCCCACAGATGCTCAATAGGGTTTAGGTATGGAGACATGCTTGGCCAGTCCATCACCTTTACCCACAGCTTCTTTAGAAAGGCAGTGGTTGTCTTGGAGGTGTGTTTGGGGTTGTTATCATGTTGGAATACTGCCCTGTGGCCCAGTCTCTGAAGGGAGGGGCTCATGCTCTGCTTCAGTAAGAGTACATTTTGGCATTCATGGTTCCCTCAATGAACTGTAGCTCCCCAGTGCCGGCAGCACTCATGCAGCCACAGACCATGACACTCCCACCACCATGCATGACTGTAGGCAAGACATACTTGTCTTTGTGCTCCTCAGCTTGTTGCTGCCACACTCTTGACACCATCTGAACCAACTAAATTTATCTTGGTCTCACCAGACACATGGTTCCAGTAATCCATGTCCTCAGTTTGCTTGTCTTCAGCTAACTGTTTGCGGGCTTTCTTGTGCATCATCTTTAGAAGAGGCTTTTTTTCTGGAACAACAGCCATGCAGACCAATTTGATGCAGTGTGCTGCGTATGGTCTGAGCACTGGCAGGCAGACCCCCCACCCCTTCAGCACTCTGCAGTAATGCTGGCAGCACTCATACGTCTAATTCCCAAAAGACAACTTCTGGATATGATGCTGAGCATGTGCACCAAACTTCTTTGGTCGACCATGGCGAGGCCTGCTCTGAGTGGAAACTGTCCTGTTGAACCGCTGCATGGTCTTTGCCACCGCGCTGCAGCTCAGGTTCAGGGTCTTGGCAATCTTGTTATGGCCTAGGCCATCTTTATGTAGATCAACCGTTCTTTTTTTCAAATCCTCAGAGAGTTCTTTGCCGTGAGGTGTCATGTTGAACTTCCAGTGACCAGTAGGAGGGAGTGTGAGAGCGATAACACCAAATTTAACACATCTGCTCCCCATTCACACCTGAGACCTTGTAACACTCACGAGTCACAAGATACCGGGGAGGGAAGATGGCTAACTGGGCCGAAATTGGACATTTTCACTTCAGAGCGTACTTACTTCTGTTGTCAGCGGTTTAGATATTAATGGCTGTGTGATGTGTTATTTTGAGGGGACAGCAAATTTACACTCTTACACAAGCTGTACACTCACTACTTTACAGTGTAAAGTGTCATTTCTTCAGTGTTCACATGAATAGATATGATCAAATATTTACAAAAATGTGAGGGGTGTACTTACTTTAGTGAGATACTGTATGTGTTAAAGTCCAGCCCCTCCTCATTTTTCTTCTGTGGTTCCTACTCTAAATTCCTTTTGCCCCTTCCCCTCTCTTCTTTTTGTACAAATCCTCTATAGGAGTGGTGGGTGTCATTTCTTTTGGCCCATTCATTATCCTAATCCATCCAATTAATTCCCCCTTTTATCCCGATTGTGTGTCCTACAATGTTATAATGTCTGTCTTCACCTGCTTTAAGAGTGAGTACTGTTAGTATCGGCAAACTAGGCTAACTTCCTTTTGGTACATATATATTTTATTTTGGTAGGACCTGGAGCAGGCAGCACAATTAACATGGAGGCTCTGTTTCCCTATATGTTTGTCAGAATAAACAGAGGTCAGCCATAAAAAGATCCCTCTGTCACAGAGTCTTTCCTATTATATGAACACACCATGGAAGCACACTGGTCACATACAAATTATGTACAATCTATGTGTGTTTTCCACAGAAAAGATGTTGCTCATCATATTGTGAAAAAGAAACAAGAGTACAACATGGTGAAAGATAGCAGATGCTCTGTCTGTATCTCTAGTGCAATGTGCATAGATATGTAACATGTAGAGAGAGGCAGATGAAAGGAGAGTAGAGCACCTGTCAAATCACTGCAATCCAATGCAGTCCATTTACTAACTTCAGCAATAATGAGCACAAAGTTGTGTGAACACCTTCACCACAGTGTCAACAAACAAGGCATTCAAAGTTGGAAGTAGATACATCATCAGTCCCTGGTGCAAAAACTTTACTTCATGTGTTATGATTATCTTTGAGCACTAAAGAAAAACTTCCTTCAGTGATTTTTGTAGCATTGTAACACTACGTGCAGTCCACAGTTTGCGACAGTGAAAAGACCCCTCTCAAGACATTTTGACATGTCAGAGCAGAAAGGCACAGCTGCACATAATAACATTAATGATGCCTCTGTCACATTCAGGTGTGCTGGTGTGCCAGCATGCACAATGGCAATGCACAACCTAAATGGAATGTAGCCATTATTCCATTATTACTTGCACCTGTTTGATGACTTAAAATGTAGTGTGTGCAGTAAAAAAGGTGTGTGTATGAATGGTGATTACATTTCTGACCCATAGAAAGTGTTTTCAGGGGACACAATGCACATAAAAGTGATCCTCAAAGAAATGTAGTTATTGTATTAAATCAGTCATAGATAGATAGATAGATAGATAGATAGATAGATAGATAGATAGATAGATAGATAGATAGATAGATCATCCAATGTCAGATAACGTTGTTTACCTGAACAGTGAGAGCAGCGTAATCTGATTGGTCCCTGTGAGAGCCAGACCCGAGTGCATCGTGGGTAGGGTTTTGCTGGTTAATGAGAGCTAATGATGGAAATGTGACTGTGTGTACTTGTGTGTGCGTGTATGAGTGTGTGTTGGGCTGATTAAAGTCTCGGGGATGGCATTGCTGTACGTAATGTCTGCCTAGGGGCTGAATCCAGGCCAAATGTATTTATGTGTTTAGTTAATTTAGGATGCAATGAAGAGCTCTGGTGGACTAATTGATCTGTACAGGAGGCCACACCAAAAACAAGGCCTCCATTAAAGGAACCTCCAGGGACCCGGGCTTTGATGAGTGCATGGAGTGTGTGTGTGTGTGTGTGTGTGTGTGTGTGTGTTGCTGTGCTTGTGTGAAATGAAATATAGCTAAATACTGAAACCACCAGCAGAGCAGTCTCTTGACCAGTGGAAATTGCAAATACCTGCTCCAAAGCACTGACAGGATTGTGTGTGAGGATTGTTTATTTTAGGCCATTTGGGGAAATACTTGACAATACTATTCTCATGTTTTTGTGTCACATGCAGAGCTCGTGAAGTGGCTAGCCGTTTAGCAAAAGTCAAACCTCTCCCAGGTTTAAAAATACACTTAACAACAGCTCTAAAGTTAACATGTACATTACAAAATGTATCTTGTTTTGTTTAATCTGTATATAAACAGAAAATATAAAATTTTCACTCAGTTACGCATTGTGAGCAATTTCTTGATGAATAACAATTTCTCCGTCTGCCCAGTACTTCTGTGCAACACCGTTATCTGCCGGTTGCCAGATTCCTGCCCGTTGTTCAAGAAAAGAAGAAAAAGTTCCAGCTCATAGGATGAAATCCCAAACAGATTTTTTAAAAAGAAACACAGTCTGACATAAACTCCATGCGTAAGTCAACATGAGATTGATGTCAGTCTTGTCAGCTCATGCTTGAAAAGGGGTGAATAAGCATGTTTCCCAGAATGGTGAATTATTCTTTTGATTTTGACAAAATTGTTTTCTACCAAAGTCCTAAACATGGCCACAGTTACATGGCCAAAAATTGTTTGGCAGCTTAAATGCACAAACTGGCATCTATGTCCAGTAAATGAAATTATCCAGTTCATCAGGGAGGAAGTTATGTACACACGATTTGTGCCCTGAACATGTCATTTGCATTACAGCATTGATGTTGCTCATTTCCCAAATTTCATCCTGCAGTGTTGACCTAGTGTCTCCATTTTCAGCTCCGAATGCAGCCGGTCTCCTGCTGCAGTAAACCAGGTTTAGCCATCAGGGGAGTTTAGCTGTAATTTAACAGACTAATCTCCTCCTCTGGCTGTGGATGACAATCCATCATCTAACTCAACTGGGTCTACACTGAGCCAGAAGGAGAAGATTCTTCCCACATGGGAGATAGAAACCTGTTTGACACTGGCACCTATGACGACATTTCAGTTGAGTGTCAAGGCCTGTCATTTGTCTGTGGAAGGATGTCATGATACTGTCATCTCTGCACAAGCACTGTTAGTATGATGGTCACTTCCTCCCACTGAAGAGAGGTTACTCATACTGTAATTCAATGTTTGTCTCTTATCTCTCGTTTTATTGTATCTCCATCCTTGCACACAAACTCATAAGATTTTCTTTTAAACTTGATAGTACACGTATCAGCCATTATACTATATATCAGATGTGCACACACAGTAGAAAGTATTTGCACATTTAATGTCTCAGACAGGTGAGGCAAAGCAGTGTTGCATTCAAGATTCAGAATAACGTGGTTTATTGTGGTTTTGAGCTGATGAGTTTTTGTATTTGTCACGCTGTCATTACTTTTTTACTGAGGTAATAAGATTTTAATCCTGTTTTTAAAGGATGGCTTAACATCGTAAATTTAACATTTTCATTTGTTTTCTCATGAACTACAGCCTACATGATTCCCATGGTTGTCTACCACTATGTATAGTGAAACGTTTATGTGAATACAATAGCACATTTAGAGAATGATGCAGCTTTAGCAGTGGAATTTACTCTGGGGGCCTTAGAACTGAAGGCACAGTCATGGCTTTCTGCGTTTTGAAGGCATGTGAAACCGCTTAATTTACAGAGACTGGTCAACAAGGACAACAACAGCAAAATGTATTTCCCAGTGTTGGAGAGGAGCTCTACTCTAATAGACACAGAGACATGCAGCAGTTGAGCTAAGCAATAATTTTACTATTTAACAAAACTTTCAACTGTCTGCAAAATGCCAGTTTTCCTGTTTCTTAATTCAACTGTCTTTTTACAAAACAAATGAATGAAACATTTTTATCACACCGGTTCAGAGCCTGTATTACTGTGTGTTTGGAGACTGTAGCCATTTGCCAAGTCAACCTGAAAAATATGCCAGATTAGCTTTACTTTAAATAATAAACTTATAATTTCGTTTTGACATCTCAAATCCTGTTTTTTTTCACCTTACGCCGTCAATTTCAGTCTCTCTCCGGTCCAGTCTTGTGTCTGCTTTGTTTTCTGTGTTTGATACAGACTCTCTATTTCACACTCTTTCTATCATCATTTATCTCTATCTTTACTCAGTGTCTTTGTTCCATATATCCACCTGCCACACACACACACACACACACACACAACACACAGATCCTAGTGAGTCCCGTCAGGCTGCCAGCAGTAATCTGCCATCAGAGTCCTCACTCTGTGGTTGGTAATTGGATAATGCAGTGCAGAGTCACTCAGCAAGCCAGGGGATTCCCCTCATCACACTGGCTGGTGGGAGAGTCGTGATGCAGAGTGTTTCATTATAAAGACATCCTAAAAGTAGATTCCACTGGTGAAGTCACCACATTGTTTTTTTAAAAAAAACATTGATGACCTTGTCTTTAGTCGTCTGGAAAGTCTTGTTGACCTTAAGATTCATCAGCAATATGAGGTACAAGAGTAATAGTTGTAGATGTGGTCTAGGTTGTGGTGTTAATAGTGGAGGCAGTTAAAATGAACGCCGTAATAGCTCTAGTGGTAGAGGCAGTGTAGGACTTTGCAGAACAATGACTACAAGATGTATCAGTAGTATTACAAATGGTACTAGTAAGTATTAGTACTAAAACCTTTATTACTTGTGGTATTTGTAATTGTATTGTTGATGGCACTAACATCAGTAATAGTATATCTGTAGTAGAGGCAGCATCACTGGCTCGTAAAACTGGCAGCATATTCATGGTAGTAGTTTATGCAGTTTTAATAGAAGGGTAAAAATTGTAGTATGAAGTAATGTTAGACATAGTAGTAGTATTGGTGATTCTGGCACATCATGCATTTATTTATATATTACTGGTTTACATTCTCCCTGAAATAAAAACTATAAATAACTACTAGTAGTGGAAGCAGTAGTAGTGGTAGTAGAGGCAGCAACAGTAGTACTTGTGGTCATACTAAGTAGTGATAGTGCTTGTGATAACATAAGTATTGGCAGTTGTATTTATGTAATATGTTGTATTGTGTAATGTTTTTAGTGGCAGAAGTAGTCAAATTGGTGTTAGTTGTTCTGGCAGTAATACACATGCAACACATTTGGGTTGACTGATGATTCATTCCATGATTCACAGAGAGCACAGCCATCAGGAGTAATTTGGGGTTCAGAATCTTGCCCAAGGAGACTTTGACTGGACAGGCGGAGCCGGGAATGGACCCAGAAGTAGTTGAAAGTCTGGTTTACCACCACAAAGTGAGCAATGACCCTGGGCCTCTGCTCCAGGGGCCCACAAAGCCCCAGGTTCACTGTCTGTCCATTGGTAGTTTGACTAAGTACAAATTGGCTTTTGGACCGCTCACAATATTAACTGAAATAATAATGACCATAAAAGAGTACACCACTGGTTTAAAATTGCACTCCTATAACATTATCGGTCTCACGATGAACAGTAAAAACATTAATAAAAATGTTGCAGGACCAGATATAGATTTTTATTTAATGCATTCTTCTTCCTTTTAAAAACTTGGCGCCTACATTACCCACAATGCAAACAGTTTAATCAGAGATGTGGGTGTGGTATGCTAGTAGCGGCTTATGTAGCCACTAGCCTCAAGCAGAGATGAGGATCAGGCTACAGAGGTCTGGTATCCTCACTTCTATACACCTCTAGATTATTTTCATGTTCTTGTAGTCCTCATCCACAATCAGCGCTGACTCGTGACCTCACTTGAGGACACTTATATGTCCTTCTGGGGCCAGAAAAGGCTTGATACAACTTCCTTCCACATGCTGCAGTACCATCCAAGACCTGTAAACCGATTTTGATGTGTAAAATAAGAGGAGTTAGTTCCCATTTAAGGCATTTATGATATTTTAGAGGGGAGGGGCTCTGTGTCATTATTTCCTTAATTATTTAACTGGTTATTGTTTTTAAATGCTTGTTACATTTTCCTAAACATATTTTCCCAAAACGTTCAGTCCGTATACTAATGGTGGCAATAGTATTACAAGTGACAGTAGCTGTAGTAATAGAAGTCAGTTTCAAGTAAAGGTATCACTGGTACCTTGATTAGAAAAATAAAAAATGAGGATGTTACATTCTTGTTGTAACATCCACTGTGTCATCCTTGTGTACAGAGGTGAGGCGGCATGTTCTCATCTATAGGAACGTTTTCTTCCGTACATTCCATCAACATAATAATGCTGATGTTTCCTCCATCAGCTTCCTCTTCCTGCAGGGATCTGTCTCCAGTCACTGCTGTCAATTAGACCAGCTCATTCTCCCATGGACTTACTGCGTAATCTACTTTTCTCTCTGGACTGATCACATTAAGGTTCAGATGGTGCCATCATGGTTAAGAAGAGAGGGGAGTAGGAGAGGGGGGTCATCTGCTGACTGGGAGACATCAAAGAAACGGGAAGGCCAGAGACGCTGTTGTCACGACGCAGCGGTAAATAAAATTTGTGATCATCATCAGGTACGCAAACACAAGTATAAGCAAACAAGAATCATATCTTCAGAAAATCCTGCTTCCACCTTTAAAGACTTTTATATATATATATATATATATATATATATATATATATATATATATATATATATATATATATATATATATATATATATATATACATATCACTTTACATATCACTTTACTTTTGAAATACTATTTATTTTATTTTATTCACCGCCATTGTACTTTCGAAAGAATTTTTTTGTGATTTCATTGAGCAGACCCTTTAAGGTTGATGGCCAGGGGTAAGCACAAAACCTAAAAACATACAGTTCATATTTATATTTATATAATATGATTGAAAAAGATTATGGGAGTTGCATTTTAAACTGTAGTAACAATCTCAAATAACAGGCTCAACAGCAGTTACTGATATGAAAAACAAAACCAACTGACAGTTCAGTTTATTACGTGTTTATATGAGTCAATCCTTTTAACACTAAATGCAATGTTATCTAAAGGTGGTGTTGGGTTTGTATACTTGCATAGTAGAACATAAAAGGGAAGTACAGAGGCAGTACATCTGATGTAAATTTACTGGGCTACTTATTTGCTGATTGGATGTTTGAGGCACAGATTGAGCAACTTGGTGTCAGTCAAATCTTGCAACGCAGGCTGTAAACCCAACCTTAACGTTTTATCACCATATAAAGTTGAGACAGTAAATGTGTTAGCAAACAGTTGCTTATTTACACATCTAGCAGATACAGAGCAACAACCATTTCTTTGGAGCCATCTTTCTGACCAATTGACGAATACAAGTCTAACATTTACTGTCCTTGTGGCTCTGTTTTTGTCTCCACCAGCTTTTGCGCGAAACATCAGACTCTTCAGCTGATAAATGCTCCATGTGTACACCAACTAATCGCAAACTTGTCTGTCTGCTGTTTGGTGCTGAGCATGTAGTGTATAGTTAGTTTTTATAGTTATTTTTTGCTGAAAACAGCTGCCAGCTTGAAATAAGGCTGATGAGAGTGGTGAGTGAACTGACACAGTAAGGTTGTGTGGGCGTAAAACCAAAACAGTGAGCTGAAGACACTAAACACTGGGTTCATCTTTACAACCAACAGAAGACGGAGTGACAGGCAACCGACATATCATACAAACAGAGTGGAAAGAAAAAGCAGCTGTAGACAAACAAACTGACAATATTAGCTACAGCATATATAAGCATGTATACATATATAAGCATGACGTATAAAGTGAATTTTAATTATGATAAGTTAAAGACTGTTTTTTAGAAACTTAAAAGGAAACTTAAATCTTGCATTAAAATTGTCAAAATAATTTAAAATATATATCATGAAGATATTAAATAAAATTATTTATATCTAGACAAAATACTCTCTGTCTGTTTGCTCATACATTCTATGGCTACTACAATGGTTTGTCTATCTGTTTAATTTAACACCAACACCAACTCTTTTTTTTGTCTCGCCTCTGTCACCTACAGAAGCTCTGCAGTCTCTCTGTAAGTCATTTCTAAGCCAATCATCTTTTTATTTCCAGTGATATTGGCTAAATGGTTCAGACTCATTTAGATGGATGGATGGATGGATGGATGGATGGATGGATGGATGGATGGATGGATGGATGGATGGATGGATGGATGGATGGAGGGAGGGATGGATGGAGGGAGGGATGGATGGATGGATCAGGTGCCGGCCAACGTCACGGCTAATTCACTGTGCCATTCCAGCAGAGAAATTCAGGCTCATCAGGGACAATGTGGGTGGATTCAGAAACACTTCAGTCCTGTGTGGTGTTCTTTTATAAAAGCCCAGCACAACCTGAAATAGAAAACAGTGTCAGTATCTTCTATCCTTTAAAATTTTATTTTATTAATGGTAATCTGCAAGATCCTTATGTTTTATTCAGTCTTCAGCACGGCCGGTGGTGCACAGGGCTCACTGTGATGGATATAAACAAATATATGTAAATGGCAGCTGTAGGATTTTGATAACATTGTTGTGGAATTAAGTACAGTATTTGTGTCATGACAGGACAATACACAAGATAAAAAATGCATATGTTTACACCTCAAAATGATGCCTGGAAACACATCTTATTCTGTCCTATAAATTGCACAAAAATGTATTTTTATGACAAGAATCAGGTCCATTCAAAGTAGGGTCCACAGGCCAACATGTGTCGTGCCTTATCAAACTGCAAGAAAAAAATGAGCACATGCTTTAGTTTATATATAGAGAGGGTTTTTTTTAAAAAGAAAAAACATTCTACCATGTATGTCCAATGTGTCTGATAACGCAAGCGAAATGAAAACAGTGTAGAACAGAGGCGGTTTATTGGAAATTCTTGTGATTTTATGTGTCATTTTAAACACTTCATACAATGATGGCAGAGGCTGCCATTTAAGGTGCCAACTGCTCATCAGGGGCGACACAGCGCTTCCTATCCAAAGCGCTCATGATGACACACAGACAGCACAGCCATCAGGAGCAATTTGAGCAATCCTCTGACTGATTAACTACACATCTACATCTTAATAAGTTGTCAATGTTTCAGTGAAAACTTAACTCTAGAGTCAACTGGAAAGATGGACAGTGATTTGGTTCAAGGCTGTGCTGAGAAAAAAGCACAGTGGTCCATGTTACATTTATATTAACTTTATTTCCATGGCACTCTTTGAGGAACTGCAGAGCATTTTGGAAATGAACCCATTGAAGAAGAGGACCTTTCTGTGGAACGTTCTCAATACATTCCCTAATTTGAGCAGAGATAATTCTCAGACATTGTGCATTCAAGAGTTTGCATCCTATTAAGTAAAAAACAGAAACAAAATCACAGTAAAAGATTGTTACTGTAGCTAACTACTGAATAACAGACTGTAGAAAACTCTTGAGTTTAACTTCCTCTCTGAGATCTTTTCCATTTACACTTGTTTCCAATGTCTCTCTTCCTGTCTTCCATCAGCAGTTGACCCGCCCTGTGCTGGGAGAAGTGTCCAGGGAAATGATCATATGAGTCAACGACATCATCTTGGCATATAAATTAGTTATTCCTACGACTAGTTAGAAGAAAAAAACTCCCCACTAATATCACCATAGGCCTGTTTGGTTCCGAGCGTGAGCAAGACCAATGACGGAAGCAGCGACCTACTGACGTATCAGGCCCCTGATCGAATCTGATGTCCCCTCCTGCTCCAGGTGTATAAAAGGGGTGGAGACATGAATAAAGACAGAAGG
This sequence comes from Lepomis macrochirus, assembly GCA_024633595.2. Classification (NCBI taxonomy): domain Eukaryota; kingdom Metazoa; phylum Chordata; class Actinopteri; order Centrarchiformes; family Centrarchidae; genus Lepomis; species Lepomis macrochirus. The sequence goes on from JALXJV020000020.1 coordinate 11,624,658, forward strand.
AAGAGAGTCAGGAAGCATCGGGTCAATAGAGTGGAGATACAGCAGCGGCTCGAGATCAGGACCTTGGAGAGTGCAGAGGAAACGAGCAAACGCAGACAACTTTCTGTTGAGCAAATGTAAGATTTTATATTTACGTAGAAATGATTTTAGATTTTTTTTTTTATGTAACGTTCTGGGAGGTCTCCGGTTTGGCCATTTGAACAGGTTTTGGATAAGTCTCGCTAAATGGTTTACGAATAAATTGCTCGTTGTAACGTTAGCAGCAGCTCGATTCATTCAGTTTGGTTTGTGGTCTATGTTGGCAACCTAATCGCAGCGTACCCGGTGTAATAAGATGTTTTGTGCTCGCCGTGCCCGCTTTGTGCGTAATTACGCATTGGAGTTATTTACCTTTCCTTTGTTAAAAACATCATCGTGTCAAAGATCAGGATCCTAGTAGTCCCTCGTGGATACAATACTCTGTTACACTGTTTTTTTATATTTTCTGTTGACAAGTATAGTGACTTGGAACTCGGAGAGCTGAAAAAAACTTAACATTAAAAATGCACAGAGGAGATTTTTACATGTCCAAATTTACTCTGGTCACTATTTTGAAGGAAATGGAAAGCATTTTGGCAGTGACCTCATTTAAAGGGTAGGACGTTTCTGTGAGCAGAAGCCCAACACATTCAGTTTGGCTTGTGTTCTCAATGGGGGCAACAGAAGTTAAGCATCCCCGAGGTGTAATGAAAGGTTTTGTCCTCGCCAGTCGTGCGTAATTACGCATGAGATTCCGCTGCTTTCTTTTGCTCTCAGGTGCCAGAATTCACCATTACATGAACAATTTATTAAAGATAAACGGACAGACGGCTCTTCGAGGCTTAACTACCCTTTTATTTCGTACCTTTGCATCGAGCAATTAACGACTTGTTTATCACTTACCTGTTGCGCGTAAATTAAGATAATTAATAAAAATTAATGAGCTGATGATGATGATGTTGATCTTTATTCCGTAGACTGTTGGGAAATGACCTGGTATGCCCATTGTTTTCAGCTTAGTAGGAGAATAACCCATTACCGTTTCCATCCTCAGGTGTAAAGCGATGTTACAACGGTCCGGCCCCCAGCTGCTTTTCCTAATAGCCCTGTGCAGTGTGTTGTATTCCCGGACTCTAAGTCTGCCATACACATCCATGAGGTAAGAGAAACAAGTGTTATCTATAACTAAAACTGCTGAGAGCTGGGGATGGGATTCAGCGCTTCATGATTAGACCCGTGGGTGAATCTGAGCAGGTTTGTTTCAGGACTGCTGCTCAGATTCATCAATCGCAACATCAGACGAGAATTTTTGACTTTTGTTATCACGAATGTCAGAAATAATTGTAATAATCAGTATTGCTACAATGGTTTAGTCCGGTTAATGCTAAACGTTGTATATCACACGAACGTGTCTCAGAAAAAGTATTGTTTAAAGGTGAACAGAGCACTTTCTTAACAGCAAAATGAAAACCTTCCCAGTGCCCGATTTAGACCATTATTAGTATAATTATAAACAATTCACCCTCAGAATTGGAGATGGTGTTCTTCTGTTTGATATTTGTTGTTGCATCAAATGTAACCAGTTTTTTACGTAACTGTCCTGTGACGCTATGCAGACCGACGAGACACGCAGACGGTCTGTTCACCAGCGGATACAGCAAACTCCTCGGACAGCTATCAGCGCGGAGGTACCTGGAGTCTCTGATCGGAAAGCGGGTCAGGTAGGTGGCGTCCCCACCCGGAGAGTTCAAATGGCTGAATTTCTCTTTTCAATCGTAAAGGAAAGGAGACATTTTAGGTTTTATTAATTTATTTGTTGACATATTTTCTTGTAATAGTGAAATGAAATCCTGTTTTCACTTATGGGAAACAGACTCTTGACATCTGTTATTACTATGTCAATACCAAACAGGTCTAAAGGGCTTTTAAACTCCTGTTTAGACCTCTCAAACCAGCACCTGAAAATTAGAAATTGGAAGTTTAATGCTGTTTTCAGATTTGACATAGAACATAAATTATATTTTTGAAAACAGAAAAGGGAGGAAAGTGGATACAGATATAACTTCATCCTCTTCTTTTAAAAATGGTGAACTCAAACCCTTCAGAGAATAGAATAGGAGTTAATCTCGATGTATATAAGGTAATTTATGCCATAACATATTAATAGATGTAGAAATCTGAAGTTTCAGTATGTCATCCACATATAGTTGGAATAATGTCACCTCAGAGTGTAACACACTGTCCATTTGAATGTTGTTTCGAAAGAAAATATTACAAGAATGTTTTAGTTGTGAATGAAAAAAATCTTGATTGTGCATATTACCATCAAGAATTTTGCTATTAATTTTTAGTTGACCTTTTGAAATGTGCTTGAAAATCAGCCATGAGGTGCAATAAGTACTTGATGATTTTATTTCCCAAATTTCATCAATTGCATACCTAAATCCCTTTACCCATAGAATCAGGTGGAATACAAATAAATTCTTACTTTTACATCAGGGGAGACTTTATGCAAAATGTGAAAATACTGTACATCTTGTTTCACTATTTCATTTAGAGAGAGGTGACACAACACCAGACCTATTGACATTTGCAATGAAAAGACCTGACCTGTCTGATGATGCATTTTGTAATTGATTAAATATTTTTAAAGGTTAATTTATGCCATTACTGCGTCATTACATGCAGCCAGGAGGCACACACACAAACTCACACACACACACAAAGAGCAGAAAGATAACATAACTACAGATCCTGAGCTGCATTGAGCTGTGGTGAAACCTTGATTGTTCCCTTTTTTTATGTCATGATCTCTCTTCTGTCCAGTGATGAGCTGATGGAGGAGCCAGTGAAGCGCCACTCAGATGCCGTCTTTACAGACAACTACAGCCGCTTCCGCAAACAGATGGCCGTCAAGAAGTACCTGAACTCAGTCTTAACAGGAAAGAGAAGGTAGATATCTGTCCTCCCTTTCTTCACCTGTCCATCTGTTTAACTTTCTCCCTTAAGCTGACTATCTGACAACACCACACCTTCTTCTTATTTTAGTCTAACACCAGTCTCTTGAACTCGTTTTTTGTTATGAGACGTTACTCTATAAAATATACACTTTAAAACATACATTTACTCTGCAAAAATTTACTCTTAAATTCGCAGGCTGTTGCCAAATATCTTGGTGCTTCCCAGAGTCACAATGTCCTATTAATGAGATTTTTTATTCTACACAGTTGCTAATTTCTCTTGAGCCAGTATGTAAAGTAGCAGCACTTAAGAACAACTGCAGCTAAAGGAATATTCACATTGACTTTACCACTCAATATTGGTGGTTGGTGCTCGCTGAGAATCAAATGAGCTCAGCGTTTGTAAAACAGACTAACCAATGAATAATGAGCAATTCAAATGATAACATGACCAAAGACCCTCGGAACCTTTTATGCAGCTTTTTGAATATGTCATTTTAGATCTAAAACAAAGCATGAATCAATAGCTGCACAGCTTAATTCACCTCTAAAATACAATAAATAAAACAGCACAATGAGTAAAGCTTTCAGGTGAACTTAATAGTATCTAACCACAATGTATGTTTAAAAAGATAAACTTTTTCAAGGCATTTACTAAAGTTAAAAACAATAAATACTGACTAATTCTCTGACGTTCAGGTCTGCTGGCTCCATAAAAGTTAATGTTTGTTTATCATCTTTATTTGTCTTTTCGGTGTGATTTTCTGATAAAATAGCATGTGAATGAAACACAATTTAGCAGCTAACATGGACTTTGTGAAAAACAATAAAGGATAAAAAATCTGACATCCAGAACAACAAAACCAATCTAACCAGCTGATTATTGGACCAAGACCTAATAGAGGCATCTGCTAAGTTTTTGAGACACCTAGTTTAAAAATACACAGTTAAAACACAACAAACTTAGCTGAACATGTAGTATGGTCATGAAATAATACACAAGAAGGAATGAAGGCAAGTCACATGTTATTTGGGGCAAAAGATTTTTTTCCTCAGTCAGGAGCCTTTGTTGTATTTTCCATTATATTTTCATCTGCCTTAAAAATTCAAGAATTTGTATGAATAAAATAAATATGTAATAAAATGAATAACTAAAAGTATTTATATTTATTGACAAATTTTCATACCAAACAAACACACACAGCCTAGAAGATCCTGGAACCAGTGACCTGGAGGAGTCCAGGGATGAACCCAGCACCTTCCAGGAGAACTACAATGACGTCAACGTAGATCACCTCCTAAACAACTTTCAACTGGTAGGAACATACACACACAAATGTTTGTACTGTTATATATGTGGCCCTCCTTGACATAATGCATTAAAACCATACCTTCACAACTATATGCCTAACCCCAATCCATACAAAAGGTCCTCACACTAGGGTTTAAAACTCAAATTGTTCCTTAATGAAATAGACATTAAGACCAAACAAACATAATGTCCTAAAATATGAACTTTCAATGGTCCTGAATCTGGCAATATTTCGGATGTGCATACTCACACGCATACATTTAGGATACATGACTTTTGCAACAAATCTATTAATTCTAATGTGAGATTTGAGTTATTCTTAATCAGTAACCCTCTTTTCTGTCTCTTTTCTCCCCTCCTGTTTTTTTGCAGCCACTTTGAGGAGGGGCCCATGCTCCAGGGAATACCTTAAGTCATCCTCATGAAACCGCCCATTCCAAAAACAACACAGTGTTGATCTAAAGACGTTCGACAGTCAAATCAACCAATGATGATGTGTTCTCCAATGTGGTTATCTATCTATTCATTCACACAGTACATGTTTACACTGTATATATACAATATATACAATACTAATCACTAAAGATTGGTCCAAAGACTCTGTGCGCTCTGAGCAACATGCATGTCCACGTTCTGTTTGGTCAATCAGCGTTTGAAAACTGCAACTGGCAACAGTAATTGTAAACAGTATCATATTTATTTTCTTTCTAAAAATCAATGTTCTGTTAACTTTCAATGGACAGATAACTTTTAATGAACAACTGTCCTAATAAATTTGACTGAAATCTGTCTTTTCAATTAATAAATCATTGAGTTAAACATTTGACCCCTTGAATGTCAATAGAACAGCATTTACTTTCAATAGTGTACTTTTCCCATTGATTTTCAGTAGATCAGTGACCAGCGTTTGTTCAGTTAACTTTGAATGGAAAATGAGTCTGAATTCTCATGAATTTTCACTCACAACAGTTCCATTATCTTTCAATAGAGAAAGTGTCCAACACTAGCACCTTAACTTATTAGCAGAAATTTGAGTGGAAATTCAAATGAACCATGGTCCTATTTACTTAAAATAGAAAACAGTTGCATAAATTGGACTTTCAATTGAACAGTCTTTCCTGGTATATTTTAATGGAAACACTGCTCTGTTCAATTTGAGTGAAATTTGTCCCATCAACTTTCACTTTAACATTTGATTAGCATACACTTTCAACAGCGTGACTTTCAGTTGATCTCCTGTCACTTTAGCTTGTAGAGACCAACGTTTGTACAATTTTGAATGGAACATCTGTGTGACTGAATTCTGACTTACTTTTACTTGTCGATAGTTCGATGAACGTTCTGTGGAGCACTTGTACTCACCTTTCCTGCATTATAAAAATTTCAATGGAATATAAGTGTTGTTCTATTAACTTTCAATGGAAATATTTATCCCAATAAAGTTTAATGGAGCAACTGTTCCATTAAATTTGAAAGAAATCTATCCCGTTCACTTTTAGTTAAACGTTTGACCTGTCAATGGAGCAGCATTTGTTTTTATTTATCTATTTTTTTTCAGTGTATCTAACATCCCGTTAGCTTTATGTGAAACATTTGTCTAATTGGCTTTAAATGGAACATCTGTCTGATTGGATTCTCGTCAATTTTAGCTAACCAATAGTTCCATCAACTTTCACAGAACAATAGTTGCATGGGATTACTACTGGGATGGGATTACTATTTTACATGGGACAGTAAATTGCAGAACATATGTTGTCACAAATTCAAATTAACAGTTCTTGCAGTAATTTTCAATGGTGCAATCATGAAGTTCCGACTGAATTGTTTTAGAGAATCCAAGCGTGGTCATTTGATAATAAGAAAGAGAAACGGGAGCAAAAGGAGCAGAAACAGATTTTACATGGACACAGATGCATATAATCACTTTATACTATTCAATATGTAGAGCAAAGACGTTATAACTGAGCATAGACCTGCCTTTAGTGCATATAGTGATGTACACCACTCACCAAATAAAAGATATTGTTTTATTTTTCAAAGCTGAGTCTTTTGTCTGGCTGATTGTTTGACGACTGGAGTTTTAGGACATGACATGGATCAGTTTTTTAAAGACAGTACATTTAAAATTTAAGCAGCTGATGTTTAATGTTGACAATTTCCCTTCTTGAAAGATTCCAAACAGGGTTAAGTGTTGTTTTCAAAATTTATTATTATTTTATGGGTTAAAAACAATATTTGAATTAAATTTAAATTTTCCAATTTAACCTCTTGAAAACAGACACCTATTTCCAGGAAGAACGCCTAAAATAACATACCCGAAATAAATCAGTAATAACTCCTCAACCATTAGGCCTAGATTCATAATTCTGGTCTTTTGATAACTTAGAATACGTATCAAATGTAAATGAACCTATTTAATTTTCTATTGAAGAGTAAATGGAGGTGCAATAAAGGTAAATATATTTTCATCCTCACCTGGTATAAAATCTATGTTTCAATAGCAATTTCACCATCAAAACCATATCCAACTGATTATAATCATTCCTCATATGAAAAAAAAAACCAAACCCTCACCCCTTTGCGGGGTGGTATGTGTCATCCTGAAGCTCGGGTCCTCTTCCAGAGGCCTGGGAGTTTGAGCTGTATCTTAGCTGTTCCTAGGACTGCACTCTTCTGGACAGAGACCCCAGATGTTTTACCTGGAATCTGCTGTAGCCACTCTCCCAGTTTGGGGGTCACAGCCCCCAGTGCTCCGATTACCACTGGCACCACTGTTGCTCTGACTTTCCACATCTTTACTAGCTCCTCTCTCAGCCCTTGGTATTTCTAAAGCTTCTCGTGTTCCTTCTTCTTGATGTTGCTGTCGCTTGGGATTGCCACATCTATCACTACTGCTTCTTCTGCTGTTTGTCGATCAACACGATGTCTGGTTGGTTAGCCATCACCAGTTTGTCAGTCTGGATCTTGAAGTTCCACAGGATCTTAGCTCGGTCATTCTCAACTACCTTAGGAGGTGTCTTCCATTTTGACCTTGGGACTTCCAGCCCGTACTCATGGAATTTGTTCCTGTACACTATGCCAGCTACCTGGTTATGGCGTTCCATGTACGCACTTACTGCCTGCATCTTACACCCTGCTGTTATGTGCTATACTGTCTCAGGGGAGACAGTACAGCAGCTGCTTTCAGCTGTAGACGTAAAGAGACTGTTCATAAGGTTAGACGCTGTGCAGTCAGTTTTCGTAGGATGATCACTTTTCGGCACGGCACCTGTATGCCCTGCCACGTAAAATCTGATTTCAGGTCTTTTACACCTTATACAGTTTATGATTAACACAGTTAAAAGCTCCTGACGGCGACGGGACACCAAAACCAGAAAACGGGGAAGTCTGGCCACCGTAGTGTAGGATGAGATGAGAGATATGTTGAAGGCAATAACTGCAGCCATACACTGTGATTACAGAATGATTTATGTTGTGATGTAAGTTAATTTAGATGATGGGTGTTTGATGTGTGTTTGGCATGGATAAACATGGTTGACGTTCTGGCTGAGCCTCCTAGCTTCACGGAGGTGTGTGGCATGCATAGGGTGACAAAATACTTGGATCGTTCCATGAATTTCTCTTTGCATTTTGCACAAAAATCGATCTTCTTGTCTGGTCCGTGCTTAAAAGGTTTTGCCAGTGTTTAATTGTTTCAAAACAAACATTGCTGTCCCAGGTCAACTAATCAGAGTTTCTAATGGATGTGATCTTAAAGAGGATGTGACATGTTGACATATATGAGTAGAAAGCAGCAAGTGACCTTCATTTCTTCCCTATGGGTGTCAGCTGATTGACATGAAGATCAGTAACAGTGACATGAAAACACAGGGATCACCCTGAATGCCTCCTTCTTTCTTTGCTTACTCAAAAGCAAATTTAAGTGCTGCCATCTTGCCAGTTGTCCATGTACTGTAAGAAGCAGATTTGAGTTATCCTGGGAATGTTTGTGTGAGTATCAGCAAACTTTTTTTAACACCACAACTACAAATAGACAACAGCCATGACTTTTGTCTACTGAAAGTTAATACCTTTTTCAGAGTATCCTGTTTAATGTTATGGAAACAAAGATAACACTATTGAAAAGGTTGCAAAGGCAACATGTCATCAACGACAGTATATGTCTAATTCCTCTTTTATGACAATTTCTTCATTTGTTGTTTCTTTGTCATGCTGTTTCCTGTTCAGAAACAACAATGATTTAAGTAAAAGTTATTTGTGACTGACTCTTGGAAGAAAATGTATGACACAAGTGAAACATTTCCCAATTCTGTCATTCTTTTACTCACATTTCCTCACTCAAAAATAGTTTGTGATTTGAAACATTGTGTGTCTGGATAGACACCAGGACCTCAGCACCATGGACAGCGACACTTTGCAAGCAGTCAGATATGTTTTACACTGTCTTGTACCTTTTTCCTTTTTTCAAATATTTACATGTTATATCTGTAAATATCTGCTTCAGTTACCAACTTAAAACTCTTTATATGAGGACACTCTTTAGCTTTAAAGGGAAGCTGAAATGACCTGGGTGCAGAGGCGGGGAGAGGCAGGTGGTTCCAGAAAGACTGTCATACTACATGCTGCCCCTTCAGAACAACCTGACATAAGGAAGTGCTCACAACCAAAAACAAAGATGAAGAGGTTAGTCAGCAGATTTGTTTGTGTCTCCCTCAATCTCATAACATCTATCTGTCATGTCAACTGATGAAAATCTAGAGTCCAGAAAGAGTAATTTTCTCTCTCTAGAGGTTTAAGTATTGAAAATTCATGCACTATTACAGACATCTGGTTTGGTGATGAATGGGATTAGGCAACTGAACAATATTGTTTCAAGGAAAAAATGGGAAAAATTACTGACTGTGTTGGAAACTGAATCTTAGTTGTTCCAATTAAAGAATGAGTCTGGTGTTTTCTATGTATTTTTTAATCAACAAATCTCGTGAAAAGGTAAAACAAACAGAATGACATGTTTCTTACCATGAATAATGTTGCTGTAGTTTATTTTTTGAGTCAATCTCACATACACCGCCTTGCCTAAGAAAATGTCCGCAAACTGAAAATAGTACCTGATAAATGCATTATTTTCTCATGTTTGAGTAACGTTTACTAAAAACAACAGTACCCAGGTGTTTTAGGAAATAACTCAACGTTTTATAAAAAAATTAATGTATATTCCTGAGCTGCTTTTAAAGATGTATGTGGGTAGAGCAAGTTCAAAAGTCTTGAGACACTGAGACACAGACTAAAGCGTAATTCATTTTTGCCTTTTATATGAAAATGCTTTCAGTCATGTTGACATGCTTCACACCATTAGCAGACTTCTCAGTTATCCAACTGTGAGTTTCTACAGCTCTGCTCTGTAATGGTTCCAACTGTAGGAGGAAATGTTTAGAGACAGGAGATGAAAGAAGTTGAAGTGTAAATGGACTGTTTTGGCTCTGGTTCACAGTTTCATGGCATTAAAATAGGGTTTCTTATTTTATCTCTTTAACAGCTTTCTGGCTGTGCTGGAAAGCCAAAAAGCATCAGGAGGATCTTGCCTTACTGGACCCCACGTGCCACACCCCACTGTTAAAAGTTTAAGTCTAGTTTAATAATCTCTGACATTTCTGAAAATGTCTATTTTGCTGCTCTGCATCTTAACTGAAATGACACAAAAGTGATTCATCCTACATGCAATTCATAAAAGCTTTTCCATTTTTGCAAGGGCGTCACTTTGTCTTGAAAACTGGTGGGGACATAGGGGTTCAGATTAGGGGTGTGAAGAGATATTCATAAGACATCAGAATGCGTGCTATAAGGTTCATGACAACGAGATGAGAAGATCCTTAAATAAGGTTTTAAAGATATCCTCAATGCGGAGATATATGAGAGGGAGGTCTGGGAGACCTCCCCCAGGACATTTTGATCTTAAAACACTTGATTTCCTGCATTCTGGTGAACATTTCTGTCACAGGTTTGGGGTGGTGAGGCAGGGTAGAGCAGGTTGGAGGACCCAACTGCAGGACATGTAGGCTTGCAGGTATAGTTCAGAAGGTTTAACAACGAGCACACTTACAGGTTGAGTTGCTGAAAGCAGTCCAAAAACAAAGTAATCCAAAGGGAAATTCAGAAACAGTCAAAAATCCAAAATCCAAGCAAGAAGAGCACGAGAGAGCACAGACAACACTGCAACACAAGGTAATGACCCAATAAGACAAGACAGAAACACCAGGTATGCAGGGACTAACGAGCAAGGCGGGAGCAACACAGGTAACAGGGATCAAGGTAACGAGGCACAGGCAGGCAGAGAGAGAGGAAAACAGAGAAAACACTTGACAGGCTGACATGGGGCAAAATGAATAAACAACAAAGACAGAAACACACATGTTACAAAGTACCAGAACTTAAACGAGAACACAGAACTAGAACACAGAGTACAGAGCAGATTAAACCAAAATAATGTAAACAAGAACTAGAAGCAAATACTTAAACAAGAACGGAGGACCAGGACTAAGAACAAAGATATAGAACTCAAACCCAGACTCCCCAACAGGACACAAAGACAGAATCATGACAGTTTCTGCACCAATTCATGGTGGAAGTGTGTTTATTTATGTAAAAGGAAACAAAATTCAGGTAGCATGTGACATTTCAAAACATAACAGAATATAATGACGTGCAGCTCTCATTCATTCTGTGTTGCTTTTAGATTTGTTTCTCAACAGTTCTCATGTAATATCATCCCTGCTGAGGGAAAACGTTTGTAGGCATGATTTAATCTTCCCTCCTCTTTTGTCATGTTCAAAGGGAGAGAATGGAAAAAGAAAAAGTGTTAAGAAGTTGTTAAAGTTACTGATTGATATATGCACGTTTTGGTCATTCTATAATCAGCAGCTTGTTTTTGTATTAGCTTAAGTTGTTTTTTTGACAATGTACATTTGTTTCTTCTATATTTCCATTGCATTGCATGATTTCTTAATGTCCTAATAAACATTTCTAAAGGCGTTTTCATTTGTTATTTAACTGCAAGCTATATTTCAGAAACTCTTTAAGAAATTATACTTTCAAAAAGCGGTGGGGACAAAATGAGCCATTACAAAAAGTGGTGGGGACATGTCCACAGTGTCCCCAGTGTAAATGACACCTATGCATTTTTTGCTCCAATGCTCGATGTTCTTTCCTGCAGCAGAGGAAGTTTGCTTTATACGGTAAATGCTTTTTTAGATGTCACAAACTAAGTCTTGTTTAGTTCTTGTTTAGTGGGCTGCAGATTTTCCACAAAATGTAGCTCTTCCGCAATGTGAGATCTGTCCCCACATGCCAATCTGCTCCACCTACAGGAAGGAACATGTTTAAATCACCCCCTTCTGATGAAAGAAAGTAATGGCTGCTGCAATTTTAACACTTAAACGCCACCTGCAGGCAATGAGTGTCACTGCTGCAGTATTTTCTTTTTTTTATAGATGCTGTTTATAGCATTTTTTGTAAATTTCATTTATTTACCTTTTTAAACATCTGTAAACCAAGCTTGAACATAAAATTAAGTGTTGTTGTTGTTTTTTCTGGAGAAATTTTCACAACAGATATGTAAAGTATTTCAATAGCACTCAATTGTTGTTGTAGTTCAGATATTCAGCATCAAAGACTCTGATATTTCATTTTATTGTTTTCCTTGGGCCTCTTTTTCATACTTTTTTAGCCCCTTGTACTACTTCTCAGTTGACAAACCCTCTTTTTTTACCTCTACTATCCCCAAGCATTTTTGCAACACAGGCAAAAATATACATATATAACAACATTTCCATACAACCCATCAGATTTCACGTGACCAGGATTTCCCCTAAATGACTAATTTTAAGGTCAAAATTTAATTGCTCACTCTCTCTGTTGTGACTCACTTTGTTTACAAGTATCAAAATGGAAGCGGACATTTGACTCATAAATGTCAGAGGCAATGTTCTGCAGGGCTGGACCCAGATCAGATGATTTTATAATTAGGAGCCAAGGTGTTATCCTTAATGGACAACAGACTTAAAGCAACATTTTGTAATATTTGTTTTTTTCAGTGATTTTGCACCCCTACTGTACAGCCCTGACAGCTGTATGTGTGCATTTTTGACAGTAGTACAGCCCTGACATTTTTTTGGCATTTTGTCGCTTTTGAGTTTTCTCGCTGGACTACTGCCGAGTGTTCACACACAATGTTATAATGCATAAACACAACTCGTGATTAGGCCTATTACAGCGGTATGAAACCAAAGTAAAGATTTTGCTGTGATTGTATTGCAATGAACAGATCCAAATGATGCCAAATAACTACAACGTGATTGCCATTTTGCGAAACATATGAATTCATGCTTTGTCAGGTCAGAAAAGACAGCAGGACAACAACATTTAAAACGTTTGTTTTCTGAATGGAGTTTGGATCGGTCAGGCCTGTGCTATGCTGACTTGTTCAAAGTAAAGTACAACGAAATCTGCTGGAATCAAGTGATAGACATATCTTTCCTGAACTTGAACAGTTGGTTCAACTTCTTCACTTACCTTTCTCCAACAATCTCCAGTTTTGTCCGATTTTTTAAAATATAATTATTAAGTAGTAGTCCAACAGAGCTCTGGGTGCCCACTGATGCTAAAAACAACAATGGAAGTTGGAAACACATCGTAGCTCGATGATGAGAAGCGTGGGTGACAATAAATCAAGGTTTTAATCCAAAAAATTGGAGAAAAAAGTTAATTTAATAAAAGCAAGTGATTCTGAGCTCAAGTGAATCCATTTGCGTCGCCGGCCAGCACGTCCTGAGCACTGCCGGACAGGAATTTGCATCTTTCCATGTCTTTGCTATGACTCTGAACATAATTGCGCTGCGCACAATGCTTGCCTTGTGCTTGGTCTGAATGCACGCTGATTACATTCAAAAACAAGCAAGTCAACGACTTTTGCTAACACAGCAAAACATTAAGTTCGACAAAACAAAGCATAGCAATGTAGCAGCTTGGCATCTGTCTTGCTGCCCTTTATTTTACGAAGTTTCAGTTTGAAAGCCTCCTGCTTGGTCACTGTCTTTTTCTCGTTTTAGCTTCCTCTGTCAACGTCATCCTCGGTCTCTTCTCCTCTACCATTAGCCAGAGGCTGCTGAGCCTAATAATGTTGCTCGCACGGCTCCAGCATGGCACAGGTGTTATGCGGAGTTTTGCCTGCCTGCCGAGAATTGCATGCACCTCCAAATACTGCTTTTAAACGCCATACTATACCTTGTGGGGTTCATCAATGGTGATAAATGATTCGAAATATGTAAGTATTTAATATTTTAATAAACTTAGTATAACTACCATTCCTTGAGATTCAGTAAATATATGTGGTGATAACCACGTTTGATCAATGAGAACAGCAAAGTGTCTGAAAAGGACCTAAAGAGGTGGGTGCATAATCCGGCAGAACAAATTTTGTAGGCTACCTGCCGAGGTTTGCATCCACTTTAATGGTCCTTCTCAGCATTAATCACCGTTGTCACTGGCAAGGTGCATGCAGTTCTCGGCAGGCAGGCAGAATTCGGCACAACACCGGCACAGCACAGCTCTCTGCCAGTGGTTGTTTTATGGTAGAAAAGTTACATAATGTTGCTTAATCATTAGCTAAAAAACCTTATAATATAATACAAGATGGCACACTTGGACATCTGTACCATTATTGTAAGTTCTCTTGTGTCAATTGCTGTCTAGCTTTGTTGATAAGTATCCGGATAATAGATAACAGATGTTCAGGCCGAGACTTGCAGTTCTGGGCACCGGTCATTGTTTACAGTCAGATTAGCAATCTTGGCACCAATTGGGTATCGTCTAACAGTGATTTGAATGACGATAGTTTAAAAAAGCAAGTTTCAAGGGCTCCGAGATTGATAAAAAGCTAAATTATCAGCAGACAATAGATGATTGGTTTCGAGGTTGCCTACTTACATGTTACAATGTTACAGTGTTTCCCTACATGTAACCATTCATGTGCAGATAACTGTTTATACAAATAGGATGGACAGGAATTTGGTGATTGCTTTGATTATTGAGTCCACCACTCTATGTAACATGGAAGTGGGTTTCATCGATTGTCCCAGAGTCAGGCAGGTTTATCATCATAACAAAAAACTCCAGTCAGTATGTGTGTTTTTGTGTGAGCATTACAGGTGTGAGTACATATCTTTGCGTGTGTGTGTGTGTGTGTTGTGTGTGTGTATCCACTCTCCTGGACATTTGTGATTACTGCCTGCTTTGTGGAGAGGCTTCACTCATTAACTCTCATCACTGCTGATCTTAATGGACCAAACAGAGTAAAAATAGCCAGAGAGAGGGGGCTGCAGCCTTTTGTGTGTGTGTGTGTGTGTGTGTGTGTGTTGTGTGTGTGTGTGTGTGTGTGTGTGTGCTTGCTTAAGCAGAGCTCTTCCTTCTAGTTGAAAGACTCAAACACATCTGCTGCAGCGAGCCATATTCTTATATTTGTATGCATCACTAATCTCTCAAAACACAAAAATAATTAAGCAAAGCTAACTGCAGATTCTAACGATTTAGTCTGTACAACAACTACAAACGTCATTACTACATGTGTGAGCAAAATCCTGAAATACACAAAGAAATGAACACAATATTCATTGACTCACCAGGTTCATTTAGTCGCCATTCTGGAGATTTTGTGATGGAGGTTTCCCTGTTGTTATGTATTTTTCTCTGATCGCTCATTTTTTCCTGATCACTCATCCTTGTTGGCTTAAAAGTTGAGGTTTAAAGTCCATTCTTGAACTTTGAAACAGCATCTTACCTCAAGTTCAATGTGTTGTTTGCTTGGCTTTATATTGACACATTTCTGCAATCTTGGAACTTGGCAACATCTCTTAAAGCTAGTCAAACAGGGTAAGAAACACAAACAATTTAATCAGATTATCCAAACCCCTTTATTTGGAGGTAAATCTAAAAGGAAGCACACACAAAATGATATTAATAATCATTGCACAGTAAAACTGTGTGCCAGCGGTGTATGAAGAATTCAGATCCTTTAAGTAAAATTACTATTACCTCACTTTAAAAAAATTAAGTACTGCATTGAAAATGTTATATAAGTAAAAGTAAAAGTATGAAAGTATAATCAGGAAGATGCGCTTAAAGTATTACAAGTAAAATTACTCAACCGCTGTAAAAGTACTACTGTTTTTGTATCAGACTGCGATTATTGATTGTGTTCTCCATTAATTGATTCTAAAACTTCTGAAAATAGTGACAAATGATGTCACAATTGCCCACAGCCAAAAGTGACACCATCACAATGCTTGTTTTGTCAGTCCAAACCTCAAAATGATTAAAAAGACATTAAAATTAGTCATCAAAAGGAAAAGCAGAAAATCGTCACATTTGTGAAGCTGGAACCATGACATTTTTTTACATTAAAAATGACTTAAATAAATGTCAAACATATCCCTCATAAATGTATGATTATGAAGCAGGCATTGCTGAAAAGGAGAATGTAAACTTTGTAACGGCAAATTCATCTTATTCCCTAAGCACAAATATATTACAAGTCTGCTCGCACCATAGCAGTTTACTTGACATATGTGTTCTGCCTTTTTTTTAGATTAAAAACATAGAGTCACCCGCCAGGCTTCCTTTTTCCCTCTTCTGCCTCAGTTTGAGGACTTGATTCATTTCCTGTTTCATTCTGGTTTCCCTGCAGGCGCTCGAGTGACGGCTTCGTTTCAGGGCTTTTACAGTTCAACTTTGGTGACGTACGGCCGATTGACATGTGGAAGTCACTGTGCATCAGGATCATCAACCTGAAACACACACACACACACACATAGGCCACATGGTCCGGATGTTGCCCTGTCATACACCAAACCCGCTTCTCTATCCTTGGGCTGAAATGAGCTATTTATGCAAAAAAAGCACAGAAAGAGTGAACTTTAAAGGATAACAGGATAAAACACTAAGAATAGTGACAGAAAAGAGGAGAGAAGGAGGGCTGATGGGGATGAAGAAAGACACGGAGCAGACACCCAGCAGTCAAGAAAAGACTTACAAAATAATGGAATAAAAAACAAATTGTCTTTCCTTTCATTCACAATATTTAATTATAGGTGAGAATATTCAGTATTTTGTGAGCTAACTTTTTGCTCTGATTGGCTCAACAGGTCATCAGGAGGCTTCAGCTACAAACCTGCATTATGTTCAAGTCACCATGGTGCACAAGTCCTGCCTGGGTTTGCTAACACACACGCACGCACAAACACAGAGATGTAGCAGCCCTCTCTAATGACTTTTACAATTAGTAGCAGGTCTGATTGTGTTGGGGATGTGTCTCAGTGCAGCAGCCGATCAATAAATCTGCCAGATAAATGACCCTGGGTTGCTGAGGGAGTGAAAGGCCACAGCGCAGATTAATCAGTGGCCGCCACCCACAGCTCTGACGTTTTACAAAATAGACCATTTAGTTCCATCATCATGACATTTTCTTACATTTTAGGTGTACAGCTGCTGGTCTTCTCTCTTTTATATCAACACATCTGTGTCTCTTCTTCAGTAACAGATATGTGTTACTTAAGCCAACAAAACATACTGCTCAATGAATGGCTTTTATTTGTAGTAATTTTGCATGAGTTGTGTTACATTACAAGATTTCTGCAGCCCATACGGATTTATATTTAATATTTGCCTATACATTGGGCAATATATATTTTGTATGTATATTTACATATACATACAGAGAAGTCTAGTTTCTTGTTCATAAACAGAAATCCCTCTTAAATTTGGTTATTAAGGAACAGCTGAAAATCAAAGCTCTGGTGGACAATGTAATCGTAGCCACTCTTTCTAAACTACCGCAAACATCTTTGGCTGACACATACGTAGACACAGATATATCTAAAATTGGCTGATTTTGTTACCTCTGTCCAAAGCTAGGCTACCTGTTTGTCCCTACTTTCAGTTTTCAGTCTCAACTGCTGGCTCCAGCCTCATGCTGAGAATACAGCAACGAGAATGGTATTGATCCGTTCATCTAACTCTTGGCAAGAAAACAAATAATGGTTATTCCCAAAATGTCGAACTATTCCTTTAAGACAGATGTGTGTTGCCCCACAAGAAACCACCTGACAATTGGATTCCTAACTAATCTACATACATACTGTATGTACCCTTTGAAACTGTTTTACTTTTTACTACTTTTTAAAGCTTATTAAGTAATACATTAAATCATTGCATATTTACAGACGACTTATACATATTTTATGGGCGTAACAGCAGCATGTGAAATGTCTATAAATAAATAGCCTGTGGTCTGTTTGGTCATTCACAATGTGTGGCTTCATAATAACTGTTCATCTCTACCTACTAGTACTAGGTAAATTCTCCATTTGCTTAAAGCAGTAATTTGGAAAAAAGGTAGTGACATTTCTAAATTTCAGTAATGACCGGATGGGGTGAGATTTACAATCATTTTAAGTCTACTTTGTTGTTCATGCATTAAAAAGAAATCAGAGACAGGGTAACAAAGCTTTTCACAAAATGTTTTCAGGCCTTTTTAGATTGTTTTAATTGGTTTCAAGCCAAGAGGTTCAATTGACATGATACGTGTACAGGAACCTATTTGACAGTGACATATAAGAAGGGTTAAATCTCACAAAAGCACAAATATAAGTTTCTTTTTCATAAGACAAAACTTTTCAAGGGAAATGTCTGCTTGTCCTGAGAGAAGTAGAAACATTTTTTTCACTTACACCTGCAACCAAACAAAATTAAGTTCAGTTAAAACAAGTGAAAGTACCGACCCTAACCACAAAAAATGTAAAGACTAAAACATTAGGTCATACAGAATTTCATGGTGAGGGTTGGGGTTAACACTAACCCTAACAAGCCCACACCTGGGGTGATACATCAAACGATTTCCACGCAAGAGCTGACACATGAATGAAAGTTGACTGATGTTTACATGCGTCATCACAACAAAACACACACACACACACACACACGCACAGCAACTCAGCTGTAAAGAGAGAGACGAGAGACAAATCGTGCAAATGTCAGAGGTAACTATCTAATGTCAGTGATGCTATTCACAACTCTTAAAAAACCCTAACTCTTCTAACATAAAAAGTGATGACTGATTCAAGCAAAGCTATTTTTAATCTGGGAGGAATATTATCAAAGGCTGGTGAGTGTTTGTTTTGAATGGGTGTTTTCTAAGGGCTCCAGGGCAGATTCTAAGTGATTAAAAAAAAATTTGTCATTCAAAAGGTATTTCCTTTCTCTCTGTCAGAATCGAAGCAAGCTGATATTAATGTGCAGACTTGCTTTATTATGAAAAACACATGCCAGTCACAAGGCACTATGAATCACTATAAAGTAACACAAAAGCACATTGTGAAGGCATGACAACTATTATAATAAGAGAGTTATATATTAAACACAATGTGAAAAACATCTACCATTGAATACCTCATCAGGGAGAGACAGCATGCTAAACTTTAAGACGTTTGTGCCTTCATTTACTGGAAGAAAGTTTTCGCTTTGTCTCTACAATTATGCTTTGGGTTTACCACATAGAATATAATTTAAAACCTATTTCACAAGTATGATGGAAAAAGGGACAATAGCACAAGAGACTATTACTTATTTATCATTATATCCCTTTTTTATTCAGTGCTTCCCAGCAGTGTATAACAATTAAATTAATGTGACCTGGACCCTAGTGAGTGGCAGAAAATGGATGGATGGATTAACCAATTAAAAGATTATTAAAAATTATTAATTCATTTCATTTTTTGCCCATTATGGGTCTATGAGCTTCCTTGGTGCTTTACCTAGCAGAGGCAGTGGTTGTTACAGGTCTGATGGTGCCAACTGAAACTCCACAAAGAAGGATTGAACTTCGTCTTGTTTGCTCATAAACACTGTCAAAACAATCCCACTTTTAGTTTATAGGTGTATAACATCTCCTAACAGCTAAACTTTAACTAACATTGTGGCCTAGAGGAGGCAAGAGAGAATATTTTAGAATGAAATTAAAATGAAACTGAATTAATAAAGACTTCTAATCCCTAGCATGGATCACGTTTCTGACACTTCCCATAATGCACCTTCGCCGCATCTTTTCATTAGAGCTGGAAAAAGTCAACGTCGACTGTCACTGTTTGTAATACAGGTTTCCTAAACAATTGGTGAGACACTTGTTTTCTCAGACTTGACAAAGAGCCACAAAGCCACAGAAGATGTCAGAAGATATCACATTACAAATGTCTGTTTTCAAAGGCTGCGTGCACCTTTCTGTAGAACTAGTGGAGCTCCCCATTAATTTTCAGTTCAAGTTATTTAATACTATAAAGTCATCATACATCATGTTGTGAATTTCAAACTGCTGTTCACTCTGCTGTGAAACATCATTTTAATAACTCAAGCTGTGGTTTGAATCTGTCAGAGTGCAACTAAGTACTGCTTGGGCAGAGAACGCAATGAAACCTTTCCCTTATTTTAAGTTACTGTTGAGTCCTATTTACTATAACTATTATTGTTTATTCATTATTTATTCATTCATTCATCATTTTATGTATTTATTTTGTTGAAAGTGAAATTGTGTTTTTTCTATGGTTTAACAGAATATGATATCGGTAGCAGCTGCAGTATACAAACATTATTTATTGTATTGTTAGTACTAAAAACACTTTTAGCTCTTTTACAGAAATTCAGAAAAAGGTTGTGAGATACAAAACTAGAAAGCTATAGTGAGGAGCTTGAGAGGGAGGAAACAATGCTGCCCTCTGGTGAAGAAAACCAAGGCCTTTAGTTGCCATTTGCAAAACCACAAATTGAAGCTGCAAAATGTCGTTCTCTGTATACAATAATACAAATCAAAAGGATTGTGTCCAAAAGGAAAGCACTGATACAAAATGCCCAACCTATTGACAGCCTTCTTTTTCAACACAGTGCATCACATCATGACTTAAAATCTCAAGTCATTTTTGATGAAAAACTAAATGTAAACAAAATATTTTAGATTGCCTGTTTACTTTCAGAGACTATGACCATAACCATAACCTGCACATGAGAACTGAGTTTGTAAAACAACACAATAAAGTCTTGCTTTCATAAAGCAGAGAAACTATATGGGTACTGCTGGATGGGCTTCAAGTCTCTCCAGTCAATGCAGTCCAATTGATCCTCACATTGTCCAGCATGCCACTGCAACAAAGAACAGATTGTCCCACCTAACATAGCTGCTATTACACTCTCTTTGCTTCTATTTTTTTAGCAAACACAAGGTAACAACCAGCGTGTCCCTTCACATGTGACTTCCTAATGATTGAAGAGTCCAGCTTTTTTGTCCCTCCTGTATATTTTCACACAGCAGAAACAGATTTCCCTTCATTGGGAACAAGAAAGAACATTTTGTGAGCAGAAGACTATCAGATGAAAACTTCACTCAAGTGAAGCCTGCATGAAATGTTTTGCAAACAGCGTTTTCTAACAAATAGTGTGAAAAGAATAGAACTGTGTGAAAACAACCACAAATCATCCACCCATTGTCAACCCCTTATCCTGCGTACATAGTCATGGGGGTCTGGAGCCAATCCCAGCTCCATCGCAGGGCCAACCACAAATCATTCAAAGCAAAATTTATGCATTTCCAGTCTAGTCCAAAGTTAAGAGAACTGCATTAAGTCTATGGTAAAATACTGTAAACACATACATATAGTTCAAGCAAGCGCTAAATAACTTACTTTGTTTAAATGATTAATAACATCTAAGCCATTTATAAAAATGCAGAGGAACCATGTTGTTTTGTCTCCTTGATGTCTTGGAGACAAATCTGTTCTTTCATCTAGTGAACCATTGTCTGTTAAAATGTGTTAATATTTTATATTTAGACACAGTTGGGGTGGTTGGAGGGGACATGGGATGGTATGACATAAGACTATATAAATGTTTGATTACATAATGAAAAAAAATTCAAACTTTACCAACTTCAATGCTTGAACCTCAACTGTAAATCTTTCCTTCTTATATTTAAATTTATTAAAAACATGATTACAAGAATGTGTTGAAATAAAAGCAAGGAAACAGAGCAAACTTGCTGTATTCAACACCTGTATTTTAAGTTTGTTAAAAAATGTGATGCATTTTTTGTTGGTTAGTCCAATAAACTTTTCCCGCAGCTGTGTAAACTTGGCACAAAGTCTATACCATTTCTGATCTGAAATTTACAGTAATTTAACCAGTTGTAGCATAGTACTAAAGAGATTTGTCATTTCCATTGGTAAAATGAAACTCACGTACTGATTAAAGTGACTGGTGGATGCAGAAGCTATTTTCACTGGTCAAAGTGAAGTTGAGCCTGCACTCAGCTCAGGATAAAAAGTAATGTCAAAGAAGCACAAAACCACAAGATAAGTTTTAGGAAACATATATTTACAGGAAATACAAAGGAAATACAGTAAATATGCACATGTATATCAATATTTATTTAAAAGAACGAATACAAAACTATTTAAAATGTGACAATATATACAGACGCACATACATTTCATTTTAAAACATAATAAAACTGTACAATTTAAAGCATAACAGTGTGCATTTCTTTCTTATCTTGACATGCGACGTGTGTTTGTCGCTCGCAGACGACAACAGTTTTAGCCAGATGACACTTTCTGGTTGATTGTCCCAGTAGTGATTCAAACAAGTGCTTCAGTCAGTTGATTCAGTAAGGTAGAGCCAGAGTTCAGCACATAACAGAGCAGAGATGTGTAAAAAGCTGTCCAAGCTTTGGGAGCCCATTTAAAAAGTCAGTGATAAAAACCTCAGTAAGGCTCTGTCACAAGCGCCGGATGTTCCTCTTGCTGCGAGCGCTGCCTGGGATGATCAGGGGGGTCTTGGAGGAGAGTCGGGGTTGCACCACTCTGCATGGGGTCGAGCCGTGGAAGGCCTCCTGGCAGTGGGTGCAGAAGTCAAAGAGACAGCTGAGGCGCGTACAAGTGGCCCTCTGAACCTCAGGTAAATGTGTTGCTGGTGAGCCGCAAAGCTTGCACTGACGCAGAGACTGGTGTTGTTTCAGAGTGCTGGCGGCCTGGACAGAAGGCAGAACAAACAAAATGTACATTAATGTATTTTGTCATGAAGATTGTCAAGTCTGATTTCCTCACCATCGTAACACATCAGTAATGTCAAACCACAACTCCTGTTAGCAGGTTTACATTGCGCAACACCCCTTTATGTCTTTATACTAAGGCTACAACCATCGGTCGAGTAATAGATTGACATGAAAACCAGACATATTAAAAATAATTTTAATTTATAAACTAACGCTCACCTGCATATATTCATTAAAGCGTGTATGTGGGGGAGCATTCTGAGAGGGGGCTGTCCGCCTGTTGACCCTGTGTGTTGGGGTGGATGAGGAAGGAGTGCATGAGGAGGCCAGGGTCTGCATGCAGGACAGCACCACCCTGGACACACCTACATCTCTTGTCAGACCGCAGCTGCTTTGTCTCAGAGAGCTCGACTCCTACAACAGAATAAAACAGTAACACGTTAGGCCATGAAATGAATGACAATGTCACAATTGTCTTTGGCATTTGATGCTCTAACAGAGAAATTCCCAGCAGGATTATCAAACTTTTATTCTTTCTAAAATGAAAATACACACAGGTAATAAGAGCCTGTAGGAATTTAAGTGCTCCTGGCTTGAATTGTCTACATGTGGAATACAAGACAATAGAGATAAATCTAAAGCTTAGCTTTAGTTTTAAGTGAATACAGATTTAGACGTGTGGCTGAATTGAGTTTAGGAGTGTCTGAAGCTAAGAGCAACATGAAGAGTCTAGTCTAAAACCAGTGGAATTCCCAGTGTTGTTTTAGGTATGTGACATTACACAGTGCATGTAAAGATCAGACACAGTCTCCTCTATCAATATGAAGGGTGTGGAGGTACAAAGAGTGCTTGACAAGAATCCGACCGAAGGCCAGGGGCATCATAATACCAAAATATTGCAGCATTCAGTTTATGTTTTTAGAGAGTACACTTGTAAGCATGCGTTTCCTCACCCATAATGACTGCTCGGCTCTTTCACACCTGATCAGAGATGCTGTATCTTCACAGATGATCCTCCTCCATGTCTTGCTCACTTTCTTACAGCTGTGAGGTGAGAAAAGGTGAACACATGATTAATACAGACATGAAGATAATCCTGACAGGTATTTACATTCAGTTCCCATCTAAACTTTTAAGTAGACTGATTCCTTGCGAGTACGATCCCTCTCTCCAGCACAGTGAAGCATTTTACTTTACCTAATTAGGTCCATATCTCCCAGTAGAGCCAGGATGTTGGTCAGGATGATTTTCATGTTCCTGCAGAGCAGTGATGAAAACATGTCGATGTACTCTATGCCCATCTTGCCTCCGATCACCCGATCCAAAAGATGATCTTCTGCGACCTTTGTGACGATGTTCAAGTCATACCTGAGACACAGGGAAACATTAATTCAATGAACATTTTACAGGCACGCAAGTCAAACTAGAACTTGGTTGTGGCAGCAGGTACAGTGCTGAGAGTTATCCAGTGAAATGAGACCCCCAGAGTTTTCTCAGGTATGATAATGTCTGAGAGTGTCCACTCTAGTAGGAACATCTTACAAGGGAAATAGTGAATGTGGGTGGTTATGTTTTCTACCCTAAACCTTCATATGGTTTCACAATATTCTCACTCCCTTTGGTACAATTTTGGTATTGTCAAGATATCCCACAGCCAGAAAGACCTTCCACTGATTGCGACCAAAACTGACATATGAATGTGCAACATTTTACAACAGGAAAAAGAACATGGCCTTTGTAACCAGGAAAAGAAACCCAAAATAACAGGAGAATGTAATCCTACCTCTTATTCTTTTGATAGTCTTTTTCTAGCTCTTTACACACAGCCTGCTGAAAATTCAGTATAGGCAGGTTAGGGTTGTTGTGATGTGTCGATGGCGTGGATGACAATGAGTATACTGCTGTTCTCCTCCTAGGACGCCCCACTGGAGTGAAAGCTGCCACCAGGGACACTTGATGGCTAGAGTTTGGACTCCCTTGACATTTGGAGGGAGAATTCTTGGGCGATACTGTCTTTTCTTGATGTGCAGCAGCATAAGGCAGAAGGGTTGCTGTGGGTTTTCCCTGGATTTGGTCATTCTCTTCATCCCCGTGGTGATCATCAATCTGACTGTTGTGCAAAGACAGATAGCCGCTGTCCTCAAGCACATCCAGAGTCCGGTCGGGCTCCCTGCTGTTGCTGTATTCCTTGTTATTGACTGCTTTGGTGCTGTTGTTGAGAGACAACAACACAGTGGTCCCTCCAGCAGGTGGGCACTTAGGTTTGAGGGGGGTTGACCCTTTCCCTGGGGAAGCTTTGCGGTGCAGCACCGTGGACTCTGCAGCAGAGCTCTTCTCCATTTTGTTGGCCCTGGTCGCCTCGTAGCGAGGGCATTTCATGATGACTTTCGTACAGTGAAACATAAACAATGCGCGGAATGTAGATTTCTGTATAAAAGGAGACAGATCGATAGGTTATGTTAGTTTTTAAATACTGAATGTAACTCTCAGGCAGCATGGCAGCTCTCATCCAAGCCACGTTGACGTAAGGTTAACTTTTTTGTAAGCTAGCTAGTTTAACGTTGACTTACCTATATTCTCTGAAGTTTTCATTATGTGAAATACAGAAATAACATGACTACAGTACTATTAAAGTTGTTAACATAAACTTTGGCCACAGTTAAAAACACTTCCGCCAAAAAAATATCAAAATTAAATGTATTTTGGCGCGATGCAGAAATGGCGGTGGCAGTGACGTGACAATATCTCATACGTGCAACTTCGGTTTGCAGTCTTTTAATGCATAAGTTAACATTAAGTTAGTGCTTTTTGTTAAAACTTACCTTGTTATAAGATTTGTTGTAACGTTAACATTAACGGGTGAATGCTCCATGCAAACCTGACCTGCATTTAACGCTAAATTTACCCGCGTAACGTAGAGTATGCACAGTAAGTTAACTTGTCATTAAAAGCTAACTTAACCAACTTTAAGTTACCAGCTCGTATGCAATCACATACCGTTACAAAACTCAAAACTATGCTGAAATCCTACGTAGTTTAGGTTCGTATTGTTACTTAGCGTTAAATCCCAAAGCCAGTTGACCGCCTACAGCTAGTAACGTTAACTTACTAACGTTGCTAAGATGATCAAATCTGTACATTAACATTAGCAGTTCGGAGGCTGGAGCCGATAAAGTGAAGCTTCTTACCTTACGCTTGTTGATATCGTTATCAAAAGAGGACTCTTGCTTTCCCCGTTTTAACCGCCAAGCTAACGATGAGCTCAGTTCCCCAACCTGAATAAAAAGCTCTAAAAATCCGCCAGTTGCTGCCTCCTATTTGAAATCCGTGCGCAAAAGGCATTAACCAATCTCTGTGAAGGACATGTTCGACCCTTTAAACCATCAACCAATGGGAGCTGAGAATTGAACGGCTTTGGTGGTGACGTCAGCGCGCAGTCGACGTGGTTCCACTGCTATTGTCCGCCCGATCAGAAACCCGGATGATAATAATCTTTCCACAATCGGTTACAGTCATACAGTCTATGGTTACAGTGCTTAGAGTAGGGTAAGAATCTGTAAACCTCAGCCGAATTGAATATTAGGCTACACCATAATATGAACATGAATATTGCAGAGGTAGTGGGCGGTTATCATTAAAGAAATCTAAAACTTATATTTATGGCTTAATATTGCTGAGGGAGTTCATGGTACGTCTACGTAAGTGTCTTCACAACCTCTAGGTAGGAAGTGTATATTTATGTTGAGTTTCAAATAGTATACACTTTTAACTACCTTCCTTAAAGCGGCTATCCTTTTTATTTGTATACAAATAAAATCAAATGATAATGTGGAAACAGTGAAAAAGGAGTTACAGGTAGTGATGAACCTACATTGATTATGATTTCAATCTGAATCTTTATAGTGAGTTTTAGGTCATTGTTTAGCTGTCCAGTGTGCAGTCAGTAACTTAGAGGTTTAGCATTGTTCAAATGTATTATGAAATGTTAATTTAAAAAACTGCTACATAATGTCTCATCTACTATAAGTCTGAAAAGGCAGACATGTACATAGTCACAATGTTGCTTTGATGTAGATGATAGCAGATTATGTGTAAGGTATAACAACAACAAAAATAGCACAGTGTCATTACTCAGGTTGCATCACAAAAAAATCCAAGAAGGTTATTTAGCCTTGTTGAGGTTATTTTGTACTGCAAATAAAAAACAAGAGCCTGGAAGATAGTAAAATCCTTTTTCTTTCAATTCTGTCAGGAATCCCAGTGTTTGACACAAAAGAGTTAAAGAACTGGTCATTCACAGGACAGGTCAGTTCACACCCTTGCCTGGAATGTGTGAAGTGGCTCTTTCATTGAAACCCGAATGGGGGGAAGTTAGGGAATGTGGTAATTTAGTTAAGATACAGTACCTCATTTGTTTCACTTTAAACGTTTTACTTTATTTTATGGTATTTGTCGTGCATGACAAGTAAACAACAGCCAGGCTACTACTTTATTAAACTGTTGTCAGTATTTTGATGTTTAATGAACAACAAAGCTGAAATAGGGAGACAAAAAAGTAGCTGAAAGGGGAAATGAGAAAACTATTTGAGGCCAGTGACAGACAGAAACAAAGAAGATGTATGTAGGGGTGGGGAGGGTGCACCTCCTCAGTCCTGATGCTTACAATCGTTGCATACTGGAATGCATAATGCTAATTTGAGCAATTAAATGATGTTCCCAGCATCAAGCCTATTTTCAATTCAAATTTTACAACTCTACACAGTCATTTCAATTACAGCTACAGGACAGCACAGGCAAAGTGGGAAACTGCCCCTGAAAGGTTCTCTCCCTGGTGTTTGGTCCGAAACATCAATGCATCATTCCCTTCTCCCACACACCCTGTACATGATACTCTCAGTATTTACTTATATTTAACAATCTGAATCTACTATGAGGTTTTTTTTTCAGTGCAAAGTGGTGTGTTTTGAAACAATCTGCTGTAATTTTGTCTGCAGAAGAAAACGTCTTGTCCACCGCGCATGCGTGCAACATTCAATATGTCTGCGCCCTGCAGCAAGGTGGTAAAGGAACGATAATTTTACAACGAGCATTAACAAGAAGTTGCTAGGAAGTTTGTTGACAATGTATGACTGAAACATTTTTCATTATAGCCACATCGATGTTTCCGATAACAGCAAAAGCCTAAAGGAGGCACTCGACCGTTTGTTATTTGATTTCAAGATCGCATAAGTGAGTTGTTTACTTTCGCAAATGCTCTTATATTGTTTTGAAGGTTGAAATCCACCCGTTGTCGAAACATCACAGACTGGCAGTCTTTTGTTCGCAGGCTTTAAAACTCCAATTTACATATTCAGGCTGGCGTTGTGGTTGTCGTGTTCCGCAGAAATGTGGTTGTTGGTGACATGAACGTTGTACAAAATTAAAAATTTCATCAAAATAAAACACTGCTTGATGTAATACATGCACGCCGAATTCAAGAATGTTTTCGTCTGGCACAGAATATCTCTTTATATAGCAAATATACGGGAATATATTTTAGCTAGAGATAAAAATATATAAAATTATAAAACTTTTGAATGAAATTCGGTCTGAGTTCCTTCCGGACTAGAGAGGAGCATGCACCAAAGCCTCGTTATATTGGTATTTGTTTCTTCTGCCACACAGTGAATCTCCAGACAAATCTGCTAATACAATGGCTTACAGAAGAGCTGTAAACCTTCTTCCGAGTGGAAAGGAGTGTGTCTTTAGTCTGTGGATACCTCGTTTTCAAAAATCACCAAACATCATTAGCCGAACTGTCAGATTTTATGAACACGCCATTAATAACTGTGGCAAAACTACAAGAACTCTTTATACTGGTACACCATTACTGGCAGCCAAGTTGCTGTCGGTGGATGAACTTTTTGCCAAGAGTTCTCTGCAGGAATACTTCAAGAAGATGGAGGCAGAGTACAGTGAATGTTTGAAAGTAGTCAACAGTAGTTCGACGGAGGAGCAGTGCAGTGAGGACGAACTGAGGGCCAAGAGGACCAAAGTGTCCCAGCTTGATCCCCTTATCCAGAGCATCAGAGAGCTGGAAAACAAACAAAAAGAGATTACTGAGACCGAGAAGCTCCTAAAAGGTGAGATGGGAAAATTTTATGGAAAATTCTATTAAAAAACAGTTTGGATCAGAAAAACAAACCGATCGGATTAATTGTTTTAGGCTATGACAGTGGTAGTACCTCATAGTGACACAAAAAACAGTCAAGTACGCTCAGATATTTAAGGAATGGATGCCACAGTACTGTAGATACATTTATATTGTCTCAATATATAAATTGTCATATTACACACAACCCTAGTTCACTGTATGTTTTTGTTTTTCCTCAAAGATGAAGATCCAGCCCTGCGAGAACTGGCGGAGCTGGAAAGAGAAGACTGTCTGCATAATATTCAAGAGTTTAGACAAAAGGTAGAACTGTGATACATAATTTTTGTGACAAGCTGCTGCAGTATAAAGTACCAGAACAGAAAAAAGGCCTTTGTTGTATCAAATTTCCAACAAAACTAATGTTAAACCATTCACTAACTGTAGCTGTTACTGTTGTTTCTGTACTAGTTGCATGTTAGATATTCAGTTATTCACACATCACATCTATCTTGTTTACCTTTCTGTCAAATCAACCTGCTTCACTAATCAGATCCTGGATCTGCTGATCCCTGAGGAGGAGGCGGATTTGAGCGACCTTGTCCTCGAGGTTACAGCCGGTGTCGGGGGTCAGGAGGCCATGCTGTTCACTGCTGAAGTATGGGACTTCTTACCTATTGTATATATTATTCCTTCTTGTTTAGGACTGCTTGTTTATATGACTTCTTAAAACATCACCAGAACAATAAAAGTAGCAAAAGCATTTCAAAATTATAGGTTAGACACAAATAGAAATTTGGGACCAATGTAAATTGGTAATTGCAACAAACCAGAAAGTAATATTTTGTATTTTTTCCATGTGACTTTACATCAAGACATCAGTAGGAACCTCAGATTGAATAAAGAAGAATTGAAGAAGTGGCGAGAAGAGAGGGGTCATAATGAAGCAAACAAACCCTACAACAGTTTTCTTTGTATTTAAATGCTGACTTGTACCACCTCCTTTCCTTTGAAGGTGTTTGACATGTACCAGGGCTATGCTGAACACCATGGCTGGTCCTTTGACATCCTGGAGCACATGACCAGTGAAATAGGTCAGTTCACTCTTTTTTTGCTGTTTTGTGTCTCCACTTCTTCTCTCCATATGCGAGGCCTCTTTCTCTCTCTATCTCTCTCTCACTTTCTGTCTGGGTAGTACAGTACGTGTAGACAGTATTAAAATAGTACTCTGCCAAAGTGAAAAAAATGAGAGCAAGCTCTAATTCATGACATATTTCATAATCTAGATCTGTAACCAAACACATCCTGTTGTACTGATGGCTTATATGTGTCACTGTACAGTGGTGGTTACCGTATGAACTCTATGAGTAGCTGCTGGTTTGAACTCTCTGTGTCTGTCTCACCATGTCACCCTGAAGTCTTTGGTTAGTTTGATTCAGTTTGAGACAATAAACTTCCTGAAATACCCAAATGTCTTTGCATGTGATAGAGCCGACCTGCCTTGCCTTAATCAGGGGAATTATTCCCCCCACCCCATTATTATAGACCAATACACATTAATGATGACCTGTTTCCCACCACAAATACTAGTGCACTACACATATAAATTCCAGCAGAAAAAGTAGAAAGTCATTATAAGTTTAAGTGATGGTTTTTATTTTTCCTGAGTTCAGTGGGTGCTGCAGCGCCCTCAGTATGGGGAGTGACAGTGGACACAAACACAGATTTTTGTACTTCAATTTGTGGCCAAAAGTAGGGCTGGGATGACAGAAAAATGTAAACCCCCGCTGTTTTACATTGTGACTACAACTACTACTACCCCACATCAAACACAAGGGGGAGCTCTTCGTATGCCACAGACCTGTGGAGTGGCCGCTCTGCTATGCCCACGTTTAATGTCAGAAAAAGGGACAGCAGAGGCAAAGTTATTTAATAGGAAAGGTTAACACTTAAATAGACATTATTAAAGTTCCTCTTTTTGAAATGAACATTTGAAATAACTCCCTGTCATTGCCACCAGTTGACAGTAACATTCTAGTATTGGTGCTTATTGCTCCCCTACTGCTTCAACCAGGTGGACTACGTCACGCCTCGGCCAGCATCAGCGGCCCTCATAGCTACAAGAGGATGAAGTTTGAGGCTGGAGTCCATCGAGTTCAGAGGGTTCCCAAGACTGAAAAACAGGGCAGAATGCACACCAGCACCATGACCGTGGCTGTACTACCCCAACCCACTGAGGTACAGCCTGATGGGTAGACGGCATTAACACAAACAGCGTGTTCATCTCTGATGTTTTCCTTCTTGTTGTTACAGTAACACAGTTTTCCTACAGGAATCACTATAGCTTAAGTAATCAAAACACTCAAAGAGCATCATGTTTCCTTAATTTGATGTATTTCCTGTTGAAATGGGATGCTGAACGGGATGTCAAATAGGTAGCGAAATTTTGTTTGTGGTGATGGGAGGACTAAAGCGAAAGCACTCAAATCAATGAAGTTTCAGTGGTTTTTATTCATATTTCAACCTATTGCGCAGCTATTAAAATACAAACATGCAAATTTTGTTTTTTTCATGCATTTTTCATACATTCATTGCTTAATCTTTGTAGTATGAAAATGACTGAAACAGAAATATAAAGGAAGTGTTTTATTTTGGGATGACTTAGTAAAGTTTGACCTCATTTGTTCTAATTTTAGTGCCTGTTTTAGCTGTCTCTCCGTTTCTCATTGGTTTTTAACATGCTGGTTTATGCAGGTAGGAAGTGTAGGAACTGTTCATTTGGATGTAAGTAAATTGTGTGAGTGTTTGTGTGTTCCGGTCAGATCTCTTTCACAATAAACCCGAAGGACCTGAGGATAGACACTAAGAGAGCGAGTGGAGCTGGAGGTCAACATGTCAACACCACAGACAGTGCAGTCAGAATAGTCCATCTGCCTACAGGTAAAAACTGTAAACTCCTTGTGTTGTAATAGATGGAACATATGTAACAGTTTAGCTTAATAAATATATATATATATATATATATATATATATATATATATATATATATATATATATATATAGCATATGGTACGAGTTATAAGACTGTTGTTCCTTCCCAATATGAGGTTCTATTGCTGTAAGTAGTTTTTGGAACAGTCATATTCTCTAAAGAGTAGGCATGAAAAGAGTACAAGTTAGTGGGATGTCCACAAAAGAATAGTACTTTAATGTGTGTGTGTGTGCTTTAGGCGTGGTTGCAGAGTGCCAGCAGGAACGGTCCCAGCTGAAGAACAGAGAGAAAGCCATGAAGGCTCTGAGAGCAAAGCTGTACAGCATGAAGTTAGAGGAGGAGACCAGCAAACGCTACAACCAGCGTAAAATACAGGTGAAATACAGACAGTATATAATAAAATACA
The DNA here is from genome assembly GCA_024633595.2 of Lepomis macrochirus. Classification (NCBI taxonomy): domain Eukaryota; kingdom Metazoa; phylum Chordata; class Actinopteri; order Centrarchiformes; family Centrarchidae; genus Lepomis; species Lepomis macrochirus. Next base: position 11,656,618 of record JALXJV020000020.1, read on the forward strand.
GGTGTGCCAAGTGATTTTATTTAGAAAATATTGATAACTTTATTTCTGACAGATCTAGGACATTGATTTTCATTATATTATGTATATTGGCATTAACTGAAAATATAATTTAATTAACCAGCCAAAGAAGTAAATGAATACTTTATAAAAAAAATCCACACATTTGGATGTTCAAGTGATTTTGTATATTGTTTGGTAGAAAGAGCTGGAAAGAATAAACAACGCAAAATAAAGGTAGAACATATAGTACAAATAGAAAACTTACATGCAGACATACATACAGAGCATGGGAACTTTAATGTGTTACACATTTTAACACACACTAACGCTCGAATCAAAACTTTACCCATTCTTTTTCTTCCTCCTCTTCTTTCTCCCCCTCCAGATTGGCACCAGAGGCAGATCAGAGAAGATTCGAACCTACAACTTTGCCCAGGACCGTATAACAGACCACCGGATCGGCATGACGGTGCACGACATCAAGAGCTTCCTGCTGGGAGAGGATCTGCTGGACGAGATGAACTCTTCGCTGCAAGAGTTCTCTAACCAGGAGACGCTCATGGAACTGCTGGGAGAAAACGACCAGGAGGGCTCATGAGCTTGTTGCTATATGTTTTAGCAAAGCAATAAAACTGTAATATTGGCCATTCCTACTCTGTTTCTGCAAGAAAAACTGAGTGAAAGGACTCTTGAGGGTGGCCAAGTCTTAATGCTTCTGCCCATCAAAAGTAAAAAAACACAGACATTTTAACTTCCATACTCATGTCGAGTCAATGTCAGCACAAACATAAAAGTGGCTAGTTGAATGACTCAGCTATGGAGTGATTGTAAAGACTTGTACTTGAACATGAGCTGTAATAAAAGTGACTCATCCAGAGTTTCTGGTCACACTCAGTGCCTCTCAGATGCTAGAAAGTTTCTAAGGTTGCACTGATGCTATGCTATTTATTTAACAAATACTGAGCTGGACAGACTTTGGAAATGTTGCTCTGTTAATAATTGTTCATTTAAAATCAGTATTGTGTATGCTGCCCTAAGTTCAAGAGCTGCAAACTCATGTACGCTCTATTGCCAAACGTATGTGGACACTGCAACAAAGTGGACAGCCAAACTTTCCACTCACCTGTGATTGTTTGACATCTCATTCAAAAACAATCTGCTTCCATGGCAGCCTCCCACTCCTCTGGTCTCAGGATGTCCACAAGATTTAGGAACCTGGCTGCAGGGATTTTCTCAACTCAGCCGCGAGAGCAGAAGTGATATTGGGTGATAAGGCCTGGCTCGCAGTTAGAACTCCAGTTCATCCCAAAGGTGCTGGATGGAGTTGATGGTGGCTCTGTGCTGACAAGTCAAGTTCTCCCACACCAAACTGGAAAAACCATTTCTTTATTGTTTGGCATCCTGGTAACTTAAGTCCATGTAAAAGCACAAATTGACATGTAGAAACAGGAAAGTGCAAACCATGCTAATGTCTAAAGTATCATGTATGATTGCAGCTAATTAAAATAAATATTTTAGTGATAGATTAATCAACACATTATTTTCTAGAATAATTGTTTGGTCTTTAAATTGTTTGTCCTAATGACAAGTGCCCACAACCCAAAGGCTTTCAGTTTACTCTTGCTGAAGACAACACCAGTAAATATTCACACATGAGAAGTTGCATCTTAGCTTAAAATAATGACTTAATTGATTATTTGATGATGAAAATTGTCGCTGATAATGGACCAGATGTTTCAGCGCTAATATAAGTGCAAGTTGTAGCAATAAATCTCCCTTAAACCATTAAAAACAGTCCCAGACTAAGTGTAAACTAAAGCGTGTCCACAGACCTTTGGCTACGTTGTGTAATTTCATCTTTTTAGTTATGTTTCAGCGACTTGAGAGTCGTTTTTTATTCCATGTTTTGAATTCAAGAACTACATCACCCACAATGCTCAGGGCACCAAGCTTGACTAATCGAGTGTGGATTCATCGAACCTCCCAGCTGGGCCACTCTCTCTCACTCACCTTTCAATTTTCTCCCCCTAGTCGCATCCTGCTGCCTGCCAGCTCCAGCGCTACCGTTAGCTAGCTAATAAGAAGAGGAGTAGCAGCAAGTCATTCCTACTGAGGCAACTGTGTTTTCATTTCTCCGCGTTATTGGTTTTTGCTGATTTATCCGTTTGGGGAAATGAATGTGCGATTTTCCTGTGCCAAGCACGCCTCACAGAAGACAGCATTCCCAGTGTAGAGTCCGCTTTTTCACTTCGACCTCGGTAGCGCGTTTAGCAAGTCTGTTCGTTTTGACAAGCGAGTGGCTCATCTGTCCGCTGCCGTGACCGTGGGGGGAGGATCTGGACAAAGCCAGTCAGATGTTGGACGGTAAAAATACCCTCGAAACTCAAACGTTTTTACACCGGGTTGTGAAATTGAATTATCAAGCTGGTCATCTATCGTGAAAGTGCCAGGAATAAGGGGAGGAGTAAAGGTCTAATTTTGGAGGGCGAGAGTTTGGATCTCGCACCGAAGGAAGGAGTAGGTGGTGTGCGGAGGAGGAAGACCCGCGGAGAGAAGAAGGTACAAAGGGGAGAAAACTGATGCCAGTGATGGCAAACGAGCCGATCATCCTAAACGTCTATGATATGGTAAGTAGAAAGGTAGATGCCGGTTAATAGAGCCAGAGAGATGGATGTTTTATTACTTATTTGCTACTTTATCCAACGACCGCGGTTCAGTCGTGCATGTATTTACGTGAGTGCCAAACTCCATTTATAAAAAAGCCGATTTAAAGTTGGGATAGGTATCAGCAGATATGCAAAAATTTAATTCAAAGACAAAATACATTTTTCAAATGAATATTAACCACTCTTTAATTCGGCATGGATTTACAATACCAAACTCAGCTGATTTCATCTTCATGAATTGCTTCACTGTTCCTCCTCAGTTATTTTTCATCAAAATACACAATGAAGCAGGGCAGTGAGAGGCAGAACCAACTGCAAACCGGGTCTTGACATAAAGTGCTTTTCATTAGTCAGATAATGTTTAAAACCAGAGCTTTGTTCGTATGTTTACAGCACCAGGAGACATCTTTTAATAGAGTGAGTTCAAGTGGGGCCAGGTACAACAGCTCAGAAAGTTTTAAGAATAAAAATTATTTAATTTGAAATCCACAGCAGACTCAAAAACGCACACTGGTTCAGGCATGTAAATTTGACATTTCCATATCAGGAGTAAAGCAAAATGGTCCTCATTGTACTTTTTAAGTAGCTGTTGGCAAACCACAATAGTGACACAAGTGAAGCATTTACAGTAGTCAGAAGAACACGATAACCCAAGGAGTCACCGTTTTATTGAAGTGCTTTGTTTTATATACATTCACCTGTGTCAGTCTATAAAAATACCATAGCCTTGCTTTTAAAGGTTTTCAGTTCACTCTGCATGAAGACAGGAAAGCATAGGACTTCAAACCAAACTGCTAGTAAACCACAAGTGGATGTGAAAGTAAACTGACAATTGAACCCGGGCTGCATTTCTGCTGGGATGAAATGTGTGTCTCTTTGTTACAGAATGAAGCAGAGGTTGCATTTGAGTCACTATGTTGTCACCATGCAGGAGTGAGTCAGTGAGGAGGAGGGGCTGGAAATTGACTGATCTGTTGCTGAATCATTGATTGATATGGATCCCCTGTGATGGACCAGTTGCACTTGTTAGAGGTCATAAAACATGCAGAGTCATTGATTTTGGGACAAGGTGAATGGACACTTTGCTGGAGAACCACAACTTTGCCGTAAAGTTCACTAAGCTTTTGTCCCTCGTAATACATCTAGGACTATATCTAATGATTATTTTCTTTGTTGATTAATCTATTGATTATTTTCTTGATTAATCAATTAGTTGTTCTGTCTATAAAATGTCAAATGTTTCCCAAAGGTGCCCAAGGTGACATCCTCAAATGTCGTGTTTTTGTCGACAACCTTATGATATTCATTTTACTGTCATAGAGGAGGAAAGAAACCTACACATTCACATTTAAGAAGCTGGAATAAAATATTAAACGATTCATCTATCTCAGTAGTTTGCGATTAATTTAATAGATGATAACTAATCGATTATTCGTTTGAGCTCTACATACATTTTTTTAATCATGGCTCAATATATAGATCTGCTCTTTCTAGACCTGATTTCTCCTGCTCCTGTTTTACTTCTATTTTTAATCTGGTTTTCTGCAGAAAGTTGGAGGCTGTTTTTATATGAATTAACATTTGAGAGCTACAATAGTAAAGTGTACTATATCTATAAGACTGTTCCTTCCTTATCCATTGATGCCCACTCATCTTTACAATCCCTCCTGTGGTCCTTCCCTACCTTCTTTCCTCCTATCATTCTCCTTATCTCCTCTTCTACTCCTCCTCTCTTTTTCTTCTCCCCTCCCCCTCTTTCTTTTACTTCCTCTTTTTTTTGCCACTTCCTTGCGGTAAAGACTGAAGAGCCGTCTCACTTCCATTCACGTGAACGGCTACAGGGACCCCAGCACACTTTCATGAGCAAAGGCTTGCTGAGGCGACTCACACATATGTAACACACACACACACAATGCGTAACTTCATTGATTATTTTGTCCCTCACTGATGCCACAGTTATACTGAGGTTTAGATTTTAGTGTAAGCATGTGTGAGCGACAGAATGAGTGTAAACCTTTTTTTTTTTTTTTAAAGGAAGTTTTTGGTCTGTGCATCTGTTAGCACATTCACACCCATGCATATTTTTGTATGTGTGACTGTGGGAACCAGACTTTGGCTGACTCGCAGTGGCATTCTAGCACTTATTGAAAACAATGAGAGGGTGGCTGCAGGCCATGCATTCATTCCTATGCTTCAAACGCATCCTCTGTGTATTGATTAGGCTGTTCTGACCCGAGTACTGTAGGAAATGTGACGGCTGGGGATCACGGTTGGTGGACTGACTGACTGACTGGGAGACATGCTGTCTGCTGGTTTAACTGACTTAAAAGAAAACAAAAGAACATGGGTTGATCGTGCAAACACATTTTTTATTTTGAGATATCGATCAATTCCAGTGAGTGCTGGATGATTTTCTTACTCACTAGTTACTCACTACTTACTAGTTGAATCACATTGTGGCTGACTAACAGCTTGTAGACTGACTCTTGCCAACAGACTGATTGGTCAGCACTGACTGTTGATTGATGGGAGTTAATAGAACATTTGACATTTTGGGAAATGTGCTTATTCACGATATTGACGAGATATAGGCGAGAAGGTTGATGACATTCTCATCGTCTTCAAGGCTCTACGCTAGCCATTTTCCCTAAGAGTACATGTGCTCCTAAATGGAAAGAAAATGCTGACCAATGAGCATCATCCTGTTTGAGGATGAACCTCAAAAAGTTCCACATAAACGGCTCTAACTGGGAAGACTTTGCTCAAAACAGAACTGCATGGAGAAACATTTTACATGAAGGAGACACATTCATTGAAGATGATGTCCGACAGGCTGCCAGAGACAAGCAGCAGCAAAGAAAGGAGAGTCCCCACCAAAAATTCATTTCCTCCTTTCACTTCTAGCACCACACATCACATGCCCACACTGCAAAGTTTGTGTTTCCAGAATTGGCCTTTTCAGCCATTTGAAGACCCACAATGAGCCCAGGTGGACCATCATACTCTACTTCGAGTGATCGCCGATGATGGAAGTTAAGACCTGGGTATCTGGACACACAATCATTTAGAAACATTGAAATAATTTTTTAAAAATTCTCAATCTGACACATTGAAAACAGATTTTTAAAAAGAAATTGAAATTGCAATATGGTGTACTGCAAAAGTGCAATATTTGTTAAAAGGCGAAATGTGTAGCAAAATACCAATTTAAAATAATTATTGTCGTGCTGCAGAGATGCCCCGTCCTACACATCATATTCTATAGACTTAATAAGACATGTTAAAACATGTTTTTCAATGAAAATAAGAATCATTTTGTAAAAAAAAAAAATAATTCACTGTAATATCGCAAAATGCATCACAATTTGTGGTATTATAAAATATTGCAAATAGTCATTTTATATTTGCAAGTAGATATTTTTTCAAAATCATTCAGCCTCATGTATCACAATGATGAGTGAAAACTGTTCCTCTCTAGAGCTGCAAAGATTAATGGATTATTTGTCAATTGTTAAATTAATCACCAACTAATTTCATAATCGATTAATCGTTTGAGTTATTTTTTAAGGGAGAAAAGTCAATATTCTCCGATTTCAGCTGCTAAAGGTGAATATTTTTTGTTTTTGCTTTGGGGAACAACATTTTTCACATTTTCTGACATTTTATAGATTAAAACAACTAATCAGATTAATCGACAGTGAAAATGAATTGTTCGTTGCAGCTCTATTCCACTCAAGTGAATAGTAGAATTAGCACAATGCTACGTGGTACAAGTTATTTCCCCTGCAACATGCATTTAATTGGCCATGTGACAGTGTTTTCTTTTTGCCGGATGACTGTGAGTTCTGTTTGCTGAAGCGATTGAAGTGAATGTGGAGGCTATTTGACGGTCTGAACAGGGCCTGTTTTATTGGCTTAATGACCGGTTGAGTGACTAGTGTGAGGTGACTTGCTGTTTGACCAAGAGGAAGTCAGGATACTATGAAGATCAAATAATGGCAGAGAGGTCAAGACAGCGGCAACAACACGCTGCAGGATCTCCACCCCCATCTCAGATGTTCACACCATGTAATGAACAGCGGCAGCGTGTGTTGACCAAAGTCCAGCATGATCGTGGGCAGAGGGGCAGCATGGCGGCACAGCGGGAGCATCTGTCATTTTGGGCGACATGTGAGTCTGCCTGCCCAGTGGTGCACATAAGTAACACTGAACATTTACTCAAAATAACTGATGAACAGACAAATTCCCCTTTCCATTTGAGGATCAATACTGTCACATGACTTTCAGTCAACCATCCTTTCTTCTTCCACAATTCCCATTCTATCAGGGCCTCCCTGCCGTCCTGCTCCCATCTCTGCTAAGTGGATTTCCTGGCCAGCTCTGAGTGCTTTAGTAGGCTGCTCTAATGAGACGGCATTATCTGCACACCACCTGTCTGCCTGCCAGCCAGCTCTATGGACTACCCTCTCTGTGAGTGTGTGTGTGTGTTAATGTGAGAACGTGTTCGGGTATTAACAGCGTCACGTAGCTAGAGACTCCGCAGAGCAGGTTGCGTTACTCTGTGTTGGCTGGAGAGCTGCTCTGGATCAATTAGGTACATGCAGCAGCAGTCATGATTCCCGTTCTTCTTTTGTACCGCCTACTTAGCAAGGTAATGTGCACAGTGTTAGCAGGGCTATTTCTGGGACACAACAGCGTTCACTGCCAGTGTAGTATCACGTAGCAAAATGGTGTCAGAAGTCTTGCAAAATACAAAAACACAGTCAACTAGAAACTCAAACAGGATTATAGATTAGTGGTTGTTAGAAACACAGTACATTAATTTGTTAACTTTTATGTTGTCTTACTGTTTATTGTTTACCCTTTAATATCTCTGGTTGTATGAGACCACTGTGAGCAGTGTTGCAAGTAATTTGTTGGCTGCTTAGCCGCTTTATGGATTTTATAGGACATTTGTATCACTGTGATGAAACTTCTTGATCTGTTAGAATTTAATTCATTCAATGAGCTAAAACAGTCATGCTGCAATCTACAGGTTTTATTTGTGTTTTATATTTATATATATTTATTCATTTAGCTGATGCTTTTATCCAAAGCAACTTACAATTGCTATACGTATATTAATATCAATATTTATATTAAAATATATGCACTGTGGTGGAGGACTTTTTCCATATCAAACACCGCTACGACAAGGTTATTTGATTAGTGAATTTCTTAATCATACATGCCAATCATTATCTGGTTCTAGCTTTTTTAGTTGTGAGGATTTACTGCTTTACTTTGCTTTACCTAATAGTAAATCTCTTTGGTCTTCCTCTTTCTCCTCTTCGTCCTTCTCTTGATCTGACTCCACTAGACTCCCTTGCAACATGTGTTTGCTCATGTGAGGACGCAGAGCGCATAGCGTGAAATTTAAGTTTTGCATTTTGAATGGCAGCGTGTTCCATGTGAACACGAGATTTTATCATGAACATTGTACTAAATATAGAGAATTGGCTGTAGTGTTTTGGAAAAAAAGTGTGGTTTACAACTGCACTCTGAATGGTATGCAGGAAATGTGCTTGTATTTGAGCAGAACTGGTTCAGGGGATTGGTACATGAATTACAGGTCATTGTCCAGGTACCAGTGTTCGTGTGTTAACAATTGAGAAAACTGTAATCAAGAAAATCTTATTAATAGGTAATAATTTGTTGTTGTTGTTATAGTCCCCGGTTATGGCCATCAGTTATAAATGGTTCAGCTTTGTCAGGTTTCAGCTCAGAATTAACCTCATCAGTCGCTGCCTGGTAAAGTGTGAGTTCAGAAGTTGCTGATGCGTCTAGGTCAACAAAATGCCAAGCAAACTCCTTTTTGTAGTTTGACTGTGTCTTTTTCACATGTAGCTATATCATTACCTTTAGAGCATGTATATCAAGTCAATTTACCGCAGCAACGCGCACACACACATACGTGGTGCGGAGCAGAATGGCTGTTCACAGCTAACCTCTGCGTTGTAACGTTATAACTAAATTTCCACAGAAAGCAACATGAAAAACAGCTGCAGGCATCCAACACACTACGTTCCTTAGTTAGTGAGCTTCAAATGAGGCTTATGTCCACAGTGTCTTTGGGCTGTCCCTCAGGATCACAACTTTAGTCCAACAACGGCACGCGTGCTAGCCACATTAGCCACGCAATGTGCTAACGCCAAGCTAGCTAGCCTTTAAAATAAACAGTTGCTTGGTAACAAAGTCCTGGTAATAAACGCTGCTTGGTAAAGTGTGAGGTAGAGTTCCAGTGTATTTCCAATTATTCTTTGGTTGCAGGTAAAAGCAAAAGCAAAATTGAAAGGTTATGCTACGGTCACTCTCGTATTACTTTGATTGACAGCACACTTTGCATGGTGGCTTAGTACAAGTGGTTGCATCGTGTACCTGTTTTACAATCACCCTATTTTGTCTTTGCCAAAACTAAATAGGCCTATGTGCACTTGACTACTTTTTCATCAGTTCAAAAAACGTCCGTAACATTTCAACTTCTGTAGCTTTTGGGATCAGTGACTGGAGTAAATCAGTGCTAACAACATTTAAATCTTATTAATGTAGCAATTACTTTAACATTTTAAGCAGAGGTTGAAAGCTAAGAATCATTTTGTAGCCAAAACAACATTTACTAGATCAAAGCAGACTTCAGAGCGGACAATTAATTGCAGTGCAGCGAAACTTACCAGCATTTGGCTTGTGGCTGGCAGCCATTTCCTTCCCTCAATTTATGTTTTCAGTTTGGTTTCAGTCAGCATGTTTGTGCTTCGCAATGTTTGAGTTTCAAAGCAGAAACTAAAAGCAAAAGTCTACAGACATTTTATATCTCCTGGCTAATTATTCTGTTTAACACTGTGACAGATTATAATCCCCAACAGAGAAAATTACGTCATTTAAGCATTGCATGGAGTGGGATGATTAAGTATAAAGGCATTAACTGCTGCACACAGTTTCTCTCCGTTCATCCATCTCTCTTTCGCACCCTCCCCTTTTTTCTGTCTTTAATACATTCATAAACACACACATTTGCCATCATCCTTGCCACACACACTCAGGCCGCTCTCTCTGCTGTGGAGGAGGCAGGTTTTAACGAGCTTTGAAGTAATGAGGACCAAGATAAGAGTCTTATTTCACCACAAAGGGTGGGGGGAGTAGCATAGTAAACCAGCAGATTAGCTTGCTTAAAATATTTTTACACACACACACACACACACACACACACAACACACACACACACAGACTTATCCAGCAAATGCTTTTGCAATTACATGTTTGGGCCTCTAACTGACATGACACTCTTGACCTAAAGCTCTCGCTTCTTAGGAAAAAGCCCTAGAGAATTAAAGCAGTGAAAAGCAGCTGATACACTTTGTTTTTAAACTTCTGAGCAGATTGTTAAAAGCATGCTGACTATAGCAACCAAGGCTTCTTTCTCTTCTCTGGCAGTCTTTGAGAACCAGGGATTGTAGAAACAAGATGGCTATTATTCCCAAGCTCAAGACAAACAACCGCAAAACTGATACAAACAGGATTTTCATAAGGCTGTTTTTGCTCATTTGCTTTCAAGAGACGAGATCGGCTGACGTGAGAAATTCACTGTGCTGGAAAAACCCTGCCAATGGCAGGGTTAGAAGTTACACGGCGAGATGTTGTTGACAATTCCAGGAGGATCAACTTTTAGTCCAAACATCTACAGCACAACATGATCTTATATAAATGTGGCAGCGAGGCAGTTCCTAAATCCTGTGACCTATACTTATCTCTTTTTAGTGCAACATACAAGCTAGGTTTCCATGAATGTCGTCAGCTGATTTGGGATTGATGCTGGAAATTGGGAAAACTGGGGAAAATATTTTAGAAGTCCAATTAAATGGATGTGAAAGGGGCTTTTTTTCTGTCTTTTATAAATCCATTCAATGACTCTTGGAGTCGCGTTGTTTGTGCAACATTTCAACCTTATGTAGGTCAGGAAACAGACATACTCTGCTGTGTGAAACATTAGGCTGACATGTTGCACAAGAAAACCATCTTGGCTCAGCAGTCTTATGTTGTCTCTGATGTTTTAGAATGTACTACTTTTATTTGTTGAAATTATGTAAAACTAAATTTCTTCTTTCTTGTGTCTGAGTTTGTGTTGAGACCCAGGATTTGCAGTTGTACGGAGCCCATACAGTCCCTCATCTTTTAGGACTTTAATGGCTTCTTACAGCCCTTAAAGGCCAAGAAATTAGGTCCACATTCATCTTTTTTTTTCTTCTGAGCAGTCAGCTCAGCAGACTCACCTTTACCTACTTTGATTCCTTTTAGTCAAGTCCCGCCACTCGGCAGCACTCTTTGTAATGTTTCTGGGTGGTTAGCTAGCTAGCCTTTAAAATAAACAGTAAAACAACACAAAACACAGCAACACTTACAGCTTCAGAGTTTGGGTCAGGTACAGCCCATGGCGATCCATCCAACCGTTCGAGCTCAATATGGTTGTGGAACTTTTGAAGCACTCATTTATTAATTTACCACCCTGAAGTGTAAAGTACAAACATTGCGGTTGTTGCGGTGCTTGCCATCCTCCGCGGTAGGCTTGACCAATTTCAATTTATGTATAGAATCACCGGTAAAACCTGATTTAAAAGGAAATAACATATGGTGCTACTTGCAATATGAACATCTAATACAAATAAAGCTTGAAAGACAGTAGTCATGAGAAAAGTATGTTCAAAAAAGAAGTAATAAATAAAAAATGATGAATTACAAAAGTCAAAATTGAAGAAATTGTGGGTAAGGTGTCTACAGATAGTAGTGTTTGTAGCTTAAAAGGCAGTTAATTACACTTGTGGAAAGAAAGTGTAATATATGTCTGTAGAGACAGGCTGTTTGAGTTCATAGAAGCGGTAGAAAGACCAGGATTTTTGAAAAATGTTTGACTGTATTTCTCAGACGTTTTAGGAAAAGGCACTGTTTTCCAAGAAGGTGAAAATGGCAGCAAGACACACTAAAAACTAACAAACTAAAATAAACAAACCTGTGTTTTGCATGTTTTTGCCCCACAGCATACTACTTATGTAGTGGAAACTGTCTAGGTCGAATTGATCACTAGAAGCGAAGAGAGAAGAGATTCTTGAACCATGGTGGATTGCACGCAAAAGTTTAGCATAAAAAAGATAACGACACAGCAAAATAAAGCACCTTCAGTAAGGACATTTGTTGCAAGGGAGGAAGCGCCTAAAATATGACGAAGCGTTTACTTCAACACGGTATGAATCTGAAGGAATGCACAGCGTTCGATGCGTTGCGATCTCCCAGCTACGATGTTGCCCCAGAGACAGCTAACGCTAACAGTAGCAACGTCTCTCACTCAAGTACAAAACAAAGATGAGCAAACATTCACCTTTTTATATTAAAGGTAAATAAATGATGTCCACAAATTATTACAATATACATTTTTTTAATTTACAGCCCCCCCTCTAGTACAGAAACTTTCAACTTTTTAAATTACTGTACAATTAAAATGACTGTACTGTGTATAATTAAAATACACTACAGTACTGTATAGCTTATTGTAGTTCAAATTTAATTAGACTATAGCCTATAACAGTATTGTGTTGTTAACAAACACAGCAACATCAGTAGTGGAAATAGGCTACAAAGCCACAGCATGTCAGTGGTTGCATTGAATTTTCTAAAATTTTTACCTGAAATTAAACTGTAGACTTTCAATGCCAAATTGGTAGCAGACTTAAATATCCAGAGGAGTTTCCATATGTTGTCATGTATGAAAAGACCCCAAATGTAAGTGGACTACTTGATAGCTACAGTATAAGCGAATTATGTAAACAGCATTTGAATAGGAATGATTCTGTACCAAGCTTTTTCATCCATATAAGCGGTTTCCACTGTACTACCATCAAGCCTTTTTTAGATTTATGATGGTCTTACCTCCCTTTTTACAAAAATGTAAATACAGTGTGAAAATACACTTTCAGAGAATCAAAACCTCATTGAATAATCCAAATTGACCCATTCATTCAACTCACTTTACTGCTCAGCTTGGTAATGCTATCCGTTACTGTTGGCATCTCATGTTTCTGCTTACGTCAGAAAGGTGATACAGTCAGTACAATGGCATAAATTAACAGTTTATTTTTACCTGACATTATGTGCAACAAGAAATTAAGGGCTTACCAAGTCACAATACCCTGAACATTTACAATAACATGCGTAAAAGCTCCTAAAAAAAATCTTTCCTTAACTCACTCATCATACCTGCTCTGTCTGAAACGTAGTGCAAACAGCCAGATCAGATACAGTGACCTCATTACCTTTTGTGATCACAGTTTTACTGTTCCAGACAGAGGAAACGATTTGCAATGCAGATGACCACCAGCTCTGCCACCACTGATTGTGTGCAGCTACATGCTGAATTTGCATAACAGTAGACAGGAAGTATAAGAATAGTTTTTAAATAGCTTGCTGCTGTTGTTACGCTCTCTGAAAATCAAGGAGGAAAGTCTGCCTGTCCACATTATAGCCACACCACCGGATGTTGCTCCTGTGTTTTGACAAAACAAACAAACATGTAGCCTAATTTTTGATGTTTTTGGTGGTAAATAAGCTCCTATCAGGATCATATTCTTGGATCTCTGATAGCTGATTGACCTGTCACAACTGTACCTATCCTCTGATGCTTCGGTCATTACTAGGGTGATGATGGCTGAAACTATCCACTATTTTCATTCAAGAAAAATCTGCTGATTATTAGAATCTATTGGAAAAAGACAGTCCTTATATCGCTCCAGAACTTGCCTGAGAATCATCACATTTTCAAGTAGTTTTCTTCAGAGCAATTTAATTTTAGTTATTTGTACATCTATGGGTACACATTGCAGACAGGATCTGTTAATATCTAATTCTGCATACCTTTTTACTTATTATACTTGGTCCCATGGTTCCAGCCTCTCACCTGTGAGAATTTGCTGTTTTTCTTTGCTTTATATCATTGTAAATAGGACAGTGGAATGGGCAAAACAAGCAATTTGAAGACATAAATTTGGGTCCGGTTTGGGTTCTGGGTATCTTTTAAATTTTTTAGATGAAATGATTAATTGATTAATCAAAAAGAAATGCTTAAAAGATTTATCAGTAATAAAAATTATCATTAGTTGCAGCCTTAACCACCATCTTGGAGCGTTAGAGCTCTTTTTCACTTTTGCATTGTTACGCTTATCAAACACTGGACACGGGTGTGGCCCTTTCTTTTATTTGTATGGAAAGGCAGCTGGCTTGAACGCCGTCTATGTGGAATTTTGATTGTGTTAATAATTTGTGGTAACTGTAATGAAAATGTAAGCGAATATATTACAGATTTACTGAGCTATTATTATCCTCCGTCCTGAGATGTCAAATCAAGCTCCCTACCACATCCCTCTGCTCCATCATCTGTGATACAAGATACTTTTCACACAAGCGAACTCTGCCTAACAACGGCCTGGCCAATCCCCTTGTAGCCACAGGATGTTACACACACATCACTGAGAAGATGGATGTTAATGTCAGAGATCACTGCTGCTGAAATTATTGATTTTGTGTAAGTGGGCTTGTTTTTTATTGTCTGTGAGTGTAAGAAATCTTGTGTAAACAGAGGTTTGGATCATGAGGTGGCAGAGTGTTAAGAAGACAGTGGCTGTCATACAATGAAAAGCAGCTGAGGTTAATTAAGTATGTTAATAAATTTCTCTGCGTTAAGTCTATTTTCGTGATTCGTACAATGCATCATGGACGGATTTAGCACTTTGTGATTTTCCTCTGCAGAACGATTCAGTACAATGAGATAATAAAAATATCAAAGCAAAATCTGATAGTGACTCACTTCCTCTGTCAGCGTTAAGTTTCCGTTGCAGCTTTTGCAGCCAGTTTTGGTACTGCAAGCATGATAGAATTTCAAGCGTGAAGATGTTAATAAGTAAATGTTACATTGTGCATTTCAGATAATTAAATTTATTAATGTGTTTGTCTGCTTTGGTGCTGAAACAATCGATTCAACAGAAAATTAGCGAAATGAAACAACACTTTTGAAAGGATTAATTCAAGAATTAATTCTAATTAATTAATTCTAACCCTACATACTTTATTATAAGTAGAGTAGTAGGGTAACCTTGTGTGTATGTTGAAATGCAGCATGTTAAAACTGTCCTTCCAGGCTCAGGTGCTGCTGAATATATACAAGGCATATTTTATTCATTGTTTCTGTTTCTTTTTGTCTTCAGTACTGGATCAATGAGTTCACCAGCTCTCTGGGCATCGGAGTCTTTCACTCAGGAATCGAGATCTATGGAAGAGGTAAGATTACCCAGAAACATAACACCACATATATCCGTTGACCTTCCGTGGGTGGCGTTGCAGAATAGGGGCTTTTTTACACTTTGGCTAGAAATTATTTATAATTGTTATTTGGCGAAGAGACTCTCTTTGGTACTCAAGTGTGTGTGTGTTTTCATGTTGTGTGTGTTTTTTAGAGTTTGCCTATGGCGGACACCCGTATCCATTCTCA
Organism: Lepomis macrochirus; assembly: GCA_024633595.2. NCBI lineage: Eukaryota > Metazoa > Chordata > Actinopteri > Centrarchiformes > Centrarchidae > Lepomis > Lepomis macrochirus. The sequence continues at coordinate 11,671,849 of JALXJV020000020.1, forward strand.
GGGATCTTTGAGATTTCACCAGGTGATGCAACCGAACTCGGCGAGACCTTTAAGTTCAAGTAAGTATGAGATATTTGGTGTTTGAATGCACATAATCACGTGTCGGAGTCTGTGTTCTTTAGGTGGGGTCAGGCATGTTTTGACTGTTAAGTAGCCATTAGCTGTTAGCTAGTCAATTAACCAGCCCACTCAGTCTGTCAGCCAGTCAGTTCATCTGTGAGACAGTAAGTCACAGTCCTTTTTTACTGCTCACAAGTTAGACGGTATATGTTAGCTACTTGGCTCAATAATCAATGAGCCAGTTAGAGTCAGTTGTTCAGGCCTCCACTTAATTTTTCAGTGAACAAAAAACAAGAATCCTGTTTTTCATCTCCAGCTAGATTTCTCCTGGAGAACGCTGAGCTTGATGCAGATACATGTAACCTGGTTTCTGATGTGTACATATTTGAGAGAGACTTCAGACAGGGAAAGCTATGCTTTTGACAGGAAAAAGGATGAAAGGGGAGATAATTACACGCAAGGATGCATCCTCATGCTTAAAATTATTCCGAAGTCTTGACTAAAACTGAAAGAAACACAAATTAGCCTCTCAAAGTCTAAATAAGTTTATTTCCACCACAGATCATCTAACCATCTGTTAAATTCAGATTGTTTGGTGCTGTGAGGAAGAGCTGTCTGTCCTCTCTTCTTCAACACGTACACACAAACACACGCACACACATCTCTCCCAAAAAAAGACAATTAAAAAGAATTGCAGGAAGTACAATCTTCTGTCACTAATATATTTAACATAAGAAAACCATGCTTCCAAAATGAAGTTAGGAGTAGGGGAGAAATCTGATTACTGACCTGCTATTTGTGTGGTGGATTTATACTAACAAGGTTAGTACAGTGCATATAATTGTGTTCTCTGATGACCTGCGGTTTCTGTGAGTAACCTGGTGTATGTAAACATACTGAATAATCTAGTCGGCCAGCTATTCCCCCGGTCATGAACAGCTGTATACACTCACGACTGGCAGGTGAACCAGCCCGTCTCTAAGTCACCTCAGCTTGATAACTAAACATAGACATTTGATGAACACTTAGTCAAGCTCCATAAACTTTTGAGCTCATGAGTTAGCGACTGAACTAAATAATCAGTCAGTCAAAAAATCATCATCCAACAGTCACTCTGTTTGCAAATCATTCATTTGTTCAATACGCCAGGCAGAGACTCCAGCTCTATTCTGTGGAGCCAGTCAGGCAGTCAGTGAGCTGGTATCTTCCTGTAATGAGGGCCGCTGTTTACTGCTGCTACTGGACAGAAGGATTAAAAAAAATACATGGGAGTGTAGAATGAGTGCAGCATGTGATAGACATTTTAAGATTCATCACTTTTCTCCTTATAGTTTGTGGCAGCTGACTGCCAAAGTGAGAGAGAAGAAAAAAAGTGGAATTTCGCCGTGGCCTCCATGTGAAACTGCACGATGTGACTTTGAAATGGAAACAGACGGGAACTGAGAGAAAGAACTGCATAAAAGAGTGTACGGTTAAAGATACCAGTTTTCTCGTACATTTGTACATGTAATTCAATATAATACAGCCTTCCTACAATAAGCCATGTGTTTTTTAAGCTTCTGTTTATGTTGTCAGAGAGGTTTTAACTAACTGAGATGGCATTGCATGAGGCTTAGGCCTGTGCAAACCAGACCCACTGTGTGGTTTCAGGAAATCAAAGGTTTTCAGCTAAAAATAAGTTGCCATTCTGTCTGATTTTTACTGCAGTTGAGTTGGAGTTTGTTGTGGCGGTGAGGCAGTTGAGCACCGAGTCAGTTCAATATGTGTTAGGACTCCCAGAATCAGCCCAGGGTCTGTGTTTATATGTGTGTGTGTGTATGTGTGTCTACCCTGAGCTACTGTGCTGCTCTGTATTACTTCTGCTCTAGTTGATCTGCCCAGTGGCCTTAGACAGACTCTGCCTGGCACACAGACACACTCGCTGTCTACATGCAGGCCGATAGACCTTAAGTATGGATCGTCTGCGACAAATGCCTTCATATCGTCCGCTATCCCAGTTCCAAACATCTGATCAAGATGTGCTTTCCTTTAAGTTTTAAAGAGACAAACCTGGTAAATCCAGGTCAGAATCAGTTTTATTGCAAAGTAGTTTTACAAGAGAAGGAAGTTTTACATAGAAGGAATTTGCTTTGCTATTTTGGTGCATAACAATAAACATAGTAGGTAGAAAATATAAGAAAGATAAGGCAACTACTGCAAGTCAAGAATCATAAACAAAACATATAAAATTAACAATAAGATATAAAAATGTAAAAGAATAATGAAGAATTTGCTGTTATTTAAAGTTATAGGTGTGTTATATAGTGTGTATATTGTGTCATAGGTAAAAAACAAAGTTGTGACATCTAATTGAATAGATCTGGTAAATCCGTTTTAAAGCAACAGTCCAATGTAATGTGACTTTTGTAGCTTTGCTATCTGCTTGGCTATGTCGGTCTGTGGATCCAAAGCGCTGCTTAAACTCCAAAATCATTCAGATTAAGGCATTATGATTCATAAGGCTGTGAGAAAAGAGGCCAATTATTTGTAAATGACTCACACGACAGGTTTGGACCACTCTTGAATTTCATCATGTGAAAGAAAATTGGTGAGTGCCTCATACGTGCCACTTAAGAACAAATCTGTTCATACGAGTCGTTCTTGCGTGACACCCTTTGGTTTTGCAAAAGAGGTTTAAACAAAATGCCTGGAGGTCGTTCTGGTTGGTCAGTGAGTAATAATGTGTAGTAACTCCTGCCCGGACACCCTTTTCCCACTCGTCTCTGTAGAGAAGCCATAGTCTTGGGCAGCACAGACTTCACAGAGGAGGATGTGGAGCGGATCGTGGAGGAGATGGGGAAGGAGTACAAAGGCAACGCCTACCACCTCATGCACAAGAACTGCAACCACTTCTCCTCAGCACTGTCGGAGGTAGGTGCTCACACACACAAATACCTTTTTACAGACACGCACCACACGCACTGCACCACTTTGGCTATTAGACAACTTACCTGACATGAAGTGCAGACAGAAACTACACAGTCAGTTAAATAACAATTTCTTGATTTTTGCCTCTCCTTCTCTGAGTGTAAACACTTGAACCAGCTGTTTTTGTGTGTGAGTGTGTGTGCGTACTTTGAATCGGCTTATCCTGGTGTGATTAATGAGCAGGGAGTCTTACAGTTAGCATCTAGTGCTGAGATGGGGATTAAGCCACACTGATACAAGCCCAGACTTGCAGAGCCAGCTGGCAAACACACACACACACACACACACACACACACACACACACACACACACAAAGCATAATCTAATAACACACTGACACAAATGTATATATCACATGTTAAGATACTCTCAAAGAGAAATACACAGTTTAAAATGCAGACCCTGAAACTTACATGGACACAAAAATGCATCACATCAATATAATACACACCAATTCAAACATACACATGCACACAAGAATGAAGAGACACACGCACACAGCTGGTACCATAGGGAAACAGACTTTCCCTCCAGGATTTAATTCTCATGTTTACTGTAACCTCAGTTAAAAAGTGATTGGACACATGATGGCGGTTGTAGCTTTAAAAGATGAAGCATAACAATTAATTGTCGGGGGAGCGTGTTTGATGTGTCAGCTGTGATGTTAGTCCTCTTCTTAGAAACCAAGTCAATTCTCAGTGGGTCAGTTTTCCCTTTTGTTGTGTATATTGAGCTTATATAGAAGAAGTTAGAACATCATTCTGTCTCTGAAAAGTGGATCACAGCAATCAGCATAGGTAGCATCAGAAAACTATCTCCTGTAAAAGTAGTCTTATTATCGTTGTGATTGGCCGCAGCGGGCAGCCGGACAACCTCTCCATTACAGCAGACGGACAACGTTAGCGAGTAGCTGATGAAAAAGAATGGAGCATTTAGCAGCTAAAGCAGATAGAGATTTTTCTCAGGTGATGATGGAGAGCAAAACAGAACTTTAACGCATCGACCAAATGAAAGCTATTGTTTTTCTGTGTCTGGTATTTGTTTGCCAGATCAACTTTATAAGGTGATACAGGTTAAATGCTGTGTTTACAGTGTGTTGCACTGCCACCGAGTGGCCCAAAAAAAACAATGAGTGCAGATTAAATGATGCCTGGGAAGAAGGGTTTAAAAATATTGAGGGAGAACCTGTTTTCTGCTGAATGATGCTATAAAAAGCATTCATAGCTTTGTAAGTGTAAAAGGGGAGTTTCTGAAACCACATGACAGAGGTGTGAATTCTGCAGCTATAGCATTTTTTAAAAGTCAGCCAAACATTACACCCAGTGATATTTTTAATGGGTTTCTCTAAAGTTGATGTAGGCTTCCTCCTCCTACACAGGTTGGTCATGACTATAGGGCAAGCTAGAGTGATTTGCATTTTAGAAATAAGCTTCCTGGCAAACCTAAAAACAGTCGCTGCAGCATAAACAAACTGTACGATCTAGTATCATCGGTCGGCTGCATATGATACGGCACAATATACTAAATCAACTGCTTCGTAAGACAGTTTTTCCACTTTTCCTGTCTCCTCATGCCTCTTGAAAAAGCAGCCTATCAGCAGGTTTGGAAAATGTTGTGATAAAAGCACAATTAAGCCCTCTGACTGGGAAACCCTTATGCATTTCTTGGAAGCCTCTCATTCCATAACGATGCAATAGCACTTACAGAGCTACGTGATGATAATTACCCCTCACATTGACAGTGTTGCTGCCTGTGCCTGCATGATAGTGTATTAACGGAAGAAGGTGAGAGAGAAATCCACCAGAGACTCGAAATGTCTTACTACATCCAGACGCAGACCTGTTTAATAACAGTAGCTAGAGTACATTGCTACCATAGAGGCACATTTTCTTTGTCTGCAGTGCCACGGGTCATGGAGTTTTGGATTGTCTGGGGATTTTTAAATGTTTCTTTGAGACATAAAAAAATCAGGAAATGTAACACAGTTTGCTGGACATTTCAGAAATGTTTCACTTGGGTCTCCTCACAAAAGAATGGCAGGATGTATTTTCTAGTTAAGCACTCATTGTCTCAGATTTGTACTTCCACTGCAAGCTCAGATATACTGGGAAAGGCTCTGATTACCCCCTCAGACGTCCCCTGACCTAGAAAACCAGGAAGACGTAAAACATTTGTAGATAATCAACACATTTTGGTTTAGTGAGCAAAGGAAAAAGAAAATCTGCATGGACACAAATTATGTTCAAGTAGATTAATTTAGCTAATTTAGAAAGAGATTCCATCCACAGTATATCCCTTTTATTATTGATGTTACTACCCTCAAGCTTGGCTGAGGATGTTTTCTGTGTGTGGACCTTTTCTGTCAAACTGTGGTGAAATTCTGCTGTTTGACATTTTTGTCTTTTTTTTAACATCGTCCTTGTTGAAACCAGTATACTGTGTATATATAAAAAGGGTACCAAATTAAATCTGATATCTTCGTACCTACAGGAATATTGCATCTAAAATTCAACCTCAAGTGCTAAACTCCCTCTAAAGCCTGGCTTCTTTTTAAATTCCACATTTTTTTACATATATCAGGCTTGAGCCACTCTATTGTTCATCCCTGTCAAAGTAACACATTTTTTTCCAGCAATTAAGGCCATTTCAGTGAATCATGCGTTATGTTGTGTTGCTGAGAGCTAGCAGGCTAAGTCTGTTTAAACATGACACATACGTTCTTTGTATTGTCTCTGATAAATCCCCAATACAGGTCTAGTTTCACTACAAAACTACCAAACATGTTAGAGTCCCTGTCTCTTTTTTACATCTAGGGCAAACTTTTTTAAATACTGTTAACTTGCTCCCATCAGTGTGTGAGTGCATGTGTGAATGAGGGGCAAATTGTGATATGTGTTTAAAATTAGGATAATGTAGAGGCTTGCTATAGCTGTTATAAGAACTATAGTAATCTTTTTCTCTTTCTTCTGCTCCTCCCTCGCCCTTTTTCCTCACTTCAGATCCTGTGTGGCAGGGAGATCCCTCGCTGGGTCAACCGCCTGGCCTACTTCAGCTCCTGCGTGCCATTCCTCCAGAGCTGCCTGCCCAAAGAGTGGCTGACCCCGGCTGCCTTACAGTCCAGCGTCAGCCAGGAGCTCCATGGTGGAGGAGAGCTGGAGGAGGCAGAGGACGCCGCTGCCACTGCATCCCTAGCGTCCATGTCGCCCTGCTCGCCCTCTTCCTCCTCCAGCCCACCCTCCTTTCCTCGTCATTCCCGCCACCAGCCCCGCCGGTAGAAGCTGCAAGGTCTGCTGGGAAACTTTGGGCTGGGCTTGTGGGACCGTCGGGTAACAGAATACCTGCAGCAGCTGATGAATGCAGCTACAGCTAAAGTGCTGTCAGACTGTCCTCAAGCAAGGTACAGAACAGCTACCTGCTCATGGTAGGAATGTCAGCCAAATCTCTACAGTGATCCAGAGCAGTGGGAGCAGAAGGGTTTTCCCTCTCAGGGGGAAGGAACTCCTGCTGCTGACAAAGGCATGATGATGGATTCGAACTTCGCATCCAAAATCCAAACTATTTTCTCTTTCATTATTTTACCAGCCAACTTGTAGTGCACAATGGCAGCAAGGCCGGTTGTTTATCCATAGTGTTTAGGAAAGGTTAACAGCCATATCCAGATTTTACAAGCTGTTAGTTGGTGGATGCTGCTAATCCCTACTTTTTATATTGAAACCTGTAACAGAAGATATGCAGAAAAAGAAGTGTGGGTTTGGGTGAGTTTTTAACTATGAGCCAAAGCTAAAGGAGGTGACCTTTACCAACTTGATATGATTCAATGTTTAGATGTTTTGAAAATGATTTGACCATCTAACAAGCTCAAATCTAGACCTCTAGAGGCCACCCAATTATTAAAAGGATAAGAGATTTGTTTTCTTGTGAAAATACAGGGATAGTTTTACCTCTTCAAGCCTCTAAAAATCGTTCAAATAAAACAACCCAAGAAGGAAAAGTCACTATTTGGATGCAGTTTGTTGAAATGCCCACAACTCATGTTGCCACGACCATGACCGGTGATGAAGGGTCACAAATAGACATTGCTTACTGGCGTAATGGCGTGACATTATCACTGGAAATACAGCTTTTGCGCACGCCTCCTCCATGATGACCATGGTGAGTTGAGTGGTGGGGGTGTGCGGAAAGTTTAAATTTGTTGTACCTTGACCTGAGCTGACCTTTTGTGGGTGCAGCCAATCGTTGTTGATTGAAAAGATGGATGAGAAACAAATGAAAAATGATGTTCTCATAGCAGAATATCTGAATGTAGATGTAGCTTCCATGGCTGTTACAAAAACACATTCTGATTCTCAGAAAGGGATCGATCTGCTGCTAACAGCGTTAGCATATTTAATACTGCACCAGCAGGAGTTCTGGAGTGTTAAAAACTGTGCAAACCCCTTTTTTCTGCTGTATTGTAAAAACACTTTAAACTGTATTTTCATATTGAACATCCAAACAATCTGAGCTTTGTTTTGGAGAATCTAGAGGACGTTAAAGTTTGTCTCAACACTTAGTTTTAGTAGTTGTTTAGTAGTTTCGACCCACATCAAGACACTGAATCCTAAACATAGTTTTAAATTACCATTAGCCAAGCTCTGGTTTAAATTGATCTGTGGCTGGTAAATGTTTCCACTGCTGCCAACTGTAGTTAAGATGTCCTAAATAATTGGCTGGTAAAATTTTGAAAGCATCAGGTGGAGTTTGGAATCTAGACACTGCATCAACGTGCTGCATCAGGACCTCAGTCATTTAGTATTTTCTTTTCCTCACAAAGCAAGCTGGATAGACTTAAGCCAGAACTACAATCAGCCTCACTTTCCTCAAATGCCACATAGACACATAGCCAGTGCCAGTGTCTAAATGTCTTTAACACAACTTGGACGGGTTCAGTTCCAAGTAATCTTTGCTTCCCAAGTCCCTTTTTATGTCAAATCTGTATCTGCAGCTGTCTGTTATCTGTAGCAGCTCTTAAAATCCTGCCTGCCCGTCGTGGAATCATCAACCTCACATCATTTGGGAAAATTCATTAACCCAATGAAGCTGATTTACACCTCAGCCTGTAATGTAATAATTACAAAATAGCAACAGTTATTTCACCAAGACTGTAAAATTGTTTTGTTTTCAGAATTTTTAATTTCAGAATTAGGTTGCAGGGCAGGCAAGACTTTTTGTTACCAGAAGGTTCTGGGTTTAAACCTCAGAGTAAAAGAGAGAACGCCTTCTCAGTAGCAAAGCCAAGGTGCCTTTGAGTAAGGTACTTAACCCACAAGTGCTCCAGCGGCCAGCAGTAGAAGACTGCGATGATACTGGACTGCTCCCAGTTGTAAGTTGTAAAGCAAATGTTTCATTGTTACCCGAAGGATCACGTTTAGTTTACAATAAGGATGTGTCATCAGCCTATATCGGTTTGTGATCTACGTAAATGGCTGAAGAAGACGGGCACTTGAAGTAAAAGGAAAGCAATTTGAGGAAGAGAGTGTTTTAAATGGAAACTGAAACCATCTTTAACTGACCTGCTGTCAGGCTGCACTCCTGTAATTTTCTTCACATCTGTCTCCAGTTAGGGATGACGCACATTAGTGTTAATTTAGAGCATCACAAACACCTTCTGTCTGGAAAATCTCACTTGATTATTTAACTCAGACAAGTCCTTAAACTTCTTAATCATCCTAAAAAATGTTTAAAGTACAAGAAGATGCTGCGTTTTCCCAAATAATGAGCACCTCATTTTAAAGTCTATATATGCCGTCTACATTAACATGTATGCTGCATAATGTGTCTTGTCCCAAACAAGAGCCATGGATGTGTTGAAAACATATTTCTCAATTGATTTTTACCTGTTTTGTTTCAAGGCTGAGGACTGGACTACAAGCAGGAAACCTGTTTTTTTTTTTTTTTTATTCTTTAATGTATTTATATGATATTTGGACTCTGGCCTTTTTGTCTATTTTGTTTATGTTTGATAAACTCAGGACTCCAAAAGGCTTTGTAATATAATAATCCTTTTAACTTTTTTATCCTACGTTTTATGTTTGCAGTCATTGTTGCTTTTTTTCTAATGCAGTAGTCACTCCGTAGAGGTTTTCAAGAACGCACTGCGGCAGTGCAGTTTTATATTCCTCTCTTTGATTAAAAAAAAGAGCTTCTGTTTACAACCTGGATGTTTGTATGGGAGCCTGTGCTGCTCTTTGTTTTCCTGTCTGTGCATGAATGTGTGCGTGTGTTTGTGTGTGTGCGCACTTGTATTATAAATGGTTAGTATCAACAAGCTGCCATCTGGGCCACATTTCCCTACATCAAACACAACAGATACTCTGCCAAAGAGATCCACCTGAACAAATGTAGCACTGTCTCTCGTCAAGAGAGTGGATTTCTTTAAAGCAAGAAAACAATTTGTCCTCAAGCTAAATGTAGGACATTTTTCAGTGACATTATTTTGGTGCAGTGGCAGATCATTTTGCAGATCTCAACAAACAACACAGAAGCAGTGTTAAAAGCAAGACATTTCTCATGAAACCAGCATTATGTGATTTGGAGTGAAAGGTTTCAACTAAGTGAATGGTAAAATATATTTTAATGTTCCTTTTTACATTTTACTAAGTCTAAGGAAAAGTAAACTTTATTTTAAATGCACAGACTCAGTCTGACTCGCACACACACACAGTGCTCATGTCGGTGCCCTCTGCTGGCTGTTATTTGTACTGTTACTTGTCTGTGGTGGTGCACAGACGCTGAGGTTTCCCAGAACCATCACAGCTTCTGATAGTTTTCTGCTGGTATCTGATAATTGTAATATCTATTGAAAAATGAACATTATCTCATCAAACACTAATCTTCCACCAGCTAAATTAGACTGACCAATAATTGTAGCCTTCCACTGAAAAATGCTGAGAGAAAATTGTTACTTGTTCATATCTTAACATTTAAAGTACCACAAATCATCATTACTGAGGCCAAAGATACCTATAACTAACTCCAATCATTTCTCTTTTTTTCTTAACAGCCGCTGACTAGTCATCACGGACTAGCCATTACATGTGTCCAACCTTTTAAATGAATGTCTTATTTTGGGATGAAACCCTCATTCTTTGAGTAAAGGTTATTTCATTATAATAGTAAATGTCCTGTCAAAAGATCCTTTGTGGGACATTTGTGTGAGCTATGAATGTCGACTGGGAAACCTCAGTCATTCATACCCCACAAAACTGACTTCAGCTGTTTCACAGTGAACTTTCACAGAGCCTTCAGAGTTCCAGACCCGATTTGTACCCTGTTGTAAAGTTATTAAAGGAAAGTATACAATCTGTGACTGCTTTGATAAATTTGTTTATTAGTTATGCTATGCTATTACAGCTGGGATTGGCTCCAGCCCCCCGCAAACCTGTATGCAGGATAAGTGATGGATGGATGGATGGATAGTTATGCTACTCTACATTTAGTCCCAGAATAATACCTTGGATGATTGTTTTTTTTCTCTCACATTCTTGTACAGATTTACATGAAATAATAGATACAACTAAATATGAAGCTATAGTGTCAAGCGAAGGTTAGCTTAGCAAAAGGCTTGCCTACTATCTCCTATAAAGTTACAAAAACTTAAGTGTAAAGATCAGTGAGAGGTTTGGTGCCAAGAAGTAGTCCAGGGTTGTGTCTGAAATCATTCCCTTTATTATAGTCAATAGTGAGATGTAAATCAAGATTTCAGACACTCATCAACATACTGAAAAAGAAAAGGATTAGTATAAATGAATGAAAAGTTGGTTAAACTTTAATCAGGTATCTAAAATTTACAGTATTTCATGTGAAATTGGTTATCAGTTGGTGTCTCGTGTGAAGCTGAGTGCGCCACCAGGTGGAGACAAATACCCATCAATTACAGACCTACAGACATCTGTGGCGTCTCACTGACATTGAAACACAACATACAAGTCAGGATTGTTAAACTAGTGGTGATATTTATGACTCTTAGTATTAGCTTTTCGGGTAGTAGTTTTAGTAGATTATAAAGATTATATAAAGAATAACCTAAAACAAAATGCTCAGTAAATTTTTAACGTCATAAATGCATGTACTGTACTATAAAAAATTAAGAAAAGCTCTGTGCTTTTTTTCATGCAAATTTTAAGATACAGAAGTTAATAAAATACATTTGATTCATCAACATTGTAAGAAAAATATCATGGTCAAGGCGCAGTAAGTTTAGAGTGTACGAGTTGCAGTAGAATAAACACAAATTTAAATGTTGTCCGGTCAGCAGTTGCCAAACATTGAAACAATTATGAGTTAGAAGCATTTGGAGGTGCCCCCTCTTGGACTACTGTTGTCTGGGAACAAACTTGAGTTTTACTGGCTTTTTTGGCTGGGACATCCAGTTAAATTCCAAAGGAATCTAAAGGAAGAAATGAATATAAAATCAGGGACATGATAACAGAGTGGTCAGTCTGAATGTGTGCCTTACAGTGCGTGGAGTGTTGCTCTTACCATGGTGTCTTTGCATGTTTCTAAAGTGTAGCTCTGCAGAAGACGGACAAGAACTATTTTCAGGACAAGGACAGCGTAGCGCATCCCGATGCAGTTACGAGGACCAAGCCCAAACGGCATGTATGCATATGGGTTCACCACCTCACCACTGTCTTTGCTGAACCTGCACATACATACACAAATACTCTTGAGATCATTTCTAATATTTTGTTTTTAGCAGTACATGCAGTGCCTGCACATTTGGCTGACGAGCCTTTTTCCCAGCTGTCCTGATGCTTGGCTCTTGAGATAGTCATGAATACTGTTCCACTTGGGTAGTGTCACAAGCACTCTGAGCAGCAAACATGCTGATTTCTTCATCAGCATGAATGTCACCAAAGTGGTTCTATTGATGAACAACACAGTGAACAAAGCCAGAGTACTCTTCCACATAAACATAAACAGAAAGGGTGTCCTTTAACTTTTCCATACTGCATACAACAGACACACTAAATGTAAGAAATGTGCACTAAATGTCATGGCATTCTTTGGATAGCTTGTATATTATGTGGTTAATAAGCCAAAATGGGAACACTTAAAGAAAGACTGTCACTTTTGAAAGATGATTTAAAAGTTGAGTCTATAAGCAATAAATGCATTCTTGCTTTTTTTAGTACACTTGTTGCGTCTTTTCTACTTGTGCTACTGTTACTAAACCATATAATAAACTAATACTAAATTTTAGCATTTAACATTATCCTATAAGGTCACTTGTGGCCACTGTTTACATTTTGTCAGTTGCTGATTATGAGGTCATGAATGAACATTTATTCCCAACTTTTAAGCCAATATGGACAAGAAATGTCCACTAAAAATGAAAATATACAATTGCATAACCACTGTGCAACTCTGTCTATAATAGAAGACTGTGATATGATATATGATAGATACGAACGGTCTTGAACAGCTACTGAGTGGACCTTGTGGTGAGATTTTGTCAAAAGTTAAATAGTCAAGAGCAATATGCCACATTTATGTAATTACATTTTCTTGAGGAGGAAGAGAAGGTTCCATCTTATTTACCTCTCTGGTTTGAAAAGCTCAGGTGAGCTCCAAAAGCGTGGGTCCTTGTGTAACATGTGCACAGGAACTCCAACCACCGTTCCTTCCGGGATGGTGAGGCCGTGGACCTGGACCGTTTTTTTGCACATTCGCTCAAGCCGAGGCGCAGTGGGAAGCAAACGTTGTGACTCACAAAGAACCTGGTCCAGGTACTGCAGACCGACAACACCCTCATATGAAACAGGAGCCTAGAGGCAAAAAGTAAAGTGGGCATCAAACACACAAAATGAACAGAAAAGGATTAGAACAATATGTCAGCTGTTAAAAAGTCAGTCATAAATGTCAACATCACATGCAGAATTACGGTACATCTCTAGGTAGGCTGGCATCGATTTCTCTCTGCAAAGTCTGCATCGCTTCAGGGTTGGTGGCCAGATTGTAAAGGACGTAAGTGAGAGTGGTACTGGTGGTGTCGTAGCCACCAAAAATGAAAATCAGGGCCTGGGTAAGTATCTCGTGATCAGTCAAACCTACAACAAAATGAAGCGCAAGCCAGAAAACTACTTTCACAAGATGAGACATTTGAACACATACAGTGCATTATGATTTTTAAGATATATAATCTGAGATTATCAAAGCCAACATCAAAATGATCAGTAAGGCTGTAACAAAGATATTCAGTTCTATTTTGTAACTATCTTGTTTTCCTATGAAGAAGGATGCCCTATGTGTTTCTCCTGAGCTTAATGACTTGATGAAGGTAAAGAACAAAGAACAGAGTGCTGATACATTTTGAGAGTAGACCTTTTTACTCTTAGTTTTACCTTGACTTTTACTAATTACTGCTGAGGTGAAAACATACCTTTACTCGGCTGATCTTGTTCACTCTTTATCTCCGATTCTGGTATCTCGTTCTGAATCATCACCTGCAGGAAGTCTGCTCGAATCTAGATCAGCACAGAGGGCATTCAACACGGGCACAAATTGCACACAACTGGCTTAAAATGTGCTAAGTAATATTGATTTGAATGAGAGATTACAGCAGAAATAAGGTAGCAAGTACATTCTTAGAGGCGCCCTTTTTCACCCCACTGTACCTAAGAGTTTAAAGGAATAATTTGACATTTCTGGAAATACACTTATAAACTATCTCACCAAGAGTTTAATGAGTTGACCAGTCACCAAGTTGTGTTTTATGACAGAGTTAGGCTAGCGTTTGTATGCTAAGATAAGCCAACAGACGACTGGCTTTCAGTGTACAATCGTGAGAGCTGGTAATGATCATCTCTACTAACTCTTGGCAAGAAAGCAAAGAACCATATTTCCCAAAATGCGAAGTCATTCTCTTCAATTTTTTTCGACTGGGTGCAGATGAAGTGCTTACAGATTCCTCTGCATGATGCTGGTCTTTAAATCTCTTGATGACGTTGTAGAAATATTCCATACTGAGTCTGGGCATTATGTCAATATGCAGAAGCTTCAACAGACGATCACATGAGGGAAATATCACTGAAAGGACACCGAAGGTTTTATTTAAATTTGCATACTAGTGATCCCATGGTGGCTCATATGATCAAATGATTGCTGCCTATTACAGAAGTGAAAGCAGTTCATACTTAGTAAAATGAGAGGCCACAATTTTCATGTTTAGAATGTTCTTCAGATGAACAACAAGTGGGTCATCTGGATTGTTTATGGAGTCTGCCTCAACACCAAAAGACGCACTTGTCACAACATCCAAACTGTAAGGTAAGACAAATCTACAACAGAAACAAAGTGGTGGTTTTCATTTAGGAACTACATGATTTAAGTGCTACCATGTTCATTTATTTTACAACAAACATCAGAATGGCAAGCGGCCATATTACAGATTAACAACATACTGTTTGACATCGACAGGTTCATCTTGAATTTGTCCAAGCTTTTCAACAAGTCGATCTGCATAGTGAGCAATGATGGGAAAAATCTTCAACAAAGAAGAGTGTGATGTTGATAATATCCTGTACATATTTATTTCTATCACTGATGCCAACTTCTCTCTGTGCTTCTATATAGACTAATATACATATACAAAAGTGTAGACACACTTTAGATATATACTATATATAGACATACTGCAGACCATGTATTTACATTGCTGCACTAGGTCATAGGAAGCAGAATACAGAAGTGGTTAGTGAGCTCAGATTTGATACAAACCTGTTTCATTCGTCCGCTGGTGAAGCATGGTGATAAAGTGCTCCGAATTCTTTTCCACCTTTCATCTTTCACTGCTATAATCCCATCATCCAGAGGTCCAGAAATAATATTATCCTATGAACATGGGTACAGAAAAGTTATACACCTCAAACACACAAAAAATTATGTGTGTTTTCTGGCTCAGAGATGAATCATTATACTGTACATAAGTTTAACTTCCTTTGGTAGAACATTTTTTTTCCTCTTGATTTGGATATTTACGGATCTACAAAACACACCAATCCAGCTGATACCATGTTAATGTGTTGTATATTTGGTGTCTATAGTCATATACTGTATTGCTCACATGATGAAAAAGTAATGGAAATTTGGAAAACATCCAGATGAAGCCAACATGGGTGTCTGGTGAATAAAGCATGGTGTACTAAAGAAAAGTTGGGTAGCGTGTTTTAATTTAGGGGAATTTTGTTACCTTTGGACAGAGCCAGACAAGCTGTTTCCCCCTGTTTCCAGTCTTTGACCTAAGGTATGTTAGCCAGCTGCTGGTGATATTGTGGGTTCTTAATTGTACAGACATGAGAATGCTATCAACCTTCTCTAAGTCTTCCACCAGGAGGCAAAAAGGTTTACGATTCCTTCAGCTTCAGTGGAGCTGCTTAATGGCCGGCTGATCAGACTGTGGTTTTATTGGGCAGCTTCCAGGTGTGAACTGTGTGAGTGTGATGAGGGCTTTCCTGCAAATAGCAGATTGGCAGCTCTCAATGAATAAGTAAAGGTTAAATAAATAATCCTTGAAAAGTCTATCTTGTTTTGTCAGCTTTATGGACGGATGTTCCAGTAGGACACCAGTACAAAAAAATAAAGCTTCTGTCAACAGTGTTACTTTGAGGTTCTACATATGAACACACACTAACCCTGGTGTTTAGTATGTATGTTTAGTATGTTTAGTATGATCATAGGTATCTGCAAATGTAAGTGTTTAGAAGCCCGTTTATGTTGCAACTATGATGCAGCCTCTGATATTTAGCCTGATATGTGCAGGCAGCAACTCCCTCAACACCAGGTTTAATGAGATGCATTTATACATTTCATTTTGCACCACCTGCAATTTCTCCTTAAGTTTAGCTGTCAATCCACTATAGGGAGCCAAACGGGCCTAATCGAAATGACAAAATCAATCCTGACACAAGAGATTTCTTAATAGAAACGTCAAAATTCCTCGTTTTTCCCCCAGTTGGCAGAGGATGTGTGTGCAACCTGGTGTATTCCTCAACCATCAATCTCTGAGTCTCTGTGTAAACTACAGGATGTTTCTACAAATCCAAACTTGAACGAGGCATTACTTAGCTGCCTCCTCTTCCTTCATGGCTCAGCAAAAGAAGATATATGAACTTTAAAATGAATGATTAAATACTCCTTAGCCTGATAGGGTGGACATAATATAATTTTCTGAACCATATCAGCCTAAAAACAAACAGCTATTTGCATCAAATTTGGAAATGTCAAAAAAGTATTTGGTTTACTTTATGTATTAAGGCTTTACGATTACAGAATCATAAATTCTGACGTTTAACAGGTTTTTTTATGCATTTCATTTTCACTGAAGCAAACATAAAAATGATGTTGATGTGATTGTTGCTGGGGTCAAGTGTGTTCCCTTATGTCTGGAGAGTATTTGAAGACTGGGGCATCACTGTAGCACCACTAATGTTTCATTCAGAATAGTACAGTATGTTGTGACACTTACCCTGCGGTTGGTAAACGCAGAAAAGCACTCCTTCACAAAGCACCGTTTTAATAATATCAGGGTCTGCCACCATTAAAACTGGC
The DNA here is from genome assembly GCA_024633595.2 of Lepomis macrochirus. NCBI lineage: Eukaryota > Metazoa > Chordata > Actinopteri > Centrarchiformes > Centrarchidae > Lepomis > Lepomis macrochirus. Next base: position 11,688,466 of record JALXJV020000020.1, read on the forward strand.
AACCGTGCATCAAACAACCTGCACAGAAACATCACAGTGTATGAGCTTATTGATTGATAGCTTCTGACAAAACTGAGGTGAGAAATACTGCAAAAAAACCCAAAAACAAAACATGGAACGTCCAGTAAATACTTTACTTGTTTGGCTACTGTAACTCAGCTCTTTATTTGCATAACTCAGTCCTCCCTAGTTTGTCGGTAATTGGTACAAAATGCTGCAGCCAGACTATCAACAAAAACTAGACTTTTATCCCACATCGTCACAATTTTTGCCTCCCTTCATTAACTTCCTATAAAACACAGATGTGACTCCTAAATGTTACTAATAACGTACAAGGCCTTGCAGTTGTTGAGCTCCTGATCAAGATCCTTTTATCTGTTTCCTGTTCCCATATTTTAATACAGAGCTGAACTTTTTCTAAACTTTGGAACATCCTTCCCTAGAAAATCAGATCAGCTGAATCTGTGGTTTGTTTTAAACTGCTACCGAAAGCTTATTTCTACAGGATATCATTTTTATAAACAAAGTTTGTCTTTAGTTTTGTTTATTTTAGTTGTGTGCTTGAGACATTTTTGTCTATGTATCATGCCTTTGTATGTGTGCAAATATACATACTTGTATAGGTGTATTTTATGTTAAAGAGGTGGTATTAAGCTCATTTTCAGGTTCAAAATCCTAATTAGGTGTTGTACCAGAACAGGTTTACATGGTTTAATTTTCAAAAAACACTATATTTTTCTCATACTGCACATTGCTGCAGTTCTTCTTTTCACCATATGAGTTGTACGCTCCGCTCTTGAGCAACAGAGAGATGCATCTTACAAACGAACTGTTTTCAGTTTAGAGCAGAGCTTTCTGTGGGAGATGGGAACTCCCTTTGGGCTGGACTTTGGGCTTTTTCACTTTGCAAACCTGTTACATGTACAAAAAAAGATACATAACTCAATAAAGGAGAGGGAAAAGCCAAAAAGCATAATACCACCACTTTAAATAAGTTCCCTAGTTTTACTGGTACTCTTACGTAAGTATAGGAGTACTTCTTCCACCACCTGTTACCTGTAGGAGCTGGGCTAGAAAGATGAAGATACAACTCACCCCCAGACATCCCCGTACTTGGCTTGGCACTCAAGGTCAAAAGGAATCATTCCCTAAAAGGAATTTCATACAAACGTGTCTAAGTTTTAAAAGATAAAAGATTAAATAGCCACAGAACTTCCAACAGGTACACTTATAAAGTTTACAGGTATGTCAGGAGGCATTGGTTGTCCTCATATTTAAGGACTTTTTAAACACCCTCATAGTTCTTAATTATCAAGTCAATCAACTCTACATATTATTGTCTATAAGATGAGTGTGTGTGTGTGCCTTACCTTTCTTATGTTTAGCATTGTTCCAATAAAAGGCAGAGGCCTTGGTCCGGGTATTCCCAGCTTTTTGAAGACCCTATACGGCATAATGCCATACCTGAATTATAAATAAGAAATAGTTAGCTATACAGGTAACAGGTATCAATATTACAACAGTGTAATAACGACCCTGATTGTAGGACAATTAAATGTGCCTCAAAAAAGTAGCCTACAAATCAACAGTTAGCCAAAAACAAGTGTAGAAGCCACTTACAGTAATAGTATGGTGAAAAAAAGAGCCAGCAAAGTCCAGGTGGTTGCTGAAAACATTGTAAAGACAAACATTTTCAGCTGGTGCTGAGAGAGACAAACAACTCGAATAATGAGGAAGTGTGCTGGGAAGAAACCTTTAACTGCACTTCAGTGGGAGGAGCCCAGAGACTGAACGTAACACAGGAAGTACCACTGGGTATCTACCTTTTTTCTTTTTTTTTAGACTTTTTTTTTATTGACGTGAAAATTTACAACAGTATCTGGCATAGACAGAGATCACCAAATATAGAGCACATACGCTTTGGGAATAAGAAAATAAATTAAAATAAAATAAAATATGTACATAATAGTACAAATAAAATACAAAAAAACAGGATAAAGAAACAGTAGTAAAACAGTTATAGGGCTTCAGATAATTTTAAAGCATCAATAAAATCAAGAAGCTTTTTAGCTGTTTTCTTCTTCATGAAAAACAGTGACTCGTAGTATAAAGCAAATTCTTCTAGTAAACAGTAAAAGGAGGCTGTGTTTTCAAACATTTGCATTTGTGGATGAAAAGTTTACCCAAGATAATTAAAGTGTTTAAAAGCAGTTCATAGTTTTTGTCCGTGATGTTATCTCTAGTGAAACTGGAGAGAGACTGGAGATAAGGTTCAAGCCAATAATACATGTCACACCAAAATGGCCATTAACGGCCCTGTGTTACTGTACGGACAGAAGAAAAACAAATGATCAGTGGTCTCTATGTCCTCATCACAGAATAAACAGTTAGTTGGATCAATGTTAAATCTATGTAAGAGGAGGTCTCTTGAAGTATATATGTCATTAAATACTTTGATTTGAAGCTCTTTAGCTTTTGGTGACAAAGGTAACTTTAAGAAATCTGTGCGTAGTTTGTTCAGAGAAGTTGAGGGGGGTTGAACATATGAGATAGTTCATTTTTTGCCATCAGAAGGAAGGCAGATGGGATGCTTTGGATAACCATATCATAATGTTTACGATTGCACTGAAAATTAAGTTTTGTACTGAAATCTTCAGAGGATAAAACATTTCCATAGTTGTCCAGTATGTGTGACAGACCAAATATTGTTTTCCATCCATTCATTGAGATACAGGGACTTATTTGTAAAACTGGGTTATCTACCTGGGTGGGGATGAAGGCACCGAGGGCTTCAGCCTTTCTTACACTTCACTAGCAGTTAGATCAGAAAAGCACATTTCCCGACTTAAGGTTTAAATAAACTTAAGGTTAAATTATACTTAAATTATATACTATAGCCTACATTAATTCCCGTTGTTCATAAACGTAGCCTAGTAAAAATTATGTCTTGACTTTTCTGTCATATTGTAATATTCTGCCTTTAATCTTAATATTTAAAGCCATGCTTCTTCTGTGATATAGACTACAGCAATGTAAACATGCATGGTAAACCTACTACGACTACAAATAAAGAGGAAGACGTTGAATAAATTATTCAACAGGGACGGTGTTGTGCCATATATACTGAGAAAAGATGTGGATGCATCTGTTCTGTCGATTAATGCATCCACCTCTAAGTCCTTTTCAGAAACTTTGCTGTGCACATTGATCAAATGCGAGTATTTTTGCTGATCATCTCAAGGAATGCTACTCCTACAAAGTGTAATAAAATTTTGACGATATATCTTTATCAGTATATATATATAACGGATCACCAGTGATGGAACCTGCAAAGAATATTGTCGTTTTTAAACAGTACTTGGAGGTGAATGCAATTCACGCAGAATTCGGCACAACAGAACATGTTTGAGCCTCCTGCTGCACCGTAGAATACCCGGAAATAGGATCGTTGACCACCATCCGTCGCTACCTCTCACGCTTCTCCAGTGCTCTTTATAAACTGTGAGATTCTGGGCGTTTTCTTCATGTTGTCGTCGGAAAGTGTGCTGCATTTGTTATAGTTAGAAGGTGAGGTAAGGAACAACTATGCAGTTTATAAATGTGGATGTATTTTGAGTAGTAAACGATGCTTTTTAAGCTGCCCTTGGCGTGAAACATGAAGCTACAGCTAAGCTAGCGGCACACTGCGCACACTAACACTGTCACTGTAATTTAGGGGTCACATTTTCACTTTGCGTGTAACGGGACCTCACGTAAGAAAACGAAAATGAAGCTTCTGCGGGAGAGAGACGATATGATGTTGACACTTAATAACAGAAGTCATTAATAACGTTACTGTGTTTGAGAGGCGTGGATTCAACTTTGTGATCATTTTGGAGGCTGCCGTTTGTGGTGTTGTTGCATTGTGTTGCGTTATACTTATGTGTGTTTATAAAATTTTGTTCACCCACTTTATATGTGTAGGTCAACGACCCCATTTTCATATAAGAAACATATATATGTGCGCTAATTAATAATACAATTGATAAAGTTTCACTAAGGACAATACTGTGACATTAAATTTAATGCAAGAAGGTCTTTCCATGTTTGCTCTCTGCCTCTGTTTTTCTGTGTATCTACATGGATGGGCAAGGGGGGTTCTCAGATCCCAAACTTAACTTACTGCAGTGCAAATATCAGTTTTTTTTGATGAAAGTTGTTCTGACTTAACTATTGTTATACTGTAGAGAATTATGCAGTTGAATGACATAACTTTTGGCAAACTGCACCCCACTCTCCTGTAAACACCAGTCATGTTCTAAAATCTACAGCATAACCCAATGTATTTCTCATTGATTAATTAAAATTCCATCAAAAACAACACATTACTGGCTAAAATAATTCTGACTGTACACTGATTACACATGACTTTTTTGTTTTGATATCTGCATTATATATTAGCCATCTGCCGCACTGCTTTCTAAATAACGGCATCGGCTATTGAAAAACTCATATTGATCGGCCACTAGTTATTTGAATCAGTGGTGTTATTAAACATTCATATTCGTTCATGTTCAATTACTTAATTTCTTCATTTCATGAACCTCCTTTCCCTCCATTCTTTCTTTTAATGCCCGAACACATTTCAGGCACAGACATTTTCCTGTGCGCATGATGGCTCACCGGCATTAAACTTTAATGTGCCTGAGTTGTCACAGTTATTGTTCACATCTGTGTTTATAAGTCAAAATGTCTGCTATCAAAAAGTCTAAATTACTGACTATTGTCAATGCTTGCTAATTGTCTAACTTAAACTTACTTTAATATAATTATTTTAGTATCTACAGGTGTGTTTTCCATCTGTTACAGCTGTTTGTTAAAGCTGGGTAGAGAGACAGCTAGATTTTGAAAGAATCTAGCCGGAGAAGTTCCACACCTTCCCTTCAGGCCTCCGTCCAAAAAAACAAAATAATGAGCAGTCATTCCTTTCACATACATGTAGTTGTTTGATTCCATGTTCATTAAAAAACTTAATTGGAGCAGCCTTAAATAGTTTTTAGTGTTACACTTTTGACTTTTCACACAATACCCTACCTAAGCTTGGGGAGATAATGTTGTTGATGTGATGTCATTGTCATGCTCTGTTGTAAAATGATCACAATCCATGACACATCAGTGTGTCAAAGGCAACAATAAGTGACCTTATAAATGCAATGCAACCCCAATTAGTGCTTCCTCTGAAATGCAGCCTAAGTGGTTTTCAGGTGTTTCCTGTCTTTTCAGTTCTCTGTAGGCTTTAGCATTTTATCGACAAGTAGACTTGTGTGACACAGATTAATAAATGTGTTCCTCTCTGGTTGCAGTAAGCAGTAAATGTTAGAGTAATTTCGAAGGGTGGATTTCAAGCCCATGTGGTAAAAGTCTTTTTATTTTAATGTTTTTTTTGATTTAGAAGGCCTATTCCTTCACACTTAAGTGGCTTTATTTTAACTTGCAGGATTTGTTATGGTACAGTTTTCTGAAAGCCGCTCCACATAATGATCCACCCACACAGGTGTTTATTGATCACATCTCTTGTCAGAACTGTGTGGGGGCATGTACAGAGTAATTAGACTGTACATGATCAACATCTCCATAATTCTCCTGTTACTTTATTTGGACATTACTTGTGCCTTTATCACTCTAAAGGGCAATGAGAAACATCAACGGCAATAAAATGTTTAGTAATCAACCAGGCAACATAAAACGCCTGTGTGGCTGAGCAGAGCCTTTAATAGCTTTTTCACCTGTAACATGTCACAACAGGCGAAGCACAGGTGGTGTAAATGATAAACGTAAGGATGGCTGAATTCCATTTAGCTGCTTCAGTATCAGGGTCCTGATGTGCTCACAACTTACTGAGACACTTGAATATACTCACTAATGTTATTAATATCTGTGCTTTTCCTACTACTGAATGAGTCAAAAAAGACCATGTCTGCTGCGGAAAGTGTGTGGATGATATGGTGATCTGACTATTGAACACGTATTTCTTATTTTACCCTTTTCAGAAATAATTTGCCACCATGTTTCTCACCCTCACGCTGTTGCGGAAAGGCATCCCTGGGAAACAGTGGATCGGGAAGTATCGCCGTCCACGACAGATCACGTGGCAGATGAAACGCAACACGCTGAAGCATCTGGAGCGTGAGGCTGAGAACGAATACTGGATCAGCCGGCCGTACATGACCCCGGAGCAGGAGTACGGCCACGCTGCCGAGCGCAGAGCCCAGGCCTGGCTCAAGATCAAGGAGGCCAAATTCGCCAATTTTCCTGAACACAAGCACATCACAGATCACCTAAGTCATCTCAAAATCACCAAGACGTGGTCGAATTAATTCGAGCAGAGAAATGACATGCAAAGACTGTCTTTATAATGTGACAATATAACATGTCTGGGTGCAAGAAAGCTCTGTTTTGTTATGTGTATTAATATGAAGCAGGATATTGTATGTCCTGTGTCATAAAATAACTCTGTAAACCGTTTTTGGTTCTGTGTCTCAGACTGAATCCACACTGCAACAGGGCTGTAATTGCTCCACATTCAGTGCAGCTCCTTCAGATAAAAAAAAAAACCTGTATAAAATTTTAAACCTGATGCGTGGGTCCTTACTTTAGCTCTCATTAACAAAATACACTTTCAAGTTGAGAAAACCAGGCTTCCCACTGAATAGAAAATCTCTATAATTAAGTGAACTGTTGAAGTGTGTTCCATGAGGAAAAGGTTGGAGGAATTATATAAACTGTCTGGGGAGGTTGGGACAAAATTATGTAATTGTATGAAAGGTTAATTTCACTAAAACACAGCAGAATACATTATACTGTTTTACATTTCATGTATTAATGCGTTGTGACTGTCAGTAAACCCAACTGTCGCTGAAATTAGTGTTTAATCCTTTTGAACCTTTGAAGTCAGAAAAAACAGGAAGAAATACATTTTTGAGGTTCATGGAAACGTTCTCACTTTATTCATGGACTCATAAAATGATTCTGTTTAATCTACTGTAATCAAGTAACGTGTTTCTGTTTGATAAAATAGGCTTGGCTGTTGACATAATACCCGGTAGTCAGTGGCTGTCAGTTATGGTCATTGTGCAGGAATTTGACCCTCTATGAAACCTCTGTTTGCGTCTGTAATCTCCATGCAAAGATACTGCATCAGTGACTTGTCTGATAACACTTATTGCCATTACATACCCTTTTTCATTCCACCATTAATATATCTACGGAAAGAGCCAGCAAGTGATCAGTGCCATAGTCTCCTGCAACCTGACTCATAGAATTTTAACTATGGATCAAAGGACGTTAATAAAAAGCTGTTATGTGGGTGCACCATAAAACACAGAGCTAACACACAGTCAGTCCATAAATGGAGCCATGAACTGGGGCTGTTTTGTCTTTTATTGCCAACACTCTAAACCCCTCACCATTTACTATTCAAAAGCAATAAAGTATAAAACATTTCATAATTGGTTTATAACACACTTTGATGTTGTAACCAGATATAGGACATTTTAAGTTTAAAATAGTATAGCTGAGATTTCCTATGTTTTACTTCTTTTTCTGTTTATACACAAGCCTCCACTTATGGGTGCACACAGGAGGAGTTATAGTTGTTGACAAATACATTGTGTGTACACTTGTGTGTGCTTACAACCACAATATAGTGTGAACCAACGTGAGCAATACTAATAAGTTAACAAACAACAGCATGGTTCATAAAATGGCGATATTCAGTGCATCTCTGAGCCCTGTTGGTTTCCATGATAGCCATCCAGTTTGATTTACACCTGCGACAACAGGTCTCTAGGTTCCAGATAAACCACAGGTGTGTGAAACCTTTCCGACCCTTTTGCTGTCTGTTCAGTTTTGGTGGAAATGTCGCCAGAAGCATCCTTTGAGGTCAGTCTTAGTACGGGAGCTGCAGGGTTTAAAATAATTGAACACGATTAATGAGCTGGTGAGGAAAATGCCGTCTTTGAAAGGACCAATTTTACTACTGCAGGAGTTAAAGGGGGAAAAATCCATATGTTTCTATATTGCTGCTCTGTTGGGACACCCATTTCAAGAACCCTGCTTCTAAGCGATTAATCCATGAATAACTAAGAAGAATCCTCCTGGGTCGACTACAGGAAGCTTTGCCAACTGTTTTTTTCTCAGTTTGGTTTCACACCACAAACTGAAATGAGCTGTTTAACACAGTTCACTGTTTTAATCTGCTTACTATCAGCAGCCTGAACTCTTATATTTACAGTATATATATTTAAACACATAATGGAACAACCAACAAAAATAAAGGAGCTGATCTTGTCGACAAGCAGAATAATAAGATAATTTGCAGGGAAAGGACAGTCAAAACATCCGTACCTTTCTCTCTTGCATTCAAGATTTTACTCAAGAAAAAATAGAGAAACTTTATCAGCAAGATGTACTTAAAGTATCAAAAGTATGTACTTGTTCTGCCAAAAATGTCCTTTGACTGACATGCTTTTTATTACTAATGCAATGAACATCATTTCACTGTTGTGGCTCATCAAGGTGTTGTGAAACCCACCAAATAGAAAGTTATACATGATTAAACATTTACATTGTTGTTTAAATTTAGTTTTGGAATATTTTCTAATCCTCACTTTTTTGTGAATTGGACAATTTGACCTGTTTGAGACTTAAACTGCTATTTAAATGTATTCATGAAATCACTCTTTGATGAAACTAAAAACTCATAGACAAGTCAAACAAATTTAGCAATGCATTTTATAAGCTTATCATATGTATCATAAAAACTGGAGAAAAGGGTAAACAAAATAACAAAGTGATTTATTTATAACAGTGTAAGTAAAATAAACCAAAACCAATGAGTGGGAGGAATCTGTAAAGTCAGCAGTGTAGGGAGTGGACTGGTGAATATGTGCTGCATGGTTGTTATAAAAACAAAATGTAAAACAAAGAAAAGAAATCCTAACAACAACACAAGCTGTGAGATGAGGAGGTCTCCAGGTGTGCCCCGTGCATGTAAGTGTTACAGGCGCAGGGCGTGTGGACAGATGATAAAACTTGAAACAGGAGAAATGAACACTTGCTCTCGTTGGTCTTGACGGTCTTACCAGAATGGCAATATTAGCCTACGACAGCTACGTCATCAAAACAGTCGCCAGCCGTGAGAAAGCGCTGTGCTGCCCAGCGGAGTACATTTTTGTAACGCATTGGAGGACTTTGGTGACTCAACATCAAATTTATACAGTGTAACAAAACAAAAGATATTTGTTAAATTGAACCAAAAATAAAATGTAAACATACATTTTGTGTGCGTCACATAAGCAAGCTAGTGGTGGCAGACAGTTAAATTGCTCAAGTAATTCAAATTGTATTTAAGTAAAGTAGCCTTCTTGAGTAAACCAATTTAGCTCCACCAGTGGAGTTTGTGCGCATGGTTTTGACCAGCAGATGGCGGTCCTGGTGCTGTTGGTGATGCATGTGGAGGAGCAGAGCCGCGGCCCCTCCTGTGCGGTGCGCCCATGCGTTGTTTTCGTCTCGTGGATGATGAGGTGCGTGTCTCAGAGGCGCCAGCGCACCGCACCGGGCTGAGGTGTATAGCTAATGAGCACACCAGACAAACGGTCCCTCTCCTAAGAAATCCACGCAGCGTCTTACAGCCGGAGAGACCATGAAGGCAAACGGCAGGCTGAGGAGTAAACGACAATTTCCCTCGGGATAAATAAAGTTCTATCTTATCTTATCTCAGAAAAGATTCACCTGCAGACGACTGAGTGAAGAGGCAGGATGGCGGGGGGTCGCAGGGGACTTGTGGCCCCTCAGAATACTTTTTTGGAGAATATTGTCAGACGGTCGAACGGTAAGGATGCGGATCAATGTGGTGCATTGAACTGAAAGATTTAAACATTCAAACTAAATCTAGCCTGTCTTTGAAACCAGGCACAGGAATTTGTACAACAGTCTCAATTATAAAGCCAATCAACTAAGCGACGAAATTTAAAAAATGAAGGAGTCTAATTAATGTCAATACCCTCACCTTCATGTGCGTTGAAAAGTTTTGGTTTCAAAATCTCACGATTCTTGAAATGTGGAGAGCGAAAAGGACAGCAGGTTAAATTTAGTACTGATAACATGTCTTAATTGAAAGATTACATGCACCGGACATATCATGTCTAGATACTTGATTTCTACAGTTTTTATGCATACACAAGTCAAGTGTAATAGGCTAACTAATTTCTATAAACATGTAAAGGTGCAGAATATATCAGAGAAAACAATTCTCCTCTAAGCTACAGATTGGTTTGAAATGAAACCATCAGGTTTTTGTCTCTAATGTCCAAATATTAAGCAACAGAAGATGAGGAGGCCTAAGTGTTGTGTTTGTCCAATCAAATTCAAGCTGTGCCTAATTAAGACCACTTATATACGTTTATCTTTTTTAAAAATCTTTATTTTGTGAATAATTATGCCACTGAAACAACATTAAGTCCTGAAATACTTCATCCATCTTCTGATTTCCAGTGTGGATGTTATAAGCTCAGACACCAATCAAATCACCATCAACCAGCAGACAGGTTTTTGTTGTATTGTTGTCAAATGGATTAAAATGTTTGAATCTGGACAGTCATGACTTAATGTCTCAACCTTGTTGAAAAAGTCTGAAAACCCTCAGCTTACATAACAGCTTTCTCAGTCTCAACCATTAATTAAAACATAATAAATATCACAGCATCAGCAAATATTTCAACACATTTCCTTTAATCTTCTTACAAAAAAGTATACCTTGTTCTGGCCAATTAGTGGAGAGTTATGCTGTCCAGATACATGCAAATGACAAATAACCACATTTGAAAGCTGAAACGTGCCAAACTCTTACAGTATTTTTGGACATTTGGGTGTCAGGAATTCTTTGGCCTTTCTGTATTATTAGATGCAATCGGAAGTGACAGGACAGACTGGAGAGTTATGACACTGGACAGCTAACTGTGAAACAGAACCAGCAGCTTGTGTGTGTGTTTTGGTCACCCATGCATGGAGACAATATTAAAAACACAACAGCTAATTGGCTTTAATTATTTCATTTTTTTAATGAGGGGTTGGTTAAAGTTAGTTTTCTTTTAGGCATTTATGATCAGTGCTCCCATAAGTATACCAAACCAACATGTGTATCTGTGTATGCACTCCTTTGGGCTCACTGTCAGTCTGCCCCTGTTGCACATCTACATTAAAATGTGTTATGACAGAAGGGAACAACTTGTTCAGAAAGGGTGAAGGCATCTGTCCAGACTGAGACTCTGTTTAGATGAAGAATGTGAGAATCTGGTGTGTAAAATATTAAAGAAGGAAAATCCACCCTTTAAAAACAAAAGCCCATGCACATGTTTTTGTTATGACCTTGGGCGGTCCATGGATTAGCCAACAGTAAATCTCCCTCGCAAGCTAGAAACAATAGAGTGAAGACTATAATCTGCAGGATGCCACTGAGAGACATTTGTGTGACTTGGGAGGGACACAGTTTTGGGTGGGCGTTTACAAACAATGAGGCGTTCCCTTTTTTGTAACTTTCAGTCATTCATTGTTAGGTAACCAACTCGCCACATTTTGAAAACTTTTTTGCCACGATTGTAGATTTTCATGTCCCATAGTTCACCACCTAAATTTAACTCAAAACATCAGGAATAACATACTGTAAAGCTGTCATAGACATTTTTCTCAGCAGACATTTTCACTTGTCATATGTGCACAGGTGCAACTGTTAGCAATAATGATGACACTGTTCATTTGAGTGTCATAAGGCCAGTAAGCAAACATGAACAATACCAGGGACCTGTGACTAGAACACTAACATGACATATATGCAGTGTGCAAAGTAACAGGGTTTGATTGACACCTAGGGCCCCCTGAAACAACATAAGCTACTCAGATATCATATGTAGCTATACTTTAAAGTTCTTTTGCATGTATGTTGAAACATTGACAGCTGAAGAGCAGCAAAGAAAATATTAACAGCTAACTCAAAGTGAAGAAACTGCTAGCATGTTTAGCATCTTGACGCTGCTGGTTACAGTTGTGCACTATGAACATTTGCGGTTCTGCTACACTGCTGCAGATTTCAAAGTCTTAAATCTGCAATACCTGACAACATTGACATGTCACCTTTTATGTTGATGTGGCAAATACACTGAACAAACTTATAAACGCAACACTTTTTTTGTACCCATTCATCATGAGCTGAACTCTAAGATCTAAGACTTTCTCTATGTACACAAAAGGCCTATTTCTCTCAAATGTTGTTCACAAATCTGTCAAAATCTGTGTTAGTGAGCACTTCTCCTTTGCCGAGATAATCTATCCACCTCACAGGTGTGGCATATGAAGATGCTGATCAGACAACATAGGTATTGCACATGTGTCCCTTAACCTGGCCACAATAAAAGGCCACTTGAAAATGTGCATCTCCATCACACAGCACAATGCCACAAATGTCACAAATTTTGAGGGCCTCTGGCCTCACAACCGGAGACAACATATAACACACCAGCCCAGGACCTCCACATCCAGCATCTTCACCTCCAAGATCATCTGAGACCAGGCACCCAGACAGCTGCTCCAACATTCGGTTTGCATAACCAAAGAATTTCTGCACAAACTGTCAGGAACTGTCTCAGGGAAGCTCATCTGCATGCTCGTCGTCCTCATCGGGGTCGCACAGCCGTTGAAGAGAAGTGGACCTACATTCCACAGGCCACAATCAACAACCTGATCAACTCGATATGAAGGAGAAGTGTTGCGCTGCATGACGCAAATGGTGGTCACACCAGATACTAACTGGTTTCTGGACCCCCCCCTCCCAATTCAGTGAGACTGCACATTTTCCTATTGTGGCTAGCCTAAAGCACACCTTTGCAATACCCATGCTGTGTGATCAGCATCTTGATATGCCACACCTGTGAGGTGGATGGATTACCTCGGCAAAGGAGAAGTGCTCATTAACACAGATTTTGACAGATTTGTGAACAATATTTGAGAGAAATAGGCCTTTTGTTCACATAGAGAAAGTGTTGTGTTTACGATTTTGTTCAGTGTATGTTGGCAAACAGTAGCCTAGCTTTTTACACATTCAGCAGTGATGGAGCAACATTACCATTCTTTTGGAGGTGTGTGTCTGTCCGCCTGGTGAACAATACTTCTCTTTAGCTCTGTTTTTGCTGTTGTGTTTTTTGCTTTAGCTGCTCACTGTTACACTATGTTCAGGATGCTAAATGTGTCTGTCTTTGGTGCTGAGCAAGTGTACAGTGGGGTTTTAGAGGTTTTTCACTGAAAACACCTGCCGGCTGTGGCTGAAAACAACGTGTGAAAACAAAACAGTAAAACTGTGGGCCAGACAGTTAAACAATAAACTGGAACTTACAATAAAATTCCATAGGTCGAAGGGTGCTTCAAGTCCAGTAGACATAAGCCAGTCCATATGCAAAACAAAGTCTTTATTAAAAAGACAAAATAAGTCCTTGAGAATCATTTCAGGAAAAGTTCTCCCAATTTGGTGTGATTGTGTTATAATGATTTTAGTAACATTTCTTTTGTCATATAAGATGTTAAATTGTGTGTTGTCCTATCTACTTGGATTGAGTGAACATAAAGCCTTCTCTGATTTGGAAGTACATATATCACATTTATAAATGATATATATGCTATAAATCTATGTTGCAAGGGAGAAGTGGGCTATAATTCCTCCAGGATGTTATGTGCATGGCATATGGACACTGATTGTCACACACCTGTGCTAACTGTTCAAAAGTCTGTCATGAAAGAGGTTTATAACCAGTAGTAAAAACAAATCTGGTCCTGTTAAGCTGCAATTACTAAATTTGCTCAAAATATTGTAGGAAGTAGCCTGATCTGTGGCTCTAGGCTTTAGCTTCATTTAGCTAATTTTTTTGGTTTTACAGTACATTTAATGTATCTTTTAATCACTATTCCCATCAACCCAATTTCCAGCAGCAGTAGGCATCTGTTTTCAGCAAACAAACTGATAGCTGCTGAAACTGATTGTAGGCTGTCGCCCAGCAACAAACTGCTGACAGACAAAGTTATTGGCTAATATTAGCTGAAGAAACCTGCATATTTTAGCAGTTCAAGAGCCAAATAGTGTTTAAAAGTTTAAAAAAGTAGAATGAATATTGAACTTAAATCAATCAGATTGTCAGAAACATGTCTCCAAATGAATCAAGGAGGTGTAAAAAAGGCTTCTGTATGCTAACGTGTTAACTGCAACAAATAAGACAACATCCAACATCTAACAGGCAACTGTTAGCTTGTTTCTGAGTTAGTCTACGCCTTTAGTGGCGAAAAAATTGATGAATGCAGCTTTAATTAGTGTAAGTCTATGAGTACATTCTACTTTCTGTGATACTTAAATTTCTGTACAAATTAGCTACATCATTCTGTAAACAATGTCATATTTTTAGCCTGTAGCATCCGTTCTGGTTAGAGCAACACAGTGCTGAATTCACAACAGTGTTGTAACCACATGTCTCTCTTTTGCTTGACACGTCCCATCTTTTTTGTCTGACATTCAGCAGATGTTTCTCACTGTAATCTGTTAACCTTTTTTCCTTTCCAAAAATTTCAGTTTGGACACTGTCACATAGACAGACAGGTACTATAATTTAGTTTGATGTGCTGCTTATGTTTTCCTTACAGTATCTCTTGTTCCACTAAATGTTCTATACCAAATGCTGTTAATTTACAAAGCACTTAACTAATTAGACGTGTTTGTGAGACATGTTCTGCAACACAATAGTAAATTAACAAATCCAGGGCTAATGACAATCACAGAGCTTTGGATTTTATGCTTCTTTACTCACAAGATTAACGTTAGCTCATTGTAAAATAACACGTTGGCATGGAACGTCTCGTGCATCATATTCTATCAATGTACGTGTGCTTTTAAGTTGTCAGTTCAATGTGTTTTATTTTGACCTCATTAAATATGCTGATTATTTTGTTTTGTGTGTGTGTGTTGATATGTGGTATACAAATAGCATTTCTGTGTGTGTAATGTGTCAGGTGTTCCCTCTCCTGCTCTTTCACCCCTGTGTTGTCGCATTGTTGTTGTCTGCTTTAAGACTTGCCAAACAGATTTTTATATTTTTTAGGTTTAATCCCTAATTAACAGCACATTTAACACCATTACATCTGCTCCTTTTTGCCTTTGCCAAAATTATGTGGATAGATTTGAGATTGTATTTTTTCAATATTGTAGATTTGAATCTTATCTTATCTTATCTTTCATTTTATTATTTATTGCTTATTATTTTATTTTATTATTATTTATACTTTTAATATAAAATGAGTAATCATTTTATCCTGACTAACTTGTCAATAAAATCTTGCATAATTGTCATCTAAGTACAATTATGGTGTTTATATTTTATTTCTTACAAATCAAAGGCAAAAATTGAGGCCTGTTTTCATGTTCAAATCACATTCATGGTTTGCTCACTAATCACAATGTATGTTCTCACCTTTAAAATGACGAGGTCATTTTAAAACAATTGGCTACATACAGAATGTATGCACCCATTTGTTTTAAGTTCAGGCAAAGGTTTGCATACTTTTTCCATGGCAAATACTATAGTCAGTAACTATTAGTTAAAAAAGCTAGAATTATCTTTTAATTTCATGTGTTATGACATAAGTCAAGTTTAAGTAATGCCGCTGAGTACAGTATGTGTGTGTTATTATAAAACAAAATAGGATGGAAGCAAAATAGGCCATTAAAATGTACGGTCAACTCAATGATTATTTGGTTTTATTAACATTTTTACCATGAGTAAGTTGAGCCTTTCTAACATTAAAATCATATAAAAATATGCCATATGAGAATTAATGTCTTGTTTTCCATGCCATTTAAAAATTGATGACATGAGATATTAACTTCAGTAGATTGTACTTGCCAATGAGGAATACTTTATCAGAATAATTTCTATCCATACATTGGGTCACTAAATGACAAATGGTTAACTAAGTCCGTTACATACTCTACATTAGCAACACTCAGAAAGATACAACACAAACGTGTAATCAAGGGAACAGATATTTGGATGTTATATACAAGCAAAGAACTTGTGTTTGGTTTACATTTGTGTATGCCCGCCCTGTGTGGAGTGTGTAATGGGCCATAGACCATCATGGACACTAATGAAAATCTTAAGTATCTTAACAGCAGGGCGACTTAGTCTTTTTAATGTTAAGGGAGAAATTACAAGACAAACAAACATTTTTAAACAGAACATTTCTCTCAAAAACATTTTAAATAAACACATACAGCATGAAAAAAATATAAAATGATAGCTTAAAATGATAGTTTTGTGGCCATAGTGAGGGGAAAACCATCTCGTCACTTAATAAGTCAATCAGTGCTACCAGATATTTAAAATGACCTGCCTGAAACTGGCTCAATGAAATAGCTCAAGCACTCTAATCCTAAATGGTTGCTCTCTGTCGAGAATCTGACATTTCAGACATTTATTTTTCAGAACACAAAAACAACAAAATGTTCAATGTGAGACACCTTTCATTTCGTCGTACATTCTTGTGACATGAAATGATAAATAACCTTGATCAAAATACCCTGTTGTCCTAATATTTGCTTTGCATCCTATTATTATTTGAATAACTGTTTCTTCTTTGCATATTGTTTCAGTTGCAGTTCCACCAAATTCCTGACTTTGATTCAAATCAAGTGTAATAGACCTCAACATTTTCTCAACCCAAACTATAGTTTAGGTTTTTGTATATAGTTCTTTTTAGGAATGACTGCGACTCCTCAAGTTATTTGCCCCTTTTCTTTCCTGTTTGCTTTCCAACAGATACCAACTTTGTCCTGGGAAACGCCCAGATAGTGGACTGGCCCATTGTCTACAGCAATGATGGTTTCTGCAAGTTGTCGGGGTACCACAGAGCAGAGGTGATGCAGAAAAGCAGCACCTGCAGGTAGGCAAGAAGATCTGGGTGTCTTAACATAGATGTGTTAGGAATACTAGAACTAGAATACAAGAACTTCTTACAGCACAGCTTTTATTGTTAATCTGGATGGGCTTCGTACCGTTGCTGCAGTTATGCTAGAGTCAGAGAGAGGATGGCTTTCTTTACAAGGTTTGTTTTAATGTCTGACTTAGATCCTTGCATCACATGGACTGTTGCATTGCTTATAAGAAGAAGGTTTGTTTAGTACTTTGACACGGTTTTATCTGAAAATACAAATTTCTATTTTTTAGTTGTGCAAGTCTATGTATTTATTTGTGCTTTTTTGTTTGTTGCTGTTGATTGCATAATTTCTTACTAATTGGCAGGATGAGAGGAGTCAATGCATTAGCAGTACAGCAACATTAACTATTATTATTAATATTAAATGAATAGTGAGATTTGCCTCTGGTTAAGCTGCAGTAATGTGGTAACTGAATCAGTCTGTTAAGAAAAAAATTACTGGTATCTACTGCAATACCAGCGGCTCTGTGAAGCTGTGCGTTAGCGGTGCAAAATGCTAATGTCAGCATACTCAGTCTTAGATATAACATGCTGAATTTTAGAAGGTATGATGTTAACCATATCCATCATCTTATTTTAAAGTTTTAGCTTCCTAAAGTTTGCTAGTTAGCACTAAACACGAAGCCAAAGTATTGAACACACTGACATTTTGATGACAGCTAGATGAAATATGATTGATAATGCCATCCGTAGAGCTGTACCGCTAGCATAGCTAGAAGGCTAGAAGGCTGAGCTATGAGGACCCCCCTAAGATTCTGATTTCTAGGTCTTCATTTCAGACCTCAGGTAAGATTATTATCTCTGGGTAGTGACCTTAATGATGGTGAGATTCCTCCACAGGGTCAATCGTGAAAGTATAAGGAGCTCAGTTTTGCAGTTCTCAGGGGCCTTTCTTTATAGTAGACCTGTGAGGAGACCCTGAATCGACTGCATATCCCCAATTCTCTTCAGCAGAGCATTTCAGCAGACAACGGTAAAAATACAACATATTCTGCTATGTTGAAGTGAATAAAAACACCACTCACATCTAGTATGTATATGTTATACCCATAATTTAACATTCAGCTGTTTTTTTTTTACAATTAGAAACCAGATAACTAAGACACAAATCTGTGATGTAATAAGGTTGTAACAACTGAAACTGCATCCTTATCACAGACTGCAGCAGTGAAACTGTGGACCGTGTCCTCGGGGTGCTCTCCCCAAAACTGTAAACATAAAGGCAATAAACGAACTCTTAAAATGAGCAGTATTCCTATATGAGTGAACAATTTCTGGACTTGTGTACATTGTGCCTGTAATGAGCATGTCAGTAATATTAATAGGATCACATGGAAACAGTTGGTGCTGCCAGATTTGACAACCGTGGGAGATTTCGTCTGTTGTGCGAGATGGTGTTTGTCACAGCCAGCACTGCGGCTATTACTGATTTAGACCCTTGGTTCCCTGAGCATAAGCTTCAGAACACTTACCAATACAAATATTGAACAGAGTGTATGACGATTTGTTTTAGGTTTATTATTAGGCTGCTAGAAGGAGTGAATGCTTGTGTTTGTAAGAGGAAGGAAAACAGACCTAAAACCTTCGGACTGTATTCAAGATCTTGTTGTATTGGTTTTGTATAAATACTACCATAGTATTTCTGTAAAAAACTGAATTGTAATTGTAGTATTTACTGGGAGCAGTTGGGAAATCGTACTGGACAACACATTCATTGACAGTGATTGCAAATCAGAAAACGATGATATTCCATAATAAGAATGCATTACACAGAGATACAGCCAAACAGCTAATTTCCATCCCCAGTCCCTTGGTAGGCGAGCATTTACTCCTACAGTAGGCCTACATCACAAGCAATAAAATATTTCCTAAAAAAAAAAAACACAATACAGTATATTGAAAATCACTGTGCATATGATACAAATTAAAATTAGTAATTACTTATTTGATCGACCTTTGTCCATTTTTTTAGTATTACTGAGAAAGTACTGTAATCTGGGGAATTTTATAATGTGGAAGGAAAAGGATTTCCATTTTTTACTCGCCTTAAAAGAAGAGGGAGACTGAGCAAACTTTGTAGATCTTTGGGGGACAACCCTTAGTTGAAGACCTTTTAAAGCCTAGTTCACACTACATGATTTTTAGCTCGATTTGCCGCTCAGCAAGCTCGGCGACCGTCAGGCTGTGATCGGGAGTAAATCAGGGGTTGATTGGCGGTCACCAGTCATAATGTGTAAACTACTCAATGAAGTGTTGAAACTGCTCCTCGACACATTTCTGACACATCGCAGACGTCTGCCAGATATCTAGCATACCAAATATCTGGAGAAGTCGGCTGACTCCACATCCAAACAATGAGAGCAGGCTGCTGGCAGAGCAGGCAGCTACTCTTTCACCACAAAACACTTTTTACTCCCCTCCACCTCTCTCTGTAGCTCAGACAATCCCTGCTACCTGCGTGTGCTAAGAGTCCAGAAAAGTAAAAGAGAAGTACATAGCAGTAAGCCCCACAGTAAATTAAGATTTTGTTAGCTTCATACAGCTAGTAAGCTACTACTACTACTAGCCTGGTTAGCAGAGAATTGATAACTGAAAAACTAAATTAACAAATCACAAATACAAACAATCACAAACCAGCTATGATAAAAACTGTGCCTACAGAAAATTCTCCAAGACAAAGCAGTTAAGAGATGTTTGTTAATGTTATTAATAAAATGGTGAATGTAACGTCAGTTAAACTGCTTTGGAGCTTGGTGGGGGTTGCTATGGCAATGATCTCAACAACTGTTGGATGGGTTGCCATGAAATGTTGTACCATAGTGACCAGAGGATGACACGTTGTGACTTTGGTGATCCCCTGACTTTTGCTATAGTGCCACTATTAGGATGACAGTAAAACGTGTGAATAACTATTGGACTTCCATGACTTCCATGAAATTTGGTGCAGATATTTATTTTCCCTGGAGCATCAGTTGTAATAGTTTGATGAGTTGACTGTTTTGCGCTTCAGATGGTCTCATTTCCCGAGTTGTGATGTCGTTCTGACTTCAGTGTGTTCATATGCTTTTAACACGGAATGTGAAAACAATGTGTCAGATTGTCATTGTCATCCAAGTATGATAAAACAGTTTTTTACAGTTATTACAAAGTGATTTTTGTTCCAGAGTACTGCACCAGTACATTACCTGAAACCACTAAAATAATGCTTGTACTGCTAATTAATAATATTCCTAATTAATCTAGGTCTACATGGACAAACAAATAGTTAAAACCTAATACAATATTACAAATGACACGTTAGCAAAAGAAATGTGTATATGCAACATATATTTTGCACCATTAAGGAGCCATTCACATGAAATCATTTTTCGGATTATTCCGACACCATGTGAACGCACGGTTAATCTTCTTTAGACTTGCAAAGTGCGCCACACTGTCAGGTTCTCCCTGCGACTGTTTCATGTATTAACACCTATTAAATGAAAAATTTATTTTATGTGAGTCTTTGTTTTTCAATCATGCACATTTTTCTCACATTATATCGGCCTTCTCAGTTTTACAGTAACTTTTGGTTACTTTGAAATACTGCTGTTTTAGAGCCTGTAATTTCAACAGTGGGCTGGTTCGTTTTGATGAATACTTTTATCCCCTTTGATTATTCGTCAAATATTCCTGTATACCATTTGGTCTTTCAGCTTTTTTAATTTTCTGTCAAAAGCATCGTCATGAGCCTGGTTATGAGGCCATCAAAACATTCACAGAGTGTGGATCTTTGATATTTTTGAGGATGACTGGAACATAAAATGTACACTCATTTCCCCAGAGTGTTAAAGTCTAATATCTGAGCCTCTTTAGCTGTAGATGTGCGTGGATTAAAGATGTTATTTCCATCTCAGCTGCTCTCACTGTGTGCTTTGTCTCTTCAATTATATATATATATATATATATATATATATATATATATATATATATATATATATATATATATATATATATATATAGATTTTTTTTTTTATATATATATACATATATATAAAAAAAAATAAAAAAAATCCCCTCTCACCCCTTGTGGGGTGGTATGTGTCATCCTCAAGCTCGGGTCCTCTACCAGAGGCCTGGGAGTTTGAGGGTTCTGCTGCAGTATCTTAGCTGTTCCTAGGACTGCACTCTTCTGGACAGAGACCTCTGATGTTTTACCTGGAATCTGCTGTAGCCACTCTCCCAATTTGGGGTCACAGCCCCCAGTGCTCCGATTACCACTGGCACCACTGTTGCTCTTACTTTCCACATCTTTTCTAGCTCCTCTTTCAGCCCTTGGTATTTCTCAAGCTTCTGTGTTCCTTCTTCCTGATGTTGCTGTCGCTTGGTATTGCCACATCTATCACTACTGCCTTCTTCTGCTGTTTGTCGATCAACCACGATGTCTGGTTGGTTAGCCATCACCAGTTTGTCAGTCTGGATCTTGAAGTCCCACAGGATCTTAGCTCGGTCATTCTCAACTACCTTAGGAGGTGTCTTCCATTTTGACCTTGGGACTTCCAGCCCGTACTTCGTGGCAGATGTTCCTGTACACTATGACAGCTACCTGGTTATGGCGTTCCATGTCGCAGCTTCCTGCCTGCATCTTACACCCTGCTGTTATGTGCTGCACTGTCTCAGGGGCATCCTTGCACAGTCTGCACCTGGGGTCCTGCCTGGTGTGGTAGACCCCAGCCTCTATTGATCTTGTACTGAGTGCCTGTTCTTGTGCCGCCATGATTAGTGCTTCTGTGCTGTCCTTCAGTCCAGCCTTTTCCAGCAACTGGTAGGATTTCTTGATATCAGCCACTTCTTCTATTTGTCTGTGGTACACGCCGTGTAGCGGCTTGTCCCTCCATGACGGTTCTTCATCTTCCTTGTCCTCACCTTCGGGTTTCTGCTGCCTGAGGTATTCACTAAGCCCTTCATCTTTGGGGCCATCTTCCTGATGTACTCCTGGATCTTCGTTGTTTCATCCTGGACAGTGGTCTTGACACTCACTAGCCCTCGGCCTCCCTCAGCTACGCTTGGTGTACAGTCTCAGGGTGCTGGATTTGGGGTGAAACCCTCCATGCATTGTGAGGAGCTTTCTTGTCTTGATGTCAGTAGCCTCTATCTCCTCCTTTGGCCAGTTTATTATACCAGCGGGGTATCTGATGACTGGCAGGGCGTATGTGTTGATAGCTCGGATCTTGTTTTTCCCATTCAGCTGGCTTTTCAGGACCTGCCTCACTCTTTGTAGGTATTTGGCTGTGGCGGTCTTCCTTGCTGCCTCCTCATGGTTACCATTAGCCTGTGGCACCCCAAGGTATTTGTAGCTGTCCTGAACATCTGCAATGTGGCCTTCTGGTAGTTCAACCCCCTCGGTTCTGATCATCTTCCCTCTTTTTGATACCATGCGACCACACTTGTCCAGTCCGAGCGACATTCCAATGTCGTTGCTGTAGATCCTGGTAGTGTGGATCAGTGAGTCGATGTCTCAGCTCATTTCTGGCATACAGCTTGATGTCATCCATGTAGAGGAGGTGACTGATGATTGTTCAGCTGGAATCGGTATCCAGTAGCCAGTCTTTGTGATGATCTGGCTGAGGGGGTTCAGGCCTATGCAGAACAGCAGCGGGGATAGTGCGTCTCCTTGGTATATGCGCGCTTGATGGTGACTTGTGCAATTGGCTTTGAGTTGGCTTCCAGACTTGTTTTCCACAGCTTCATTGAGTTCTTGATGAAGGCTGTTAGTGTCCTGTTGATCTTGTACATCTCCAAGCATTCCAGTATCCATGTGTGTGGCATTGAGTCGTAGGCTTTCTTGTAGTCAATCCAGGCAGTGCACAGATTGGTCTGTCTGGTCTTGCAGTCTCGAGTGACTGCTCTATCCACCAGTAGCTGGTGCTTGGCTCCTCTGGTGTTACTGCCTATTCCCTTCTGGGCCCTGTGCATGTATTGAGCCATGTGCCTACTCATCTTAGCCGCTATGATGCCTGACAGGAGCTTCCATGTTGTGCAGAGGCAGGTTATTGGCCGGTAGTTGGATGGGATTGTTCCCTTCTGGGGATCCTTCATGATCAGGATTGTCCGTCCTTGGGTTAACCATTCTGGGTGGGTCCCATCCATCAGCAGTTGGTTCATTTGTACTGCCAGGCGTTCATGGAGTGCAGTTAGTTTCTTCAGCCAGTAGGTGTGGATCATGTCAGGGCCTGGTGCTGTCCAGCTCTTCATACCTGCCACTCTTTCTTGGATGTCTGCCGTTGTAATGGTTACTGGTTCTTGTTCTGGGAGATTGCTGTGATCTGTTCTTAGATCCACTAGCCACTGAGCATTGGTGTTGTGGGATGCCTCTTTCTCCCATATGTTCTTCCAGTACTGTTCAGTCTCAGCCCTGGGTGGATCTGATCTTGTGTTATTACCCTGCCACTGAGAGTACACTTTGGATGGTTCGGTTGGAGAACATCCGGTTTATTCTCCTGGCTTCTGCTTCTCCCTTGTATCTCTTTAGGCGGGTGGCCAGGGCGGTGAGTCTTTGTTTGGCAGTCTCTAGAGCCTCAGGTATCGACAGCTTGTTGTATTTCTTAGGTAACCCCTTCCTTACACCTTTCTGTAGCTCTGAGAGCTGACTAACCTCTCTTCGTGTTGCCTTGATCTTGGCCTCTAACCTTCTCCTCCATGGGGGGTAATGCTCTTTGTGGCTTGTGGTGTTCATCTTATAGGTAACCCCTTCCTTACACCTTTCTGTAGCTCTGAGAGCTGACTAACCTCTCTTCGTGTTGCCTTGATCTTGGCCTCTAACCTTCTCCTCCATGGGGGGTAATGCTCTTTGTGGCTTGTGGTGTTCATCTTATAGCCAAGCATCTCTAGGATCACTGTTGCTGTGGCGTACATCAGCTCATTGGTCTCGGTTATGGCTTTAGTAGGGATAGTATGTAGTGCTGCATTCACATCTTCTAGCAGACTTTCAGAGGGTACTTTGTCACTTAGCCTTGGCAGTCTTGGTCGTTGTACTAGGGGTCCAGTTTGGCTATGATCTTCATTCAGTAGGTCAGCTGCCCTTATGTTGAGTTCTGTGCCGTAGGGGCTTATTGGGGCTTGGGACCCAATCTCTGAGTGTGGGGATGATGATGAAATCTCCCGCTGACCTGTCGTCCTGGCTCCCCCTTGCCGTAGCATATTTGTTGTACCTCATCAATCTCTAGTTGTGATAGGAGCTGCCGTTTGCGGATGTTAGAACACTGAGCTAGGAGTTGTTTCTTTGTCAGTGTTGATGATGGGTTTGAAGCATCCATATATCCCATAATCTCTGCATATAACCCCTCTCACTGGGGTTGCTTGTATAGTAGCATTGCATCAGATCCAAGTTTTCTGCTCTAGTCCATGTATGTCTTGTTCTTGTTCCAGTAGCCCATTTCTCATCAGGTTGCCCTGGTTCCCTAGCAACTGACGCGGACCTTGTTAACCCGGGCGACGTCCGAGCCGGTATGACTCTTGTATTTCGCGGTTTCACTCATGCCTGAGGTAGGCCAGTAGCATTAAGGACCTTGCCTAAGGGTCCACCTGGATACTCACGCCCTGACCGGGAATCGAACCTACGATCACCTGTACCGAAGTCAGTGGCCTTAACCACTCAGCTATCCAGGAGCATCTGAGGCTCTTTAGCTGTAGATGTGCGTGGATTAAAGATGTTATTTCCATCTCAGCTGCTCTCACTGTGTGCTTTGTCTCTTCAATTATATATATATATATATATATATATATATATATATATATATATATATATATATATATATATACATATATATACATAAAAAAAAAAATCCCCTCTCACCCCTTGTGGGGTGGTATGTGTCATCCTCAAGCTCGGGTCCTCTACCAGAGGCCTGGGAGTTTGAGGGTTCTACGCAGTATCTTAGCTGTTCCTAGGACTGCACTCTTCTGGACAGAGACCTCTGATGTTTTGCCTGGAATCTGCTGTAGCCACTCTCCCAATTTGGGGTCACAGCCCCCAGTGCTCCGATTACCACTGGCACCACTGTTGCTCTTACTTTCCACATCTTTTCTAGCTCCTCTTTCAGCCCTTGGTATTTCTCAAGCTTCTCGTGTTCCTTCTTCCTGATGTTGCTGTCAGCTTGGTATTGCCACATCTATCACTACTGCCTTCTTCTGCTGTTTGTCGATCAACCACGATGTCTGGTTGGTTAGCCATCACCAGTTTGTCAGTCTGGATCTTGAAGTCCCACAGGATCTTAGCTCGGTCATTCTCAACTACCTTAGGAGGTGTCTTCCATTTTGACCTTGGGACTTCCAGCCCATACCCGTGGCAGATGTTCCTGTACACTATGACAGCTACCTGGTTATGGCGTTCCATGTACGCGCTTCCTGCCTGCATCGTACACCCTGCTGTTATGTGCTGCACTGTCTCAGGGGCATCCTTGCACAGTCTGCACCTGGGGTCCTGCCTGGTGTGGTAGACTCCAGCCTCTATTGATCTTGTACTGAGTGCCTGTTCTTGTGCCGCCATGATTAGTGCCTCTGTGCTGTCCTTCAGTCCAGCCTTTTCCAGCAACTGGTAGGATTTCTTGATATCAGCCACTTCTTCTATTTGTCTGTGGTACACGCCGTGTAGCGGCTTGTCCCTCCATGACGGTTCTTCATCTTCCTTGTCCTCACCTTCAGGTTTCTGCTGCCTGAGGTATTCACTAAGCCCTTCATCTTTGGGGGCCATCTTCCTGATGTACTCCTGGATCTTCGTTGTTTCATCCTGGACAGTGGTCTTGACACTCACTAGCCCTCTGCCTCCCTCGCTACAGCTTGGTGTACAGTCTCAGGGTGCTGGATTTGGGGTGAAACCCTCCGTGCATTGTGAGGAGCTTTCTTGTCTTGATGTCAGTAGCCTCTATCTCCTCCTTTGGCCAGTTTATTATATATATATATATATATATATATAATAATAAATACTATATACTACATATATATATATATATATATATATATATATATATATATATATATATATATATATATATATATATATATATATATATATATATATATATATATAAACATGTAGAGACAAACCTGTGGGAATTTTTAACACATGACAAGAAAATCATTTGAGGAATCATTTTCAAAGTCTTTTTCTTTGAAGAAAGTCACATTCCTCCCGGCTCAGAGAGAGACAAGAAGAAAGAGAGAGAGGACAGTCATCAGTTATATTACATCAAGCACTGGTCTGAAAAGTCTCTGCAGCGTCAGAATGTAGTCTCATTAAATTTAGCCTTCCTTTTTTGTATTTCATAACAAACTCAAGAGTTATATATAGATCACGCTGGAGCAGGCTGCTACTGATGGTGGCAGTAACAAGAAAAGTGAGATGAATGTCTCTGCAACATAGTTAAATGTGCTCATGGTTGCTTGACCTATCTTCAGGTTTAATTTGTTTTTGGGAGGCACTTTGCATTTGGCCAATTAGACACCGGGCTGCATTTATCTTTTTTATGCTTTCACACATTTCAGTGAGTTCTAATGTACTTTGACTCTATATTTAATACAGCCTAATCCTTCAGTGTACCTCTCTAGGGGCATGTAAGGAGCATGTCAGTAACTGGTCTGCACAGTTTAGATGTAATGCTTGATAAATTGCATTTCAATACATTCAATACGTTGACAAAGGCGAGAACAGAACAAAGGAGAACAGAACAAAATACCGTGATGTAACCAGGGAATACAACAACTAGCACATTAAGATATTCACACATCCAAGTCTTCCCCGGCACTCTAGTGCAAGAACGTGCATGCTTGTCCAGTGTACCACTGTCTATTAAATATTCAAATGGTTATTTCCCTTTGTGTTTTCCAGCTTCATGTACGGGGAGCTCACGGACAAGGACACGACGGAAAAAGTGCGGCTAACATTCGAAAACTATGAGATGAACTCATTTGAAATACTGATGTACAAGAAGAACAGTAAGTAGCAATGCCAGGAAAGAGAGGAATGCGAATTTCCACTCTCTTGTCATGCAAATGTATACAGCAGAGAGTTCAAAGGCAGCCCACAACGTTTCTACCTCTGTAGAAATGTACTAATTGGTTGAGAGCCAGACTAGAGAAACCTTGTGATTAAAAATGTGATGCTGTTTGTTTCCGCTTGCAGGTGTAACCTCCCCCTGCTTGCAGGTGTTACAGGAAAACATGGAAAGTTTTGAAAGTCCAGAACATTTCAGTTTACATTATGCAATCAAGATTTCTGCTCTCTGTGCGCTTGGCGTCATTTCGTCTAAAAATAAGAAGATGATGATGCTAAATATGTGTGTTGTTCTTTTTATACTTTCAGGGACGCCTGTGTGGTTTTTTGTGAAGATTGCTCCCATTCGAAATGAACAAGAGAAAGTGGTCCTGTTTCTTTGCACGTTCAGTGACATCACAGCCTTTAAACAGCCCATTGAAGACGATTCTTCCAAAGGTTAGAGTCAACTAATTTCACTTGTTCACTTGCCTCCCATCAAAAGGGATGCCTTTCTGAAGCTGCCAGTGAAAGTTAGTTCTACTTCAGAAGTGACTTAAAATAGAAAAAGATGCTTTTATATCCATGCTTATGAATCAAACAGTCCAAAAAAGTGGCAGTGACATGTGATTTTTTTATAAAATAAGAGAGGCAGCGGCAATAGTAGTATGACAGCGTCAATGTTTGACCAGTCAGTCAGATACGCACCTCATCATCATCGCACCTCATCATCATAGTGACAAAAACAGGATGTGGAATTACAATGAAACTGGGATTGTAGTTGGGCCCTCTCACATAACAACATGGGTTTGTGCATGTTAAGACTGTCCTCACCAGAAACAAAACAGTAGGCCTATTAGTCTTTTGTTCAAATTATGGTGCTGTTATAGTGCAGCAAAAACTGTCAACGGGCAGATGCATCTGACTCAACAGTCACTGTTTGTTTGTTTTAACCATGACGACAATCTCTCTTTAACCTTAACCAAGTAGTTCACACCTACAATCTACACTAACGATTTTTTGGCCACTTGGGGACAGCAGAAACGAGCTGTAAACACAACACAGTTGCCTACACTTCAGCATTGACAGCGCAACATTAACATTCATTAGGAGTTGTGTTTTTATCCACCTGGTGAATGTGAGTTTTAGTGTGTCCACCAACTCTTGAGCAGAATGTCTGGGTAAATGCTCCACTATGTCTGTTTGTTTGTCTGCTGTTTTCATGCTCTGTAGACATTGTAGCTCCTACAGTAGCGTAATACATCCAAATCTCTGACCTAAATGTCAGAGGTCGAGTTGCATTGTGGGTTTTAGACAAGGAAGTTGAATGCATCGAATGAAAAAGATGATCTCTCCAGTTCTGCTGCATCGATTCTGCTCCTTTTTTTTTCAAACTGTCCATTATGAGTCGTATACATTGAGTGGGTAGTTAATATTTTGTAATGAATTGACTAAAAAGATACCTTTAAGAGCTAGATAAAAAGAAAAAAACAAGTTATGCAGTAGGATATAAACGGGGGATAGAAAACCTTAATGATAGAAAACCCAGCAGCCCAAAACTGTGTTAATGGCCTATTACTGCCCTACATAACATTAATACCAGATGTGTTAACATGAATAAAGCCATTAGTTACACACCCATATATCGTTACGACATAACATGTAATTCTGTTTCTTGAATTGCTGTTTTTGAGCTGTTATACATTCCAGATAATGTCAAATATTGTTAATTTATCCCCAAACAAACCTAAGGCTTTTTGAAGCTGCTGGTGCACTGCATGCTCAGGCGATAATCTTAGTAGTAACCACCAACCCTTTCAATACTGAAAAAAGTATTTTCCAATCATGATCCTGTGAGTCTTTTCACAACTCCCACAAGCTCCGAAAACATGCTGCTGCCCGGGAAATACACAGTGCCAAAGAAAACATCTGATCAAAATCCTCATGTTAAAGATGGTGCATACTGTATGTGTTTATAATCCTCAGGCTGGGGAAAGTTTGCCCGACTGACTCGAGCTCTAACAAGCAGCAGAGGAGTCTTGCAACAACTGCAGCCCACAGTTCACAAAGGAGAGAATGTCCACAAGCACTCCCGTTTAGCTGAGGTATGGAGTCTTTAATATCAGGTTGGTTCTGAGACTTACGCAGCACTTCTTATGAGCCGGTGAACTATAGTCACCGTCAGGATGACGTAATTAAAGCTCCAAATTGTTGTATTTTTGGCCCCCTGCTGTGTAAATGTCTGTGTTTCTGAGTGTTCCTGACTCACTGCTTTTTGGCAGGTACTGCAGCTCGGTTCAGATATCCTACCTCAGTACAAGCAGGAGACCCCCAAAACCCCTCCTCACATCATCCTGCACTACTGCCTCTTCAAGACCACGTGGGACTGGGTCATCCTCATCCTCACCTTCTACACAGCCATCATGGTGCCCTACAACGTCTCCTTCAAGACAAAGCAGAACAACGTGACGTGGCTGGTGGTGGACAGCATCGTGGACGTGATCTTCTTGGTGGACATTGTTTTAAACTTCCACACCACGTTCGTTGGCCCCGCCGGCGAGGTCATCTCAGACCCCAAGCTGATTCGAATGAACTACCTGAAGACCTGGTTTGTTATCGACCTGCTGTCCTGCCTGCCGTACGACGTCATCAACGCCTTCGAGAATGTCGATGAGGTGAGTGAGGTAGTTATGTTGGCATTACTACATAGAGCTGAAACGATGAGTTGATTTTAGGCCTTTATGCTAAACATCTGCTAGTTCCAGCTTCCTCAAATTTGAGGATTTGCTACTTTTCTCTGTCTTTTGATTGTAAACAAACAGATTTATCTTAATGCTAACAAACTGGACTAGTACTCTGTCTGCTCAGCCTTCAGCCAATGGATAGTTTAAATCCCAGCGGTGATCATTTCAAAGGTGATTGACAGGCTATTAGGTTTCTACACAGGGGCCACATTTAATAACCACTTTACCTCAGATCCTGTTCACTGGTTGTTTTTTGTATAGTGAAAAAAAGATGAGTTGGAATGAGCAGCATAATAATATGCTTGTTTGTGATTTCGCAAATGTTGGACCATAATGAGGAGCGTTTGCTGGAGAGCTATCACAGGATCTCGAGATAATTGGCACATTTTAATTGGGGAAAGAGCGTTACATTATTTAACTGAGGCACTCTTCAGTCCTCTGCTGTGTCACTGATACCCTAAACCCATTAACACCTTATGACAGCTGACAGAAGGATGGGAAAATGTGCTGTGATTAAATCTGAGCCATGTTATGGTACCAAACAAGCGTTTTGAGTTATACTGGATGGATTACAGTTATATACATATATATATATATATATATATATATATATATATATATATATATATATATATATATATATATATATATATATATATATACAAAACATTACATGCCAGCATTTGTTGCATTGAGGGGAAATGACTTTACATTGTGCTTACATGTTAACCTATTGTAGGTCTTCACTGATTAAATCTATTTACAAATTATCTAGCTGACACCAACACAAACACACATTGATTAAGTGGAGCCTCAGGGTTCTGCACTTTCCGGTTTTCATTATAATAATGCAGCATTGTGCCTGTGTGTGCTTAAATGTGTCACGTCTCATGATGTGTGTATGTTACGGTGACAACGTGGGTGTGTAAAATGCTGTGATTGCATTTAACGGCGCTGCGGGTCACACAGTGAGCGACATAATGTTTGTCGGTTCTAGGAGGGCGGGGGGGCTACATACAGCACAAGGTTGTGTTGTGGTAATGTTTTAAAAAAGAGGACTGTTTGTGGGCCGTGGGCACTGAGTTGTATTTGCAGCTCCAGCATTTTGGCCCTTTCTAGTCTTTCAACGCTTCAGCATCCTAAACGCTGACAAGTTCAAGTAGCCGGAGCAGAATCAGTCAGGGATCAGCAAAAGGAGAAAAACAAAACCTTTTGTGATTTTATTGATAGCATTGCTGTTATTTGATCCTTTTAGTATTGTTAAGAAAAAGCCCAAACCAAAAATGTATTTATTTTAATAACAAATATTGTCTGTTTAGCTTGTGTTCGAATATTTTTGATTTTGGGAGAATGATTCCTTTAATATGATGAATCACAGGCTGTGTCTGAAATTAGTAGATTAATGGTAACAATTTAGATAATCAATTCATTGTTGAAGTAATTGTTTAAGCAAAAAATGATCTTGTTACAGCCTCAAATGTGATGATTGATAGTAAAGTGAATATGTTTGCATGGACTGTTGGTTGGAAAAAACAAACTATTTAAAGATATCAGTGTGAGTTCTGGGAAATTGTGATGTACACTTTTTACTCTTTAAGTTTCTATAATCTTATTAACAAACAAGAGTTTCACTCATGCATTTTGTACATACTGGGGCTATTACAAATGTGATGAATGTTCATGTTTACTTGGTAGAAGTCTTATTCTGCTGTTGCTGCATATCTTGGCTTCTTACTGCCACCTGTAGATCAGTGGAATAGTGTGAAACCATTAGAAACACAACACAGTTTACCTTTAATAGGCATATTAAATGATAATTAAGTAATTGCTTGTTACAGCCCTGGAATATGATGATGATACATACAATGATTATAACATGTTATGTACAGCATTTACTAACCGGAGAGTTAACTACCATCATGCATTGCACAGATAATTGAAGAAAACAGACATTTAAAAAGAATGACCTGAATTGTATCCAAAATAGTTTTTACATTTTGGCATCTGGCACTCACTTCTAAATAGAGCTCCTTTTATAGTGAATGAGCAGTAAATGAATGATTTGTCATAGCCTCAGACAGTGTAGTTAATTCCTTGCATTAGTTTGGACAGTAGCTCCTTGTCAGTCTGCCTGACAAGGAGCTAGCTACCTGTCAGGAATTGAAAATGCAGCCATGGCATTGTATCAAAATTAAAATGATGTGACTCTTAAATGTGTTTCTAATAGTTTTCAGACAGTATGGCACAGAAAATTAAGCTACACCAGGTTTCAGCTACACAAACAGTACTTAGCTTGATAAATTGTTGGTTTTGGCGTATTTAGAAAAGTTGGTGAAAATAAAAGATAATTCAAAAGCTTTATCCTGTAACATGTCGTATGTGTTTTCTTAATGCCAACAAATCCTATGAAAAGAGATTATTTAGACAGTATCTTTTAGGTATACTATACTGCTTTCGTCTGCTGAAACAAAGTCATGACGTGTCATGTGGGTAATAAATGTCTCGGGTTACATATGTAACCCTTGTTCCCCGAGAAAGGGGAACGCTAACAGTTCGCTGTTAGTCCAAAAAAGAAAAAAAAAACAAGCTACTCTCTGGTGTCATATTGGACTGTGGGAAATTGTAAAAGACACTTTATAGACTTAATGATAATGAATCAACTTTGAAAAAAGTATGGAATCAGTAGTGATATAAGTATGTAAGTATGTTAGTTGCAGCCCATTTTACAGTACAGCTTCATCTTGTGCTTTATATTTACCTTGAGGTTCAAGTGGCCATTTACACTACGATGAGGTTATGAACACATTGGCCTGCAACAAAGCTTTGACCATCCACTTTCAGGATCATCTTCCAGTGTGCCTCTGCAACAACTCAGTGACTCCAATTTACTCCAAATTGCTTTGAGGCTATCCATGGCAAGGGTAAATGAGAGCGAGTAAACAATTGCCCGTGTTATTAAACTGGCGCAGCAACATCTTGCTGCTGCCACAGACCTTAACGACTGACATGAATAACTTTGATGGCTGTTTTTCCCAACAGGTTTCCAAATAGGGAAGGGGAGATCATTAACGAGGAGCGGCTGTCAAAGCTATTCTTGGCGATTTTAAAGCGCCGTACGTCACCTCGAGACTGACTGAACCTCATAGTCATTGTGTCATTTCTGTTTCTAATGACTGATAACCCAAAACAACAACAAACAAACCACTTCATGTTGCTGTCTCAAGTGTTTTAACAAAAAGCTGACAAAGTAATGGGACTTTTAGCGCATGCTCAGCCTTGGCAAAGTCGTTATAGGCGTAACATAACGTCTCTGGCTTTGGTCACACTGCACATGCTTTACAAACACATATAAGGTTGTTCTTTGTTTCATTTTATTTTAAAACCTTTATTGAATATGTTTATTCATCGCTTTCTACTGATCAAGTGTCTTCTCTCTTACATGTGCTTCGTTTTTGTTTTTCTTCTTTTTCATCCCTCCGTTCTGTTTGCATGCCCCCCCCCCTCCTCTTCTGCCTGTATTCATGCATGGGACGTGATGGGAAGAATTGGAACCACCAAGCTGTCACTCAAGTAGGCTTCAATTTGATTAGAATATGATCATAAACAGTTTTGTGTTTTATTTTACTTGCGCACACACACCTTACATGAACTCTCCATCAAGCTTTGACAACTGTCGCACACTCTCCACATTTCCTGTGACATTTATTCTCGCATCGACGTTTGAGCTGTAGTGCTCGATGAGAGTATGACAGCAGGAGCATCAATGCATGAAATAAATGTCGCAGAAAGCAAGTTAAGATTTGTGCTGCTTGTCTTGTTTTTTTTTCCTGCTAAAGCTTTTTTATTGCCAGGAGATAACAACGATAGGATTGGGTTCTACAATTTTAAAATGAATAACAGCGTCATTAAAGCTGCATGAGAGCTGACTCAGCAATAACATGTCATTTTTTCAACAAATTGACTGCGGTAATGTGGTACAGTTAAAATTTCAAAATAAAAGTCTTCCTGGCATTGAGATTATGCTTTAACAGAGAGAGTTTTGAACATAAGGTGCTGTGTATTGCAAGAACCACCTTTTTATTTTAGCCACCTTTGACAGCATCTTTTTTTTGTTTACTATTCAGCAAACTAGGTCAAATTCAGTTTCAGAAGCTGACTTTTCATTATGATGTTTTAAGATTGGAGATTGTAGAACACGTCAGCTTTAAAACCTTAAATTACCACAAAGTTCTTGCACTTCAGAAAGTCTCATACACAGTTGCATCAGATCAAAAATTCTGTTGATCACTTGTTTATTTTATTGAGAAAATTAATAATTTATCATGATTGAATGAATTTTACCCACAAAAAGTCTGATGACCTAAACATTGTAAATAAAGTAAATATAAGTGATTAACAATGTGCAGGATTTCTTTGGTTTTATCACAAACCTAAAAGAGTAAGAGGTTGCTAGTGATATCTAATAGATTTATTGCTGTTCAACCTTGGCTTCTCTGACTTGATTGAACTTTTTTTCAAGAAAGTTTTTAAAATGTTGACATTCAACTTTATAAAATAACAATTATTTTAAAAGTTGTGACACCTGCATTATTGTGGTAATTTCATAATAACTGGATAAACTGAAAATTTTATAGTTAATTCCTACCTTAGAAGTAGTAGTTGACAAAACAATCTGTTTAGTAGCTGTCAGATGGGATCATTTAACTTAGCAGTGTGTAAAGTG
This sequence comes from Lepomis macrochirus, assembly GCA_024633595.2. Lineage (NCBI taxonomy): Eukaryota > Metazoa > Chordata > Actinopteri > Centrarchiformes > Centrarchidae > Lepomis > Lepomis macrochirus. Next base: position 11,723,006 of record JALXJV020000020.1, read on the forward strand.
CTCAAAAAGAATTTCAATTCTTAAAAGTACCTTGTCGCAACAACTTTTGTAACTAAACTGAATATTGTCTAATACACACCTGGTAGATAAGTGCATGGGAGAATAAAGTTTTACAAAAGAAGATCTTAAACTAACAATTATGAAAACAAACTTTGTGGGAGTTTACCGCTTTCTTCTGATGAATAAATTCAATTACTAAATTACTAAATTACTCAAGTACTAAAATAAAAATGTGTTTTTTATATAAAAACAGGTAATTAAACTACTTTTTTACACAATGATGACCTTTTCTTACCTTCAAAATTTTGGAAAATAATTAATTGCTTTCTTGCCAAGGGTGAGATGAAAAGATGGAAAGATGTTTGTGCGAGACAGGAGTCAATTAGCTTAGCAGTGCAGGCAGGGGGAAACAAGCACGTGCCTAACTCCCTATAAAACCACAAATAGTTGTTTTTACGTTTGTGTGAAAATTAAATAACCACAATACATTGTGTTAATTAATGAGATTTAGAGGCGTTGGTGGGTCTATTTTTGAACTCTGGTGAGATCCAGCTGTTTCCCCCTGCTTCCAGTCTTTAAATGTGAGGCTTTGCTAATGGTCCCCTGGTTCTTACTCACAGACATGACAGTGGTGTTGATCTTAATAAACTCTTTTATATCTCGGTGTCAGCAGGAAGCAGAATAATGTTCCCTGTTCAATTCTGACCCAGTTAACTTAATTTAGCACAAAGACTGGGGGGGAAGCAGCTACATAACTCCCTTTAAAACCACAAATTGACTGTTTTTTCATTTTAGTTTGTGTCAGAATTAAACAAATGAGATGTATTTTGTTAACTGATGAGCTTTACAGGTGTTGGAAGGTGCATTTTTGAACTTTGGATTAAGCTAACATGATCACAACACCCATAATTTTCAATTCCAGCCCAGTTAGCTAATTTGGCATGGAAACTATTAGCATGAGGAAATAGCCAGCATGTATACAAACTCCCTGTTTTTGATTTTTTTCTTATTTCTGTGTGTGTCCAACTTGAATAAATGATATACTTGGATTAACAGATGAGCTAGAAATACTGAAAGTTAGCTATATTTTAAAATTCTGGAGAAAGCTACTTTCCCTCTCTTTCCAGTCCAGCTAAGCTTATCGGCTGCCGGTGTTCTGACGATATGCTCCCTTGTCGAAAAATGTTACATAGCGCAAATCGATAGCAGAGTCTAACGAGTCGCTCTGCCCTATCTCAAAATGCTACCTTATGTCTTTCCATTTCCAATCCCATAAAGTTATAACTCTAACAGTATTAAGATATCTTCTGTTTTTTGATTATATTATAACATCATTTCAGGGGTAGCGTATTCTAATATCCCCTATCAAATAATGCTCCCACTACAGAATCATTTTATATTGCGCCACTACTCACTCCATGCGTACTGTAAGGAAATGGGGAGCATGTTGAAATACTATATTATTCAATCTTTATTTAAGACTGTCTCGACAGCATGCCCCAAAAGCAAGGTTGCACAGATTTATGGGCTCAAAAACAGACCGCACTTGTGGGTCATACGCATGTGCAGAACAGCTAAGTAGCACATCTCGATAGGTAGCATAAATCGACAGAACACCGGCTAGCTTCACAGTAATGTAAAGACACGAGAGTCTCATCTCAACTGTGGGCAAGAAAGCAAATAAGCGTATTTCCCAAAAGGAATTTTCTTTAATAAAATCTCTATCATATCTATTCAGTGATTAACTTTTTTCCACACTTGTGTTTGTTGAGTTTGCAGCAGAACTCAAAAGCACGATTGCAGTGATAATTGAATTGTGTTGGAGCTTAGGTCTGTAAAGTGATTTCAGAGAAGCTGAGGTGTCTGGCAGGCAGCTAGATCAGATCAAGTGACAGCAAGCTCTGCAGTTGTACTCGGATTGCAGGCCACAGCACATTAGCTAAATCAATACTCCTCCCAGCACACACACACACACACGCAGAATACCACCAGCAAACTGATGGGATTGTCTGTTTGAATCAATCACTAAATGGGTGTTTCAGTATACAGTTAAGCTGAGTAGACATTTAGCTGCTGATTATGTAACAGCTAGAAGTTGTAAAATTTCATCACATTGCACAGGAATGTTTTTAAATCAAATGAGCATATGTTAACACTCTCAGTCATGTGTTTTTCCTCATCTGGTTTGTATAGTCTGTGTTTGCTGTTATCGTCATATCACATTTACAGTAGCACTTTGCGAGATAGGTTCATACCCTTTCATTTTAATTCTTTAAAGTGTTTGTTTTTCATTCATAGCTTTTCCTCACACCGTTCTAATAGATTGTGTCATAGATTTTTTTGTTTAATATCTGATGTGGAAGCCAGACCCTGAGCAAGTGGGTCTCATTTCTTCTTCTATAGGACAAAAATGATCATTTAGAGTAAAAGCCTTTTTAAGGCAGGTTATTGTTATTTAGCTGTTAACTTAACCTTGTAGCCACTGTAAATGTTACTAAGTCTGACATTTTTAAGTTTAGATGCATTACAAAAAGCTAAAAAATATCAAATTTTGTGTACTGTATATTCGGTCAGGCACTGTATTTCTTTCCATGACAAGCCATCAAACTTAATTTAAACCAGTGGGCATTTTTATTAATAGATAGATCTGTTAATAGAATAATAAAAATATGAATAGCTAAATTTTTAACTGAACTAAAGCAAAAAGCTAAGACCACTCCCTAAATATTTGTGCGCTTCTGCATTTATAAGCTATCAACATTTAATAATAGGTTTGTAACACATTATAATTTTGTTGTAAGAAAATTTGAGTGTTTATTAATGTATTTTTCAACAACTATAACTCCTGTGGGCACCAATAAGTGAACACTGGTGTATAAACTGATGATGACTGACAACAGAGAAAAACACAGCTGTAATTATAGAAAATATGTTTTCATAGGAGAAGTTGTAATTGCTGACAAATACTGTACATTAACTAATGCTTAAAATGTCCTTATAGCTGAGTACAATTACATTATAATGCCTTATAAACCATTTATTTAAATGTTAATATAGTACTGAATAAGGGGCTTAAAGTTAACATAAATTGTATATTAAGTATTGTTTTTGTCTTCTATAAATACTGTTTCTGATGTCTGCCTCTCTTTTTCATTCCTCTTTTAGGGGATCAGCAGTTTGTTCAGCTCACTGAAGGTGGTCCGGCTTCTCCGTCTGGGTCGGGTTGCCCGTAAACTGGATCACTACATTGAGTATGGGGCGGCTGTACTGGTCCTGCTTGTGTGCGTATTTGGACTGGCAGCTCACTGGCTGGCCTGCATTTGGTATGTTCATGACATGTATTTTTAATTAGTTTATTATTACATTTTACTTGGCGTTCAACAAAATATCACTTATTCTCACCACTGTTCTCCTGCCATTACAGTGCATTATATTATATGCAGAATATATATTCTGGTCTTAAAATCTTTACTCATACTTGTGCATATAAATTACATAATACATTCTGGTAGACTGCTATGTCCTGCCAGCCCTGTGATACATTAATAGCAGAGCCAATTAATATAATGAGGCCATTGATTTAGCTAATTAATGCATTAATTAGCAGTTATTTTTTGTCAACATGCTTGTTTTCGCACATTAAAACTCACATAAAACTATGTTTTTACCTTAAAGCCAGAAAGAGTTATAGTGGTTTCAAGAGAATTAGTTTGTCCTCATTAATATGCAAATGTATGGAGCGCGAGCCTCCAAAGTCTAATCAGATCATCTACTCTACAGGGGGCAAGTGTGGTGGAAGCATTAAGTTTCCATCATGTGTTGTGTTTGATTTATTATGTTTATGAGAATGTCTAAACACACACACACACACAGACGCAGATGCCATCATGACAACTTAATGTTCTGCGTACATTTAAAAACAGGGAAAATATGTTTGTTGATGTCCTTTTATGTTTATATAGTGATGTATTTCCAACTATACTAAGTATCCACTTTAGCATGTTTGTATGTATGTATGTAGTTAAGAGGGTTTTTTTTATGTCATGAAAAAACGAAACATTCCTCTTAGGAGTACAAGAAATATTCTTGTAATATAGTAATATTATCATAATCAAAAGAAAACATCAACCAGAAAATTATGTCCATCAGCACAATTTCAAACAATGTTAATACGCAAGATTTCAATATGTTTGTGGTTCGCAAACTGGGATTCGGGATCCCACAAGAGGCTCTAACCAACATGATGAAAATTGTTTATTGGCCCAGACAGTATAATGAAACTTGAATGAATGAAGATGCTGGTACTCCAAAACCAGACTCAGATACCAATAAAAATAGCTCCTGTATCATTTCCCTCAGTGTGGTTTCTGCAGTTGCCATGGTCACACACCGAGCCGTGGCATCACGTTGAGAAAAGTTAAACCATCATCAACCATGATCACCAGGGTAGTAAATGAGAAAATCTAAATCCTGTTACACGAAATTCTGTTTGTATTTTTTCTTGTGAAATACTGTTGAGTTTTACCTCCTTAGGCCTCAGAAAATTATTCAGATGAAACAGTCTGATGAGGGAAAAACTGCTTACAGCTGAGAGACATGCATCCTGTGATCAGGGATCACAAGCAAAAAAGGCTGGACCGATTTATTACACAACCGATATGAGTACTTCCTTTTGAAAGTCCACCACATCACCCTAAACCCAGAAACAGAAAGAGGAAGAAAAACAACAAGACCATGTTTGCTGCATCATCAGATTCACCTAATTTATATTCTGAAAGGTTTCTTTTTCATCTCAAAGGCTTTCTCCAAGATGCTAGATAACACAGAAGGTTTCATATGTAAATAGTCAATTCCATCGGGTGTAGATGAATTACACAAACAATTTAGGATAAAAGTAAACATAAAAAATCACTTAAAATATCTTAACATTTAACGTGGATTGGCAACAGATTTTGGACAGACACTCAAGGTTCTCAGAGGATCACTCCTGCTGACTTTTGTGATCCTCTGACTATTCCTCTAGTGCCACAATGACTTGCATATTTGTGGTTTTGATTGAAATGTCTCAAAGCTATTGGATGGTTTGCCATGAAATTTAGCAGGGACATTCATTCATTCCACCAGGATGAATTGTAATAATGGATTTTCTGACATTCAAACTAGCGCCAAATGTTGGCACGCTAACACGCTAAACCATGATGGCAAACATGATAAACGTTATACCTGCTTAAAATCATCATGTTAGAATTGCCATTGTAAACATGTTGGCATGCTGATGCTAAACATTTAGCTTGAAACACAACTGGGCCTGAGGACAGCCTCACTAGTGTTGCCAACTTTGTCACTATGACATAAGGGACAAAAAGTGGCGCTGCTGCAGCAGTGCGGGTATGGTTTTGTGTGAATATACAGTGTATTATTTTAAACAGTTTTTCAGAATGATAGCTAATCTCTTAATTAAATATTTGGTAGGTTTAATAATAGTTTATTCAAAGCAGGTGCCTTTAACACAGTCCTTTATTAATTAAACCACTACCTGTTAACTTTACTATTTGTCTAATACAAAACACTTGAGACTCCTGCACTGTAGGTTACAAAAGGTTATCCCCTTCATGTACATATGAGAAACTAAAACGAACATAGCTACTTGTGATGTGTTTTATTTCCAGTTCATGCTTTTTCAGGCAGTTCAAAACTTGATGAATACCATTTGCAGTTTCATTACTATCTTCAGAAAAGTCAAGTAACTTGAACCGAACTCCACACACAAAAAACCCCACCAAAAAATCTAACACAAAAAAATATCTCACGCACTCTGGAAACATTTTTCTTTTTCCCTTGTTTGAGGCGTTGGTGGCAACAGAGTACAACACAGGCTCAGCTTCAGTCGAGGATTGATATCCCACACAGTCTTTGGTCCTAAAACATTCACTGTGAATCATCTCAGCTTTCGTTCTTACCAGATGCATCTTCTTCACAACATTTGAGTCATGAAACAATGCACCGTTTAGCTTAACAAGACAGTCAGTGCGGTTGTAGCTGAGTCCATGTTTGACAGTGTGATACACGTTTGAGAATTCATTTGCCGCTATTTTTTCAATTCCCACAGTAGTTGCATTCAACGTTACTTAACGTATACTGAGGCGCGTAAGGGCGGGCTGTGATTGGATGATGACAAGTGTCTGTGATAAGGTCTGCTGCTGTTGCTGTTGTATCAGTCAGTGGTAAGATCAGTGTAGTCATCAGAAAACGGGACAGGAGAGGTCACGTATGGGACAAATCAATTAGGCCTGGTATAAGGGAAATCCCGGCTAATATAGGACAGTTGGTAACCCTAAACCTCACCGAGCTGCAAGCCTGGCTGTATACCCTCAGTCCTGAACTTACAAAGTGTGCCACATAATTTCAGTTCCTCACTGCAACTGTTTGTGAAATGCAATGACTAATACGTAAATTATTATTTATTTCTTGTATGTTCTTACCATTTCTACCTCTCCCCACTCCAGGTACAGCATCGGTGATTACGAGGTTATTGATGAAGAAACCAACATTGTGCGCATGGACAGCTGGCTCTACATCCTGGCTGAGACAATGGGCACACCGTACCGCTTCAATGCCAGCGGTTCAGGGAAGTGGGAGGGCGGGCCGAACAAACACTCTGTCTACATCACTTCCTTGTACTTCACCATGACCAGCCTGACGAGCATCGGCTTTGGCAACATCGCCCCGACGACAGATGTAGAGAAAATCTTTGCCGTGGCCATGATGATGATTGGATGTGAGTGGAGCGGTTTTATCTTCCATCCAGTATAGCAGATACATGATACATGAGCAGTTTAACTATGCTCTTTAAAGCCACAATCCACTGAGGTAGGTGAATAAATGAATTATGAATAGAGCCATAGGTGTTCAGAAAATAGAACTTTACGCATGATTAGATGAATATTTCTCTCCCGTAACCTAGAATATGCAGCTCAGGTTGAATATAGTTCAGTGACAGAACTACTGACTGCATTTTTTATTTAATCTACACCATCATTTGCCTGTGTTCTCAACACATACACACACAACTTTCACTGCCTACTGCACAGGCCTTTGACAAAGTCATACATAAAATCTCCTATTCAGGCTTAAAGCACATGTACTTACAGCTTCAGTTTAAATATGTCCATTTTTGTCATCTTCCCTTCAGGTGTGGAAATTTGAATTTACTACGGGAAATGTTGTGGACATTTATGCACATTTTCACAGCAATGACATACAGTACAGTATGAAAATATAATTTTCACAAAGAAGATTGGAAATTTTTCATTTTGATGTGAAAATGTTTCGATAATGGTTGTTGCATAGTTAATGTCTTACTTGGTTTTAATTTATGGTATTCATTTTGTGAATTTGAAAAGAATAGAAAGGACTGAGGTGTAAATCTGCGTTGATCTCATCTACGTGTCAGTTTTTCAGGCAATTTTCCTGTCGCTATTTTTCACGGATAAAGGTATTTTTCAGGGTCTGGCACAAGAAATGGCATCCCGGTTCTCAATATTTCCTATGAACCTCTGATTGGCCCAGACTTTAAATCACTGAGAAAATCAGAAACGTTGCAGGCTAATACTTTACTGTTTTGACCAGTGTTACCAGTGAGTACCATAGGCACTGAATATATTGAACTATATCAAGGTACGACACAATTCATATAATGTAAAAAGCTGTTGAGAATGAGTTCAAAACTTGTGTACAGCGCCCACTAGTTCTTTTCAGTCTTATCAACGCTGCTGTCCACTTCACTCAGTCCATTTTAATACAGTTCAGCAGGAGCTCTGTTATTCTTGCCTACATTAGACTAATTACCTCAGTCTGCTGTGTAATATTGTGCTGAATTATTGAGATTTTCTGGAGCGTGATGCATCACTCACAAGTTTACAGTATTTCTGAAATGCCTCGAACAAACAGTAGAAACTGTGAATTAGAAGGCTACTCCTCAGAGACAGGAGTTTAATGAATAGCAATTTTTAAACCCTGTATGTTTTTGTTGACTGAAACACGAGTCATACTTAAGAACAAAACAGCCATCAAACACATTAATATCTGAAAAAGAAGGATATAAAATACATTAACAGTATGAGCGATATCTATTTATGTCGCATGGTGGTTTATCCACACACATAGAAGAATCCAATTTAGCTGTACACATAAATAACAATGCATCGTCTTATAATAATTTAGTTAAGAAACCTAACTAACAAAACATCTAATCTGATAAGGAGGCAGATTTTCACAGCATGCCCTTCTTTCCACATCTCAATATTAAACATTTATAAGGGATCTTCTGCTTGTGTGGCTCATAATACAGTGTACAACGCGGTGCCATTATGTGTGACTGCACACGGAGAGCAACACCTCGAAGCAATAACTGACACAGTCCAATCAATTTAGCACAGTGCTCCCTCCGATCCCTCTGCAATCACTCCTCACCTCCGTTGTACTTTTTTCAGCCACAATCTCAACCCTGAGGCGAGAGGATGATTGTCCCCCCACCCCTTCTACCTTTTTGGCTGTTCAGGTTTATGAATACACTCTCGGGGGACCTCGCAAAACTCATCTACAGACTTGTCTAAATTTTTCATTGTGAGATACAAATCATCTTACAGCGTAAATATCTAAAAAGCAGACAGCCTCAGGAGGATTATTGTAGATGCAATCTACTGTAGTCCATGGCTGTTCTCTATGAAATATGGATGCCCTGATACTGTTCTATTTTTACCACCAGCGCTGGATCTGTGCTGGCAGTAGAAGATCACAGTGTGACGAGGGATTTCGGGGGGGGGGGCACTATACATATGTCCTGTTTCTATAGCAACTGATGGCCTGGGGCTTGAGTTTCTGACAACTGTATTTTAACTACCTTCAAACAAGCCAGCTGTTGGATGCAGAGCAACACTGCGATGAAGTTGTGTACGTCAGCAAGTGTTGGGGACTAGATGAAGCTCCGTTCCACGGGGACCGATTGAGTTTCCTTTGTAACAGCATTTTTCTGCTTATCAGAGAAGTGAGCGTCGCCATCTGGGCTCAAGCTCGAGGTAGCAGTCATCCCAAAACTTTGTCAGCTTCAAAAGGAGATTGTCAAATCATCTTAGATTTAGAATAGGCTCAGGCCTTTTTAAAACGTGTATTGATTTGTTAACTTGCTGCTGTTGATGTCTGCACATGTGCAGCGTGAGTATATATTACAAACAAGTTCATATTTTTTTGTGTGTGGAAGATAAAGAATATCATACTGCAAAGCTTTATAAAATGGCTGCACAAATGAGTGATGGCGATGAAAGGATGAGAGTGGTTATCCTCGCCCTTGAGGAGTTTTGAGCACTTTTTAATTAGTATTATTCCCTGTGTAGTTTTTCTACACTTTGATTGTGCGCTGTGAAATAAACAAACACACACAAACAAACGCATGCACAGGTTACTGTCATCATCTGAGGATAATTGAAATGTGTGGCTGGCATGTTTCCTCTCCGTCCCTTCTAGCAGGGCTAATTAGGGCTCCCATTGCCAAGAGAACACTACACACACAGCAGACATCTGATGGCTTTGATCCACGCACACACGCCAGCTGTTGCACCAGTTCACCCATCCAACCACCTCAGAGTTGCAGTGCTATACTCTTTCTTTTCCTTTTCTTTAATTCTTCTAAGACAAGTTAAGAAAAAAAATCCTCATTTAGTAGGTAGGATGTAACTGCATGGGGGTGGACGGTTACACACACACACACTCAATATGAAGCTGTAATTATAGTTTTCCCCTTTTGCGAGGGTTTTTGTTGATTTTATTTGGAGGCAATGATTAGTAAGTGTTAATTTTTTACGTGATTGATTAATGTGCTCACCAGATAAAACACTATAAAGTCTGAAGGCACTTTTGGTCTGATATGTGACGTTGTATATATAAAGGCCACCAGTGAGGGAGATTCTTATATCCTCATAAATCAAGTTTTGGAGATTTTATGTTGATGTAAACCTATTCCTCAAGATTTTTGTGACCTAAACCAGGTTTGGAGATTTGCGTGGTAAATACAGCTTTCCTTTTAAATCAAGTTTTGGAGATTTTTATGTCCTAGTAATACCTGATTTGTAAATGTTTTTATGTGTGTTTTAAAATACAGCTTTGGAGAGTTCCATGTTTAATCTTAAAACCTACTGTAGTATCATTGGGTTTATAAGCCTTGTAATAACAAATAACAAATACAAAAAGTTACACTTACTTCAGTAGTGGCCTTAAGTCAAACACTGAATCCCTTTAATAAATACCATGAACAGATCAGTGCCTATCAGCATTTCAAAGACTAAGCTATAGTATATTATATATATTTATTAATGATATTTGTTTTAGCACATAGTTTACCTTTCCTCATGAAGTAAAGTCCATACAAATATCTAAAAACTTGGTTGATATCTATATGTTGTATCAGCTTCAATGGGAAACTGAATAGTAAATTCCCTCCAACCCAAACAGTGGTCCTTTCAAGGCCAACACAAAATCTTGTGCTTAACTTTACCAAAATTAAACTTCTCTCTTTTCATTTTCTCTGTATTTTCCCAGCCCTTCTTTACGCCACCATCTTTGGTAACGTGACAACAATCTTCCAGCAGATGTATGCCAACACGAATCGTTACCATGAGATGATTAACAGTGTCCGGGACTTCCTGAAGCTCTATCAGGTGCCCAAGGGCTTGAGTGAAAGAGTTATGGACTACATTGCCTCCACCTGGTCCATGTCACGGGGTATAGACACTGAAAAGGTACGTCACACTGTGTCATCTTTAATAGCTTATGGTTACTGGTTTCCTTTTTTAAACTACAGTGATCCAGATAAGATTAGCTGAGTTGATAAAAACATAACTAAACATAACTACTTGTAAAACCATAACGTGGTGTTTTTAATCTGTACAGATGTAACAAACCAGATATAACATGTTAATTAAGGCGCTTTAAAGGTGCTGGTGGGTTGATTTTGTCACCTTTGGACAGAGCCAGGCTAGCTGTATCCCCCTATTTTCAGTTTTAATGCTAAGATAACCGCCTGCTCGCTGTAGCTTCACGTTTAACAGACAGACATGAGAGTAATATTAATCTTCTCATCTAACAAGAAGGCATATAAGCATATTTCCCAAAATGTGAACAAGTCCTTTAAAATTCAGCAATTAACAAAGCATTTCTAACATCTGTGTTAGTATTAGGGGCAGACTACCATTATCGTGGAAAGCATAGCTCAATGTATTAATTGTGAGATTTTAAAAAATGTATACAAATGCAGCATAATTTATGTACTATAAATAATTTATAATATAAATAAAATCATATCTAATGGCATTCACATAGTGTTTTTGTTTCTTTGATATTGTTTGTACAGTTACAAAAACATTATATTTCACTGTATCCCCACTACCTAAAGTTGTTTTTCATTGTTCATTTTTAATCAGGTTATTGTGGGACACAGTTTTGCAGAATATTAGCAAAAGCAGATAGTGGTATGGCGTATAGTAACTGTAGTCAACAGTAACCACCAGCCATCTTACTGAATTCAGAAGATGCTAAAATGATTTGAGTGTGTGGAAATTAAGCATTTAAAGCTAGAAGCAGATAGATTGAACTGGTGCCGGTCTGATTAATTTGAAGCCAGAAAACACATTCATATCACTGCATCCCATTTAAATCCACCTGTCAAAAAAATGTTATTGTTTCACCTCAAATTGGAAACATTACCTCTAATAAGGCATGGGTTTTCTCAATAGGACAACGTGTGATCCCTAATGGTAAATCTGTACTTATTTACTTATTGTGTCCTCTTTATATGTCAAGATTGCACTGCATGTACGTATTATTTATTTGTCTGGCTTCAGGCCACACTAAAGGGTCTAAAAATGGCACATAATCCCTCCCTGCTTGACATTCATCTTCAAAGAGATTTGTTTTAAAGGCAGATCCCTGTGACGGCCTGGCATCCTGTTGATTAGGTGTACTCGAACAACATGCTGCCACTCAGTGACACTCAGCAGAGAGGCGGCTGGACTCTGAGCTGGTAGCAGCTTCCAAGTGACCTTCATGTGAAACTTCACCAAAAAATATAATTCATACTGGACATATTTACTCTTAGTGAAGTATTTCATAGATCTACTGAAAAAGCAAGAAGCTCCAAATCTGTTATCTGTGGTATAAATACACCTAGGCTTTTTAGTGACAGTTAATTATTTTTTGAGAACAGTATTACCTTCTGAAAAATTTGGAGGCTGATACTGCAGAATTTAATTGGAAACTTTAGAATGCATTTGTTTAATGAGCTTTCAAAATCTTACGCAATAAAACAAGTACCTACTAAATATTTAGGCTGGATTTCACCTTTAACTGCCATTGATTATATAAAATAATAAAAAGCAATAAAAAGTACTCTTAAAACTCTCAGTTCCTGGTGTGTACTAGAAAATGTGTGCACAGACAAATATCACAGACAGACCTGAACATTATTAAGCTGCATATTGCATCATAAAACAGCTTCTTTTAAAGACATTTTTTCTTTTTATGACTAAAAAGGTTCAGTGAAGATTACGAGAAAAAATTATTATATATTATGCGCCATGTTTTTTTTAATAGTCTCAGTTTTTAAAAGTCTCCTGTTCACACACCTGTCCTTTTTCAGATAGATATTTGTGCTCTTTATGAGAAAGTAATCTTTACCTTACAGCTGTGTTCAGAGGCAGAGAATCAGTTTATTTTCACTTGGTGTTGGATATTGGCAAATTCAGACTACACAATATTAACTGATGGCTAGCCCAACACAACAAATATGTGGTGTCAGGACCAAAAATCATTGTCTTGGTTGGTTTTATCTAGTGTGTATGCCTCACAACCATCCGCCCAGTCACTTTATGAGAATTGTTCGTCCAGCACATGAGCCAAAAAAGTTATTTTGCACTGTGTGGCCCACTACACATGCAACATTAGTCTTTCTCCTGCTGTACCCACCTGCCTGTTCCCGCTCTGCCCATGGACGTTACATCAGGCTATTGGGACAAATTGGCAGCCTAAGTGGCGGAGCCGCAGAGTTGTAGTGGCGCCTGTATGCAGGTAAATGGCATATACTACCTCTCAGCAGGGAGATTTACCTTATATACCTACTTAAATCATTGAACGTGAGGTCTGCCATGTCACTTGGTCAAGTCCTGGCAACAATTTATGAATGTATGATGCCTAAAGCGAGAGAGTGACAATGTCAAAAGACAAAAATATTTTGGAATCAGCTGACGACTGGCCACCAACTTGAAAGTAAAGTTCAGGATTATCTGATAGAAAAGAAATAATTCAGCCTTACTTTGATCTGCAGCTCTTCTCTCTACTTTTGATCATCTCCAGGTGTTGCAGATTTGTCCGAAGGACATGAGAGCAGATATTTGTGTTCATCTCAACCGGAAGGTTTTTAAAGAGCACCCGGCTTTCCGGCTGGCCAGTGATGGATGTCTCAGAGCGCTGGCCATGGAGTTTCAAACCATCCACTGTGCCCCTGGTGACCTGATCTACCACGCTGGTGAAAGTGTGGACAGCCTCTGTTTTGTGGTGTCGGGATCACTGGAGGTAATTCAGGACGACGAGGTGGTGGCCATTTTAGGTGAGTTGTGCGCTTTTATTTTAAATTGTCCTGAAAGGTGGATTCCTAAGTGATGTGTGTGCATTAATGTGTTACACACTTTGAGAGCTTACTTTTGAAATATGTTTGACCCAAAAGAATTTTCTGCACTGTTTTGATAAATATATATTTGTTCTGCATAGTTGTGGTCCTTTGTGCTGAAGTAATTCCATGGATCCAGGGCCTATATTTATAAAACTTATGTGAATTAAACTTGGTCCAAAGAGCCAACTCAGGAATAAGTTATTCACTGAGTGTGAAGAATAAGACGCATTTATCACATTTTTATGGCACTTTCGTCTAGATAATTTTATTTGTGTGAAGTAGAAGAACAGCAAACTAATATGTTTATCATATGAATATGTAAATATGGATGAAATATTAGGAAATTGGTTGAAATAACAAAAACAAAAACTAACTATAGTAGGAAACAAATGCAGCAGCTGCTAGAAATCGGAGAAATGACATAATAAGGATAATATGTGTACCACCACAGTGAAAGGAGTACACAATGAAGATAATACAACTTGTGTTTATTTCATGAAAGAGGCGGTCAGGGTTTCCCATTCCCCCAACATGCGAAGGACCTGCCTCAAACCTGCTCATCTTTTTCAGATTATGACGTTACAGATTTCTTTCTTTAAAAAATGTGACAGAGAACCAAAGATCTAAGATGCTGATGTGTTGCTACAGTATATTGCTCATATCTGAATTTATTTTATATTACGAGACATGTCAACAACAAAAAACTGGCAGTGACAATAGCAAACAAAACCATGTCAGTCGAACTGTCCTCAAGCACAAAAGGGGTTTACATTATAGTTACCAAATGTTTTTGTTCGAATATCTAAAGACTTAAAATCCTCTTTTTTTCTCTGTCTGTATAGCAGCACTTGCAGTGCACTTGCACTCCAATCAACCGTTCAAAACCCAAAGATTTTTAACTTACTGACATATGTGACAAAGAAAACAGCAAATTCTCACATTCAAGAAGCTGGAACCAAACAAACATTTGGTTCTTTTGCTTGAAAAATAATTGAAACAATAAAATTTCTTTTAGATTAATTTTGTTTAGACTGATTTAATAGAATAATTGACCAATCATTTCATTTCTAGCCCTGTTAAAAGAAACATCATTTGAAATTAAGGGAAAGAAATGACCAAAGTTAACATTATGCATGTTAATTGAGAGCGGTGAGATTTGAAAATAAGATAAAGTTGCCAGATTTATTCATTTGTTTATAGGGACAAGTGCTGTATATAGCGTGGACCACATACACTGATCGGTTGAAAACGGACCCAAACCCAATTTGTATAAATATATTTTCAAAAAAGATAGGTCTGACCCAGA
Source organism: Lepomis macrochirus (assembly GCA_024633595.2). NCBI lineage: Eukaryota > Metazoa > Chordata > Actinopteri > Centrarchiformes > Centrarchidae > Lepomis > Lepomis macrochirus. Next base: position 11,738,029 of record JALXJV020000020.1, read on the forward strand.
TAGACATGGGGATAATTAGACCTGATCCAAAATGCAACGCAAACAGACTCTAATAAAAAGAAAAGACCTGCAGCAGCAATATACACTATCAATTAACGGCAGCTATGGTTAAAAAGAGTAATAATATGGTAATAATGTCCTAAGAATGAATGTAAAGTCATGGAAACTAATTTCAAAACATATTTTTATACTATATAACATATTTATATACTATATAACATAATAAACTATAACCATAGTTTCAATGGTTGCTCATAGATCTTACTTTACTGATGATTGTACAGTATGTTGTTCCTCAAATGTATGTCTCTTTGGATAAAAGCATCTGCCAAATGATTAAAGGGAAATATACTTTCATCAGCTTCTCCCAAGTGGATGAGGAAAAATCAGTTGTTGCATAATATTTTTTTAATCAAATTTGAAAAAGTAATTATCATTTAATATCGTGTTTTTTGCAAAAGCTGCTGATTTCCTAAAACATTTTCTCCAACAGTGATTATGATTTTCCACATGGTCAGAACTGATTCTGAGTACACTTCTGAGTATAATGTGGACCCTATCTAACGCTGTGAAGTACTCTCAGCTGTAGTAACCCACACCTAATGCATATTGATAAGGAATGAACCAGACCGACCGCTAAATCCCTTGACATTTCTCATATTTGTAAGCCCAGTTCCTCTTCCATTACACTCTGATGGGATCTAAGGTGCTCCCTTGCTTATACTGTCCTGGTGAAATCCCAGAGTCAGAGTTTTTTCTTCTTCTTTTAAAAATGTAATCCTTTTATTTTGCACATGATTGATTGAGTGAATGGATCGCATGTTCTGGCAGGCTCAGTGATTTCATCTTGGCTGTTTTTCGTCAATAACCTGCTATTGGTTCTCTTTACAACAATCAATATCCTGTCAAGCTAATATCATTGACCCGGATGGAGACTGTAATGGAGCCTGACGTGATAAACAAGTTCCTGCTATGAATAAAATTCCCATTAGCCTAATAGCTGACATGTAAAGTGCACCTGCAAACAAAAGAGAACATCTCATCTAATCATCAGACTGGTGCTGTTTGACTTCTCATCCCTCAGTCTACTTTACAAATATGTACAGCAGCTCTAAATGTATAGTTTGATTATTGCTTTTGCGAGATGTAATCAATGTCATTTAAAACCAAATTTGTGAATATTTTCTGTTATTCAATAATATTAATTTTATGGTCATATTTGAGACTTTCAGACTTAAAATAATTTTCTACATGACTCACATGTTTGGTCAGCTGCGACTGTGCTGCTCAAATGACAAATGCATGTTGAGCACTTATAAATACTTGAGTTTCTTAAATTAGAAAATTATATTAAAACTGTTGAAAGTCATTAATAACAAGACCTTTCAGGTTGCCAGGCTGTAAAACCATCCTCTTACAGAATGACAATTGCTTTGTCTTTTTAGCTAGCTCTTTAATTCATTGTAAAGTCCCTTAAAAATGCTAGCTAAAAAGACAAAAGGTGTCATGCTGAAGATCCAAGGAAGGTAAAAATCAAGGGCAACTGGACTTTGTTGAAGATTTTCAGTCCAGTTGCCCTTGATTTTAACCTTCCAGGGAGAAGTATGACCTGGCAAGCCTGAAACTTTTTAATGGCTTCCAACTGACCATAGAGCATTAATGAGATATGTAGCACTACAAATAAGGCGTTAGTTACAGCTTATTACCCCATTTATAAATGTTGATTTATTAGAAAGCAGTACTGGCTTTTTATAACATAACCAAGGAGAAAGGTTTCTATTAAAATGCAATAATAGGACAAACAAACAAAACTCTTTGTCAACAGGTTAACCACCATAATCAGGGTGTAACATTTTAAACTGCTGGTTACCTTGTGTTATGTACACAGTTAACTCTGACACACAAACTGTAGGGTTTTGTGGGGGGAAAAGTCTGTTATTTATAGTATAAAATAGTCCTGCATGTATTATTATTTAGAGTAAAGAGTTCTCTTGTATACTAAAATTACAAAAAATCAGTATCACTTGGAATAAAGCACCCTTTTTTAAAGGATTACAAGCTACAACTACTGGCTTAATTAGTGGTTAATAAATTGTTGACAAAATGTTTTATAGATCCGTTATAAACCATTAATGAGAACAACTTTTGGGTTGTGATGTGATTGGTTAGACTGTTTGACTTTCTTTGTTTTCATAAAAGGCATGTAACATGTAACTGATAATAAAACATTACTAAATGATTTATCAACCATTATTAAAGCCATTTGTTAACTTATATGCAATTTATAAAAGAGGCCTCATTAGAGAATTAACAAGTAATGTATTTGTCTTTCTCTTTACTCCACTTCTTTTTAGAGCAAACATTTTTAATTACCTGGTTTAAATAGTGTCCTCTCTCTCTACAGGTAAGGGAGATGTATTTGGGGATGTGTTCTGGAAAGAGGTGACGCTCGCTCAAGCCTGTGCCAACGTCCGAGCTCTGACCTACTGTGACCTCCACGTCATCAAACGCGACGCTCTGCAGAAGGTGCTGGAGTTCTACACAGCGTTTTCCAACCACTTCTCAAGAAATCTGCTGCTCACATACAACCTGCGAAAGAGGGTAAGTGATTCTTCAAATGGCACCAAGAAAGAGCAAGTTACAATTCACTCAGGTTAGATTTGGGCTTTACACAGTACCTTTCATGTTAGTGGTAAAAATAGAGCATGTTAGAAAGAATTACTAATTAAACTGTGTCAGTTCTCTTCTTCAAGTTATAACACAGTTTCCATGAATAGAAAACAATCAGTATATTATAACAATATCAACTATAATAGCTAAGTAATATAGTTATATGTATTATACTGTTTATTTCCACTGAGTTGCCAGTTTTGGTACACCAGCAAAGTATACATAGAATTTTGTACGTTGTCCAAACAAATAAACAAAATATTAGAAACTCTTCTCAAATAAATCAATACGTCATCAGCACCACATGGTCATAAGTTCAACAGCACCACAAACTGCAGCCCCCAAATTTACCATAAAGTTGAATCAAAACCTCAGAAATTAACAAAAACTGAACTAAACAACTGTGATAAAAGTAGGATATATTGCAGGACTGTTGTTTAAGACTACATTAGTTTTAGCTAGGTGTACCTAATAAACTGGTAACTGAGTGCAATTGCACCAAACAAGAACAAGTTAGGAAACAAAGTAAAGACAACTACTGTGTCTGTCATGACAGATGTTTAACTCAAAGTTGTAATTTCAAGATTTCAGTCCTTGTTCATTTGGCCCACGTGGCCCATGGTTACCATGATAACAGCAAGGCCGATTAAATACTACAGGAAACACTCGTTGAGCAGCTACTTTGTCAGAAATACAATTATTTTTAATGACAGTTTGAACTTTTAGTGGACATCCCGTTTTTATTTTGGTGACTGGTCATAATTGCCGTGGGAGTTTTGCACTGTGCTTCCCAGAGATCACATAGTGACATGCATGGGCGAGTATAGTGACAGCTCATCTTTCTACAGTTTCTACAGGTCATGATTCTTTTTCTCTCCATTTAGTCACATTGGCTGCTGCTGCACATTCACACAAAGGAATAGTTTAATAGTTTAAAAACACTTCTTTGAGTTTTTGCTGAGAGTTTGATTAGAGGATTGATAACCACTCACGTGTCTGTCAGTTAAATATGAAGCAACAGCCATATCTAACATATCTAACAGAAAGATATGGGAGTAGTATCCACCCTATCGTCTTTTGGCAAGAAAGTGAAAAAGTGTATTTCCCAAAACTTTGGCTACTACCAAAAACAGTAAACACACCATTCCTTTAGAAAATGTCCAATTATTACTTAATAATAGATTCGTACAGCTAGAGCTCATACATGTTACACAGCTAAACAACACATGGCAAACTCCATACAAAACTCAAACAGCCACCATATGTTAAACCCACTCTTACATCCTTGATTCAGAAATGAACAGCTGTGATCAGCAACTCAAGTGTAGCTACCAATCATTACCGCATTCATAATAAGGTTAGCCTGCCCAAGAGACTGCAAGTGAGATTGAGTTGCCTTTATATTAAGAGGCAGCCTCATCTGCTGCATTAAACTCACTATTCACCAGGGCCCCATACTTTCTGAATTTATACAGCCGGGAAATCCAGAGATGGATTGAATGACATGTTCGGCTGTAGAGTGGTTTAAGTTGAGATGACAGTGTTGTTATGAGATTGAGAAGAAAAGTGGATGTTAGTAGATGACAAAAAGTGAACATGAAGCCGAACTTGGAGTTATCAGAAAACTTCCACTTTCTAAGTTGTAAACAGTACATCAGTTGGTTGTTTAATTACTAGGCTCTTCTCGTGAACTCCACAAGCTCTTTTTTCCAGCTAGCCTCCATTCCTTCAGCCAGACGTTATTTACTCATAGAGGGATTCTTTAATTGGCTTTTCTGAACAGCTGAAATATAATACAGTTTTTTTGTACGTACTCATTTTCATTAATTCAATCATGTTTGACGGCCAGGCAGATATATAATAGGCTTACTTCAGATATTTTTGTCAGCTACAAGTAATAAGAAACTGCAGTGCAGAAAAGTCAAACTAAGTTTGAGGTCATTTAGAAACAGTGTTACCATTAAATAGTTTTCCGTGCGAGAGGAGTGACTAGTAGATTTTTCAGTTGTAAAATGTCTCCCTTAGTGTTGATCTTGGTCACAAGGGTTGAGATTAAGATTGTTTATTTTTGTTGTGTGTTAATGTAAAATGACTACATGGTGACTTCCTGGTGTCTTGTCATCACTGCAAGGTTGCCAATTTGTGGTTATGGTTCTTTGGTTTGTATTGATTAAAAAAACTAAATGTGCCTTAACATGTTAATTAGTGATATTAAAGATGCTGATAGGTGGATTTTGTTATCTTCGGGAAGAGTCAGACTAGCATTTCCCCTCTGTTTCCAGTCTTTATGCTAAGCTAAGCTAACCAGCTGCTGGCTCCAGCTACATGTTTTCTGTACAGACAGGAGAGTGGCATCAATCTTCTCATCTGACTTTCGACAAGAACACAAATAAAAGCATCTCCTAAAATGTCTAACTATTCCTTTTAAAAAGGATATCAAAAATTGTACTGACAAGTAAAGTTTGAGCACTGTATAAAACATGAATCCCAACTGAAGATCCACCTGCTAGCTTTTTTTCAGAGCTGTGGATCAATGACCCAACACAGTGGGCAACATATTTTTATTGAATCACCAGGTTTCGTTTGGTTATTTTTTGTTTTTATATAACAGCTGCTATACAAGCTGCTGTACCATGTGACTGTACTCCAGCAGCCCTGCCACTCAAGCTAGCTATCATCAGCAGTAATTGTCACCGGCATCATTTGGCTATTTACCACACTGACAGTAAATATTCATAAATCTTAGATACCTCAAGTCTCAGTGTGAAAACCTTGGTTATAAATACAGATTATGTTTATTTGTTTTACAACCACGTTATGTGAAAGCTCTGTTCTTTATCCCAAATGTGTGTGCAGTCTTGAATTGATGACATTGGGTTTTTGAGAAGAAACCAAGTTACAGACAAAAAAAAACATCACTCCAAGGTAAAGACGGAAAACTGGTAATACAAATAACAGTGATAGTGTCTCCACCCCTTTCAAGCCAGAGACATGACATGCACGTTCCCCATGTCGTGGGAATAGCCTCATTAGGGTGACATTTACAAAGCACACAGATTTTGAAACATTAACAGTCTTCCTCACACAAACTGTACAATGAATATAATAGATACACCTGTACATCTGACTGAAGATTAATTTGGTCTGGTTTTATACTTACAGTTGATAATTTTAGGGGACTTAAATGACTTTGAGAAGAGGCCTTACGATATAATTTGATTGTGGTAATGATGGTGTTTTAATTGTAAGAACTTTAAATTCTCTTGTAGATTGTCTTCCGAAAGATCAGTGATGTGAAACGAGAGGAAGAGGAGCGACAGAGACGTAAAAATGAAGCCCCTCTGAACTTGCCACCAGATCACCCCGTACGAAAGCTCTTCCAGCGCTTTCGACAGCAGAAGGAAGCCCGCATGGTGACTGACAAACCAGAAGTAGACGAACACGATATTGAGAAGGGCCCCCTGTACGTGGACGTCCCATTAGCTAATACAGCCATTACAACTACCAGCATCGTCACAGTAACAGAAATCCCAGCAACACCGTCATCGTCAACGCCTACCAACTGTGCTTCCTCAGACAAGGCGAAGCTGCAAGTGCCAACTCCCATTTCTTTGGTCGGAGGCCGGGCTGCTGAGCCACTTAAAGTCAAAGGCTGGGGTCGCTTCAAGGAGTCCATGACCAAAGCCGACAACTGGAACAAAGTGTCTAAAGCCGAATCGATGGAAACTCTACCTGAACGGACAAAGGTGCATGAATCACAGATGTCTCTTAAGAAGACAGACTCGTGTGACAGCGGTATCACCAAAAGTGACTTACGGCTGGACAAAGTGGGTGACTTTCGCATGACGCCCCAGGACCGAAGTCCTGTCCAGCCTCCGGAGACCAGGCACGCCTTCTACCCGATCCCAGAGCAAACGCTTCAAGCCTCGCTTCAGGAGCTCAAGCTGGAGTTGAAGGACGACCTCAAGAACCTGAACGTTCGAATGTCCGGCCTGGAGGAGCAACTCACAGAAGCACTTGCACTCCTCAAAGCGAGGAAATCAAGTGCTGCCTCTCCGGAGCCTCTTTTTGACATTTCTAGACCTGCTTCACCAGAACTGGAAAAAGAGGACATCTTCTCTTGAAGGATGGACGAATCATCAGGCAGAAGTTACCTGTGAACTCAGCTGGAATCCGGCAATATCCAGATTACTTGGATAGCTGAGGCTGCGCTGTGCACACCATTTACATTAGGCAACAGTGTGGTCTTGAAGACACACCTGCCTTTATTATAGGAGTGTACATGTTGGCTAACAACGGAAGGTGAGGCTGTAGCCCAGATTTTGGTGTTATGACACTAAACACTCAGAGGTTACGTAAAAACTGACAGCTTTATGTTTGTACATATGTTTGATTTATTTTTCCATCTATAATGGAAAAATATCTTAAATAACTCCAAAATCTGTTTTACAATTCAGATTTTGAGAGTCTCCACAGAAGAACTTAGTTTTATCTCTGTTGGAAGGCTCCAATAGAAACAGCATGACCCACTGGTTTGTTATTGAATCATTTGTATGAGATTCTTTGCATGTCACATAAAATAGACGTGTGCCTCAAATTGCAGATGGTGCATATTTGATTAATTGAGACCACACAGTGAGTCATTTGCATTATTTCACCATGACAGTGAAAAAGCTCTTTGCAGATGTGGAAACAGTCTCAGTTTATTTCCTCAAGCAATTGATGAACTCTTATTATATCAACTGCCAGGATCATTATGAATTATACAACAGATAACTAAGCAATCAATCAGATTTCAAGCAAGCAAGACATCTTTCAGCAGATTTTATTATTTCCATAAACCATGGAAAGATAACAAATTCAATGCTAACTAGTGTGGCAGCAGTGAGCAAGTTATCCATCTTTTCTGATGTCTAGTATTTATTGTACTCATATGTAAACACTACAACCACGTACATGATGCACTGTATGAGCTTTGGTGATGCATAATTAGATATGCAGATGGCACTGATAATGGCTATGCCCCATGACATATTTTAAAACTGTTGAGAAAATAGTAAGGAATGCCCTTTTGCAGAATATTTCTAAAATAAAATGTATTTATGTAAAATAAACTTTAAAGTGCAGAGTGAAGATAGTCACTGGAACTTGTTTTAGGGATGAGTTTTGGCTTTAATGGCCACTGAGATACATTTTTATATTTATTACACCAGTTAGTATGCATGAGTTAATGTGCCTGTCTGTCTTCACATTCACTTGAGAAAAAAAACATAGGACTATACAAGCTACAAGATGACTATTAAATAGGGGCAAAGTTTAAAAATGTGAAACTTTGAAGACATCCTTTTGGCACGTGTTCAGACTGTGTTTTGAAACACAGGCGATCTCTTTCAGGATTCTGATTGCTTCATTAGATATTTGGAGGTAATGTAAACTTGCTTCTTGCTTCCACAAACTTATATTCCCTAAATGTGCCAGCTGGGAGACAACCATCTGGCCCGTAGTGCTTACACAATAGATAACCAAAATGTTTTAATTATGAGGCATTTCATAATTAAAACCACTTCCCAAAATAAAAATATTTAAACAATTTCAGACACAAAATGTATTTTAGAATTTATTGTATTTTTATCAAGTTCCCAAAATGTTATTAGGTAGTCTTTCTTTTTTAATTTAAACAGAAACTGCCAGATGTGAGTAATCCAGTCAAAATAAATAAAATAAGTTTGGAAATATAGGTTAAAAATTAGGAACATTCAGGAACAAACAGACAGTAGCAGTGTTGTTAATTTCATGCCTTTCTCTAAAAATTGTAATTTTGTTTTACATTTTAACACAATTTCAATTTCACCAAAAAAGGAAAACAAAAGTGTAAAAATGTATTTAGGTAAGGGTTGTTTCAGTTGTTATACAAATAATTAACTCTTAACTTACACTTTGTTGGTTATGTTGTTAACCATAATAAATTTGTGTGAATGAATGTATGTATCAGTTTCTATTGGAGAGAAAACAAAGAATCAGTCTGGGAGACAGGAGGAACGGGGGCAGTGTGAGAAAACACAGGGAGCACTTGGGCTTTAGAGCATTATTGTGGTAACTGAGTCATTCATTTATCAGTCCACAGAAAAAGATGCATCTAATACCAAGTAAAGCAGAACCATGAGCTCTGGTATCAAGCAATAATTATATGCATTATTTAGCTCTTAGTCCAATTTTGTGCTAAACCCTCATCAGTTGACATTCTTTAAAAACAATGAATAATGGAAGAGAGTCTAATAATATTCAGTAAATATAACTCATTTTTAAAACAGTCAAACTGTTTTTGCAGTTTTATAGATTGATGAATTCATGCAGATTGCTGATAATTAAGTCCAGAATAAATGAACTGCAATCAGTAGTAATACTGTATTATACCACTGACATTAGCAGTAGTCTTACTTGCATACAAAACAAATAATTGTGTTTAACTGTGGACCAGAACTCAAATTTGAGGGATTTTGTTATGTACTTCTGGTAAAAGCAGGAGCCTTACTGTTCTGCTTAAATCTATCTTTAGTATACAGTAAAAGTAACCATTATCTTATATTATTTATTATTCAGATGGATAATTTATCTTCCCTGCATGTCTTTTCTCTTATCAAGACAAGCTAGAGGGAAATGTGTCTCCAACACATTCTGTAGCTCCATTCCCATCAAACATTCAGCTTACTAAAAATAAATGGCATGTCATCACAGAAGTGAGAAACTCATTTGATTTAGAGTTGGTGTTTATGGGTCTGTTTTCTCAAGGAATTGTAATCTTACATCCATCCATCCATCTTATAATGGGAAAATCACTAAAATCATCTTCCTGTGACTTCTTTATTTCATAAAGCTGCTGTTCACACGAGTAAGCAGTTGAGAAATCAAAGGAAGCAAAAAGAGGGCCGGCACGAGTCTCTTGAGGAATTTAGTCAGCCAAGAAAGGATCCAAAAAATTGCTAAAATGTTATTACATTATTATTAAATGATAACTTTGGTTATGATTGAGACTGGTAGGGCAATGAGTGCATTAATACCAAATTCTTTCCCAGCAGCACTGGACTAATGAATCCAATAATGTTATAGAGGTTAAATGTTTATCGGTGTATCTGCAACCTGCTATGTGTGTTAATTTAAAAAACTAAACAGAATCATCACACACCCCACCTTGCAGCATATATTAATGCCGCAAGGACACATAAAACCCACCTCTAAATGGAACGTTTTAAATGTGGGCAACTTTATGACAATTGGGCATGTTTAAAGCCCTGATTTGCTTCTTGGCGTACAACAAATATGTTGCAAGCTCAACCATATTTATAAGTACAAGGTACGGTTGTGCAGTACAGTTTTTAGAACAATTTAACGGTATAGTTTGACATTTTAAAAAATACATTTGTTAGCTTTCTTGACAAGAGTGAATTTAAAAAATCGATAGCACTCATGTCTGTAGAGTTGCAGGCCTTCGCATACAGAGACTCAAAAGTTTAGAGAGCGATGAGCTGCTGTTCAATATTAATTCACTGTGCTGAGCTACAGAGATTTAGGAGGAGCCCAGGAGCAATATAGTGGAAAGTTGAGAAAAGCTCAACTTTATTCAGTTGTCCTCTGACACAACGACAAACAGGCGAGAGCCAGTCCCACTCATTTTAATGCCTGCAGAAACAGAAGCATAGAGTTGTTTGCTACTATCCACTTGTCAAGTGGAGATAGCTTCCAGCACTGATACAGGACCGCAATGTAAATCAGTCTTTCCTGCTCGGGTGGCATCGTTGCTGTGTTATAAAAAAAGACAGCAAACAAAGTTTTTCTTTTTTTGGGAAGCAAACTGCAACAGGAAATTTGGAAACTTGCTCGTGTGTAGTACAGCGGCTACACCAGGGGAAAAAAAACTGTCCAGTTGGGGAAGAGTGTCAATTATGTGCTCAACAAAACACACACAGAGCTACAGATTTATGAGAATCGAGAGAATGCCTACTACTTTGCATGTGTGAACATGTTAGCTTAGCATAAAGACTGGAAGCAGTGCAAAACAGTTAGCTTGGCACCAAAAACGCCTTCCAGCACAAGAGCTTATTAACACATTACATCTTGCTAGTTTTGTTTGTACAAAATCAAAATGTAATCAGCATGTAAGTTGTTTCCCTGCGCTTCTAGTATTTATGTTAAGCTAAGCTAATTTACTTCCAGCTCTAGCCTCATGTAATTCACACAAGATCTTCTGTCTGAAGTGAATAAATGTCAAAAGGTCAAACTATTTCCTCAAAATACTAAGTTTGACTTTATAAGTTTCTTATAGTTTTTCTTAGAGAAGAAAGTGTAGAATGAGTTGATGTTTTTGCCTTTTTCGAACAAAAACGGGTGACGATTGTGAGCATTAGTCTGAAATAATATCTGCAACAGCTCAAGATTTAACTTTAATTATGTAGAGGTTAAGGACTGTCATTTTTATTATTTATTTGATTCGATGTTACTGAACCAACATGGAAAATAATATTAACTTTAACAGATTATTGTAAAAAACGTGAATTGTTTTCTTTTAAGTTACTGATTGTATGGTTGAATGATTTTCTTTTTAGCCACAATAAACTGCTGTTTTTTTTCGTCAACAATGACAGATGAATGACCAAGTTGGTAATATTTGTAAAGAATATTTATCACTAAATCAACTTTACTTTTCAGTGACAACCTATGTATCTTGTAAGTTTGGTATTTTTGTTGGTGCTGTATTCTTTCATTATTGGTTATATTTACACTGTTAATTTGCTATCCTTTTGGTTTCTCTACATTATACAGTATCTAAAAAGCAACAGAACCAGATTTTAAAAATAAAATCAGTAAAAAGTCTGATTTTGAATGCAGCCCAACAACAAAGACGTGTGGAGGGTACTTTCACTCGTGCCTGTTTGAAGAGGAAGAATTTTTTTACCAACACCATAAATATACATGACTAAAATGGGATATAGGTGCACTCTAAAACTCAGAGACAAGATCCTTGAAAGCAATATGTAGTTATGTGCTGTAACATTTATACATAGCTGTGGCTTAGAGGTAGAATAGGTCGCCCACTAATCGGAAGATCAGCGGTGTGTGAATGATTAGTTTCTTTCTGATGAGCACCTTGCATGGTAGCCTCTGCCATCAGTGTATGAATGGTTGTGAATGGGGTAAATGTGACACGTAGTGTAAAGCGCTTTGAGTGGTCAGAAGACTAGGAAGCCGCTATAGAGCACAGCCCATTTTCCATAAATAAAGGTCCAAATGGTGACAAAAATATACAAAAATCTTAAGCTTACCAAGTGTAAATGACTTTTTGCAGTCGAGTTACCACTTCATTACATGTCCCTTATATTATTAAAGTCATTATCTTTGATTGCTACTGAGAAGCATGCAACACTGTGCCTTCATATTGCCCCTTTTCAGGCCTGCAGTGAGAAAAGCAGTGTTGAATATCCAAATTACTGTCGCTCCTTTAAAACGATTTGAACACAGAACTATTTTTGTGGTCAGCTCTAGAAAGCTGCCTAGTTATGAAACCCTACATATATATGCACAAATTATATTGCAATGTTTAGATTCTTAAAGAGAAAAGTCTGACTTTGGTGTGTGGTTTATGTAATATGCACATGCCTCTATGTTCACATGTCATGAGATGAGAAATTTAACTATTTCAAGCACAACGGGAACTCTTTGTTATGAACTGTGACATACTGTACTATTCATAATAAATATTTTATACAAACTGTACCCTGTCTCTTCTCTTTGGGGAATGCACTGTATAACATCCATTCTGTCTTTGTGTTTTGGCTCCTCTGCAAGGATAAGGGCACTTTTCCAAGAAGGTGTAACTCAGCAGGTGTATTCTCATGCTGATCTTCTTACGTCAGATAAACCTCACAGTTTTGTGCTCCTTTAAGAGGATCCTTCACTGACCCCCTGCTCAAATTGATCCTACTTAGTGCCACAGATATGATAATCCCGAGAACAGAAATCAACTAATGGAAACACTCGAGGCTCACCAGAACAAACAAATCCAGATTACAGAGTACTTTTGTTATTTACTGACAAAGTAGCTTTTATTACGAGACTGTTGATTCCCCATTAATTGAGATAAAAAATTACACCTGTGCAGTTAACAGATTGAGAAACAAACCCAAAACCTTGGGAACAGTTAATTGTGGCACGACAATAAACAACAAGAGGACCTGAGGGAAGTTGAGAGTTTTTGTTAATTATGAATCTCAGTGACGGCACCTTGATCTAAAATTTAGTAATTCTTCAACTAATCTTCTTGGAAGCCATACCCTGAAGCAGTTTGCTTTCCTTACAGTGCACTATGAATAGTAAGAGGATCATATTGTTGTCACACTTTAACCTCAAAATACTTTTTTTTTTAAAAAGCGCATAAGCTTTTTTAAAAGTAGCTTCCTATAACTTCCTGGGAGAGTTTGTCTTTAAAGACTGGTGCTAAACTAGTCACCCCATACTGGATTATAGAGTAAATTATTTACTATGACCTGAGCAGATGCAAACACTTTCAAGATGTGCAACTTAAAACTGAGAATTATTTATACTGTACTTTGGTGTGAACCTAAATTGCACCTTAGTGGTAAAACAAAAGACAGAAGCTTTTTCCTGCCATTACATTAGGTTATCCAACTCATCATCCATGCCCACACTTCAATGGTAAGCCTCCACTTGATGAAAATAACAGTTATTTACATTATCTATACATTGATTAATCTGCTTATTATTTTCTCGATTAATCAATTGTTTGGGCTATAAAATGTCAGAATGTTTTGAAAAAAAGGCAATCACATTTTTCCAGAGTCCAAGGTGTTGTCATCAATATGCTGCTTTAAAATGATATAGTAGAAAAGTAGAGAAATAGCAGCTACTCCTCGCATTTGAGAAGATGGAACCAGAAAAGTAAAAAAAACAAAAAAGAAAACAACTTATTAGCAAAGATGTTGTGATTATTTTTCTGTCAATCGACTAACTGTTTAATTGACTTAACCTCACAGCTTTAAACTTTTATTAAAGCCTACTTTTAACTCATAGTGTAGTGATTTTCATATTTTTGGACATGTCTTTTACCTCTTTTAGAAGATAAGTCTGGTGATATTCTTTATCCTTGTCAACGAATCCCATGAAAAGCTCTGAGCACTGAAGAAACAAGCTGAATTGACAAAATAAATTCAAACAACAAGCCCAACTTAACTGTCTGTGTGGCCAAAGCCTGAGATATATATATTCCTCTGTGCCATAGAGCTCCATTGTTGTCCAAAAACAAATCAATGAGCCAAGCTGGCTAGCAAGAACTAGCATGTTCCTTCATTAGATTGAAGTTGGGCTCTGTAATTTATTTTGAGTTGATTTCACATAACATAGTTCTGGTACTGTAAATACTCACTGGTGCACAAAATAAGTATTATTCCGTGGCTAACAACAAATACACTATTTACTCTTGAGGAACAGTCCCCAGCTGCAAATTACCGAGCCTTTAAAAAAACTAAACTATATGTATTTGACCCATTTTTACAGATTTAGAAGGAATGCGAGTGAATGGACTTGTGGGCTGAGTGTCACATACAAGGGAAGTCGGGGAACATTGAGAAACAGACTAATAAGTTGTTGGCTTAATATAGAATTACACCAGCCTTATCCTTTAAAAATCCTCACAGAAGTCCTTCGAAATTCTGTGCATTAGAGCGTCCTCATGGTCCTATTGTCTATGTATCAGGACATACACACAAATGACTCCTTGCATCAGGTACAGTGTGGTTTTCCATTTTAACATGGATGGATATTCATACTCATGAAACTTGAAATACAAGGTTTATAAAGCTGAAAATGTACACCTATTTTTTTTTTACATCCTTGCTTAAAAATAGCTTTACTCTGCATTCCAGCAGATAAATGTCATCTACCAGAGCTACTGTGTTGAATTAAAAGCTTATGTGTAGCCACTCTAATGCTTTTTAGCAATCCATTTACTAACATTAGTGTTATTCTACTTTACCCAATATCCCTTACATGATCCATAAGGGGTATAATGATACTGATCACATTTGCTACTGCTCTATTCAGTCTTCTATGCTTGTTGTCTACCTCTGAATACACTGCTGCCTTTGTGGCGAGCTAAAGAAGGACAGTAAATATGAAATTTGCATTTCTCCGGCTTACCGCACCACTGAGCAATACCTTATCAGAGTCATATAACCAAGACAGATTCAGGGTCCATATTTTCTTTTATAGTTTCATAGAATAACAGTGATGCAGTGAAGCTTATTGGGTAGAAAATTTGCCACTTGCCACTTGCAAGGCTGCTACTGCAGCTTGCCCTGAATTTATCTATATCTATCACAGTTTGTGTGCACTTACATTTTCTAAGCACATGACACTCTCTCCTCAGAAGGAATCAACACTGATCCTTTAAGTCTTAGCTTACAGACAGATTGTGCCCAGTCTTGCAGGTTGTGAAAAGTGGCTGCTGAGCTGCACTTCAGCCAGGTTTGGACAGGTTCCGTGGCCACGAGCCAGGTTCGCCACAGAGACTGGTGAGGACAAGGCACTGGACTCAGCAGGTTGTTCTGGTTGTCCGGTAGCAGGGATTCTGACTCGGACACAAAGTCAAGGTGACTTAGTTGGGTGAGAAGTCCACTCGAGTCCAATCTGAGCAAAGCAGTACAGGAAAGCCAGCATAGGTGGGGCCAGGGTGGACCAGCCTGAAATGAAATGAAAACCAATATACTCATCTGTAACAGGAAATATTTAGATTTTAAAAATCGTGGCAGATTCAGTCCTTCACTGATTTATCCTGAATCAGGGCAGCTTCCTTTATAAATACCAATTAATTAAATTTAAATCAGATAAAAAGTAACTGCTACATACTGATTCATTTTTAAAGTAACCACTACAAAAGACTTGCATTGTTTTACAAGAGCTAGAGAGACAGTAAAAGTAGTAGTAGTAGTAGTAGTAGTTTTCTCTCTGCTATGAGGGGCCCTACAAGCCATAATCTATTCTAGACCTCTCACATATATATATTCTCCTTTCACATACATATATTTTCATTCATACATTCATACATTTTCACTCTCACATATATATATTCTCCTTTCACATACATATATTTTCTCCTTTCAGATACATATATTCTCCTTTCACATACATATATTCTCCTTTCACATGCAGATATTTTCTTCACACATTCATACATTTTTACTCTCATATTCATACATTCTCCCTCACACATTCATACATTTTCACTTTCACATACATATATTTCTCTCACACATTTATACATTTTCACTTTTACATACATATATTTTCCCTTACACATTCACACATTAATGTGTACATTTAACATTATATATAATATATGTATGTAAGAGAAGAATATATGTATGTGTGAGAAGAATATATGTATGTGTGAGAAGAATATATGTATGTAAGAGAAGAATATATGTATGTAAGAGAAGAACATATGTATGTGTGAGAAGAATATATGTATGTAAGAGAAGAATATATGTATGTAAGAGAAGAATATATGTATGTGTGAGAAGAATATATGCATGTAAGAGAAGAATATATGTATGTGTGAGAAGAATATATGTATGTGTGAGACAAAAGTATAGTGGAAAAGGAAGGAGTATAGTGGAAACGGAAGGTAAGACATTTATCGCGCAGTGATTGGCTGAGAAGCTCGAGTCCGGTCTGGGGGAGGGGGCAACGAGAGCTTGATTGACATCTGCACACAGCACATTAATCTTCCTGAACCAGCCGTCCTCTCGTCAGCTCTGAAGGCTCTGCAGCTAGCATCACCGAGCTGAGGTTATGGCTTTCACAAGTTCACCAGGAACTCCTAAATAGCAAGTAAGTCTGTTTCTCTCTGTTGCTGTTTTCTCACATAGAGCCGGGCTGGGTTAGAGTTAACGGTAACTGCTGGTCTGGCACAAGCCAGCTGGAATTAACGTTACGCTTAATTTTGCTAATAACTTAGGTGACAGCTAACGGTAAGTTAGCAGCTAACTTACATAATGTTAAACGCCATCAGGCTGATACATGTTAATTGTTAACTAACGTTAGCCTATAATTCTCCTGTCCAGGGGCGTAGGAGCGATTTTGAATGTGGGGGGGACGCAGAAATGCTAGGAGGGTTCGGGGGCAGGGGCCTTGTTAGGATCTTGAAACATTGGGGGCTTAGCCCAGCCCACAAAACTTCATATCTTCACATAGTCATTGAAACCTCCACCAAGCATTAAAGCAATAGTAAACATACTCTACTTATGTGGCACAATAAGGAACACTTTTAACTGTGTCATGTCTGCTAAATTGTGATGTTGTGTCTAAATCATATAGCCATATATAACAACAAAACTGTGACAGTGTGAACCGGGGGGTCTGGGGGTCCTCCCCCAGAAAATTTTGAATGTTAAAAACTTAGTTTCCTGCATTCTGGTGTGTTATTTTTACACCAATTTCTGCATTTTCTGCATCCATTTATTATTATGTAAAGGGACACACAAAATTCAGGGCTGTATCTTTGTTTCACTGTTGCTTTTAAATAACTTGAAGGGTAATTCTGCCTTCAGATGCGTGCTGAATTGTGGTGAATATTTGAGAACATTTTGACATTTTATGACCTTGTAACTGATTATTTATTTCCATCTTAAATGTGCAATTGTACTCCTGCCTGCTTTGACCAGGACACTGTTGGAAAAATATTTGTTCTGGTTTTATAAAGGTTTAATAAAACAATTCAAAATCTAAAATAACAGAATATAATGCAGAGCAGCTCTCAGCTTTCAGATATGTTTCTCCTGTAAAAAAATTTAATAATTTTAATTCAGTTAGAAACTCCTGGACTTTAATAGCTCCTGTGTTTCAGCAGGTTTTCTGCTCATGTTCAAAGTTCTGCACAGAATCTAACTGGGTTCTCTGACATTTCCAGAATAAAGGAATATTTTGGAGGTCAAACAGGATAAATCATAAACTTTACATTCAATCCGCTGGTCCACCTGCGTGCTGCAACCGTGTGGACGGGATCCATACCACGGATTCTGCAACCCGCTGCACCTCTACTATCCATGGTAGTGTAGGGAAGTTTTTTGTGCACAGGATCACAGCCCCGATGTGTCCACATCAGGAAAGGTCAAGATAGGCTATCAGAGTAAAACTGTTTATTGCATCAGACTAGGCAACTTGATATGTTTATTTTTTTAAGTAGCCCATTAAAATATTCCTGCAAAATGCAGTGAAAAGCTGATTATCTGTAATTTAGCTGTTTCTACAATTATTTTCCTTTTAAAATCTCCATGAAGGTGTTTATGTGATCAGTTTAAAATATCAGTTTTGCTGCCCAGCCAACTTTTGTTACTAGTGCCTTTTATTAACCAAACCACTTGTTCTGCAGTAGCACAGGCAGCCAATACAATCTGATTATTCCTGAAGCATCTAAATAATCTTCACAACGCAAAGACTTATTGTGGCACTAACACGAGAGCGTGCATCGACATTGACTGCCAGCTGCCAGCTACATACAGCGTGCTAGCCTCGAAAATCCAGCTGCATTCTAACATTAACTTAGCTCTCCTTATTAGCTCCGCTCCTTGCATGCTGGCTAATAACTTTTTTAAGCTGGGTCTCCGACACTGACAGCGCTGTGTTGGACAGATTTGTGCAGCGGAGCTCCATGAGGGAGAGAGAGAGGGAGAGATACGGTGAGAGAGACGAAGCGAGATGAAGTGCTGCGCCCGGCTCTGCAATCAAATATGATTTTAAATAGGCTTAGTAAAAAAAAATCTCAAATCAATCCCTGGAGGTCTGCCTTGTGGTCGCCACAAATAAATGAACGTATTGGAAACACTGGCTGACTTAGATGTTACAGTGTGAAGTCTACCTTTGCTCTGCAGAGACTAAAGACGCTTTAAAAGCCGCGTAATGGAAAGTGAAAGTTTTAATTTGCCGGCTTGTTAAAGAGCCGACACAGGCTGCTTTCCAACACGGCCAGCAGTGCCATGTGTGGCTCACTGATTTTCAGTTATATTATTAGAACAATAAAGCCTTAAACTGAAAAAGCATTTGCCTGATTTTCTAAATGTTTGCATCTGCCCAGCTCTGTGACTGTGAGGAGCTCTGACACCAGGCTTCTTCTGCGTAACTGCGCCAGCACAGACTGGATCATTTCGGTTAATGAAGCAAAATGCAGATTACAGACGTTAAGTTATAAAAGGTTTGAATGGAAAATGTAGCGAAATTAAAAGTAGATTACTGGCCTAAATAATATACTGGAGTAAAGAGTATAAAGGTGCAGTTTTTAAAAGGTGTGAACGGGAAAAGGTGCCGATTACCTTTTTTTTTTTAAAATGTATTTATTTTTGCAAATTTAAGTTAGCCTATTTGTAACAAGTTCCTACCCACCCTGCAGTAGGAGTCCTCGCTGCTGTCTTCAGGTAGACTGTAAGTAACAGCAGCACAAAATAAACGGAATATTGAGGCACTTTGCTGCACCCTCCTGAGCTGAACTCTTTTTCTCCCGTAACTTTTTTTTCAGCACCACCTTTGCCTTCTATCGCATGTTTTCTATCGGCCGACTATGATTTCTGTCGCGTTTCAACCGCTTATTTAGTCTATTTCTGATGCGGAGTGTGTGATTGATTGATTGATGACTGTCATTGAAACCGCTATGAGCCAACTCCGAAATCGCCGGGGGCAAAAGTGAGGGGGACAAAACATAGATTTTGAAATGTGGGGGGGACATGTCCCCCCCATGTATAATGGCTCCTACGCGTATGCTCCTGTCAGTAACAACATGTGCATGACAGGAGATATTACTGCACGGGACCACGACACTGAAGCTTCCGATTCGGCAGTTAAGGGGAACGTTAAGGGGAACTTAAGTGAAAGTTAACTTACGTTACTGAGCTACTGAATCTTCGTTTTTTGCACCTCTTACTGCTGTGGAAGCTGTTATGCATGTTAGACAAAGCCTTAACGCTGCCTGAAACACTTTTCAGATTTGAAAAAACTTTATTTTATTTGTAAAAAAATTCGGTAGCTCAGATACGTAAATTAAGGGGAACTTAAGTGAAAGTTAACTTTCCCCTTAACTGCCGAATCGGAAGCTAACTTCAGCGTCGTCACGGCACCACTGCATGACCATCAGAAAGCTTTCTTGGCAGTCAGGAGACTGACATTGTAACATTATGCTTTGAGTTATGAGCAGAGTAAGTTAGCCACTGACTGAACTTTAACTGAAAATAACGCTACTGTAGATTACCTAAATATAATGGTAGTGAAATGCTTGCCATTTTATTGCCAAATTTAAGAAATGACAAGGACGTAAATAGTTGGGTTTTTTTCAGTCAACTCTAAACTTTCATCGTGTAATAGAGATGAGTGAGTTGATGATTGTGTGAAAACACACTGTATCTTGTGCAGTATCACTGTTGTTTTCAGATAAAACAGTGGTGGGCTTTTGTGGTGATTTGTTACACTACATTGGTTTTGTGTCTGTGTAAATGTTTTTTTGAGTGATTTTTTTTTTCTTTGCTCTGTTTAATTCAGGTGAAGACTGGTGCAGAATGGACATTAAGAGCTTTCTGACGGGCTCGCCTCACTTTCAACGCGATAATCCCCCTTCGCTTTTCCAGCAGCTGGTAAAACACAACACTTTAGCTGCAGCCTTTATTTTCTCACAAACCTTAACTTATACTGTACATTTACTGCAGAACTTCCCTGCTCTCGCTTTTACTCAGCTCAGCTGTAATTACTTGGTACTCGCTCTCTCCCTCAGCCACACACTCACTCACGCTACCATAAGAAGTGACTCTTCAGCAACCGCGACTGGTGGGATAAGGCTACAGGGGAAATAATAAAAATCCCTCTTTAGGTGTATTTTGGGTTTCATCCCTATGATGAAGAGGAGCCAGCTTACTCAGATCATTATATCGATTAGGACTGAAACTAACGACTATTTTGATAGTCGATTATTCTATGGATTATTGAAACGAATAATCAACTATTTGGATAACGACTTCATAAAATTATGCAATGCCTCTTATTTAGCTATCAGCTTTTAAATTAAACTTGAGGTTGTTTTAGGCATGTGCTAATTAACAGCCAAGATAATAAATTGAATACTGCTTTCAAAAAACTATATTTTTAATGAACGCTTTTGCTCCAGCAACAGAAAGTTACGCTGAAATCCAGTCCTCATGGACCAAACAGGTATATACAATAAGAAATAACTGTGTGTGCACAGCACTGTGCAAGCACTAACCGACACTATATTTGTACAAAGAAAGGAATCACGTCGTGCATTACATTTGCCAAATTTACAACAGAGGACCAATAATAGCAATTTTATATTAGACAGCGTTTCACAAAGTTTAGACAGTTTTTTCCGAACTCAGCAACTCACAAAACTCCATGATCTTTTAGTGGCATCTGGGTCGGATTAGCAGCCAGGTCGTACATAGACCATAGACTGTATATAAAATGGACGAAGCGTCCGTGGACGCCACCCATTGGTTTCTGAAGAGCCGCTTTGAAGCTCAAAGTGGCGGTGCTGGTCGCCGCCATCTTGGCAGCTGCCACCGCGTCACTCCCGGATAACCAAAATGGGCAAAGAGGCAGGTCGTAGGTGTAGCTGAGGTGACGCTTTGCTGAAACCACTCCCGCCTAGCTCGACGCGTGACCGAAGTTAGCTCAGGCTAAGGAGCTAATGCTACATGCTACCGGCGGTGCTGTACGGTGGAGGTTGGAAACTGCGCGCCGTGTTGTTACCAGTTTACGGACATGACCAACTACAGTCAAGGTAAGACACCGGAAAATAATAAAATAACTCACATATCTGTTATTGACATTATACTTCATAAGGTTTTAAATGCTTTTAATATATAAATGTGATAACATTATTTTGCAACACTAACGCTACGTTAGAACAGTTAACTATGAATCAGTTATTAATTAACGCTACCTTAGGTTTACTGAACGCTAACGCTACATCTCAAACTAACAATTAAATCAGTTAACCCTTTACATACCGTTGGTTAGGAAGCGGTTACCTCAGTTGTTACTTGTAATAAACGTAATAAGCTAGCGGGAGAGTCCTTAGTTACATGATGGACGCTGTATAACTTGTAAAACGTTAGCTATGGCTGCTATCACGTTAGTAAATTCCCCACACCGCTATTTTGAGTAAAGTTGCTGCTGTCGGCAGGGTTGTGTCAATTTGTGTGGGATTATTGTCTGGAATAAGACTCGAGAGAGAAAGGTACTTTTATATTTGTCACAGGATTCTTGTTGAGGTTCTGATGCTTCCACATCTGCTACTCAAAGCTTAAACTTTGAGTCTAAATAACGTTGCTAGTCTTGGCTACTGGACATTTTTATAGCAAATATAAAATTGTCTGTCTTAAAAGGACAACACAAAAACATTTAAAGACTGTCTCCCTTGTTCCATTTTCTCCCAGAATCACACTGTGGATCAGATGTCCCACCTGGAGCCCAGAGAGCTGCAGAGACCTGGGAGTCCTCATTGTGCTGATGGGACTGACGTGGAAAGGCCTTCTCTCCTTCTGTTTACTCTGACTTTTTAATATTGTCCATATTTGGATATAGATCCATTTAAAAAATATACAGTTTATGGTTGACACCAAATGCATATGTAGTAAACAGGTGAGTCTATACAATGTAAACCACACAAAACCTTCTCAGAGGTCGTAATAAATGACACCTCCTACAGGGCTTCAAAACTACTCAGTGTGCAGATAATTCTTTGTTTTTTCACTACTGAGTAACTTCTCAGTCAATGTCACATTTGTCTTTTAAAGAAATGTCAAAATAAAACCGTATACACACCAACCTTTAGTGTTTTACTTTTTACTAACAAAAAAAATGTTAACCTATAAATAACATCTTAATATTTTTTTCATTTACAGCTGTTAACTAGAATATATTTTTAAGTTTAGATCACACTATTTAAAATTAAAATATGAAACTGATAATGAATGAAGAATGATTTTATTATGTATAATTAGTTTGATACACTTTATAACAAAGTGTTCCTAATACAAAAGCAATAGATTAATAAATTAAACTCTTGTCTTGCATTAATGAAAACATCAATATTAAAAGGTTACAAATGTAAAAGTAGTTTTGTATGACTTGAAATGTGTTGAGTTATTATAATGATATAATCTGTTGATAAGAACCCAGTGTCATAATTTCACGTCAGTAGTGTTTAGGTGTTGTGAGTAAAAAGACAAGCAGGAGCTGAAGAGCTGGAAGCTGGAGCTGTTCTCTCCTGATGAGCTGGACACAGCTAATCACATCTGGAGGGTTCTGCAATCACCTCCTCTGGCACCTGTAAAGACAACAATAGGTAGACAGTTAAGCAGCTTCTTCCAAAGAGCCATAAATCTACTGAGCTCTGAGAGCTTCAGCATGAAAACCTCTCTGGCATGTGACAGTAATTAGGGGTGGCAATGTGAAATACACTGTTTACTAATATGTGCAATATTTGGGTTGCTGTTGGACACTGTACAATAATAAATACTCAAGTCAGATCTTTTTTAACGCTTATTATAAGGATCTTATTTTTTATTTCTTATTGAACTGTACAACCTTTTTAGGCAAATTCTAGTCCACCAAACAAACTCAGAGGCGGCTCTCACACACCTAATTTCTCGCCTTAACTAAACCATCGCCCTAGTTACACCCCAGCTACCTGTCTGCAGGCATAACGTTTGCATCCACCTCTTAAACTCTTCAGAAACGCCGCTGATCAAACGCAGTTTTCACCTTATTTGCTGAATCTCAATGAATGCTTTCGTTAACGTTACATCTACTGAGTGTAATAACTTATTGATGACTAAACAGTCTTTAATATGTACTTTGAATCAATCATCCCCACTGATAAACCCCACAAAGAATAGTATAACGGTGTCAGTAACGGTAACGCTACACTCAGAGGTGCACGGCTCCCCTCGGAGAAACAGCTATAGCTCAAATAGCAGCATCGGTGCTCCTCGGTGTGACAGTTTCAGGCAGCCGCTGCCCCCTCGGCTCTCGGCTCTCTGCCTTTAAACCCTTTGTGTCCATTGGAATCAGGAGCAGCCACTTATAATAGTACCTGGCTAGCACCTAACGTTAACTGAACAGTGATTCCTGTACAGGACGTTGCTAAATCTCACATCGCCCGCTAGTAAAAGTTACCGTTAGCATAACGTCAGCTAACTGAGAGCTGAGCCTTTTACTTACAACTTCACACAGATGCCTTTTCTTCAAAGCATTATCACCCTAATGTCTAACACTAAGATTAATCTAATAACGATACATTTTGGCTTCTCCCTTCTTGCTGACTTGTCTTTGACTCATTAAGTTAAAAGCTGCGGTCAGAGCACACTAACTTAACTTACTTACACTAACTTAGCAGCTTGGGGCTAATTACTCGTATCTGGCTAATTAGCGTAACGAGCTAACGTTAAGCTAACAAGCGATGTGCCGAGCGATACCTGTTAAATGTTAACACATACATAAAATACATTGATAAAAAAATTTCACTCACCAAGTAGAACACAGAGGATTTCCTGGAGGTTCTCTCTCCAATGAACTGCACAGCCTGCCATTATTCATCCGGTATCTGCATGTAGAAATGTCCAAAAGCCTCCGACAGGCTGAGCCTCAGAGCTCCGTGTAGCTAGGCTAACAGACGGCAAACAGATAGCTAGGAGTGGCAGCGGCTGTCAATCAAAGCGACCACGCCCCTAATAATGCAGAACTTTAAGGCTTAATATAATTTAAGCAGGTGAGTTATAAAAAAAAATTCACCCCCCTCACAGTTGTCACGAAGGGCAAAATTAGCGATATACACTAAAACCATTTTTTGAACCAGGCTGTAAACATGTTTTATTCTGCTGTAAAGTTGGGAATTTGAACATGGGGGTCAATTCAGATTGACTCCCTTCTGCAGCCAGCCTCAAGTGGCCACTCGATGAATTGCAGTTTTCAGTTACTTCCTGGTTGCATCGGAAGTGAGAGCCGGAGGTTGCCGCTTGACATAGACAGGAGAACTTTTTTTTTCTTTAGAAACTATCAAATTATCCTGTGTTTTCTAATCTTGTGGACTTGGTAGAAACACGTTCTCCAGCAGGAAACGTCGCCATGAGAAAACCATTAACAATTAATTAATTGTATGGATCTACAGTGTGAAAGCGGAAAGGTAACATGCCTTTCACGTGAAGCTAGCTTTCTAACTAGCTTACCGAGACAAGTCTTCATCATCCAGTGAGCCACAACATTACGTGCCTCCTCTTCAGATGCTCCGGTGTGACCAGAAAAGCTCAGCTTTGCAGATGCTGCAGTTAACCTTTTTTGGCTGTGTGAAGAGTGAAATGCTCCCACACTTTGGAGGTTTTAGGTTGTGAAGGTGTTACTGCAGTGCTGACATAGTGTTGTTTTAGTAACTTTCCTGTAATATTACTTTACTCCACTAAGATTACTCTGTCATTACAGCCCCATGACGTCATGAACGAATCGATTATTAAATTTGTTGGCAACAAATTTAATCGATTTCTGTCGATTAGTTGTTGCACCTCTAATATCGATATATGTAATTCTGTGGGCCATAAGGATTTAAACCCAGCAAGACATGTCTAAGTAGGCTAACTTCTAAGGGTGTGACGAGATCTCGTGCCATGGGATCTCACAAGATTAAATTGTGACCAGATATCTCTTCGGGTAAAAAGCGGACTCAAGCAAATGACATTTTTCACACACTGTTAAGCCAAACATTAATTTTCTCACGCAGTGAAATACAGATGCATAACTGATAAGATAGACTCGTGGAGCTAATCAACTCCACCCAACTGATGCCACACCAGCACACGCCCTGATCAACTGAACCCCCTCCCGCTGTGAGTCCTGGCAGCTGTGACGAGTTGTAACATAGCTGGTAGAGTTTTGCAGAGAATCTGCTGAAACAAAGTAGCTAATATAGTCCAGGAGTTTATAAATTTATTAAAATTAAAAAAATTATCATTGAGGTGAAAAGGTGGTTACTTTCCCAAAAGACTGAACGAGGAGGGATGATATTAAATAAGTTGATCAACAGGAGAAACAGATCTGGTAACAGCACAGAATGACTGAAAGCTGCACTGACTTATTTTCTGTTATAGTTCGTTACCTGTCACCTGAATTTTGTTTCTCTTTACATAAATTTAAAAAAACAAAGACCATAAACTGGTGCAGAAAAATTCATCAGTAAGCAGGGAAAAAGTGTTTAATACTAATAATTTTTCATAGAATTGAACATTAAAGATTTCTAAAAAAAATAGTGTTAAAATCTCACACCCCTAATAACTACATAATAGACAGCATTGTCGGCTAGACAGTGTCAATGCATGTACACTTCTATCACAAGCAGCTCAGCTTTTACTTTTTAAATTTTATTTTACACAATACCACATATATGTATATGTATTGTGGTGTGTGTGTGTGTGTGTGTGTGTGTGTGTATATATATATATATATATATATATATATATATATATATATATATATATATATATAATGTTTTGCAGGTTATGGACAAACATCTAACACTCAACCATTTCTTTATCTGTCTTTTGTCACAGATGGTGCTGACTGATCATGAAACTCAACTTGGAAATGTGTCATCTGTTATTGAAAACTGCTGATAGCTGATTGTTAGTTCACCACAAGGTGGCTGTGGGCAACTGTGACGTCACTGTTTTGGTGTGAGCACCATCTGTGGGCCAACTTGCACTATTTTCATTCATTCCATGAGGAGGAACCCCAGAGAGAGATGGAAAAATGTTGTTGTAAAAAATACATTCTTTTGATAAAGTAGATTTTCACTGTGTGAGATCCTTACTTACTTCCTAGTGAGGTGCTTTTCCTATTTATTGAGTCTATATTTCTACCTTATATCTACTGTACATCTTTACAGCACAATCCCAGCATTTTTTGAGAATTTTAAGCACTGATACCAAAAGGCTAAACTGGAATTGGTTAGTAGTCCTGAAGTTTACATCTGTAGATGGAAAAAAATTTGGCGGTTGTCAGACATGTGAGATAAATAAGTTGAAATGAACATAAGTTTACTACCTCCTGTAAATGGTTGTGGTAAATAATGAAAACTGAAACAGACAAAAATATTTATTGAAGAAGAAATACAGTGTAAGATGCAAGGTAGCTGTGAAATTAGCCTATGCAGCCTGCCATGACTTTATGATACAAACAAAAGCTGACAGTTTTGAATTAAATTATGAAATGGTTTCTTTTAGCCTAACTAAATTTAGTTGCTCAGTAAACATTGAGGTTCAGTGGACAGTTCTTATTGCAACCTACCAGCAACTGTATTGATTGAGATCTGTTTTGAGTGATAAACTAATTTAGACACAGTTGCAGGAAACAGTGGTGACAGTTGGCCCTATATTTCCATTATAATGTGTTAAACCAATGATATGCTATTTATATTATGTTATTATATAATTGCTGTATTATTACAAATATTTTAATAAACTCAGATTACCTTTGCTCATCTTTTTTTGTTACAATTATTTATTTACCACTATTTGCCTGTTATTTTGCTGTTAAATATTTATAAGGTGCCTAATAACTAATGTGATCGTAACTGCAGTAGCAGAAGACATTAAGCTGATGGCTCAGTGCAGAGGGAGCGAAGACTTCTAGTGGGGCCTTATACAGTGGGCACTTTCCACACTTTAATTGTTAGTAAGACATTGAGGGAAACTGAAATACAGCAGACAGGTGACGAGCTGCTTTCACACTGTAGTTTGGTAGATCCTGTCTGGACTAGGGGGGAGAATGTATAGGCCTTACGTTGTTGCATTGTTATTGTAGTCCTGTTAATGTTTGTACTGACTTTTACAAAAGAACCAAGAGGGGTAAACATCAAGTTACAGACTCCTTGGCAGTTTTGGCAATTGACATCCCGCATTATCAAGACCCACGTGGGAAATCAAATTCCAGTGACTTTGACAGTTTATGCAGCACTGTAATGCTTTTGCTGTCTGTATTTATTTACATTGTATATTGTATTGTGTACAAAGAACTCATAACTGATAAGCATTATTAGTATAATTAGACTGCAAACATACAGCATGTTGAAACATACAGCATGAATAATGACGTTAAGACTGAAAGGAGGCCTAATGATTGGGGGCTTATAACTGTGGACTGACAAAATAAACTGAGGGCAAGCACAGCGCTTTTAACACCGACTTGCATACATGGTTACCAAATGATTTGCATAATAGGCCATACCTATACATGTCTCATCTGTTTTATCTTAAGATAGACATGTAGCCAACCAAACCACTTGCTTTAATATTGACGCTGCATATGATCGGCCTTCTCCATAACAAGTGCAGCCAATACAATATGATTATTCCTAAAGAAATTAATGAAAAGAATTATTGTGGCAAGAAAAGGAGTAGTCCGTTGCTGAATGAAGTAAGCCAATATGAACTGTACGTCAAGCGTGAAGCTCAGGACTGTTGTATCCAGCCATTTTGCTCTCTCCTTTCTGCCAAAATTGATTGTTTCCTAAATAAATAACTGAGTGTTAGGTGATAGCTTACTATAGTTTTCCTGGAATTCTCTCTGCAGTTTTTTGTTCACATAGAGCCTAATGTTAGCTGTCATGTATTAGCAAACATTAACGCTAGTTACAGCAGACCTGTAACCCCGCTTGGTTCTATGTGAGAAAACAGCAGCAGAGAGAAACAGACTTACTCGAGCTAACTAGAGGAAGGCTGGTTCGGAAAGATAAACATGCTGTATGCAGGGGCGAGTTCAATCTTAAAACATTTTGCACCGGTTTGCAACGTTTTCTGATTGAACAACATGTTTCCTTGAAGCGTTAGCAACGTTCTGCAACGGGTTTCTAGGTATGTTTGCTCCCGTTTGGAGGTGTTACCCAATCAGCTGCAACAAGTTTGTAAACACAACAGTGTTAAAAAGGCAGGAAAATGCAGTGCACTTGAGTACACAGCAGGGTGTTCAGGGGACCACTGTCTCCGTTGAAAGAAACGTTTTGCTAGGTTTTGTCTGCGCTGAACTTGCCCCAGATGTCAATCAAGCTCTCGTTGCCCCCTCCCCCAGACCGGACTCGAGCTTCTCAGCCAATCACTGCGCGATAAATGTCTTACCTTCCGTTTCCACTATACTCCTTCCTTTTCCACTATACTTTTGTCTCACACATACATATATTCTTCTCTTACATGCATATATTCTTCTCACACATACATATGTTCTTCTCTTACATACATATATTCTTCTCTTACATACATATATTCTTCTCACACATACATATATTCTTCTCACACATACATATATTCTTCTCTTACATACATATATTATATATAATGTTAAATGTACACATTAATGTGTGAATGTGTAAGGGAAAATATATGTATGTAAAAGTGAAAATGTATAAATGTGTGAGAGAAAATATATGTATGTGAAAGTGAAATGTATGAATGTGTGAGGAGAATGTATGAATATGAGAGTAAAATGTATGAATGTGTGAAGAAAATATCTGCATGTGAAAGGAGAATATATGTATGTGAAAGGAGAATATATGTATCTGAAAGGAGAAAATATATGTATGTGAAAGGAGAATATATATATGTGAGAGTGAAAATGTATGAATGTATGAATGAAAATATATGTATGTGAAAGGAGAATATATATATGTGAGAGGTCTAGAATAGATTATGGCTTGTAGGGCCCCTCATACTCTGCTGTACTGTGTGGTGTTACAGTTATTCTCTTTTTCTATTTATAGCTGCTTCTTAGAGGGTCGAGCAGGCAGGTAAGGACAGCTGTCTGCACCTCCTCCCAAATTGGCTTGCCTCCAGATTATCTCAGTAACCTGCACCTGCACCCACAATGCCTTTCAATGGTCTATTCTTTTCTATTCATGTCAAAATCCAATTCACATACACACTTCTTTATGCACAGCTGTACAGCTGTCAGTTTCCTGTCTGCGGAAGAGAAAGGTTACATGGGCTAAGGCTAGAAACGCCATATTGTGATGATAAATTTTTTTATGGTATGCTGAAGTGATGTGTTGTGAAGTTTGCACAACACAAAATTTTAGTATGCAGGAAATTTGCTTAATTTGCATGTGTCTTTAAAAGAGAGCCTTGATGATGTTTCCAGCAAATGGCAACTAATTATTTATTTTGGTTTAATCACATTAGACAAATTTTGTACCATTTTAATGTGCACCTTTGAAATATTATGCATTTCTGACATCTAAATGAATAATTCAAAGCCTTTTAGCCCAGGGCCCTGTGTGCACCATGAGCAAGCCTTGCTGCCGTGCCAAGACGCCCCAGTGTTTTGTCTTTGCAGGTATGTAAATTTTATTAACAGCCGCAGTGTGAAATAAATTGTCCAACCAGTCATTCAACTTTTACTATTACTGACTTCAAACTAAGGTAAAACGCAGAACTTAAGGAAGCATACACTACTAGCCAAATGTGAGTACTTTTGGCTGAGAAGCGAATCAGAGCTACGTGCAATTTTAGAGTATATTGAGTATATGCCATTCTTAAGAAATCTACCAATTACTAAGCCCAAAGCAAAGACACAGAGAGTGGATAAAGTTAAATGAATAACCTCCTTCCTCCAGTTGCAAGTTACTATGGCTCTAGTCAACCAGTGCTGTAATTACACCACAGTTTCTTTTGCCACTTGATCAACAGAGCGTTTCAATTTCAGGTGAAAAGGCCACTTGCAGAGAGGCAAGTCAAAGCTAAATATAAAAGTGATTAGTGATCAGGGACTGTGCTCCTCAGTAAAGTAGAAACTGACATCTTGTAGGTTTTGCTCTTCCTTTTCTATATCTCTGGACATTATTTAGACCAATAGAAATTGTTTTGTTTTGCCATGCTAGTGGGATGGATTGCCATGAAATTTGGTACAGACATTCATGGTCCCCAGAGGATGAATCCTACCAACTTTGATAATATCCTGACCTACCATCTAGTGCTATCATCAGGTCAAACCTTTTATTTGCAAAAGTAATGACATTCCCAGCCTCAACTTTGTGTTTAGTGGGATGCAACTAACTAATTATTTTCATTATCGATTAATCTTTCTATTAGTTTCTCGATTATTTGATTAGTTGTTAGGTCCAGAAAATTGTGATAAATGTCGATCAGTGTTTCCCAAAGCGACATCCTCAAATATATTATTCTGTCCACAATCCAAATGTATCCAGTTCACTGTCATAGAGGAAGAAAGAAACCAGAAAATATATTCACATTTGAGAAGCGGAAATCATAGAATTTGGAAGTCAGACTCAAAGTGATTTATTGATTATCAAAATAGTTACCGATCATTTTCATAGTCAACAACTAATCAATTAATAGACAAATGGTTGCAGCTCTAATCCTTAGTGGTATAACTATATACTATATACGACTACAGACATAGGAATTTGTCTTTGTCTGTACCAGAGAGGTCAGAGTGCAATTACGTGAATGCCTGCACCAGAAACAATCCCAGACAGGCTGATTTAAAATCATTGATCGCATAAGATCGCAAACCACAATTCCCCCTCAGTGGTTCACTGTGCAGACACAAGGAATGGCTTTAGGCATTTCTGGTGGATGCATTATTTTTCCAGTACAAAAAAACAAGCTCAGTGAAAACATCACAATATTTAAGTGGTTTAAGTTGTATAAGTAACTTTATTATTGCCATGCAACAATTGTTTTGGTAGCTCATGCATGGTAGCTCATTTCCAGTACAGTTTGTTCAATGGTCTTAATAATTTTAGGTAAGCATCAGGCAGTGCCATATCTTCATTTTTAATTTTTTAATTGTCCAAATTAATCATCATAAAACCAAACTGAGATTCTCTGTTTAGTTTCTAGTTCTTACTCTGAATGATTAACAACATAAGTGGTATTCTCAAAAAACCTGTTCTTATTTTTAGGTTTCTTTTGACTTATTTACACCAAGTCTTCAGTGATGTGTGTGTGAAAGAGGTCAAGACTGCCAGAAGAAGCCTAATGTTTCACACAGTTTGCTGTGAGCCTGTCAGGCTTCCAACACTGTTATACTGTTAATAAAGCTTAACAGGTGACTGGAATATGACCTTTAAGGCCCAAAGACAGTGTGATATAATCGTAAGGGAATATGTCCTAGTCGGAAGAACCAATTAAAAAAAGAGTAAAACAATGATTGTAGAGAACAGAGATTTTAAGGCAAAGTACAAGTTGAAAGGTTTCTTTCTAAAACAGAAAGGACTTAACACAGACCTAATGACTAATTTAATCTGTAACAAAGAAATTCTCCAAAATGTTGCCTTCACACATGGACTCTGTTGCTGCTGGGTTGATGCTGGGTGTTGATCCCTGGCATCACTTTTCACCTACTTTAGCCACTGTATACCTCTGCAGAGAACGATGAATCTGAAACTTTTTGGCAGAGCTAGCTTTGTGTTCTTCATTTGGATTTTGCACCTCGCCGGTGGACCTAAAGTTCACATTTATAGTGTTTGACTTTTAACCCTGATCTTACAAAACCTTTCTTGTTATTAAATAAGGGTTGGACGATTAATCAAATTATATTATCAATTTAAATTTTGGCTTCCAATGATTATGAAAACAAGCTAATCCCTAAAATGATCCCTAAAAGCCCAAACTCCCTCTCTCACAGGGTTTGGCGTGTTTAATTGGGATCTAATGGTGACCAAAATAATCATGAGTTTGTTTTTTGCTCTAATCAAGCAGCCATATACTAAATTATATAAAGTATATGATATGACGTAACAGAACTAAGCTGTGCACCGACTTTGCCCAAACCCAGTGGCTAGTGCAGCTCAGAATGCTTGTCATGCATAGAAAGGCTTGCCATGTTACTTTAGGTACCAAATGAGCCAAATAAAGACACCTGGTGCAAAACAGGGACTGGCACAACCATGAAGCAGATGTTGCTCTATTTGGGAGAGTTTGCCCATACAGATGCATAAACAGATGCAGTATAACCAGAGCATCAACATCCACTGATAATACTGCTAAAAATGCAGACTTAGTGAACAGCAGCATTTTAAATCTTTTTAAAAAAATATATTTTATTCACGATTTTATGCCCTTGTGAGTTGGCTGCTCTCTGACTGTTACTTTAGACATACTATCTTTAGCTGCTGTCAACTCTGGAGGAGAATGTGAAATCTCTGAAAATGCAACTAAACTGTCAGATTAAAAGACCGCATGGCTCCATATTGTAAACAAATATATAAATCAGCTCAAACAGTCCTGCAACATAGAAAGGCACACACAAATCCTATTAAGTGAGTGTTGTGGAAGGAAGTTTACCTTGAATGAAGACACGCTTCCAGAAGATTCGGCCAACATGTATCCCCCCGAGGAACACCAGATTAGAGAGGATGAGCATGGCAGTGGAGAAGGCAGAGAGAAGGGCAATGCAACGCCTTTCCATAGCCGCAGATAAATTCTGCTCCTGGGAAATCAGTAAATAAATAAGTAAATTGCAGGCGAACCACAAGAGGTTTTTTCATTGTAAAACTGAGAAATAAAGAACACCACAGCTCCTGGTACTAATGAACTTGGTGACACCGAACTATTTTACTATTTTAAGAACATGAACCTTCTCCCAAGACTAGAGGCCAAAGAAGCAAGAACAGTCTGAACGTCAATTGTTTATGTCTTGGAAACTGACCTTTACTCACATAAAATTTGTGCATTAACTTTATGCCAATTAGATGTGACAGAATCCTAACAGTTTGTCTCTTTTCTGTACTTACTGTAGCTGCTCCAGGCATGATATTTTATTAAATCAGATCACACAACCCCTTTATTTCAAACTACAGCAAAAATGTCATCAAGTCCATACATCTTCACTGGATAGAATAGTCTCTATATATAATTTTAACCAAATGTTTTTGCACTGTCAGATGTGTATGTATGTTTGGATTTCAAACTTACAACGATGGAGTTAATAAAGGATGAGGAAAACAGAGACTTCATTCCAGTTTCCACCAGAACTCCAGCCCAATTCATTAGGGCCCAGTACTGTAAGTAGTCATGGCCACCGTGCCAGAGGCAGATGAATCCAAATGCAAGTCCAGTGGATAAGATTTTGTAAAGATGACC
The DNA here is from genome assembly GCA_024633595.2 of Lepomis macrochirus. NCBI lineage: Eukaryota > Metazoa > Chordata > Actinopteri > Centrarchiformes > Centrarchidae > Lepomis > Lepomis macrochirus. The sequence continues at coordinate 11,771,910 of JALXJV020000020.1, forward strand.
ATGCTGTGAACCTCCCAATGGCACATAGATATATCTGGAATGTGAGTACATAACATGAAAGAATCAATCTTTCAATGCAATCAGAGTGATTTAAATTTTACAGCTCTTTAAAGGGGATTATAACCTGTCCAACACACAAGATAACAGTAAATAAATGGTAATAATAGACAGATAGATCTTTAGCAATGACAGGACACAGATGTACTGTAGCCAGTGAAAAGTCCATATTTAAAACATAGAGGGATTGAAAGTGGCTCCAACGTGCACCAATGAATTGGTCTGCCTGTCACATAAATTATAATGTCATGTTCATTGATTTTTAATCAAGTAAATGTTGCTCTGACGTCCAGTACAAAAATAGACACACTCCAGGGAATATCAATCCTGCTGAGATGGTAATAATGCTGAAACTAGGTTAATGATTCCAAAATTGTTTCTGTGATTCACACCAAACCCTTGACACGTTTAACCCACTTTCTACGTCAAATTGATATTTCTTTATTGCTTTAGCTCACTTTACCTTCTTGTTTTGTCTAAATGATTAAATAAATCTGATTCAACATGCAGGACTTCAAAACAAGAACCTTAAACTGCATCCTGAACCTGACGAGGAGCTAACGATGACAGGATGGTGGGATGTGATTTGTCCTTGCAGCAGCATTCTGGTCCATTTGTAGATGGTCCAGAATGGTACACAAATGATCATGTCAAGTTCCGATTTTGACACAACAAACTTGCAATGTTTCTTAAATAGAAGAAACATGTATGGGTCAATGATTTATGTGTTGCTCAAAGTACATAGATTGGTCAAATATAATACCAAGATTTCTGAGGTTTGATTAGGAACCCAATACACTGAGTGACCATGGGAGCTATGAGAGACATTCAGTTCTTAGCGCTGCAAACTGCAACTGTTAGACACCTGCATAAATTAGCTCGAATTGTGAGAAATTGAAATATAGAGGCTTTGACACAAGCTATTGATGGTAACAGCCGCTAAACTAACTTCATGTCAACAAGTCAAGGCAGAGCTGTAGCTGCAGCTGTACTTGTCGCTCTTCCATGTGTTGGATCTTCAGTACCTAGCAAAACGACATGTACATCGACTTGGTATCAGTTTTCGTGACATCCCTATTGAGGAGAGGAGACAGCTGGATATCATCAGCATTACACTGATAGGAGACACCTTTAAATTTGCTTATGATGTGACTTTAGTTGAGCATATATAAAGAAAAAAAATGGGGCCCAAGACAGAACCCTGATCCACACTACAGGAAAAAGCTGCAGTTTCAGACATGTAATGACCCAGCGACACAGAAAAAACTATACTATTGAGATATAGCATAAGAACCAGTCCAGGGTGCTCCCAGTGACAACCAAATACGGCCTAAGCCTTTCAGTCAGGATGCTGTGATCTACAGAAGCTGCACTCAGATCCAGCAGCACCAGAACAGAGCATTGACCCGCATCAGAAGACATCAGTATGTAATTGGAGACCCTGTGAAGAGCTGATTCAGGTTCATGCTTCTGACGGAAACCAGATTGGAATTTATCTCAAATGTTGTGTTCAGATAGGGTGGTATTGAGCTGTTTGGCAACAACTTTTTCTCAAATCTTGAAACTAAAAACAGCTTGGAAATAGGCCTGAGGTAATTTATCAAACAGTAAATATCTAGCACATAACATAAGCATGTAATTTTACGGTGGTTTAAATGAGATTACACTTCATGTGACTGAAAATAGCAGATGTATATTCATGTGATAGCCCATTTGATGTGAATAATATCCCATAAATTGTAGAATGTGGTGCATTTCGTGAAGAAAATATGTCTTAGATATTATGAGAACTTCATCTGTTCCAGAGGTACTGGGAGTGTCAATATGCTAGATCACTCCAACACATCTACAAACAAACATTGTATTCTCTCTAGTGTTGCTGAGCTGGAAACTAATTATCTCAGTCACCCTGTGGTTAATCAATGTTCCTGAAAGATGAGCCAGCATTTTCTGAGCGTTAAATAGAGTGGCCGGCCAGCTTGGCCATATTGGAGGATGAAAGTAGGTGCGAAAACAGATGGAGAGGAACCAGTGTGTTAGAGCAAGAGCAAACGGAATACCTAAACATACTGAGTACCTATCCATCTATCTAAATTATTCAGATGTAGATGGATTCTAAACAGATGTTAATCAAAATATGATAATTTTTTTATATACATTAATATCCTGAATAATCAGCATGTTATATAACACCTGCCTGCTGCAAGCAGATGGTCCAAGCAACATACAGGCTTTAAATACTGACAGTAGGAATGTGAATTGGTGTGAATTGTTGGTTTCAATAGAGACCCTACAGTACTCGATCTTTCTTGCTTTAAGTGCAATTACACGTTAAATGCTGACCCCCTTTCAAACCAAATCCATGCCTCTACTTATTTATTTACTACTCATTTTCCCCAGGATTTGGGATCAAAGGCTCCTTCTTATTCACAACTGTAATAACTTAATCAAACAGCCGGTAAGAGATCTTTTGTTAGTCGATAACTGTATGTGTGTGAAAAAGAGAGCCCGAGACAAAGGAATGGGCAAAGAATGAGCCACTTAGCTGCCCAGGGAGACGAGGTGTCAGTGAGTCATGTAGAGCACATCATTTAACACCTACGCACTCATCTAGCGCTCTTCAGACAATTTCAGCAGAATTTCAGAACTGCATTAAAACCTCTTTAAAAGCACTTTCACAAGAAAGCGTGTCGGGGCATTGTGTCATGGGTATCATTTTGCATCTGCAGTAAGATAATTACAAGTGATGCCATTAAGCAGGGGAAAACAATTTCCAATAGGCAATGATTAGAATGGAAACTTACATTTGCAATTTAAATTGTGGTATATTTAGCAAATTACTTGCAGCCACTTTAACAGTCCAATATGCCACATTTCATTCTAAGCTCATCTTGAACATCTGAAAAGCAGATTTACATGTAGTAAAAAACATCATACATGTAGAACACCAGCAAAAAACACTGTCAACTCAAAAACTAATTAGCGAACAATAACCACAACAACAGAGTCTTTTCACAGAATTCACAGTGTGGTTTCTGACAACCGTGCATCTGTAGTGTTGCCTTAACGTAGCAACCCGCCTCTACCAAGCGGACCATAAACCCCCAATAGGCTGCATTCAGCCGAGTGTGCATCATTAAAAGCAGACAAACTGATACTGTGTGTTGTCTAAAGTACAAGTGAGCAAACACGTAATGCTTCCTTTACATATGCACATATTAAACAAGGAGGCATTTCTCCAGGGTGTGGGAACAGTAACACAACAGAGGAACTATTAAACAACATGAAACCTCATGATCATGAAAGCCTACATGTAAATACAGCATCCTTGTCCATTATGATGAACCATGGAGGCAGGCAGCTTGAGAACCTTAAATGTTTTTTAAAAAGATATTTTATGGTCAACTGACAAGTTTAATGCCTGCAGGAAATTAGCTCTTTACAATAAATGTGCAATAAATAATATATACAGTATGATTAAACAGACAGAAAGATAAAACAGATTAGATAGATAAATAGTCAGCCAGATAGATAGACAGACAGATTAAACATTTTGGACAGACAGAACAGACTAGATAGATATATATTCTGAGAGCTGTTATTTGATTTAAATGACATTTCACATTTTTAGTAAGCATTAACATCTGAATTAGTCTGTCCACTGCTCATGAAGTGCCTCTTACCTGATGAGCCATCGATACAGGCCCTCGTCAAAGTGCCTGAGAGTGAAAAAAAGGATAACATTTACATAATAATATAGCAATGAGTAAGAAACACCTGTGCACTGGGGTTCATATAAAATGAAGCATGTGCAGTTTGTCCTGTATGATGTATCCATCTGTTTGTGTGCTTGCTATTTGTCATTGAGAGGATTAAAAGAGCTTTTTTTCTTCTTTTTTTAGCGACCTTGCCTATAAACTGAAGCTGTTTTGTCAATGATGTCAGTGGACAGCTTTATGCATTCCATCAATGTTGTCAACATTGGCCAGCTCAGCACACACAGGCTGCATTGGTGTGCGTCGGTGTCAGCACATTGGTCGATCTAGTCTATCACCAGTGTGTTTTTACTGCAAAACCAAACATACTGCCTTCCACCTCAGTTGTATGTGTTCAAAATTCGGAGAGCGTTTTCTTATTGTTAATTACATTTAAGAACACAGCGATGAGAAAGTGGCATTTAAACTGCTGTGATACTCCTGCTGGTAATTTAATTTTTGCTGACTTAACTTTATTATTATTTTGCTTACTATTTAATGCGAAGTTTTCACTGTTTTCACTTTAATTATTTAACTGCCTGATATAAAGAATTTTGAAACATATGTTTTCAATAGTGCTCTACATATAAACTGCTATCATTAGCATTATTTTGGAGGATTTTGTTTGTGATGCTATTGAACCATTTTGCATTACAGAGCGCTGTGGGTTTTTTAGGTGTTATTTAGCCTACCCTTATTGACATAAAAGGGGTGGACAAAATAATAGAAACACCTGTACATGTAATACAATACAGTTCAACAGCACCACAAACTGAAGCCTCCAGATGGATCCTACAGTTTAATCAACAGCAAGATGGGATTTAAAAATATTTGCAGTGCCTGAAGTCTTTGTCCAGAAGTGGTGTGCATCATGGATGAACTCAGCGATAAACACAATTGGCACTGTGACAGAAAATGTTCACCATTGCATATACCTTTGCATATATTCCAGAACTATTTTTCCAAGCAGTGGAAACTTTGTTGTCTCAAGCCTTTTTATACATGAAGTCTTGCTGATTAAGGAGCTTTATCCCTTTGTAAGGGGCACTGCAATGTGTATGTTCATTAACTTGAGCAATTGTGACCCCTTCTGCATAAACCAGGCATAGTCTTTCACCTTAGCTTTGTAACAAAACGGTCAAATGAGCTTACAGTTTTTTACAACTGTTTACACACTAAAATTGGAACTTGAAACGCAATCACTGAAACCTGAAACTCATGTACCAAATCCCTTAACCAAGTATACACAATTGTAATCACAGTATCCTGCTTTACACTCAGGTTTCAATTTTAAATCATATTTTTAGCAAAACACTTCACACAGTTCCCTTCATTAGGCACAGCACAATATTTAAAATTAAAATCTCTTGAGTCCTTTGAAAAGAATGCCAGGGTTTATTAACCATCAGGCAACGCCCACTCCTCACAGAGAACCTGTAAGAAACTTACTATCTACACTACTCTACTGCTCTTTATGTATGTATACCGCAGTATACTGGAGTCCAACATATCTGTTGGCCTGTGTCACTTAGTCATTGTTGGCCTTTGTTACAGTACTGTAATTTCATATCAAAACCATTATGGGCTGGAACCCAGGGCTGGTAAACAATACCATTGGACTACGAGAAATCCAGAACCACATAATTTCAGACTTTACAATATTCAATAACATTTATGAGGTGGGCTTGTCTAAATTGGACCTTGTATAACAACACAGTCAAATCTGGATGAAACAGGTCTACAGGTTGCCATTCCAGCAAAACTAAAGAGGGTTAAAGAACATTGCTCACTCACTTAGCCTTCACTTTGCTGTCTTAGTAATGCTGCTACTAATCTGTTTTTCTTCAATAAAATAGGTTTGACCTGTCATTCTGATTGCCAGTAATGACAGAGGATTTCACTGCGACCAGTCTGAAAGCGCAGTGAGAACTTTAGGAACTAACTTTGAGGATACATAGGAACAGGGCTTTCCACAAACATATGGCCTAACCAGCCAGGGGGATCTGGAGGCAGCTTTCAGTGGATGTTTTTAATGTTATTATTTCCAACTATTTCATTAGAATCAAAAATGTATACAATAAATTAGCTTTTCCACTTTCTCCTTAGGTGTTAAGCAATGCTCCAAGATCAAACAGCATTTACTGTATGTTGGTGGTGTCGGCTGGTTACACTGTATGAGCTTACCTCCACATCCCTGTAAAACTGTACATGATGCTGACACAACAGGGAAGCTTTGGGGGAACTAGTTTATCCAAAGTAGCCAGCATGGATGGAAGGCCAAACAGTACCAGATACTTCACATAGAAGAACTGGACAAGGGCCAGGGCCAGACCGCCTGTGACAGGGGAAAAAGGAGATATCTATACTAATATTTCTTATTTGAATAATTAAGACAAGCTCTGTACTTCCAAAAGAGAATTTTCCTGTCTTATAAGTCAAGTAAATTTTATTTATATAGCCTCAAAGGCTTTACAATCTGTAGCCTACTGCATACAACACTTCGACCATTAGACACTAATGAGATTCTGAGAACTTGTTATGCAGAATTACAAAAAGGGGGCCTGTAAATTCTAATGATACAGTTTGTCAATATGTCTGACGTGGCAGGGACACATAAATGCTGAAACACAATGTTGTGCTGTATATGAAAGTTAAAAATACATACAGTAAAGACTTACCCAAGGCCCAAGGAGGAAGGATTTCTAGGTAGGTCTCATTAGACTGGATGGAGTGCATGTACATAACATGGATCATGTATTCTGCAATGCACCACCACAGAATGATCCGTACTGATCTGAGCACCAAGTAACTAAAAGCAGATTCATCTCTGTCACCCTCAGCAGGCCTCTGCATCTGCAAGTGTAGAAAGTGAATATATTTTTAAGGGCTGTTGGTTGAATCTTCCCAATTAAATGAACACCAGGCAATAGGAATGAAAACAAGAAGGCATAAAACGGTGCACAAGACCAATAAATGGCAGCCATTTCTCTACAAATTTGAAACATTCAAGTTATTATCCTCTTGTAAAGAGCCCACTACTGATGTGTTGTATACTTACTGTTTTCAAAAAGGCGACCTAAGATCATGTGTACTTACGAGCAATCAGCCTCTTTCATACAAAAACAAAAGCAGCAATTTTAGATTAAATTTCAGTTGCAGTTTTATTCAGGAATAACCTTTGTTGGCTCTCTTACCTGCTCAATGTAGTCTTTGTATGTGATAATGGGTCCATTGTAAAAAAAAGGATGATAGAAGGTGTATGACAATAACCAAGAGAGCTGCACAACGCCACCACGGTCTAGAGGGCACCAGCAATGCTCCAGGCTGAAGCTGATGAAGCGTAGCCCACAGACAGCAACACTGAAGAGCAGCAGATAGTACTCCTCCTCGGTCTTATACCAGTCTCTCTGTGTAATACAGAGCGAAGGCCAATTATTTTTTAACACATTCCACGGAAATCCTTATATTAATAGTGACAGTTTGACACTAAATTTAGAACAGCTTTATAAAATTGCTCTTCATTCAAAATATGACACAGATTAAAATGAAAACATTGGCGTATAACAGCAGATTCAGATAACATAAGCAAATATGTCTACACATACAAATAAACATGCTTAAGACAACTTTTAATTAGGTCTGCTTAACAGCACTGGGAATGTCACTGTTGTCGAAGTCCTGGTTGAGCACAGAGCAGAATTGTATGCAATGGTGTGTGCGTGGAGGGGCAGGAGGAAAGCAGGCAGATTTTTAAAAGTATGCACAGTTATGTCAGGTCTTTTTCACTTACTACAGTAAATTCAAATGTCAAACCACTGTGACTGGCGCATAGTTGGCTACAACCATGCTTGGTGCGGCAAATTATGCTGTGCAGGTAATGGGTGTTTTTAGAGTTTTATACCCTATACATAGTGAAACACTATCAACGTCCTTAGTAACCAATCAATGTAGAGGTGAATGGAATTAAGTTCCTAAAGTCATATTTAATAATATTATTTTTAGGTCTGTGATTCAAGGAAGTTAATAATCTCACTTTATTGTGGCTATTCTTTCATTTTCACAGCAGTAAAATGTCTGAGGACTGTCTGTTAACATGTCTCTAATTGCCTTTTGCTGGTAGCCATTTTCAAACGTTTGTAGGAAGCCACTGAGCAAACTGTTAGGAAATAATGTAAATGACCTGATGTACATAGAATAATGGAGAATAATGGAATTGAGTTGCCTGTATGTCCACTTAATATCATGCGCCCTCTTGTGTTCTTTGCAAATATGACATTAAGTGATAATCTAGGCAATACAATGAATAATGATTTAACAGTGATCCTAACAATTTATTTATAGTACCATGGCACAAATTCATAAATACACAATCAAGAGACCCTTATTCCCCCTAAATCATAGAGTTGTGTGATTCTTGGCTTATTTAAAAACACATTTAAAAAATTCAAATTTAAATAGCAAAACAAACATTCTAAATGTGATTATTACTTTTTTTGTAACCTATCTTTTACTTGTCTGTTTTATCTTTTCAATGCAAGATGAAGACACTCCAAAATCAGTATAATCCAGGTGTTACAACCAACCTGGATCTCTTGAAGTGGTTGGAAGTTAAGAGTGGAGAGCAGCAGCAGGTTACAGGCCCACGACACAGCAGGCTTTCGTAATTGGGCCACTGAAAAGCACAGGCCCAGATGTACCAGCAGCACACTAACACCTTTAATCCCCAACACACAGCTGGCTGCTAAGAGGCCATATATCGTAAGCGCTGACACCCTAAACTGTTGGAGAAAACATCAAAAACGTACTGGATTAAAACACCTGCCACCTAACAGCAATAAATTACTTAAGAGTACTGTTGCAGCCGCTTCCTACCTTGGGGTAAAAGATGCTGGTCAATCTTGATATCACACCATGACCAAAAAGAGTCCACAGCAAAGACTTCTTAGCCCATCCAGTCCAGAAACTCCACTCAAAGTCTGATGGGTCCTGACAAAAACAACTAACTTCACCATAAGCCTTTAAAACGTGCTAGAAGCCTGTTAAAAAGAGGCTTTGAATGGTCAAAATGTGTTAAACGCTCTATTTTTTTTATCTATCAACAAAATGGATAAGAGAATGGATGGTCTTTTTTAGAAAAGCCTGACTTACAACAACACTTTTGTTTTCAGTAAAATGAACTAATGTTGGTTAGGATTGGGCTTTTATTCAGCAATTTCAACACTGAACTTACCCTTTGAAACCCCTTAAGAAGGCCTTTTTCCAACTGGAATTCTCTCTGTAATCCTGCTTCATGCTCTAAGGTACAAAACAGGAAATAATCACTTTTCTTCTGAATTCATTGAACAAACATACCCACCAACTATCTATCTACCTACCTTACCTTTGGAGAACCTGTGCAGTTGGTAGAAAGAGTACAGATGAGAGCCAAATGACAGCACCCAATATGCAAGGATCTCTGTCCATGGCAGGGGTGCCAACTGGGCCTTTGATTTCGATGTCATCGGGAAAAATCACTGTGCTATAGTGTACCTAAAAACAAAAAAATTGAGTTGTTCAAAATGTAATTAAAAACAAACAATGTCTCTCTTCAATAGAAAATGTAATCACACAGACATCAACACCTTTAGGGATTTCTTTATCAAATGAAACAATGGCCCGCGACCCTGTACGCAGGATAAGTGGTTGATGATGGATGGATGGATGAAACAATGGTGCTGTACCAGCATACTGCAGCACCATACACATTAAATATATTTTTTAAATAAATGAAATGACATATAATTGTATTACAATGTTTTATTGTTAGCACCATAATATTTGGAAACCCTGGGAACACCAATTAATGGTGGAAATATAGTTGTTAATGGCATTCATTCACAAATATTCTGGATTCAAAACATACTTTCACACGTTAAACCTTAAAATGGTCGTTGTTGATTAAAGTAGCGAATGGCAACAGAAGCATATTATGTAGAATCACATGGGGTAAGATGTAATTCTAAGTGTAATTTTAACAGAAACCACAAAATGTCACCTTTTTTTCAACACTTATTCTGGCTGCTGCAAGTCTCAACCAACCACAAATTTCACCTGTTTCATCACAATTTTTAAAGTTATTTGATCAAAGATTCTGACATAAGTTGATCCAATTTTTTGTCATTTAAAATGAGCTGTAGATAAAATCGAATTGAGTTAAATCTTTATATATGGATACATTTTTTTACGTTAAGGGGAGCCTTAAGCTAAGTAATGTGATTGTTTAGAGAGGATTTTTGTTTGTTTGTTTTCTATAGCAAAATGCTAGGTTAGTTTTTTTGAGACCCCACCCCCTCTCTAATGGGGTGAGATGCCCCCTGCACCTTTATGTTTGATCCTTTGTAAGTTAGATGTTATTTAGAAAGTGGACAGCCCCTTCAGCCAACTAGCAACATCACTATCAGAAAGTCTGAAGTAAAATTCTGAGGATGTAAGCTTACATTATTCCCACATAGCTAGAGCTTATTTTACCTCAGAGTAAAAAAGCTAATAAGGCAAGGCAAGTTTATTTCTAACACATAGGTCTATCACATAATCCCCTTGCTTTTAACTAGCTACTTTTAGTTTATTTTATCTGTAATTTGCACTTATTAGTGATTTTACTCCATGGTGGGGTAATCTTACGCCAGAGGAGAATGCCTTTTCCCTAAAAAATACATTTGATTAAATACAAATTAATTTGAAAACTGTAGCAATTTATTTGACTTTATAATATGTTAGCCTAAGCATAGTCATCTTCAAGGAAATCAATAAAATGTTTTTTTGTGTCAGTAAATAAACACTGAGCTTAGTAGGGGGGGGGTGTCTTACTCTAAACTACTCTTTTCCTAATACTTTCATTTTGTGAGGTTTTGTAAAAACATTAGCCAACAGGAAATCAACAAATCGGCAGGTAGCGATTACTGTCGTTGCTAGGTAACACTGCGCCCAGTCGCTGATGGCTATGACGTAGTTCAAACGACAAAGTACAGTAACCATTAGCTACAATCTGAAGTGACCAAACCAGCTACGTTGACTTAGCATCGTGGAGAAGTTGATCACATTGGCATTTGAGATTATGAAGAGACCACTAAGACAAAGTCGGCGTGTGTGTACACGTTTTCGTCCCATTTGTTTTATTCCCACATTGTTCGGTTACCTGAAAAAGTCCGTAAGCAATCCAGTTAGCTAACGTTAGCTAAAGTGCGCTAGCTTATCATTTGAAGAAGTTGCAGTCTTAAGTTACCGAATAATACTGGGCTGGAGTCCATTGCGTTGCTGTAAATTGTAGACTGCAGTGTTAGAGAGCGCTTGGACCGCATGAACACAACGTCAATACACCACCGGTCTGCAGCATTCACAGCACAGACTGATTCAAAGGTACTGTATTCTTCTTCCTTTTCCTTGTTTTATTCATGAAGACAGGGGACTTTTTAGAGCATGACCGCCCCCAACTGTGCAGGAGGGTCTCGTTTATGCCACAAAAAAACCTGGAGATCCTGTAGGTTTTTAGACAGAAGTGGAAAGTTAGTAACGTTATAGAAATACTAAAGTGCAAGTACTGCAGTTGATTAAGTTACTTTAATTTTATGGCACTTTATAGTTCTATTTTATTAAACCACTACAAATATTTGAACATTTTATTTTAAAATATAATGTATTTAATCAAATTACTTAACTACCTAGCAATAAACTACTTCAAATTAGTTCTACCTCAGCCAGCTAAAACAAGAATGCATCTACAAAAATAACTCCATGAAAATGTAAAACTCTTAGCACTCTAATGAGTACTTTTACCTTTACCTTACCTTATCTATACGTAAGTTACATTTTGATGCTCATACTTAGTAAAATTATGGATGTAGGACTATTAATTGGATGGATAGTAATGGAGTATTTTACAGTATCGAACTGATGATTTTACTTAAGTAAAATATTCCAACTGGTTTTAGCCTAAATCTTTTATATGAACTAACAAATTGGAAATCAGTGTAGGAACATACAAATAAATAATAACCATCATGTAACTTGATTCTGTGATATAATAAATAAAAAACTGTTTCCTAGATTAATTTTTTTTTTCATTTTAAGCCAATAGATAGATATGCACTGCCTTGCTGACTCTATGGTACAGATTATCCGTCCCTTCTTTCTTTAATTTTAACTTTAAAGCTATTTTACCCTCTGCTATTCTGTCATGAAAAGTGTACATTTTCCTTGGGGCAATCTAGAAACAATTTACCTATTTATTTTTGAGTGTGTTCAGTTCATACCTTGTTTTTCCCCCCAGTTTTTTGAGGGTGGCATAATAATAATAATAATAATAATAATAATAATAATAATAATAATAATAATAATAATATTATTATTATTATTATTATTATTATTATTATTATCTAGATTTGGGTGGGTTAATTAAAGTAGTCTAACTTGCAGGCATGATCACTCAGCCATAACTGGACCAAAATAGTGACAATAAAATAGGTTTATTGTGTAGTATTTAGAAAATATAGAAAACAAAGCAAAGTCATGCAGATGTAAGTAATGAATCAACACCAAAATAAGGTGGAAAATGAAGAACCTCCTAGAAATACAAATACATTATACACCGCTAAAATGCCCCCATCCACCCTCCGGCCACTGCTGCCACATTTACACTAAATTAGAGCTGAATAGTCCAGGGAGCTGGTGTGTCTCCTTGGAACCGCGACATGAGACCGTGGACTTTTGTGTTGCGGTTTCAGCCTCGGTTCCAGTACTGTTACAGCCCTGTTTTTCATGGCCTAAAACAATTGCTTTTGCATACAAATGTATTTGAAGTTTAATTCTTAAGGACTTTCACACACACAATCGTTTCACTTGACGTTTTAATCACTCTACAAGAGAGATGTTACAGTTTGAAATGGTTTATTGTGGAGAAAGTGTGTTAGTACAGTATGTTAATGGATCTGCAACTGACTCTATGCATGTTTCCTGAATTAACAGGTGTGTAGGGTTTTCATAGCTCAACAAAAGATCAGAGAATCTTAACAACAAAAAAGGCGCTGGGAAATAACAAATATGGTAACAAGCTGACATCAAGACAGCGTGCACAACAGCAACATAGCATAAATCTGTCTTTCATACATTCTTACCTCATTGACTACATCTGCAACTTCTCACCAACTTTTCTGACAAATCAAAGGAGTGCTTAGGCTCAACGAATGAACTTAACAAATAAACGTTGGATGTTTCATCTCCCCATAACATCTTGTTTCTTTGCCTTACAACCAAATACAGAGCATAATGAGAACTTAACCACATTTTATGTACGCTTTCAGTTATCCATACAGAGAGATTCAAATTCATCAATTTAACAGTTAACTGTAGGCTTGTCTATCATGCGTGTGCCTGCTAAGGAGTATGCATGCATTCGTGTGTGCGTGTGTGTATGTGTCTGTGCACAGAGAGTGTAATCACAGTATGAATATTTTTTCACAGCTCGTCTGTCTCTCCATCGAAGGGCACAGCATCCGTTTCCATATGAATGCTGCCGGGTTCACTGCTGCCCACCCAGCCAATGGGAGTGCGGTTGAAGGAAGGCCGGCAGCCGATGTCATGCTGGTAGACCACTGCAGGTTCAGGCTCCTCTTTGATTGCCTCAGTTTCTGGCAGCTGGAATTTCATGAACTGGTTGGCCTTCTCGAAGCCACCATAGGGCATGGCAGTCCTAGCAAAGCAAGGTGAGAAGATTATTGAAGCCCATGTTTGTCACAAAGTACATACAAAGTCAAACCTTCAGGGAGATACCTGTTGAAGCTTTTGTACTTGCGGATGTCCTTTTGCTCAAGGGGACCAGGCATTGCAGTTTTCAGAGTTGCTAACAGATTTGCATCACCTTTCATGGCCTTCTCCCATGGTGATATGTATGTCTTCACATGAATCTTAGTTGCATCATCCCTTCCACCTCCTGTGAAGAAGATCCACTACTAGAGCATTTGACACATTCAACTAGAGTTGGTAGTTTGGACAGAGCCAGGAGAGCTGTTTCCAACCTTTCCTGTCTTTAAGCCAAGTTGAGCAAACTGGCTCCTGGTGAAACACCATATTAACTGTACAGAGCTGTATGTATCTTACTCTCTGCAAGAAAGCTACTAAGCCTACTTCCCAAAATGTTGAACTAATTCTTTAAAGAGTAACTTAACACCAGGTTGAAAAGCAGCCCTCTTTTGTTGAAAGTTTCAAGCCTGTTTCACCTCTGAAATGTGGTCTGTTGGCACCTATAACCACACCCAACAGTGATGTCATTGGGTCCTGGAGTACACCTTTACATCAGCACAGCCAGGTGAGAGGATAAACCACTGGAGGTCAGCAAAGACAAGATTTTCAGGGGGTGTTAAGTTACTCTTTAAGATGGCATTTAACTGTGCAGTTATAAGAAGAATGGTTATTCTACTAATAGTTAAGTCCATATTCCTGGATTAGAGGTGTAATTCAATTACATCTTCATTCAATATTGTGTTTATCAGTCAAGCAAAATCAAGTACATCTCAGTATGTATGTACTTTTTTGTGAATGCATATTTAAATCGTTTTTGTACCAACATAAAACCTTGAAACACAATCCTCTTAAAATTGGCAAACAAATGATACCAACCTTTTAGTGGAGACCACTCACTAGATCCTTCGCCACCTTTCCCATGGTCACCCCCAACCAGGTCTCCTGCACCTCCTGCACCTCCTGCACCTCCAGCTCCTCCTGCTCCTCCTGCTCCTGCACCTTTGCTTCCAGGCTTTGGAGGAGGCACAGGGGCCCCTCCTCCAGCAAGTATACCTCCAAAATGCAGCTGTTTGCTAACAAAATGGCCACCAACATTTATCATGTCTCCTCCCACTTGACCTCCCAGAGAGGGAACAAACTTCTGGAGGTTGTCCTGAAAGAAGTATGATCAATATAACCAACCATATGCTACACAGCACGTTTATTTGTAGATGCTGAATAATTGTGTTTCAACTTCTTGAAGGTATGCCTGACAACCACTACTAAGCACACTGAGTCATGAGTGTGTATTGGAGGCTGTTATTTTCTTACAGAAATTTTGTTTTTGAAATTACAGAAAAGTGATTGAATGTTTTCCACGAGCTCCACTCTCACCATAGACTCACTGCTGAAGATGTCAGGATTGTTCTCGTAGATAAACCTCTCCACTCTCTTCTGCCTCATCTTGAACATCTTGGAGCCACGGTTATTCTGCAGGGAAAGCTCCTCCAGCATGATGTCTTTGGGAGTCCTGATTTTTGTTCCCAGGTCGAACTCAGATGCCTCTGGCTCTGACTCATATTCTAGGTAAGGGACATTCACATAGGAGAATTACATTTAGAAATGTCAATGTAGTGAGATGCCAAAGAGGAATACTAGAAAAATAGAAAAGAATTACAAAAAACTTAAGTAATCAATCTTTTGTGATGATGAGTTATACTGACATTATTATGATCACAACCTATAGAATAGCAGATGTTTAAATATTTGCTTGTTTCATGACACATACAATAGTTCCTCCTCTTCTCTCTCTGCATTTATGTGCATGCATTCCTCCCAAAATGATGTGACTAAGGTTTTGCACATAACTTCATACTTACAAATATACGGTATCCTTAATTATTTTAACTAAAACAGTCAACCCAGATTCATATATATTTAGTTATGTTAATTAGTTTTGCTGTTGTTTTTTATGTACTGCACCCCATCTATCCTGTAAGATTAGTACCCCTCCCCAGTATCTGTCATCCGTCTATTTATGTATTCTGTCTTTATATGAAAGTGCTGTACAGAGCATATGGAAATTTGGTCTCATATTCATTTGATTTCATTCCAGCCTTACCATCCTGAGTGATATGTGATAGGTCTGTAATGATCTTGGTGAGCCTTTTCCGCTTGTTTAGGTGGGCAGGTGTTCCTAGAGGCATGACTGGAGGATTAGGAAAGAACGTGGTGTTAGCAAGAATGACATGGGATTTACAAACATACGAGGAAAAAACCCTCTAATTTGAAACTAAACATGTGCTTGAACATATTCAGATGGAAGCAATGTCGGTAGACCTGATTCTCTTAAGAGAAAAAAAGAAAGTAATGTCAAAGCTTCTCCAGAATTTGATATTATTTATATCAAATTGATCAATAGCATTGTTTTATTTCAGAAAGATTAATACAAAATAAAGAAAAAAATCATGTAAAATTGTTCCTTTTCAAAAGAATGAATTGAAAGTAATATAACTAAATTTGCATAGCTGCAGAGGCTTAGGGTGAAATGCACTGAAGTGAGTGTTTTTCCTTCAGTTTTAAGAGACATTTCACACAATTGTGATCATCAACATCACCATCAACACCTACCACACCAACAAACCTTGAATGTGAAACCACAGGACCTGAATGTATCAGACAGACAGACAGTATAGGCTCTGCTCATTTTTCAAATTCATTGGGGATGTCAGTGCCCTCAGATTCCACACATTCCCCAGTGAAACAGATGTCTGCTCCAAAGGAAACATATAGCTTCATGTGTGTTTCCGTTATGTTTGTAGACACAAGATCTCTACACAGACTGGTTGAAGATAAACAGATGCTCTCTGTGGTTCTGGCACCGACTGGTGACCAATGCATTCTCGTGCTATTCTACTGCAGTAAAAATGAAGCCCTCGGGATCGTAATATAGCATCTGATCGTATTTCCCAATCTACAGCCTGCATGGGAACGTGTAGACGGGGAAAGTGGGCATAATACTTTGTCTCATCTGTCGAGATGTCACATGCATATTGTCATTAACAACCAAATTTCCTACAACCTGTTGTGCCTCCCTAGTGTGGGATATGTATGTTCTTACTTTATCTTATGTGTTTATTTACAGTTTATTTTGTCTTCCTATATGCATATCAGCACCTTCTGCTCTCAACCACTTCTTTAAGGCCCAGGCAAGTGGCAAAACATCACATCACATCTACTGACTGTAACTCAACCCTCTGCAGCTATTTTTAAAAGCCGTTTCCAGCCAAGACATTTTAGCGACGTGTAATGGCGTCATTCGACTATCAAATGGGCTTGACACAACTTTAATGGCCACAATGCACACCTCCAGAAAACCATTAAAAGTGTATGTTTGAACCTTTATTAATACATGAGTAGATCTGGAATAGTTGTTAACGAAGAGGGTTTTGAATGCCGTTTTAATTCCCTTTAAGCTCAGGGACCCCTTACGCTCAGATTTACCACCCCCCTGTCAGGATTTGGTAACACCATATAAAATCTCTGCAACGCCTACAGAAAGGGGTGGTCAGCACATTCACTCATTCCTTTGGTCATTTTAAGACATAGAACATCTGAAAGCAGCAAAGCAGAAAGTATTCTCATCAAAAGCAAAGTAATGTTTTGGTTTACTGAGTTTTTGAGGTCTTTTTCTGTTATCTTTCCCCCCGAGATCAGCTGCACAACCCACAGAAATTATGACTGGGAACATGTTGCACATCTTTATTTGCTCTCCCAGTGTTTGTAGTAGCCACACTTTAAATCCAAGCTGTTGGTTGATTAGTAGGACAAAGCATACCGATGGGATGCAGATCCACTCACCGGGTTTTTGTTGTAATCCTGGGAGGAGAGACAGACCTATAAATACCAAACAGAGAAGAGGAGACCCAAGGCTCAATGCTGGTGATCTCGATAGCAAGTTTACAAATCCCTCAGTGTCTCTGACCCTACGTATGGCTGGACCCAGGTCCCGGGAAGTGCAAAACCCAACCTACACTCAGATGGCAGATCTTCCAGAGGGTTGGGGTTGTGGGTGGCAGCAGTGTTGGTGTCAAGACAGGAGGAGGAGGAGGTTGAGGTTAGGAGTATGAATAGGGATGAGGGGGGGTTAAAGCAGAGGGGAGAAGACTCTGTTGGCCAGCTGAAAGTGCTGATGGGGATATTAAGGGAACAAAATCATTCTCACAGATGGTTCAGAAGCCTATATTTAGTAGCAACGAAAGAGGGGAACAGAACTCAGTTATAAGATAACCTCAAAGGACTCTTAGGGTGTGTTTGGGGGACACAGAGCGATGAGAGACAGGGAGAGTAGAGTATGTACTAGTGTACAGAGCAGGTTTAAGGTTAAGTATATGTATATTAAGGCCATGTCAGTTTGTGTTTCAAAGTGAGGGTTAGCTCCTTTACTTCCTAAATGACTATAACCTGACACTAGATTGTCACATTTGCATGGACATGATGGACATGTGGAGACAGAGCTGTCAGAAACTCTAGCAATGTTTGCATGACAAAGCATGCAATGACAGATAATGCATGTCTTGTATAGTATTGTATAGTATCCTTTGTGATTGTGTTTTTTTTAATTAGCAAACCAAGAACTGCAGCATGCATGCATAAAAAATGATATTAGTTTTAAAATTAAGTTATTAAAAAGATTTTATCTGAGATCCAGGGTGGTAGCCAGGATTTAGAAATAGTGAAATACTTAAGTCCCTCTGTACCACTATTCACTATGTACTGTTTGTGTTTACACTGTGTTATGTGTACAATTATTCTTTTATGATGATACTAAATGAACAAACAAACAAACAATATAAATACAGATTTTGACTAGCCACCAAAAAATAGCAGCATTTTTTTAAAAAAAACATGATGGTCCAAATGTTGTTTCAAAGACTTCTTCATAATGCCAATGCATTATCCTTTTATTTTATTTATTTAAAAGTCATGTGTTACTTCTTAGAAACATATGAAGGACATGTCCTCACTGCCCTTAATGGTAGCTGTTTTCTGCCACATTATAGTAATTGCAGAATCATTTATGTTTTTATAAGGGGTTAATAAAAATAAATAAAAAATGATGATCAGAAAAGTATGCGACTCACTGTATACTGCTGAAATGTCATAGTGTAAGGTTTTGTACATTTATTTATCATTGACAATTATATTAATTCTGCTAACATATTGTAAATCAGACTAAATAGATCTCAAAATATAAAATGAAGATACGATATTGCATACTCATATTTATAAGGAACACAATTGTTAGGCATGCATGCAATATAATCCTGGGGAAGAGCTTTCTCTGAAAGTTGGTCTAATTTGTGCTGGTCTTGTGCTCTGGAGGAGACAATAAAAATAGAACAGTTTCAATTTAAGCACAGTCCTGTCTCCTCTTCAAATCACATAGTGATCTTAAATCAAGTAAAATGTTTTCACTCATGCTTCTGACCACATGAGGTCTTTAAAAACGTAAGGAGACAATCTTTTGTTGTCTGGGGCCCCGTTGGCTCTGGAGTAACATGCTTGATATAATTATATCTTCTAAGTATATCTTCGATATGGCACTGTCAGTATTCTCCCTCAAATCACTTATTTGATCTGTCTGATTTTTATTTGTGTATGTATTATGGTTTTGTACTGCCCTCTATTGAGAAAATTCTCACTGGCTGTTTTTACCCACATTGTGTTTTAATCAAATCTTCCTGTTTCTATACTGTTTTTTTTGTTATGTTTTGTTAAATGGTTTGGAACTACAAATGAGTGCGACCCAATAATAGGTTTTATAGAAAGAGGGAGATATTAAGGGTCAATGCAGCTTTTTTACTGAAGTTCTATTTCTGTTACCAGAAATGATTATATTATTATATATTATTGTTATTGTATTATGTATATTGTGTACACAAGTACTATGAAGACTACACACTGTACATGAGTGTCCAATAAATCTTGAAATAGGTGTTTTCCAGAAGCAGTGAAGCCAGTTTTATTTTTTTTTATTTGATCTTTTTTTAAGCAGTTAAATTAAGAAGAAATAATACCCTTAATTATAGCAATCTCCTGGCAAAATGTCAATTTCTCTATAAATACCCTCCTGTTTAGATATTAACAGCCCTATATATAGGCGTCCTATGAGTGTGCGGGTTGCCAACAAAATGCCCTTCTTATTGCAGAGTCCAACACAGACTCCATAGCTCTGAAAAATGATGTACAAGAAAAAAACCCATAAGATTTCCAGGTGTCGTGCCTGTGGTCCTCAGGATATGAGGACATCCCAGATAGACTGACTTTACTACTGTTTCAACAAGAAAATAGTTCTTAACTTCCCAGCAGAAATGGCACAGTTTATGTACCATATGTGCACACACTTCGGCTTGATTGGATGGTTTTTAAGTGAGCCTCTGTTAGATGCTGTGATTTTTCAATTAGGGAGAGTCTCTTTAACTACCATCCGGCATCCTTGTGTCCTGTGACATTCCTAAATTGCATCCTGAAATTGCATTTTCTCTATAGTCAGCTCACCTAAAGTAAAATATGTGTTGGTGCTGTGATGTATATCTGATTTGATGAAAGGATGAAAGTATTCTGGGGGTTAGAACAGCCTGGATTTCAAAAACTGCATTTCTAAACAAAGGCAATTGAAGAATCTGAGTATTCAGGATTTTTTAAAAACAAATTCATATCTCTCATTCTTTCTCTCTCTCTCCCTCCCCTCTATAAAAATATCTTTCAACCTGGCACCCTCTAGTGGTGGCCTCTAATATATATATATATATATATATATATATATATATATATATATATATATATATATATATATATATATATATATATATATATATATATGTATATATAAACTTGCTATATATGAAACAACAGGATTTGTCTTGGAACTTACTTGTGACATTGCAAAAATCGAAGTCAAATGTCTATCCGCTATCCGCTGCTGTGAAAAAAAATTAACGCAAAACAGTCTTCAAATACTGGGAATTTGTGTGTGTGATTTTCCTTCGGTAAAAACAGGCTGTTAAGCATTTTGACACTTTGAGTGTATAATTAAACATATTTTATTAAGCCAATATACAGTTATTGCACTGTTCAATTATTAATATTATCATTTACTGCATGCATGTACTTCACATTAAAAGAAAAGTGCAGGATTGCATAATCAGCACCAGGGGGCAGTGTATAATCAGACATGCCAGACAACTGGAGACTTTTCAAATCTAATTTTATTCCACTAAAAATGGCTTGTATCTTAGCATAAACTTCTTCTCAGCATTAATTACAAACATTTTCACACTGATTATTTAAGCCAGCTACATTCAGAAACATGTATTTATCATTTTTTTCACCTCAACTTAATTAAATCCACACTCTAGATTTTTCATAGCCATAATATTATGAAAACAAGACAAAGCTTTAAGAGAAATTGTATTTTAAAAATGGTAAAAAAAAAAAAAACTATCTCCCCACACAACTGAAAACAACATATTAATTTCTTTGTTTCTTACTTGTTTCCATTTCCTCAGTCTCTCAATTTATATAGCCATTAAATATGTTTAATAGCAACCATCGTTAATGGAAAGACACCAGCTAAACGTCTGTACATCAGCTTCTTTAGCTTTACCAACAAACTTCAAGTAACTAACTTTCCTGGCCATCCTCCTTTAACCCTTTCAACTACAGGCTGTGGGATTTCCTAAGTCCCAATGTTCTGCCATGTTTCCACACCTGTCCATAAGCCTTCATGTGAAATGATGGGCTAGGCCCCCATTCGCTAACTGGCTTACCTATATATTACCCTCTACAGCCATCCTCATTTCTTGAACCATTTAATGAATTAAACTGCCTCTCAGTCAGTCAACTTCCCCTTGCATCACTTCAGATTAACAATTAAAATTAATCAATTAAACAAAACAAAATACACATTCCTTCATCTGTGTTATTTGTTTAATAAAAGTTAAGAATTTACATATAAGATTACACTCATACTAAGGAGGCGCTGGTGTGCCTAATGTAAGCTATGTCCAGTGACAAGTGTACATTCAGTGACAGCCCCGGCACTTGTTGAATGTGATCCATGATAAAAAGATAGCAATTTATCTCTGGCTATAGTGAGCAGAGGTATTTGGCACAACCTCTCTAACTCTTGGAAGAGCAAATATTGTCTTCATATATATTTCTACAGTGAGCTGAGACGGTTAAAACATTTTGCACTTTTCGACAGGTCATGCATCATTGGCACCCCTGGACAAGAAGACATCATTGGTTTCTCCTTGATAATGCTAGACAGAGTGGGTAAAAACATTTGTGCACATTAGTTAATGGGACAAGTACTGAATAACAGAATTACATGTTCAAAGATGAAAGCCTGCAATTTTTGCTTTGTGATCCTCCACCTGTCAACATACGACAACAAACATTTTCAGTGATTTAATCCTATGGTCAGAACTGCAACAATTCATTTTCGACATCTTTCAGACATTTCAAGTTTCAAAGAATATTCAGTACAGACTCTGTTTAGATGGTATTTCTGCTAAATTAGTAGAAAGAGATCTCCAGAAGCCTTACACAAACCTCCCCCAGGACAGGCATACGGTGGACTATACAGCATCCAGTATGTGCTAGTATACTCTATACTATACTATATTATTGTCACTCAGATACAGTGTTGGCAGCAAAATAAACGTGACAAGCAGCTTTTGACTAGCAAGTAGATGTTTATGATCAATGACCATTATTCAAGTTCTTACATATTTCAAAAACTTGACTGGTACCTGGATTTTAACTTTATACTGAATCAGTTCACCTCATGTTTACAACATTTGAGGCTTACAGTAAATTAATTGATGTAGGGCTGTTTTTTTCCACTAATTTGTCACTTTTTTATCAGTGAATTAATTATAAAATTGTATAAGGTGATATCTTCAAAATGTTTGATTTGTTCGACCAACCACCCAAAACCAATCAATTGTAAATTGAAAGATTTTCAATTTACAATGAGGTAAGAAGAGAAAACCAGAATATGGTCACATTTCCTCTTGACTTAAACAATGAACCAATTAACAAAACTGTTGCTGATTAGTTTTCTGTCAATGATCAACTCATTTCAGCACTAAATAAATAGTACATAAAGATGTCCAGTTGTGGTAGTGACTGATTTACCGCTGTTCACATTGCCCCAGGTCTCCAGACATGGGGCTGGACGCCTCCCTTGGTTGCAACAAAACGTGGTTTGGGTGCCTGAACTTGGCTGGACTTGAGTGGGGGCAAAGAGGCAAGGATACTGAGCTCAGGAGCACTCTGGAACTGCTTGGCTCTCTGGAGCCCAGTGGTGTATGATACTGGAGTGTAAGGTGTAGGAACTGCAGGGGGCAAAGGGTTTGGAATAGGGGTGGCAGAGAATTTTGGGAGATTGGGGAGTCCAGCTGGTTGAGAGGGAGGTGAAGCAGTGGCTGGGGCACTAACTGGTGCTGGTGTGAAGAAAGGGCTTGGGGTTGGAGTAAAAGGAGCAGGAGGTGGGGATATCATGCCAGAATGAGTCAAACGCTCTCCGAGGGTTGTGGCTGAGCGGGGTGCAATGACTTTAGGAGTCAGCGTGGGAGCTGACATGGGTGTGGGTGTGGAGAAACGCTTGACCTCAAAGACACGGGCTGTTTTGAGGGGGATCTGCTTAGGTGGGGTTAATGAGCTGCCCACCATTGTTGTTGAGTAGTCACCTTGATGCTGCCTCTGAGCCTGGTAAGAAGGCATGGCTAATAGGTTATTAGCACTGCCTCCATAGTTGAACATGGCAGAATTAAGCTGGTAGGGCTGTCTTCTCATGAAATCCAGAGCCTTGATGCCCTCTCGTTGGGAGCCTCCTTTACCCCTGCACTCTGCTTTGCCACTATCCCTCTGAGGCCCCGTAGGGATAGAGGGGGCCAGGAGTGGGTTGTACCCAATGGGTGGAGGGGCACGGACATTTGGGGAGTATTTCCACGAAGAGGGAGAGGAAGGATTGGGGGAGGAGTCGAGGGTTTGGGCTGCACTGTGTGAGGCCACCTGCTGGTAAGGGGTCTCGGGTGGAGAGTCCACTACATACATACCCATGCGACTCTGCCTGCGGGCAAACAGCTGGGCCCCCTTACCCCCTGCTTGAAGAAACTGTGGGGTTTCGTGGATGACCCTAGGCTTGGGTGCCACTGGAGGAGGCGCCTTCCCCATGCTGACCTCACCACTCCTCTCCTCTGTGCCATCATATGTAGTCTCAGACAGTGGTTGCCCATGTGAGTGTCTGGTGGACCTGTCATCCAGGTTCTGCACCATAGACAATAGATCAGGATTGGGGGATTTCTTTGTGACATCTGGCACATTGAACATAGGTTTGGGTTTGCCACTACGACGTCGAGCCTCAAGTAAGATTCCTGTGCGACCTGTTGGACCAGGAATAGGGGTTGGAGCTACAGCTTCTGGCTGGGAGACCACTGACACTGTAGCCACAGGTGCCATGGAAAACGGAGGTGGGGGTGGCTGAGGACCTGGTACTTGAAGTGGAGGCACTGGGGACACTGGATCAGCTGAACCATGAATTTGAGATACAGGAGGAACTGGGTCTGGAGCCATTGCTGCTTGTGGAGCCAGGGGCATTGAAGGCATAGACACTGGGGGCACAGTTGAGAATGCAGCCTGATGAAGAGTAGTTACCGGTGGTGATGACTGCATTTTCTCTACAGAAGTACAGATGGCTGGAGGGTGAAGGTTAACAGGAGCTGCTGGTGTCGGTGCAAAGGGACGTTGAGGTACACAGAATGGTGGAGAGAGCACTGGACTAGGACCAGGGAGTAGCTGTGATGTTACTGACGTAGCATTAATGCCCATTTCAGAGGCAGTGGAGAATGGTGGTGGCACAACAGCTGCTGAGGCAGGACGCTGGGCCGTCTTTGTGACAGGTGGTCGGAACGTTACAGGAGCAGTTGCAGCTCGAATGCTGATAAAGCCAGGAGTGAAAGGACGTGCTGTTCTGTTGAGAACATTACTAGCAGGTAATTCTGGTAATGGTGTTTCAGTTGGTGGTGCAGGTCTAGTCAGAATAGTTGCTGAGGCAGTGGCTGGTTTGGGTCCAACAGGTGGAGGTGACATCACCATGCTGGCTGTACTAACTACAGAGTAGGATAAGTCACAGTTAGACATTGCGTGGGCTGCAGCTGGACCTGGAGCCTCAGACAGCTCTTGCTGTGTAGCTGTAGGAACAGTTGATATTATCTGCTGAGGCTGAAGATTTGGTTGCATATGTGGATGTATTTCCGGATGCAAGTGATGCATCTGAGTCTGCTCCTGGACTTGAGACTGTGGAGGAGGCTGAGGTTGTTCCGCCTCTATCTTCTTGGCATGCTCAGCAGCCCTCTTTCTCTGCTGCTCAAACAACTGGGCACCCTTGCCTGCAGTGTCACTCAACCCAGGACTTGGGGCATCCTCTGTCCCATCACCACGTCCTTCAATCCCTGCAGTTGCCCTTTTCTCCAGCATATCCAAGTAGTCACTATCCCAAGTTGGGTCAGGAACTGCCGAGAAGCCATCATCATCAAACTCTGATTCGCTGCCAGGAAATACCCCATCCTCCTCTTGCGAGTCCCGACACCTATCCTCATCCACACTACCAAAGCTGGTGAGGGTGTACTTCTTGGAGCGTTGCCGCCTCTTCTTGAACATCAGCACCCCCTTGGAGTGAGGGTTGGGAGCATCAGTCAGTAGGGATGCAATTGTTCGACACTTGCTTTTAGCTTCCTTAACTTGCTTGTCTTGCGGTGTATCCCCTCGGTTCAGTTCTGCAGGGTATGAAAGCCATAGCTATTAGGAATAGTTGCACAGTAGCATAACATGTAAGTACTGCAGTAAGGTCAGAGAAGTTTGAATTAATAGGTTAACATTTAAACCAAGAACAAACTTTTGCATGAGCATCTAAACTTGTCCTGGGTGATGGCCTTGAACAGGCACCCATCTCTTAACTTGCCACAGGAGCACTTCCGGTAAAAAATTCCAGGCAAGCCTTCAGCTTCTCACATTAGCTGGGGTGAAGGATACATTTGCACATTATTAGTCTTATGACATCTAACTTGACTAAAAATATTTGCAAGCTAGTGGAAACTTGTATGTTGTAGGTGACTGGAAGGAGAACTTCAAAGGGCAGCCACAACGTATCCTTTAACTTGTTATGGTATTAAGCAGATTATCATAGGCAGCCCAATTCTGTTACCCTAATATACACTCCCACGTGCAGCGAGTTAATTTGTCTAGGACAGGGGTCCTAAGTAGGACATTAGAATGTTAAACCTACACTCAGTGATGGCAGAGCGGATTTACAAGAGTAAAATTATTAACTTCTTAAAAAGAGTCCATTGACTTCAGATAGCCAAGCTCTGTCCTTTTCCAGGGCTTATCGTGGATGATAGACAGGATGAGAAGTTGTACGAAACAATGCTTGGTCAGTGTCAGTACTCTGTATTTGTTGCATCACTGTATTGTTGCAATTTTTGACTCTTCAAAGTATACCTTATGATCTATGGTAAACAAAGTGAAACTTCAGTTTCCTTTTGTGACATTTTAGATACACAAACTATCTTTGCAAGATAAGGTGCTGTTCTATGTTTCCTATTATATCTGTGTCATTGTATCATCCAGTTTAATGGAAGCATGACTCCATATGTTGGTACACTTTACACAAGCATAAAAAACAAAACATATCATGCTTGTGCTCTTTCATAAAATAGCAAAATGAAAGGACAGCAAGAGAAACAGTTAGAGAAAAAAGAGAGGGTGAGGGGGGCAGGGAAAAGGGGAGTGTCCCTACTTTGCTACTTGATACCTAAAAGCAGCTGTAGATACTTTTCAGTGCTCCCAGATTGATCACTGGGGTTTTTACACACATACCTGGAGGTAAATATAGTAAACTGTACCGGCTATGCCCTGATTAGCAGACTTAGCTTAGGTTGACACCACTCCACCCACAATGAATTACTAACCTTAAAGAAAATTTATGGATGTTTGGTTAGTTATGGTGGTCATCAAATGACGGGGACATTGCATCAAGATTAAGACAATACTCAAACACTATTCCTTTTGGGACTATAATAAATGTTGGTATCAGTTCATATTTTCTGACATCATTGGGCATGAAAAGGTATTAAACTGTTTTAAAACTTGGCTCTGAACCATCTGCAAATATCTTTTTCTATGGGAGGTTAAGGGGCATATTTGTCTTCAACAAAAGCATGTACTGGACATATCATCTCTGCCTAGAAAAGTAAAGCTATACTTTTACCATGACTTTTCTTCCCGTGAATGGGAGCAGAGGAGATCAGCTGATCTTCACTTCAGTGATATATTTCTGTGCTTCAAAGGAGATGGCACTTACAGTGCAGTGTATAAGGTACATGCCTTTGGTGGGAGAGAGCCGGGTTCAGTTCCCCACTATGACACGTCCACCAATGTGTCCCTAAATAAGACACTTAACCCCTAGTTGCTCCAGAAGCATGCAACCTCTATAACAATTGTAATTTGCTTAGATTAAAAGTGTCAGCTAAATGTAATGTACAATATAAATGACATAAGCATACAAATGGAACAAAAGATCCAAATGGAACAAAAGATCCAAATATGAACAATCTGTATCTGATACAAAACAGTGTAATGATTTTTATTTATCTGTTTGTAGAGTTTGAAAAGGTTTGTAATTCTTGAACCAACCAGTGACCTTTATCAGGAATGTGTACATAAATGTAGTGAACCTATGTGAAGCACACCTCCCTGTAATTGTTCTTTCTCAGCTGTACTTACTGGCTTGCTTGGCCTTTTCCATGTAGGTTGTAGTAAGCTCCTCATCGATGGGTTTATTCACAGGACCCACCATTGGCACCAGCTGGCTTCGGGAGCCCAGCATTAGGGCCTCCTTTGCCCTCTCAGGGGATACCAGTGGCACGTTAGCTGGCTCTAGAAAGCCACTATCCTCCTCTTGCCCCCCATCCCGTGGCCCCTGGTCATCTGCTGAGGAGATGATGGAGGAGGTCTCAGTGGATGTCTGGGAGGACCACATTCCTGGACCAGGAGGCTGGTAAATCACCTCCCTCCGTGCCACCCCCCGGTAGCCCCCCTCCTCCATTTCCATCTCCCCCACGTCCATCCAACAAACTGGGGTAAACATGTGCATCTGGAGCACTGTCATATCCACTCATCTCTGATGTTTCCCCGCCCTCAGGGGAGGTTCGTCCTGTTGGTTTTCCCGGGGATTGAGTTGCTGGGACTGCGGCGTTTCTGCCGCCGCTGCCTCTCATAGCCTGCCACGTCTGCATCACTGTCAGTTTCTCCGTAGTAAGCCTCACTACCAGGTGGAGACGTCAAGCCACTGGTTATAGAGGAGCGGCTACGGTGGACCTCACGGACGGGTGCATGGTGGTGGTTGGTGGGTGACATAGCACGCAGTGCAGCTCGGTACTCTTTGTCTATACGGGGAGATGGGGCACGGGTCACAAGCACCACGGACTGAAAACCAGCAGGCACCCTACAAACAAGTGGAGGGTTTAAAATACTGATGGGCCAAACAAAGGCCCTTGGATATAACATTAGAATGTAATTTTCTATATCTTGAAAAAGTAGGATCTTAGCACAAGCAGCAGAAACACGGTATCAAATACACATGTTTTGTGTTCAGACTTTGTACATATGACTCTTTTTCTTGATCTATAACAATGGGTACATCATGGTTTATCACTAATAATAGAGTATAATTATTTGGTTCCTCTGACCTTTTGACCCGTATGTGTAATATCCCAGGGGAGCTGTCAATGAGGTCCATGGCCTGGGCATGGGACAGCATTCCACATGGCTGTTCGTTGATGGACACCAGCTCATCAGCTTCCCTCAGCCCAGCCCTGCATGCCTTGCTACGTTTACGCACCTGCACAAGCAAAGGAAGGAAAATATTTAACACTGACATAGACAACAAAAAGTTACACAAATGTTGAGGGTTGATATGATATCAAAACATATTTTCGGCATAAAACTGATCTGTTTTGAAGTCTTTTTAAACAAGCCCAAAACAGCTCTCAAGTCCTTAAGAAGACATCCAAGTCTCTCAAAAATCTCAAGGGCACATCTCAAGTCAAGTCTCAAGACCTTTCAGGTTAAGCCCAAGAGATCTAAGTCCAAGTCTTTTACATCTGAATGCTGACAATTAAATGAAAGGTCATATGTAAATTTCTGTTCTTTCTGTTAATAGTGTTCTGCCAAGACCAAATCCCTTCAGTGCACAAGCCTAATAATTAAATATACAAAGTATGCAGCTATGCAAGGCCTGCTTAATGCCGTCGTATTTATAATCTGTTGTTCCAGAATTTTATCATATCAAACATGACTTTTAGCTTAAAGACAAGTCTGGTTTGAAGAGCTGTTATGTACAGTAGATGCTTAAAATAGGATTTCAAGGCATTGAGACTGATACAAACATCATCATTATTTTTCTCTTTTTTCCATGCTATTTTATAATTTCCCTTAGAATTGTATGTTTGGCAGCTGTAACTGCAGGGACAGAAAAAATACCTGATAGAGGTATGTTGCTGTCTTGGTTTGTGATAGTGACTGACAGAGGGCAGACTTTGTCCTGACAGCTCGATCTTGCTATGGACATATGCCACATATTGCTGCTCGAGTGGGACACTCAAACACACTTTAACAGGGAAATGCCAGCCAGCAGCCATCTTCATTTGGCACTTTGCTATTTGTGCCCAATGTCCGTCAGGACCATGGCGTTGTGCCCACCCTATTCTGCCTCAGGTCTATGCAAGCCATGTTAACATAGCCCATAATAAATTCAAACCCGATTTTTCAAAGACAATGCAGTGTTTATTGTACTTTTTGAGAGCACTTCCATGTATTCAATTGATATTGTATGTTGGATTCAGATATAAAGAAGCATTGCTTTGGTTGACCTAATTAGTTTTCTTTCCAGCTATTCTGGTTTGCCTGTAATGAAATCCCACATCCCCATTTAGCTAAGCCTTTCAAAGTGCCCTGCGCCTGCTTGTGGTACAGGATGTCAGCTATTCATTTAGTCAGTCACCTTTTGGTTGCAAGTCATAACAGTTATAATACCCTTAGATGCTTGGACACACACACTACATGGACTGGTACAAAAATACACATAAACTCATGAAAATAAACACACAAACATGCACATGCAGGCCCAGAGGCACAAACCCAGCACTGACACAACAGCTCTTTCTGTGAATCTCCAAACTGCTCCACCTGTTATGTACACTATAGTATGAAACCCGAAAATATAATGCCTTCCTGTTCTCAGGGGTGAAGGAGCATGCTGTTTTGGATAGTTGGACAGAAACAGCTGTTGTCCATTGCCATAAAGGTGATTTGGTGTCCTGTCTCTGTGTACATACTGCCAAATTAAGTCAACTACATGTAGGATTACCTTTTTAAAGAGCAACATTCTTACAACACTAAATATGGTCTATAAGAAGTGGTTGTTTTATGAATATGGTAATTGTCTCAGAGGTAACAGTCTAGAGGTGCATGACACATAGCACATTTTGTTTCTGTTTCTGAAACAAAAGCTTTCTTCTTAGCCAGTAAATATTCTCTTTTGTCTGGAAAATGGGAATCTTTGTGAGACATGTTTTTCCTGAGGTCCGTAAGCTGAAACATTTATTTTATCCAATGAGAATTGTTATACTAATATAATTACCTACCAGAGGGACAATTATTATAAACTCCAAGTTTTTTTTGATTCTAGACAAAGTTTTTAAATATCCTAAAGTTGGCAGGCTTAATTATTTTGTAATTGTACACAAAATGATGAACAGGACATGATAAAACTTGACTGAACTGCTGGAACCAGCAGACAGAGAATATTATCTATGTGATATTGTCACAATTTGAAAAAAGTTAATAATATACTTAAGTATATAAGTTACTTATGGGAAGATTTATTTGAAAATCAGGGCTTAGAAGTTGACCAAAGCAACCTGGGTTCTCCCTGCTGGTTTTCACAGATCATGTGGTGCCTGAACAAGATCAGTTACAGTACAGTTACAGGAGTACAACAGAGATTTAACTGGATTTAATCAGGTTTTAATTTGCATGTGAACCTACACAAAAAGAGTTATATGACCTTCTTTAACCAGTGAGATACTGAGTAGCGCATGTATAAAAATAGTGTATGAGCTTAATTTTTGAGAACTGAGCTGAAACACACACCTTGGCTGACCCTGTGACCCACTGCTTCTCAACCAAAAATAGCCACCTGGAAAAGTTGTTCTGCTCAGTCAACAATTATTGAAAGTGTACGTGGCTATGTGTGTATGTGTGGTGTGTACATTTGCATGCATTATGTGTGTGCAGGAGTACTAAAACCTGAACTATCACATCCAGAAATATGATCTCTCTCTATAAACATTTCATAGGAGAGAAAGTTGGCCCCAGTCTCTTATAACAGGACGGACGCAGTTGGTAGAATGAAGAGCAACAACTGTGGATTGATGACTTTTACAACTCATGTCACAGATGGTGACGACATGGAACTGACTCGATCCAAACAGCTAGAGATCAATATGATGTCAGAACCAAAACTTTTTATCTTTCAAAGGTACTATTTATTTCAGCTTCAAAAGTCAAATTAATCTTTTTTCTGATGTATATTCTCCTTTGGCCTACATGCCAAGCTTTGCTGTCTCAAATGGAGATTCAAATATATACTGCGTCACTGGTACCAAATGTGGGCAAAAAAATCTTTCGAAGAATTTGCTCAATGGGAGTAAAATGAGCGGAGAATTGTAAGCTGTAAGATAAAATTATTTTCTTTCAGTAAAATATCTCTAAGAAAGAATTAATGTCATTTTAGTATTTTATATCTAATGTGGCTTGAGTCTGGCCTGATACCCAGTAATTTTAAGTACTGAACTAAATCCAGACTTTCAGACATTCATTGCTGACATATTTAGTTACTACTGTCTAAGTAAATCTAGTAGCCTGCCAGCTTAAACATGAATTAAGCTTAAGCATGTCTAGAGTGATTTGAGTTTCTAATTGCAACAATGACATATTGGAAACATGCTAGTTCAATAGCGCAAATTAGACCACGGTCATGGCTGAATGGTAGTTTCCAAAAGCCCATACAAGACAAATTGACAGCCAATAAAACAATTATCTTAATGTATCTAAACGTATCTACTACATTTCACTGCTAAAAGCACTAATTAAAAACAGTGTCAGTAAGTAGCACAAAGTCCAAATTTGTCAAAAACAAACCACAAAACCAATGTAGACAAGTTCATATTGTCTGGTCAGTCTCACTCCAATTTCACTAGAACTTTGAGCTTCACACAGTTTACTAAGAGAAGCAGCATTCAGTGTAAGAAAAGCGACAAGGTTGTCCTACATTGTCGGCTGAACTTTAAATTTAAAGTTCACCTAATCAGTCATTAGTGCACCCCTGCATGAAGACCGTTCTCAAACAAGATGATGACTCATTTTCAGGCCCCAAACCAACTTGCATGGCTGCCAACATTCCATTTCAACTTTGTTAACTGTGTTCTACCTAATATATCTTAGCTAATGTTTCCCTTCTTTTTTTGCAAGGCTATTGAATCTAACACAATTTTCTACTTTCCACTGAGCAAACCTGCTGAGCTACCCTCCTTACCTTCGCCACCTGGAGCGGTTTCTGATGCTCCAAACCTCCCTGGAGACGAAAGCCCCATGGCGCTCCACCGGACAATGTAATTATCACTTCCTCTGCAACCATTGTTCTTCTTTCTCTGTCTATATTATCTTTTCTTCTTTTTCTTAGTTATTTTCTGCTCCCCTTTGGTTTTTATATTTCGTCTGGGGGGCCCTCAGTGTGTTGGCCCCATGGTCAGTGGTTAGGGCCCCCTCAGAGAGCTCTGACCTGCTCTTTGCCCGCCACACTGTCCGTGGACTGATTTCTCTCTGAGTCCAGCTACAAGGCCGACGCTCACACCTGAACACACACACACGCACACACACACTGCTGTGTGCCCACCCACACCCAGAGTGGGCCGAACATCATAGCCAAGGGAGAGAAAGAGTCAGAAGGAGAGAGATATATGATGGGAGGGGGGCCTGTGTCTGCTTACATTGAGGAATGCCTGCCTCAAATGAACGAGGGGAGGGTCCACAGCAACACTTGTCCCGTCACTCAAACCTATGTCACTGGGTTGCTGATAGCCCCTCCAAAAATAGGACACCACCACCACCTCTGCTGCTTTGCCTGCTCCTCTGCAGACCAAGGGAAAGTTAACATTCAAAATGTCTAATTGGCACTGTTGAGGACATTGAGGTCATCCGTAACCTTTAGTAGGGTCACAGCCACACTCTCGTATCTCATGGCTGAGATAGGACATTCCGCTCTTGATTAGTTACATTCAGATATCCCTCTATTTAAACCAAGGGGTAAATAAATGATGTAGACAATGAGTTGATTGACTTTGCTGCTCGTTAGTCTTTAAATGTTGAGGCCTGCCAGCTCCTCTGGATCTGGAGACATTCTCTTCTGTCATCATAAAGTATTAAAGATCAATACTTATGCAAGCTCCGGATAGCATGCTTAGCTACAGTGAAATATGTGTTAAGTAAGAATTCCACAGTGTTGCCCAAATGTCAAATACTTTGAAACACATTATCTGATTACCTTTATGTCCAGGCACAGTATCTGTCACATTCTTACACCCACGCTTAGATCAGGGGGCAGCTGTGGAAAGTCTGAACAAATATTTAGCACAGATACAATCAAATGCTTGTCGCTCCGTGAGGTTGTGCTTAGGCAGAGTGGTGCTTTGTGCTAAATGCTAACAACAGCATGATAACATGCTCTCAGTGACAATGCTAACATGCTGATGTTCAGCACACTGCAAAAACTAAAATCTTAGTCAGATTAGTTATCTTAATTGAAGAAGGCAAAATATACTTGTTTTTTGTAGGACAAGATATTTCTTCTTACCAGGCTGCTTTTATGCTAGAGAATTTCACTTGTTTTTTTGGCCTTAAGTAGCAAGTGAAATATTCTCGTTGTGTTGACAGATAATTTTGCTTATTTTAAGTAATTTTCCCCCAATTTTAATGCTTTTTTTTTCTTGTTTTTGAGAGCTCAGTTTTTGCAGTGCAGGTATAACGTTTACAATGTTTACCTTCTTAGTTTAGCATGTCAGCAGGCATTTGCTAATTAGCACTAAACACAAAGTACAGCTGAGGTTGATGAGAATGACACATGACACTAGATAAAAAGTGAATTAATTACGAAAGAGTCATCCTCTTGGCACCACTGATGTCTGTACTAAATTTCGTGGAATTCCATGAATGCATTGCCAGTTTGATGGATTTTGATTTTGAAAATATTTTAGTACATTAAAACCCCTGGTTTACCTTTTTCTTGTATTTTTCTTCCTCCAAGATGATTTTCATACTATAGCTTATTCTCCTTGTACCAATGTTTATCACACACTGCACAGTTAAAACAAAGTCAAAGTACCTTTTGAGTACCTCAAAATAAACGATCTTCTTAGGGTTTTTATTAAATTAAATCATTAATACTAAAGTGTAGGACTAAGATAACACTGAGTTTGTATAACACATAGTAGTGGGTGAGATACAGTTATTGGGTGTAAGAAACAAAATCCAAATCCTAGTCTGATTGGTTAAAATTAAATGAAATAAGGTCCATACTCACAAAGGACACTGACAACTGATATGATACAGTGTGACTTTGGTTCTATCTTTCACAATGTTGTGATTTTTCTCTTCCCTTCCAATGTTCCCTCCTGATTCTCATCTTTTTTCTGTTTTATGTACACGTCTTAAAACTAGCTCTAATATACACAAATGCAAATAAACAGCCCAATCTCCACCGCACACAGTCAGTCTCTGCGGACGTAAACTTGCTTTAACTATGTTGTGTTTTCCTTTGGGGCATTGACAGGCCTTGAAACCTGTTGATAGAGGCTGGATGATTCCCTTGCTAGAGCAACGCTGCCATTATCAATGCTGCAGGAGGTTACCAATGATTGCTGCTCCTTTTGGCAGCCTTGCTCTGCACCTGTCTCTAGACCTCAGGATAGTAACCAAGATCAGTCCTGGGTCAGACAAATGTCACCCTCTCTCCTGGAGATGGTATCAGATCTACCAGAACACCACAGTTAAAGCAAGTGCTCAATAACAAGATACAACCGATGCAGTGTATATCAGATCTGTATTTACACAGGGTAACACATATTAAACAGTCTAATCTGATCTCTGAATAAACATGTTTGTTGTTGATCAGTTGAGGAAGCCACTCCCCCTAGTGGTTAAAAGTAGGCTAGTTGTTGACTTCCTTGAGTTTTTATTTATTTACTTCTTAATAATTATACTATTTTAGCTGTATAAAAATAACTGAATTAGATTTTACAAATTCTTAAGTACTCTCTTCTGTTTTGTTTTGAATGTTTCACTTTACACCAAGTTTTATAATACGCAACAAACATTAATCTGCATGCCACTACATGCACAGATCATATTTTGAAACAAAATATTTTAGGATATGAAGAATGGAGTCTGCACCCATATTTTAGCTACACTGAGATATTAGGTGAAGTTTTGGTTTGGTTGCAAATTCAAAACAGTTAAAAACTCACTGTAGTTTAGCACTAATACCAAAATCTAACCCTATGCTGTCCCAGTATTGATGAGAGACACTTGAAAGACCCTGTAACTGTGGTCAATTAAATAATTCCCATTCACACAAATACTGCCAAAAGAGGAGTGAGAAATCTAAGGATAGTGTGTGATATTCTGTAACAACTAAACCAATGCAATGTTCTGTTTGCTGTCAGTGACGGTCTATCCATCAAACTAAACAAAGACACTGCATTGCATAGAGCTGTGGCTTCTGTAGACAGGCCCATACAACAAGTCAGGAAGAGGTCTGCTAAGTCACTCTAACCAGGACAGAAGTTGGCTGTCTTCCAAGACAAGTAAAAGGATCAATATTCATATGCAGCAGACTGGCTGAAAGATTTCACGTTCCACTGTAGCTCCATATGTTTTTTTGTTCTCTATGCTTTCTATTGTACCGTGGAAACAAAATGAATTAAAGTGGTGCGTGAGAGTGCAGCAGAGACTTGACGATTGTTGCTTTAACACAGGAAATGGAGGAAGCTGAGTGTTTTTTCCTGCGGACATGGGAGAACTGTTAAGTGAGGAGACAGTTTTGTCCCTCTCATGTTGCCCTTGTTAATTAGTTTGTGTCTGTCTATCTCTCCTTTCAAGGTTTTCTCTTCCACTGCTTCATGGTGTTTATTTTCTCCTTTTCAACCATTTTTACTGTGAAGCGCTTTAGACAATCTCTCTGTTTTCTGTTCCCTCTCTCTCGTATTTCTATTTAATGAATTCTCTGTTGGCCAACTTGCCTTCCCAAGAAGACTTTGACAGACAAATTTGTTGAGTTGCAGCAGGCAGAGGCCCAGTGCCCTTTAACTGACGGATATGTGCCAGCATGGCAGAAACTGCCAACCAGCCACTGCCAGCCACTGCCAGCCACTGCCAGCCCTGCGCGCTGGCTCAGAGGGGTGAAAATGAGACTGCCATACTAATAAGCATCTTGCAATCTGAGCTTTTAGAATAGGCAGTGCACAAAGTTAAAAGTCTATATTTTTAATAAAAGTAGATACAGAAAGTAAGGATGGTGACTATTCTAAACATTTGTGTAATTTATTTCACTTCTTTCTTTTAAGCAGAAATATTTGAATTGCACACATCAAAGAGGCAATAATCAATTAAAACATTTAAAACATTTTTTAAAAAACTTTTTTTTGTGTAAAAATGCATGAAACATAACCTATGCATTTTAAAAATGTATTTGTAGAAGAGGTTCCACTGTGTGGCTTTAGACAACATATTTTACCCTTTACACATTTTATATGCACCTAAGAAGTTAAAAAGGTGTTTTTTCCTTTTGAAAGTGGTATAATTCTGACATTTTGCAATGGATTTTCTTCTGGGAATTAATTACATTATTATTATTATTTAAGATGACTTTTGATCTGATTCCAGCCATGTGTACTATGTACTTCTGTGTACTGCCTCATGATACAGTTGATAGTGCCATACATTCTACTTACTTTCTTTCTGCAAAAACAATGCTTACTGCATGCACTGGGGAAACATTTATATGGGTTTGTCATAAATTGTAATTATCTTGCTATATCTTGGATGTTATGGTCCTTTTTTGCATCTCCATGCATAGTTTAATTTACACTTGGGGTCTATTGGATTTTTAATTAAACATTTATTTTTTAAGGTTTTAAGGTAATTTCCTTTGAAGTAAATTTGATAAGGTAAAGAAGGCATTACATATGTATAATTTGATAAAAATTGTATGTTTATTGTAATTTCATAATATATATATATATATTGCACTGTGTATGGCCTGCGTATTTTTTGGTGTGTGGTAAGCCCTTCCTTCAGTTTCACTTTCGTGCCAACACCAGAATGTCTTTTTCTTTACTGTATGAGATGTGCGCTAGCAACAAGTTACTGCTCTAATTGCAACCACTTGAACCACTTTCCTTCACATTGACTGACCCTCTTGTTCTGTGCCTGCAGCCCGATTCCCCCTCATACGCTGAACTCCTGACCCCAGTTTGTGACAGACTGTGCTGCATCTCTCTACCAGGACTCCTGCTGTCCCGGGAGAGATGAATCCTGTGTCATCTGCTTCATGACACAGAGACGGCATTGCGCCAGGTGGCCCCTAATAACCTCCATGTGCTGTCACTAGTGAGTCACACACACATACACCTGCAAACTCAACAGAAAACAGTGGGGTAAATAACATGTTACACAATATGTACATGATCTTCTCTGTTTTTCCCCTAGCTAGCATTCATAATGTAAGTACTGTACTCTTTCTAGAAGACTGAATTTAATGTATATAATCTGGAAACAACTATTGCATAAATAAAGTCATCCTTACTCAGTATTTGTGTATTAATTTTCTCTGTGGCCCTTACCCATCTTATCCTCTCTACTAATCTCATATTTTAGTTATCCAGTATCACCATTACATCCATAATCATAATAACAAATGCCCTTTTGGGATAAATTTAGTGATCTCTTCTGGAATAGATTGTATTATTTTGGACACTGCTCCATTGAAACTTGGTGGCCATTAGATCAGACTCTGGTTTTACTG
This sequence comes from Lepomis macrochirus, assembly GCA_024633595.2. Lineage (NCBI taxonomy): Eukaryota > Metazoa > Chordata > Actinopteri > Centrarchiformes > Centrarchidae > Lepomis > Lepomis macrochirus. The sequence goes on from JALXJV020000020.1 coordinate 11,809,749, forward strand.
GGCAGCTTTAGGGTGTGTAACTGTGTTAGTGTGACCAGGACATTCCTCAGACAACAATAAGATCACCTGATAAAACAATTAATTGGAATAATTTTAGCTGGCCCCTTTTTCACATGGATGTTTGCCTGAGTAACTTTGATGGTTGACATGTTGCCTCATTAAACTTGGACGAGCTTGCAGTATGTAGTGTCACTTTTAATATTAAGTGTTTGAAACAAGACCATAAAATGTTTGTGAGTAGTTAAGAAAGAAAAAACTTCTTTTAGCTAATTTGGCAGTTTACTCTTCAAATTGAGCCTTTAAACTGGGAGTAATTTAAAGGAATAAATGCACCTACTTATAAACTTCAACAAAAAATCCACAACCAATTGTACCAGTCATTCTGAAGTTCCATTCCAACCTTCTGAATTTACTACATATTTCTTCTTACTGATACTAATTAGTAGAATCAGCTTCTCTAGTGTTTCGATGAAAAAACAATCTGCATGCTTGAGGGCCTCCATGGCATATTTTTGAGAAACAGGGCCCTTTATTATTCCTCTATCATCTTTGCTATCAATCTGCATGCATTATTCATTTAATCCTCACGGTGGCACTGTACCACTGCAGCACACACACACACACACACACACACACACAAAGTACTGTAAACACATTGGGCTTGTGTAATCCCTTTAATTTTTGATGAATCAAAGCAAGCACTCACTCTCCTCTTGGGAAATGTCTGACAGAATGGAACGGCCCGGCCAAGGAGGTACAGCAAAGAGGGAGGGTGGAGGACACAGAGAAAAAGTTTACCCAAAGTTTATGAATTTGACATAATGCTGCTAGCATACATTTTGCGGGCGGTGTGTTTGGTGTGGTGACCCGGAGGGTGGGGGACGGCACAGTCTTGTCAATCCATCACTGTAGTAAGGTGAGTAGAATAGCGATTCGATTGAGTTTCTGCTGGCTGGAAGATGATCCTCGAGTATTTCAGGAGCAGCAAAGCAAGTGTCACCTTCAGGGCAGGTGGGAGTAACAATGTTTGTGTAACGCCTCAAAGCCCATGTCTGCCACTTCCTCTGGTGTACTGAGAAAAAGACTCAACTTTGGACCACCTAGTGAGATTACACAGTCTGTTTGTGCGTTGTGTCTGCAGAACATAGTTTTAGTGTATCATACAGTACTTAAGGATACTTTTACCAGATATTTGTATAATTATGAGCATAACTCCAGCTGTTGTGAAAGAAAGTCAGCACATAAAACCTGGTTTGTATGCTATCTGGACTGGCCGCATTCCTATAAGTTCATAAAGGTGACAAACTGGAGTTGTGAGTCAAGGTTAAAAATTGGCCCTCCTTAGAACACCACATTAGCCACATCACTCTGCGAGTTGGTGTTATACCATCGTCTATGTCTGAAAATATCAGATCGTTATTTTGTTTAACCTATTTTTCATCAGTAAGTTGCATCTTCAAAGATCCATTTTGAGCAGCCTACCAATGAGTGTGTTTGTATGTCGCAAGAACAATACCAAGATTTCCAGTAACATAATAAACACTGCCCTACCCTTTTCTTATTTTCTGGACATGTTTGTACAGCTCATATATCGCAGCACGTGTATGTGGTAGTACAGTGGTTTCTTATTGCTATAAAGTCATGGTCCTTTTACTGCTCTTGTATTAGGCTCCTGTGGGAAGGTACCTTGGCACTACAATGTTAGTCCAAAATGTGATGGCACAGTAAACTCCACCATGTTACACTGCCATAGTGGTGGTATAACTGGGTTTTCTTTTATATGTAAAAAGTAAAACTCATGAGTTTAACTTTTTATATATGCAAAGTTGCCAGGTAGAGCGCAACTTTGCATACATCAGTGAGATCATTTTCTGTCAGCCAGTACTGACCCCCATACCATGATTACATCTGTGCAGATGTTGGACCATTAGATATACAAAAACAAATCTAAGACAGGGACTTTTTAACATGAACAAAAGGCTCTTTATTTTTATGTTTGATTAAAATTCCTAGTAATTTTTAGACACAGTTTGACACACACACACACACACACACATACTCCCTCACTTTAGCTCCAGCTCAACAGAGTGGCTCCAGATCGAGTGAGTCACTTATTCGTCGTCATGAATAAATCACACCCACTGCTACCCTCTTCTACCGTGCACCATTGCCTTTTTCCAAAAAAAAACACCACACACACATTCACAAGCAAACACACTGTACAAATACACACTGGGCTATAAGTTGCATTCTTGGCTCTACGCAGACACTCTGACCTATTTCCCCTTTGTTACACTGCAGAAAGCACATTCAAGGATAACACAGTACATACCCTGAAAATGTTGCAAAAAAGTTAGACTTAAAAATGTAATTTTCAAGATCACATGAATCTTTCAATTTTTTTAAATATTTTATCTCACTTCACTTTATTTCTTTTTCATCATGGTGGGCCTTTAAAGTGCACCCGGACAGATGAGACAGTATACAAAACAGTTTTCACTAATATGATCTCTTTGTGATCCCTCTGAAATATACAGACAGTCTTGGAAAGAACACAATCCCTTGCTCTCTCTACTCCTCAAGAAGACATTTGTCACTTTCCATTTTTACAGCCCCCCCACTTCCACCCCTCTTCGTGGTAAAACGAAGTTCATGTCGCCCTGCATTTCCCTGAGGCAAACTGATGGCTTCACCCAGAGACCCAGGCGTATAAACACAGCAAGACAAAGTGACTGCTTCCTTTATGCCACTTTGTTTATGCTGTACTCTCTCATCTTAGACACAGAGGCTTTCTTTTTCTGCACATTATTCCTTTTTGTCTCACTGTTTTGACTCTTTTTTTTCCTTATCGTTTTACTCATTGCTCAATTTCTCTTTGTTAAGTGATACATTCCTTTTCATATGTTATTTCCCATCAATTCTTTTATCTAATCCACTTTAATTAATTTATCCCCCCACCCACACACAGACACAGACACACACACAGACACAGACACACACACGCACACACACACATGCACGCATGCACGCACACACACACACACACACACACACACACACACACATTTTGTCAGCTTTTTTACCTGATTCCTTTTATCATTTCTTCTCCTGCCATAGAGCTCAGACTGTCCAGCATATGCCTCAGTCACAGTGTCGGCAAAAACTCAGTAAAATTTCCCACAGGGTGAGGCAACATGAGTTTGCTTCTACTGCGTAGGAAATGGACTCGTATCTGAGGCATTGATTTCCTCTTAGTATTACGGGAAGGAGATGGCAGTGAGGTGAAGGCTAAGAGCCCAGCGGTCGATACACATTCTCATCACAACACCGGATGTTTCTTCTGTAGTCAGATTGGTTTCATTGCCCAGCCACGGGCAGTAATTGTCATTAGGTGGCTCTATTAATTGAGCAGTGTCAAAAACAAAGAAAGATGACAAGGGTTATTTAATTTTTATTTGGGATTTACAGTATAACTTGAAATATGCAATACGGGAAATCACAGAAGAAATATTAGCTGTAGCAGTTGTAATAGCTTTAACAGGAGAGGCAGTCAGACAAGAATAGCAGTAATGTACAGTAGGATTGGTGACGTGGTTAGTGGTTTCCAGGTAGCTATAGTTTATTTGTCCATGTTTTGAAAGAAATGGAATCTCAAACTTTTTACAAAGAGTTCATGACAAATCAATCTTGCTAACCTGACTCACTGCCATCATGCCATGCTTTCCCTATCATTTCCAAATCTGATTCATGGGTCCTTTTCACACTAGACATTTTGACTTGTAATGGCAGGAAAAGCACAGGTGGAACAAATAGCATTATTGATGGCTCTGATTGATGATTAGTTACTTCTATGTCCAAAACACTGTGAAAAAGATCTATTCAAGGTCAGTTTTACTCAATATTGTTGCCTCTCCTCATGTGCAAGTTTGTGATAGTACCTTTATGACCAAATGTTGACCATTCTGAGCAGATCTTGACTTTCTAACAGTTCTTTCCTTTCTCGTACTTAGTTGTTTTTAGCCAAGAACACAGTGTTTATACTGTCTGTCTGTCTGTCTGTCTGTCTGGTGTGTGTGTGTGTGTGTGTGTGTGTGTGTGTGTGTGTGTGTGTGTGTGTGTGTGTGTGTGTGTTGTGTGTGTGAGTTAATTCTTGTGTATAAATGTATTTCAGTTGCCCAGGTCTTCCCAGCCATCTATGAGGCGCCTGAAAGTACAGAGGAATGTAGCAAGGTACTGCAAAGACGGAAGCCTAACACACACACACACACACACACACACACACACACACATCACACACATCACGCACACCTCTACCAACTTTTTGCCCATCTAAGAGACAGCTATTTTTCTCCACCCACCACAGCAGCTGGTACCAGCTCAGCCTCATCTCATAAAAGCAAGAAGAAGCCCCAGAAAAAGACGACAACTCATTCTTAATGGACAGATAAGACTTTTGGACAAGCTCCTAGGACACCCAGATCTGTCCATTTTTTATGCAGAAGAGATCAAGCTTGAGATTTATTGACTGCTGACTAAACGGAACAGAAAAATAAAGACAAAATTGACTTCAGTAGATAGCTACGGAGCATTGCACGAGATGAGGGGAGGGATCTGCTCTGTGTTTTTCATGGTGATTGGGGTGACCTTGCTCAGTGGCTGCCTGGGTGAACACAAGTCTTTGGAAAGGCCTAGGCCTCCACACCTCATCTTTATCATGGTGGATGACCAGGGTTATGGAGACATTGGCTACCATGGCTCAGACATCCACACTCCTGTGTTGGACGAGCTGGCAGCAGAGGGGGTCAAACTTGAAAATTATTATGTCCAGCCTATCTGCTCACCTTCACGCAGTCAACTCATGACAGGGCGGTGAGTAATAATTACCTTATCATTACATCATTATTACGATGGCAAAATAATTCACTTAATGCATCCGTTCTCATATCATACACTTATGCGTAGGCTTTATAGGCTTTTGGTCTTTTGCTTACATTTTTAATGGCGTATTTCAGTGATGGGGAAGCTTCAAAGCCAGTCAAAGTACCACCGTTAGTGCCAAGATCAAGTACTAGATAATTTATATCATCAATAGAACAAAATATACCTGTATTCCCAGTTACAGATGTATATAAGTGAAGCAAAGAGATTTTTTTCTAAATCCCCTTTTACTTGAATAAAGTCCTGTTTCGAGACTTAAAAATACAATTTGATTGATCATGATATTGGCTACTGAAGCAGAAATGAATTTTCTGATAGAAATTTTACAGATTGATGCACAGTGGTTATAACAAAAAAGTAAAATGTCAGTCAGTTTATTCATAAGACATTAAAATACAAACAAGGCTGGACTGGTAATCTGGCATACCGGGCAAATGCCCGGTGGGCCGACGCACCTTCGGGGCCGGTGAAAGATAAATTTTTTATTTATATTACTGTTTTTTTGAAAAATGGGCCAACGATCTGCCCATAAAGCATGGACAGCGGTCAATTGGGTAATTTTCTATACTGACACTGGGCTCGCCCAATCAAATCTCTTACACCCCCCTCACATCTAGCCCCCACCCCCTCTGCTCTCCGTTTCTTGCATTACATGCGTTTGGTGGGCCACCTGGGCCACAAATGCCTTGGACGATTTTTTGTCCCAGTCCAGCCCTGAATACAACGACAATCATAGAAAATAATATAGATTTGCGAAAGACAGTTCCTTATCATAAAATAATTCTGTAAATCACTGAACATCATGGCTTATTGATGTGTAATAGTATAAGAGTATAAAAGGGTGTATTTCTTACTGTCACATCTTGCCAGCTACCAAATTCACACTGGACTACAGCATTCAATCATCCGACCACGTCAACCCCTTTGCCTGCCTCCGGACATTCCCACCCTACCAGAGCGTCTGGTTGAAGCTGGATATGCCACACACATGGTGGGGAAATGGCACCTGGGCTTCTGTAGACCAAGCTGCCTACCAACAGGACGTGGCTTTCAAAGTTTTCTGGGCACACTGACTGGCAGTGGAGACCACTTCTCCTATAAGAGCTGTGACGGGGCTGAAGCTTGTGGATTTGACCTGCATGACGGAGACAGGGCTGCCTGGGAGATAACCGGCAACTACTCCACTCTGCTCTACATAGAGAGGTGAGCATCAATGTACACAAGTTAAACAGATTCATACACACAGAGACTTTAAAACCTTTATAAGCCTTCCAATGTTCCATCTGTCCGAACAGAGTGAAGCAGATCCTGAGGAGTCACGACCCCCATAAACCACTCTTCCTGTATCTGTCCCTTCAGGCTCCCCATTCACCCTTGCAGGTACCAGACCATTTTCTCCACCACTATTCCCAAGGCAATCGTCTTAGGCGCCACTATGCAGCCATGCTGAGTTGCCTAGATAATGGGGTTGGACAAGTGGTCCAGGAACTGAAGACTAGTGGGCTCTATCAAAACTCAGTACTTATATACTCATCGGATAACGGTGGGCAGCCACTCTCTGGGGGGAGCAACTGGCCACTGAGAGGTGGCAAAGGTACCTACTGGGAAGGGGGCATCCGGGCTGTGGGCTTTGTCCATAGTCCCCTCCTGAAGAGGAAGGGTATAGTCAGCAGAGCACTGATCCATATTTCAGACTGGTATCCCACATTACTGGGGTTAGCCGGGGCCCTGCAGTCCCAGCGTGGCCTAGACGGTCACGATGTGTGGGGGACCATCAGCGAAGGCGTACCCTGTCCTCGCACTGAAATACTTTTCAATATTGACCCAGTCTCCAGAAAGCCTGGGGAGCCATATGACAAGGCGGTACTCAATGGCTATGGGATCTGGGACACAGCTGTAAGGGCAGCGATAAGGGCTGGGGACTGGAAGCTACTGACAGGAAATGTGGGTGATGGGGACTGGATACCACCACAGGCTCTTCCCAGTGGTCCAGAACGGTGGCAAAGACTGGAGAAACAGCGCAATGAGCTGGGGAAGTCAGTTTGGCTGTTTAATGTCACTTGTGACCCTTACGAAAGGTCAGACCTAGCAGAAGCTCGTCCAGAGGTAGTGAAACATCTGCTGACGAGGCTGGCAGAGTACAACCAGACAGCTGTGATGCCCAGGAATCCACCAGATGATCCTATGGCCGACCCTGAGCTCCATGGAGGGGTGTGGAGCCCATGGATGGGCCTGGAGGGGCAGGAGGAGGATACTGGCGAGGAGGATGGCAGGAAAGAAAACAGGATGAAAATTAAGCACTGCAAACTATGCAAACTGAAAGCCCTCTTCAAGAAGGTGGGGTCACGCCTGCAAAGGAACACCTTGTTCTTCTAAATATCTCATCTAGCAACATTAATTGGACTAAAGAGTTCAGTATATTTCAAATGAACTAGGTTGTACGAAGTGTCGCTTGAACACATCTGTAGTCAAAAGTTTTAATACCTGATCCAAATAGCCGTCAAGACTCATGAAGTGAGATGTGATCAATAAAACAAATACGGACAACGGCTTGCAGTCGGGAAACAGTCTCTCATCAAAGGCATTCATGGTGTTGTTGTGGTGGCCCATGAAAAGTGACAATAATAGTTGTGTATAGAATGAAAAAAAGAGAGCTTGAGAGTGATAGCATGCTTATTGTATTGTTGATTTTGGAAAGTTGCAAAACCATACTAACATCAGAAATGTGTGAGGGTTGTTGGTTTTAGACACCTTAATCAGGAAGAAGTGAATGGGAGAGATGAAGACAAACAAAAATGCAGACCAGCAAACAAGCTGGCAGGTCAGATAGACAAGATAGAGTCAAATATTGAAGGTCGGCAGATAAACAGGCAGACTTACAGATAAAGCAGACAGGGCTGTGCGGCTGGCTGAGCAAGCTGACTCACTCACTCTCCTGTGGCCAAACTGCAGCAGGGTGACTTTGGGCCATCGTTGGACTGCACAGGGAGCAATGTGTTGTCACAGTGCATGTACGCCTGTACTCATGAATAGTTTGATTAATACAGATAGAGTGCGTGCATCTGGAAGTAAGGCCTGAAGAGATGTGAAGAGGAAGAAAGGCACAGACGGTGACCTCTCGATGTCTCATATCCTAATCATCCGAGAGGATCCTTTAAAGATGACAAAAAGACACCCACAGGGGTTGTTTTTGTCAAATGTCACTTTGTCCTTTTGTTCTTAGGGTTTCCACAGATTCACTTCTGCTCATGCTGTCACACACTCCGCTGCCTTTAAAAGACATCTGACCACACAATCTTCAGCCTCTGCAGCAGTGACTTTCTATCTATTGTCTATCTAACTGTATATCTGGACTTTTAAATGTTACTTAATTCATCTACTGTGTTGTCAAATGCTGAAAAACTGAAATGATATAAATAAAATCATGAATGCAAAAAAAAATCGCCTGATTCACCTGAACATGCAAAAATGTCAAATTTGGCATGGATATAATTCAGAATACGTAGAATATGAAGAACAAAACATAATAGATAAATTCCTGTGGATAATTTTTTGTGTCACCTCTGTCGAGGTTACAAGCAAACTGAGGCGATACTTAAACTATTACTAATAATACTGGATGAAGCCACCCTGCAAGCCAGTTTTGGACCAATATTAAAATACTAGTACAGGGCAGCTTCCTGTCACCACCAGCATGTACTGCGTATGATCGCGCAGCCAAACCGTGGTTAAATGACATAGAGCAACGGCAGAGACACTTTAATTCTGTTAGCTGCATAGCTGCGGCAACAAAAAGTTTCATGGCTTGGTGTGTTTGTCTTACTCAGATCGTCACTGTTTAATCAGCCAACCTTCGAGGCTCACCTGCCAAACACCAACGCAGTGTCACTGATGGCCGAATAGTTGTTTTCGATTGTTGAGAGTCTAAGCAATACGGTATATTTATATTTATATACATTTTTAAATTCTTGCTTTCTGCAATATTGGCGCATGGCAATTACAATATGGTTAAGTTTAGGGATAAATCGTTGTTTTGCACATGAGAAAAAAGTTGCTCCAGAGAGAATTTTGTGAAATCGGATGAAAATAACTCAAGTCAGATTTGAGTCAAGTACTCTTAGGTAAATGAAACAGTGAAAAAAACAAACTTAAAATTTAAGGCGAAGTAAGCAGTTCTGGAGAAATCCAACGTCATGACAAAAAACATGATATAGAGCAGACACAGCAAGTAATCTAATTAACATTAGCTAAGTTGTGGGTTAACTCTCGCTACAGTAGCTGTTGTGAAGCTAACATGCAGAGAGGACGGTTTTCCAAAGTCAGCATACCAGCTCCAGAGAGCAACACTCACAACTCTCCTGCTACTATCGCTAACATCACAACAACAGCATGTCTGGGCAAACTAGAAGGTAAGCTGAATGTCCATGGGCAAGACATTTAACGTTACCTGACACACAAGTCATGGCTGGAAAAGTGTTGTTGGCGGGGTCTGGGCTGCTTTACAAACGGGCTGAGTACAAACATCAGTTTTTTTTTCACAGCTAGCAGACTGCAAGATATTCACTGAATTTGACAAAAAGATGTGCTTTGGATTAGAATTCCTTACCCCACCTTTAATTGTAGGTGAGTTACAGGATGCAAACTCATAAGGTGGTACCGCTAGGTCTCATACAATATGTACCATAGCAAACGGCATCAGTTTTGTTAGGTAGCCTACTGTGTACAGCAGCTCAGTTGTTGACCCCTGCCATTAGGTGTGTGTTTTAATCAGAGTGTGTAAATGTAGAAGTGTTTTGGGGTGTAAGTGTCAGCAGCAGTCCCACACACAACAACAACAAGGCTTTGGATTTCTCCCCAGAGGCCTGTTAATGAATATTCAACTGTCCTTCTTCACTATTTCTTCTTCACTTGCCTCCTTCTCCCTTCCTGTCATCAACCCTCCCTCCATTTTTCCCTTAGCTCTTTGCTCATTCCCTCTGCAACACCCCCCTTCCCTAACCCACCCCCTGTCTTTCTTTCTTTCTCATTTTCCTCCTCATCCTACTCACTTGTTCGTGCTCATTTGGATGATCAAGTTAGAAGTATCAGCCATGTTTTGCTCAGAGCTCTGGCGTACAGTTAAATAAAAGAGTGGAGGAGGGAAGACAGAGTTCCCCAGGGGCTGCAGGGGGCTGCAGTGTCTGAAGTGCTTGTAGATCAGATTAAAATGTCTTGTTTAAGGAAAAGGCCTGACTGCATACATACTGACTAGTTATACTAAGGATAAAATGAAAGCTTAAATGATGAGGCTTTTTTATTTTTATTGTCAACAAATCCCATTAAAAGACCAAAATGCATTACTTTGTATTGTCTTCACTACCCTGTCTATGACTATTTTCATGCTCAGTTTTGGTGAGCTAATGAGTATTTACAGCAACAGGACTGTGTAATGGAGATCTACTCAAAACTAACGATGCCCATGTTCATTTATGTTTTTTTAATACCTTTTGACAACAGTGGCACATAAACTATATTGGGATTTGGCTACACAGACAATACTGGTAAATAGGATAAATTCATTGTTATTTTTGCTGTGTTCATGGGATTTGTTGACAATAAGGATAATATGGACTATCACTAAACGTATCCATAAAATATATCAGAAAACTTCACTGAGCAAAATGGCATCAGCCGGTTTTTGTTGCAGCTGTAATTTATGAACCAAAACTGTCTGAACGATAATTAATGATAACATTTATGTTGAAAGAGTCCTTCCTCATGCTTCGTATATAACCTTATAACTTTCTGGCTTTGTATGTTTTCCTGACAGTTTTTATAGTCTGCCCCACCCTGATTAGTTTATTTATGGTTAATGGTTATGACATGTACAGTTGTAAGTAGACAAAATAGATGTTAGTAGTAGAAGATAGATTTTATTGTGCACAAGTGCTCGACTGACCAGCCAACCATCCCACAGACTGATATTGCCATCCATAGAGTTGTATGGTATGTGACTCAAGAAATGACTACTACTAATATACAGTGTCTATCCATGCTAGCAGCATGGCTCTATGGATGGCAATGTTGGTCTCTTGGTTGGTAAATGAATGATCTCAACAACTAATCGATGGATTGCAACAAAAGTTAGTTCCAACATTCATTGTCCCCAGGGGATGAATCTTAATGACTGGTTTTTAGTGTTGCACTCAGGTGTTCACGTGAAAAGTGACAGAAATGGTTATGTAACAAAAGAACAAAGAGAACTAGAGAGAGACGTTTAAACCCTGGCTCCTTTCCTATATCCACACAGCTGGATAGTCTGCATGAAATAGATATGAATGTTGGATCATCTGTTTTCGGAACGTCATAGAAATTGTCAGACATAAATCCGACATAAGAAAGTTGCTATTTGACCATCCAACAAGCAACAAACGCTAGCATGGCTGTAGACTCTCAGTCAATAAAGAAAGCGCTGTAGAGATAGAAAAATGGTTTGTTTCACAGGGAGAAATGCAGTCAATCTCTGTGACCTTCATCTTTATGGGAGTTACTGGAAATCAAACTGGTAGCGTTCTTTTTTAAAATAATCAACACAGAGTTTATGACTTGTATAACATTGCTCCAAGAGACATTGAAGCTGTGTGCACTTTGTTCACCTCCTCTATATGTGCATCCAACAACACAAAAGAGAAAATATATCAAAAACTAAACTCCAGTGATTTTATGAGACCGCTTTGGGTTAACAGTAGGACTGTTGCTGAGAGCCCTTCAGAGTCCTATACATGTGAGAAACTGGTGAAGACAATCGTTTCATGCCCACACATCTGATTCCCAGTATACAGTGATGGCCCGCAGAAATAAGGCAGCGTCAGATGATATAAATCATGGAGGAGGTGTTGCACAAACACACACACACACACACATACACACACACAGAAACATACACACTTGAATACACAGTGCTATGTTGTGCGTGGGAGGGAGCTGTCACATCCACTGTTAGATAATCAGTTGAAGGTAAGGCTGACTTCAGATTATTTGGTGAAATCGTGAAGTTAAACACAATAAGTGCATGACACTGTTTTAAATACAACTTTGCTTTTCTTGTGGTGGACACTGTGTTCTAGACACGGATTATGCTATTCCACACTGAAAGTAAATGCCGCCTTTCTCTACACTCATTCAGTGAGACCGAGTGGTATCAACGACTCGATAGGGACATAAAGTCTCTAGTATCGTAAATTGCAGCCCATTAAGCTGCATAAAGAGCCCAGCTGTACTCTTAAATGCTTATTTGGAACAATGTGACCATTTAGAAATTGGCAAAGGTAGGTAATAGATTTACTTTAATGAACTCTACATGACAGACATGACAGTTTGAAACTTGAAAAAAAAGATTTACAGAATGACATTCAACGAGCTGTCTCTGTGCAGCTCGGCAGCAGACAGGACAGTGGTCACTCCCTAAGATGCACACACACACACACACACACACACACACACACACACACACACACACACACTACCTCAAAACCATAAAAGTCTTGTGATGTCACTGGTCAGCGTGACAGAGGAGAGGCTCTCAAAAGATACGTAGAGCAGCTATGAGCCAAGTTGAAAACATTCTTGCAAAATGAGTCACTCCCCTTTAGCCTCTATGGCTCCACAACACTGCTGTTACACTATCATCACTGCTAGGAGATTTCATTTTTAGAGCATGTTATAAATATTATGCATACAAGTTATTATTTTGTGTGGTAAGATTTCAGGGAACCTCCTGTTAGTTTTGTTGTAGGAAATTTCCAACCTATGATTCTTCTAAGTACATGATCTTCATGTAAATGTTTTAAGTCCTGTTCTAATCATGCCCAACTGCATTATTTTGAAAACACAACTGAAAACACTGTCTTGGTATGCACAGTCTTTAATTATGACAATGAATCATATTTAATAAGGTCATTATCTATACCAGTTAAACAAATGTAGAGGAGTGGAAGTATAAGGTAGCATAAATTCAATAAACTCAAATAAAGTACACCCTTCTCAAAATGGTACTTAAGTACAGCGAGTTAATGTACATATTTATCTTCCACCACTGTAATTACTGTATATCATTTAGCATAATCCCTCAATCAATACTAATGTGTCAGTGGTCAATGCACTCACTGCTGGAGGGTTTATTTTTCTAATGTCAAATAATGTGGTGCCTTGTGATGAGGCAGGAGCTATCCAAACAGGAAGACAGGACAGTGAATTATTCCTAATGAGAAGGAATTACCTCACCAAAATGAAGCCTATTGAGGGTGTGGATGTATGGGTTACAAAGGAAGAAGAGACAGAATTTTTGTATCTCAGTTTTCCTTCTGTGCTGACCACTTCACTTTACCTCCCATGTCTCACTATTTCCCCACCTAATTTGCCTCATCTTGCTGTTTTATTAAACAGCATGAAGGTCAAAATGTTTTTCCAAAACCCCTCTCCACACAGACATGAGTTACATTCCGATATATGTATATTATGAGTCTGAAAATACAAAAAAAATGCTTAAAAATGTTTCTAATAGAATGCAAAATTCCTCTAGATTGCCAAACACCCAAGTTCCTAGAAAAAATTACAGAAGACCTCAGTCCTCTCTCCTTTTCACTCCTTTGTCACTACATGACCTCTCCACTTTACATTCAATCATGACTATCCATTGAAATGACTGGGCCCCTGAAAAGGTCCAGTAAATAGGCCCCTTTGCAAATTTGCTTTACTCATGTCAACACATGCTGTGCTCTCTCTCTCTATCTCCTACATAAACACAGACATAGCCTGCCGCATGCGGTGCACTTTTAATGAAAATAAAAATAAAATTTGGTTATCTTTAGGATGAACATCATTAGTGCTGGACTGCATGCCCCCACCCCACCCCAGCAGCTGGGGCCTAGAAAGCTTTCCCCTTTTTTCCTCTTATGGGCGGACCTGCATCTAATGCATGTCTCCTGCTTCTTCCTCCTGAGGTCTACCGACCAGAGGTTGAGGGGTTACAAGATGAATTTGAGATTTTGTGAGATGAATAACAGTAGGGCAAACTAAAGAAAATTATATTCACTTTTTCTAATCTTTGCTTTCTTCTGATGCCACATCAGATAGTTTTCCTTAGCCTACACAAATGAAACAGGTTAGAGTGGAAACTCATCAGCATTTGCAACTTGTGGTAAGGGGTTTGCAAGTACACACTGCTTAATTTTTAGGGGTCACAAGCCGGAAAGTTTGGGAACTGCTGCTCTATACCACCATTCCCACTGTTACCACCCACCCTTCATCCTTCTACTGAACAGCTTGTCCAAGACTCGCCTGACAGATGCATCACAGAGAAACACAGTAATTCAGCAATTAATACGATGGTACCTCTGCACCCTCTCTAATTAGACTTTCATATCAGAGCGGTTCCCTGTAATTATGGCAGAAACTGGTCACACTGCTCCTGTGCTGACTGCAAACACTCATTAATCGTCAACAATGCTCTCTAAACAGAGATTCCTGTTCCAGATATACACTCATAGTTCAGAGGGAAGGCAGGGCGATAAAAAAGAGTAAGGAGAAGCATGTTTGTATTTAAACATACCGAACATTATAATGCATTGTACTGTTTTATTTAGCATAGAGCTTGAAAGATCACATGGGATTAAATCATATTATAAAAAAATTCTGTCCCCAGTGTTTGTCTGTTTTATTAAGAAACTGCATATTGACCTTTCACTAATGCTGGTAACAGAGAACATGACCAAAATGCAGACACACAGGTAGACAAGGGCGTTTTGTCTGAAAAGGAGGCAGGGTTACAGACTTGAACAGACAAGCAGGCAGAAACAGCAGGAACACAATGGCAACAAAGCAAATTAATGATTTGGCAAATCAAAGAGGGTGAACAGCCTTCTATTTATAATAGGGAACTCATGACTGAACTGAGAACAGCTGTGGATGAAAATGGCAAATCACCAGTTGATTGACTGGTGGGAAAACTTAATGAGGGGTCTAGTGGAGAGGTGAGGAACGGCCTGAATCCTGGGTCACATTGACCATCCTCTGGTTGTGTGGTTACTAATGTAGTGGTTCAGTGTTTTTAAAATGGATCTGCATGGAACTGCAAATACATATGGTATGTAGAGAACCACAAATGGCATCACATTGTTTTGTAATAGTATTGTATGTAACATTTTTTCTTTAAAGTCTCTCTGAACATTGTCTGCATACTGTCCAGCCAACATAGTCCAGTTGAGAGAAGATCAGAGTTGACAAAAATGTCGATTGTTGTCCCTTCAGTTATTACCTTGTGCTCAAAGCAATAAGCTTCACATATAGCAGCAAGTGCACTGCATAAATTTTGGCCTGGTTTTGCCCCTCAGGCTAACTGTACATAGAGTTTAGGATGCCGCACATTATTGGAGAAGACTGTTGGGGCTGTATGCAGCCTGAAAGGAATACCTGCAGACAATAGGTAGGACTGTCGGAATTCACTGCAAACTTTGTTTTTCAGGGTATATTTTTATTACAGTTAATCTCATAAAAGACACTAGAATTAAATAGCAGTCTAAGAAACAACAGTGAAGCACAGAGCTCAGGTACAGTCTCTATAAGGATGATTTTAGGTAGTGTTAATCCATACATAGCACACAGAGTATTTCTATTTTTGATATGCTACCATTGGCATGAAAAGCACAATAACCAGTTTTCTTTTTGGGTTCATAACTAGTGACACCTTTCACATTACAAGTAGTCATTTGAGCCATTGTTAATATAAAAATATTGATTAAATTAGTTAAGTCTGCTGATTAAGATCTTATGATATGACCAAAATTCTCAGAACCAGAACTGCTACTAAATGAATCTTGGTGAGTTTGTTTTCTAAGGTGAACAATGAACTTTGAATCTCAACTGTACAAAGTGCTTTGTCATGAGGGACAAAAGAAACATAAGAATATCCACCATAATATGTAGATTAGTTAATCATGCATCATCAAAACAAAAACATCTATTACAATTACATGATTCTGAGCAACAACATTTGTTGCTAACATAAGCTCATCACATTACCTCACTGGAGTGTGTGCAGAAGCAATCACCCACATACACACATTCGTACTTAAACACGGTGCCAAGAGGATATATTAATACCCCTTATGAGATATTCATGAAAGCTCAGATAAACCTTTACAGTACAGCCGTCCATTATATAACACATATAATTCCCTATTTCTTATACAGTGATGCTCCGGCTTATAGTTAAAATCCCCAAAACTGCATATGAGTCAGATCGAAACAGATCCCTACTGCCTGGTCCAGATGATAAACTAAAGGTAGCTAATTGGGTCTCTGCTATCAAGGCTCTTTGAACACAGATTATTGTCTCTTTTATTGTATTTATTTTAGGGTTGTTTTTTTTTTCTTGGTGAAATTGCATTTTGAAAAATTACAGTGAGAGTGTTGCAAAATTTGGTATCTGTGGCTGTTGCAGGATGGCAAATCATTGTCTGGGTTACTTGCCTGTGGCTTTGGAGCAGGGCTTTCTGTTAAATTCTTTCACAATCTAGCTGTCTCTTACTGGTTTTTCCAGCGATACCTACTCCAGCTTTAAGAACAGGTGAATAAAAGGTTTTGCCAGGGTAATCTTTCTAAGTTACTTAGTTTTTTTTATTTCATCTGTGATCATCATTTCTTCCAGGTAAAACACCAAATAAAATGCATTTATAGCCAAAAGAAAGACGTGACAAAAAATTTTAGGTTCACTTTCCACTTTTTTCACTTGTTTTCACAGATTAAAAAAAGTAACTTAGAAAGATTACCCTGAAAAAAACTTTTTTCACCTGTTCCTGAGTCATAAACACAGGACAGAAAACAAGTTAGCTCAGATTTTTTTCTTACTTGCCTTTAGGACTTCCATAGTAACTGAGGCGTCAGCTAAAATGTAGTGTAACATGTACAATCTTGTCCCCAGAAGTGCCAAACATATTTAAATTGCCTCAGACAATTGTCACATTTCAATGAATCTGTTCTGTTTCTGTTTCAAGACAACATGTCACTACCATAAAATACATTATATTTATTCATTTAGCTGACACATTTACCCAATGAGACTTACAGTTGCTATAAATCTCAGAGGTCACACACCTCTGGAGCAACTAGTGTCTTGCTCAGGGACACATTGGTGTCTCACAGTGGACACCATGTGTCTTATCCACTGCGCCATAGCAAAGTTTATGCCAATGTTCAAGGACCAAGGATATCTTTGTCCCTGAGGGGCAATTTGTTGTACAGACAGCCATCAACAGACAACTAATTATGTTGGAAAGGCTTTTGTGTTAAAAACTGCAAAACTAGAGATTAAAGAGTAAGTAAAGAAACATACTGTATAACTGTTTTGACAGCATGTGTTTGTGAACGAATTTGCATCAACTGCAGGTGGCTGTTATATAAGAACACTTTTGTTGAATATGATTTATAAAATGAGTTATAGTAGGAAGGTGTGAAACAAAATTCCTTCAGTCAAAATCATTATGTGTGCCTGGTGCCACATTGTGAGCTGTGACTGGATCCCCCTTTTCTGTGGGAGGCCTGTTTAGGAAATGAAATCCACAATGTGGTGGGCATGCGGCTCTTTGCTCTGTGCCAATATTAAAATATTGCGGCAACACATCTCACTACAAGACTTGGTCTCATCGAAGGATGCTGCTCTTATCAGCTGTTCTGGAGTCAGCTTTAGCTTTGTGCACATAAATTGAATATGGAGGGGAGAGATTATTAAACTGAACCTGGATCTGTAGCTCCTGGTACACCAGAAAAGATCTCGCGTGGCTTACATCCCATCTCTACCACTACTACCAGAGAGGAGAAAGGAGAAAGAGGTCTTACTCTGCCATTATTTCTGGTTTGAGAATACATCACAACAAAATACAGCAGGGGAATTTAGACGAGTGCCACCTCACTCCCCATTCAGGGGGGAGACACAAGAGTCACTGAGTTAAAAGAAATACATAGAAAACACTGCCAAGGTGGTCAGAAAATTACTCTCCTAGAATGATGATGGTTAACTCCATGTATGAAAATAGGACAAAAAAGATCAAAATCACCCATAGCAAATAAGAGTTCAAATGGTCAATATTAATATGGTCAGTAAGGGAATTCTTTAAGAAAAGACGACAAAATTAAAGCCCCAGCAGACGTGTTTCATCCACCTTCTCTCAGCTTGGCTAACAAGTCAGGCTAGCAGCATTGCTCTAGGGATGCTAATGCTGATCTGGCAGTCGGTTCACCGCTTTGGTCCACACTGAAATATTTCAAAAACAATTGAGTGGATAGTCATAAAATTTGGCACATCAGGGTTCCCCGTGGAATTAATTGTAATAACTTTGGTGATCCCTTGACTTTTTCCTCTAGTGTCCTCATCAGGTCAAATTATTTATTTGGCCAATACTTTGGTTTCTGACCAAATACCTGCAAAACTAATGACATTCTCATCAGCCTCAGCTGTACTTTATTTTACTTTACTTTCTGGATAATTAAATGTTTGTCTTGTTTTTGTACTCGAAGGAAGTTCCTTGGATTTGTTATTTTTAAAAATTTGTTGTGACCTTTGCCTTCAAGGGCCACCTTTGTATTCTAACATTAGATGTACAATAGGCATTGTATGCTTTGATCATTGTTGATTTATACATATGTGTGTGTGTATATATATAATAGTAGTTCTGTTCTATTGTTTAATTGTCTAATTGAGTATCTGTCAATTATTACATGTTTTAAATATATTTATGATTGCAAATATTTCTATTTGCAAAAATATTCTAATATTCTATATGAAGCAACTTAAATTTACATTTACTCATTTAGCTGAAGCTTTTTTATTTTATTTTTTACAATTACTATATAAGTCAAAGGTTGCATGCCTCTGGAACAACTAGGGGTGTCTTTGCTCAGGGACACAGTGGATTCGAACCCTGGTCTCTCACACCAAAGGGATGAGCTTCATCCACTAAGCCATCACCACCCCTATTTAAAAGTTGCTGGAGTCAAAATAAAACTGGATCCAAATTCCTCTTAAGACTAGTGTAGACTTGTAGACTTGACCAATAAAGCTCATTTTGAAGTAAAATACATTATGAAAATAAAGGATGATTTAGAAAAATGTCATAACCCTAAAATATGACATGAAGCCAGTTGGATGGTTAACGCCCACTTTTGCAGACTGGTTTTAAGGACAGAGTGACTCACCATCTCAATACAGGATCTTTGTTACTACAGCTATGCTCCCCTCCCTCCTCCCCTTCCCCTCCCACTCCCTGCTCCTCTCTCTGAGCTCGAGCCTCTCTTCCCCTTCTCTTTGCCTTCACGAGCTCTCCTCCGAAACCTGCGCGAGGCGGCCACTGAAGCGCGAGCCGATTCCCCCCTCTCCCCGTCACTCCAGTCAACATGGCTACAGTTGTAACCTCGACCAGATTCACAGACGAATATCAGCTCTACGAGGAACTCGGAAAGTAAGCGACCGTCACCTCCTCTGCTGCTGCTCTTGTTGCATTCAGTCTCTGTGTTTGCGTGTGCGTGAGTGCGTGCGTGTGTGTGTGTGTGTATTTGCACGTTTTTCTCCTCTACTGCTGCTGCCATTGTGCGCGTTTACTTCAGTGTGTTGACAAGCCTTGAGAGGGGTTGTCAAAAAACAGGGAAGGGTTAGCAGAACCACCTAAGCAACAATAAGCTGTAGGCAGGTTCATGTTTGCGTTACAGAGGCTCGAGTTTAATCCTGCGCATTTAAACATGTATCGTACCACTATGGCTCTCTTTGTAACAGAAAAGGTGCGAAACAGCCGCTTATAGGAGCAACTTGTTTGTCAATGTGTCTGCAGGTAGCACGCGTCGAAAACTCGTTTGCACGGACCCGTTGCCTTGTGGCATCCTTGGGCTCGTGCTCAATCATTCAGCTCTGTTTTTGTGCATTTCTGAGCAGACTGCAGGGCTCCTGTGTGTAAAGCCACACACACAAATTAAGACTGTTGCGGTTGCACATTTTGGCTATGCGCTACCCCTCCTACATTCCGGATTAAAACATGAGAGGACACTTAGGTTACAGTGTACATCCTGGCTACAAAGCCACTTTTGTAACGTCTTATCTCTGCCTGTGGCTAATAGAGCTGCTCCACCTACCAATACAGCCAGCAGCACGAGTTTAAAGGAGGCATCTGTGCAAAACAAAAATGCTGCCAGGCTGAGAAGACACCATTAAATGTTAATTGTACCTTTCAGTGGCTTCATTCTCACGTTTCAAGCCCCTTCCCTCCCCGTGTAGAGCACTGGTAGCCAGGACCTCTCCTTACATCTCATACTCAGAATATCAGTCTGTGTTAATTATGCATGTGACTTCTTTTCCCCTCTCTTTAGGTGTATGTGATTAATGCCCTTCCAAGTTCAGCAGCACAGACGTGCACTTTCCCATGCGATGCACAAATGTGACAAGAGTTTTGTTGAGAGTTTTTTAAAGTGGTTTCACTGATCTGTCATCGATTTCTTCTGCTCCAGGGGTGCCTTCTCCATCGTTCGCCGATGCGTCAAGAAGTCCACCGGCCAGGAGTATGCTGCTAAAATTATTAACACAAAAAAGCTCTCAGCCAGAGGTAAGTGCAGCAGATACACACATTTGTGTAGCTCAGCATCACAGATATCGAGAAAAGTGAATTTGTGCAACAACAGTAGCCTGCTGTCCACACTGCTGTAGCGTCTCCGTGAAGTCTCTCCAGCTGCAGGTTTGTTAGTTTATTTCCTGGAGAGCAGCGATCCAGAGGCTCTGTCCCAACCTTGTCAGCGGAGATTCTTGAAAAGCAGGAGTCTACTTGGCAGAGCTTAGCTGCTGTGGTTTAAGTTGTAGGGTGCGGATCAGTGGGCTCTGGCAGTTGTCTTAAACCATTTTTGGTTTGTTATAGTTACTGTTGCACCAGCTTGACCTTTAGCCTAAAGTATCTTCAACTCTTACAGCGGCTCTTAGGGTGAAATAAATGAACATTCAGCTTTTCACCTTAATAATTTTGGCCATGGTTTGGTTGTAATAACACTCTACATGCACAGTTAATTGCAGATATGTGGGAATGCAGCAACGTTGTTAAAAAGAAGTCAAACAGAGCAATAAACATGAGCAGTGAGAACGAAACCCCTAGATTTACAGTGTTCCTGGTTCAACTTTGACTTATTGTACTTATCGTAGTTGTGGCAGTTTTCTTCAGCTCCATGTTTGTGCGTCTCTTGTATTATCATACATTTGTCACAGACAAATTTGTCTGTCAGGTTTGTCTCAGTCGCCATTTTCCTGAATACTAAATGGCCATTTTTAAGAGCCACAGGTAGTTTATCAACACTGAATCCTGTAAGAGTCAACTGTCAACATCTGAAAATGTATTTAATCCACCGTGCAATAAAAAAAAAAAGTTTTAAAACCACTTTCAACGTTGCATTTATTTCCAAATAAGATCGCCAGTATACAAGAAACATATTAACATGTTGGGGTGTATGAAAGTAAAAAAATAATAGGAAGTAATAGAAATAGTAATAGAAAAATAAAGCTGATAATAAACTTTCATTTAGGATCAAGTCTTACATATTAAGCAAGACAATATGGCATCTCTGACTACCTTATTGTATTGATTAAAATATCAGCCACAACCTGTAAAAGGCTTTAAAAAATCTCTTTTATTGTACAGTGGACAGAATATTTTTAATTGAATGGATAGAAGAGCCCGAAGGTCCTGGAAATACTTTGAAATCAGTGGGAAGTGCTGGTAAATTACCTTAAAAAAAAATCAAAGAGAACCAGGATTTTTTTCCCATGAAAAACGGATGCTTAATTCTGTGACTCAGTGTAACAATACATGAGTCCAATATTCCTGTGCAATGATAAATTATTACCAATAAGGGCCGTCACAAAAAAAAATGACAGACTAGCATGTAATTTGTTACAATTTGTTCAAACACTACCCATGGCAAAAGGGCAAGGACATTAATAGATGTTAATGGCAAACCCATTTGTTTAAATGCTGTATAATTTTCAACTTGTGGATTGCTGGTGTTACCTGGTGTAGGCCAAGTCCCTGCAGTTTATGCTTACAACCCTGCCCCACCCCTCCTGTCCTGTCATGCCTGCTTGTCAGCACTTGTGTAAATTTTTTTCATGTAAAATGCCAAGCTTTGTTGCCTCATCTGAGTGACAAGTAAACATTACAAGGCAGGTGTGTATTACAGAGTTAGCAAACAGCCAGTGAATTTTAAGAATGCCTCCTGCTGGAGTGCAAAGCCAGGCATGTTGTGCATTTACAGTGACAATTTCTGAACATTTCTGTCCTATGTTTGAATGACAGTCCTATTTGCAACATTTCAGATGCTCTCACTTCAGCTCACTTTAATCTCAAAATAATTAGCTAATCTGGATAAAATCTTGTCTGATCAACCAGTTGCTCATGTGTTTTGTCCTGGATCTCAGTTATCTCTTTGTACAGTGTAACTTTCAGAAGTGATAACCAAAACTATCAAAATAAAACCCAAGTTGCAAGAGCCTGGATTGTTTAAATCTGTGTGATCAATTCAGAATTAGAAAGTTTGCAATTACTGGCATCGTGTGTGTGTGTGTGTGTGTGTGTGTGCGCCTGCAGAGGTTTAACACATGTTGAAATACCACCATCCGTGCTTCAGGATTTGTGGTAGACTTGCTGTCAGTGGCATTAGTCTGCCTGTTTCACTGCATGTGTGACATAGCAATCCTTCTGCCATGTGGCTGAATCCAAAAGCATTTGTGTCTGTTGATTGTGTCTGTCACAAGTGTTTGTGTTTGCTCATGCTTTCCATTGATCCTCCACTGTGTCTCCTCTTGTCTTGGTGTGTGAACATGTTGCAGACTCTGTGTGTGCTACATGTTTGTCCAATTAAGCATCAGGCTAGGGCACCAAAGGTTGAGTGATGATATGAGCTGCAGATCAGGGCCAGTTCTGGACAGATTGGGCTGCTCTTTTCTCAGGGGATGAAGGCTGAATTGCTCTGCCTCCACCTCTGTCTCTCCTCCCGTCTCTCGCAAACACCCCCACCCATGTTATTTCCCTTCCCTTTTTGTTTTTCATTACCCGTTCCCATTTCTCCCTCCTTTCTCTCTAAACAAAAAGATTGATTTGAGGAAAGATCTTAAAAACCCTTCTCACCAGGCAATTTGATCTATAGTGTGTGCGTGCTTGTGCGAGGAGGGCTGTGTTGGCAGTGGTCTGGTGTTAGTAACCCGGCAACAGCAGGGGTGAAACTCCTCATCCCATAGGCTGTCTGGCTGAGAGACCGCGTTCTGTCTGTGTGTTTGTGAGTGCGGCTCTGGGTCGTGGTCACAATTATCACACGCCCACACACTGCTCTTTTCTCACTTAAAACACAAACAGTTGCACACATTTTCTCTCACCTACTTAGTTCTCATACTTAATGCGCACAAGGCCTGTCAGTATACAGTTTCACATTGTGAAATACACACACATTAGTCTCCTCCAGTGTGCAGTGCCCTTAATCAGAGCTGAAATGTGCTGGTGCTGCTATTGTGCTTTTCACAAGCATGAGAAGCATGTTCTCCCTGACTCAACCCGTCACACACACAATGCCTATTGAACTGACAGAGAGGCTAGGAGAAATGATAATGAGAGAGAATAATTCTGGTTAATTACCACTTCAGTCTTATTTTCATAGTTTAGGCTGCAGTTTCTTTAGGTTATTATAACATTCAAGTTAACTACTGAGATGTGGGAATGCAGCAAAACTGCTTACAACAAGTCAGATGAGGCAAGAAAGATAAGAAGTCAGACTATTAGACAGGTTTTAACCCCACCACCACAAATATTACCCAAACCATCCACTCTACACGTCTGTCACAGTTTACAGATGAACACTTGGCTCAACTTTGACCCACTTTCAGTGGTTTTTGCACACAAAGGGTAATGATGTCTTCTGATGTTAGCGGAGGCATTTATTGTTTTAGGCAAGGTGGCGAGCCTCCACTATGATATGTTTATCCTCCACATAAAGTGTTTTTGGTGGCTAAACCGTTGCCTTGTTTTTTATAATCTTGTCTAATCATCTGATCAGTTGTTTCTTATTTCCCCTTCAGACGTCATTGGCTTGTTCCCAGATCTCAATTACTGTAGGTACATTGTTATCAGAGGTGCAGCAATTGCAATTTTCTTGGCTGATTCCAGTTTTCTTTCATTCTTAGAACTATAATTGACAGCAAATTACTTTTTTTCTCTTTTGGACCCCATTAAGACCACCAAGAGCATTGGCTATTCTTTTTGGGTCCATTCAATTGTATGTTCATAATATACCATTGACTGTTAAATAACTTTCACATTTTCATCCAAACTGCACCATATTACAGGACCTTCTCTCTCACTAATACAAATCTCAAAATAAAATAAAAAATAAAAATAAAAACAGTGCTGCAGTTGGTCTACTGGACAGAGCTTTTTTGTACAAATAAAATCCAACTAAAAATGTGTTTCCCACAGAATAACTGTGGTGGTCAGGGGGTTATATTTGTGTTTTAGTGTTTACTCAGACACATGTGATAGTATCGCAATATTATTTTCCTCAATAACAAAATTTAATTAATTTGAATCGCGTACAAATTGGCACTTAATTTTCCTATTTAGGTATTTATTTTGTTGAGGAAAAGGGACTGAAAATAGATTTTACTTCATTTTATTCATGTGTATTTGTTGAGATTTTATCATAATCGTTTTGAATGTTCTACCTCTGATTTATTATATTAACCATCTGGTTTCTTCAACTTTCACTCAGGAGCAAATATCAGCCTTTAAACTTGAAAGAACTAATGATTTGAAAATTAACGTGATAATTATCGAAATTGAATGACATAAAACTTTTTATTGTGATGACATTTTTGGCCCTACGTGCGTGTAAACTTGGCCGGCATAGAATCAGATGCTTGAGACTTCAGGTCTCAGTGCATCTCTAATTGTTATTGTCATAACCGATTGACCACAAAAACAATCCCAGTTTGTAACCATGCAGAATATGTAGTCTCCATGTGCAGACAAACAATACATCAGGGCTGCCCAGCACACGCTTAGTCCTGCTACTTGCAGTACTCCAGAAGCTGGAGGAGCAGTGTCATTCTCTTTGCCACAGCTGAAATTGAAAAAATCCACACATACTGTACATGTTTAGTCTGATCTAAGTCTGATTGTGTGTTATGTTTATGTTTTAAAACACTGCACCTACAGTGTATCAGTTTTGGTGGTTTGATGTCTGGGGAACTTTGAAGTATCGCTTAGTCTTACGAGGTGTGTCTGTTTGTGTTTGTGTGTGTAGGCAGGATTAAGCCCTATTCTGTGTGGCTCAGAGAGGGCACGCTGGCTGGCGGTGAGGTCAGCGATTATGGCTTGGCCGTGTGGCGTCACATGCATGCGCACAGTCGCTGAAGCGGATATTCACACATGCACACGTGGTCTGTCACTTCCACTGACATTCACACACGTGTGTATCGACGCAGACACACATTCTCTCGTTCAGTTACTGTGTTTTTATTTGAATTTTATTGACAAGAGTCATATTTTATATTTGTGATACATTTTCTCATCAATGAACCAACCGTTCATAACCAAAAGTCAGTTAATTTTATACATTGTTGAAGGGTTATGAATTTCAATGACCTGAACGATATACAAAACTGCATTTAAACACCTGTACCAGAGACGCTCACAGGTCTCTAAGCTAGAGTCCAAGTCAAGTCTCAAGTCACTCGTGGTTATAATGAATGTTGTATCACCTGGTGCGTTCAATACAGGCTGCTTATAACACTCTATAGCTAAAAGGATTTCCGTTACTGTAACCTGTTTTTCATTTACAGAGCACAACCATATAATGTGCAACGCAATTAATGACAGCTTATTAACTGTAAGTCAACACATCTCCCAGACTGTCAAACCCAGTGTAATGTTAACTTATGTTAAATAAAACTGTAATGTTACATGATCAACAATAAACCTGTAACCTGTTCTTTAGAGACCACAACCATGTAGCCTAATGCACAATGTGTCTAAAAACTGACAGCTTATTAACTACTGTAAGTCAACACATCCCTCAGACTCTCAAACGAGTGTAACGTTATAACTAAATAAAACTGTAACATTACGTGATCAACAATAATCCTGTAGCCTGTTTGCAGCCAATGTTAATAATTAACCTGATGGCAGCCAGTGGGATGTAAATGATTACGTTAATTGACCATCAAGTTTGGCAAGCAAACGCGCTCATTCATCTTGTCATAACGAAGGACAGTCGGAGTTAACGTCCGGTTGGTTTTAGCTAAAGCAAGAAGCAAGCTAATGTTAGATTGCCAATGGTGAGCTAAACATGTTCACTAACCTCAGGTTACTCACCTATTTAGTGTTCAGCGCTTCTTTTGTTTGGGTCTTGTTGCATGAAGTTTTAAAGCCGAAGTTTATGATGAATGGTGGAGCAGCTGCCGCTGTCCTCTCTGATGTTTTGCCTTGCGCAGCTGATACTCCGTGTTATGTAGGCAGGTCATAGGTAAGGGAGGGAGGGTTTAAAACAGCAAGCTCATCAGACAATTCCTATAAATAAACACGAGTTCACGAGTCACACAACTAGAGTCCGTGTCGAGTCTGATGTCTTTTGAGGACGAGTCTCAAGTCGAGTCTGAAATCACTGTGTGTGTGACTTTAGTTCCGAGTCTCAAACTCGGGTCCCCATCTCTGACCTGTAAACACCTTGAACGTTTGATATTGCACACTATGAAAGGCAAAGCTTAGTGTGCACCGTACTATAAAGTTTAGTGTTTCAGCTAAAAAACTGATGAACTGATTGATCTGTTCAAGAAACAGTTTGATATTTTAGGAAATACACTTGTTCGCTTTCTGACAGGAGAGTTAGATGAGAAGATTGACAACACTCTCATATCTGTCAATTGGAAGGCGGGGTAAACGGCTAGCCAAAATAATGAGCCTCACTAATAAAAGGTTCTATATGTAGTTTTTCTACTAAAATGAATCCTTTATTGTCTGTGTGTGAAGGGGTTGTAATCTGACATTACAATGATCCACCTGCCGGGTTTGGCTATTTACTCTGAAGTATTCCTATTCCTATACGAAGACTCCGGGTCGGATTTTCCACGAAATCCAGTGACTGTCACCTGCATGCGCGCACCCGAGAGACTTTGCACTCAGCAGCGACAACACTGCAACTTACGACATGGAGCCTGCTAACACGAAAGACCTGCTCACAGCACAACACAGACACCAACACAAACTCCACATAAGGATAAAAAACAAAATAGTTTTATCTGCTGAAGCTCGTCGGGCCAAATGTGAATCAGATAGACTTTGGACGAAAACACGGAACAACATTGGCAGGGCTTTTGAATCATAGAGAAACCTCCGCTTTGTTTTGTGTATAAAAACAGACCAGGAGTTGGCTTTCCTCCGATTGGATAGCTAAGCTAACATTACTACAAAGCATGTAAAATATATTTTGATTTTGTGCTGCAGTTGGCTCAAGTTAGATAGCGTTAGCTCGCCGGCTAACACCGAGCAGTTGCTAAAGTTGTCCGGTGCAAAGTTATATAGCTTTCACATTAACGTTGCTTCACCAACCAATCACCCATGTTACTTTCCTCTTTAACACAATGTCAAAGTGTCAAAGCCTGCAAGAAATGTTCTAACTGTTAAAAGCTAATGTGGAGCGATTTGTTTACTATCCCATAGTGATGCAGCCACGAGCAGCTATCTAACGCTACATTAGCTCGGACCCGCCGCTGTTTGCTTCGTAACGTTCAATTTAGATTTATTGCCTTTTACTGATGGGTACACAGCTTCTCCACCTCAGTCGCTGTAACTAACATGACCCACATAATATACAACCCAGAGGAAGAGCCAGCCACTAACACCTAGTTATATGTAAATTTCCTTACTGCGGTCTGTTATAAAGTGTGACACAATCTTATAATATTCAGTCCAGCTCTCTACCCGTTTCATTATCATCCAGTACATGTAGCTGTGCTGACGTTGCTGAGCCTCCGGTGACAGATTCACAGATAGTAAAGATAGTTACTGAAAAATAACAGGCGAGCTAACGATGTAGCACGTCGGCTAAATGCAGTAAATCTACCGTGATCATGTAACGAGCGTAGATTAGTTCAACCTGCAGCTGATAAAACTATTACTGTAACGTTGCAGTGGGAGTTTAACTGAGTTTACAGCTCTGTGTCGATATGCCGGTGTCTCGCTGCACTGAATGAAGTAACGTTACGGTGCCGGTGTTGATCCGGCTCTGAGACGGGAATGTTGAAGTAACAGAGCCTGAACAGGTCTGTGAGTGAAAAGCCACAGCCTGCATGCTGCTGTTCCTGCGTTTATTGCAGGATTTCTGTATGAAAGCGGTTGTGTTTCGGGTTCTGCTCGCCCATGAGTTCAAGAGAGCACGCGTACAAGCACACACCTGGTTGCAATCTTAAAACCACACCGCTAGTTGCCGCTGGAAACTACGTAATGCCCCTTTAACATGTTGTATCTCGTTTGTTTAACTTAATAGCCCCCCACAAAATGGCAAATTGGCGTTTTTATACTTCAAATACCGGCTTCTCTGAAAATGAAAATGGTCCTGCAGTCCAAGGCTACCGATAATGTAATACTGTATTTCACAAGTGCCTCTAACATCACTTTACAGAAGTAGGTGACAATTATTGACGGCAGAGGCAAATTTCTAAAAATCATAGGAAGCAGAAGTTAAGAAGGGAAGTGTGCTCATAAGCAAGCTTATGTTACTTTTTCTTTAGTGGTGGAGGGCTCTCACGGGCTTTAGAGCACGCTGCTGAAAAGAGGAGATACAGTAGAGTGTTCTCCGCTACGTGGCTGTGATGAGCCATGACTTCTGTTTTTCTTGTAGAGGCTCAAATCCATTTTGACCAAAGATAAAGTACCAGAAGTCAGTGGTTAGATTTGAAGGATACAGTAAAAGGAAGTGTGGGCGATATTTTCATATCTCCTTTTCTGACAGTAGATTCATTACCGTAACTCATGTCATTGTGTAAAAAACAAACCTTGCATATCTACATATAAGCAAGTCAGCAATTGCCAACTCCGCTTTCGTCTGCAACTTTCCATTTATGGAGCTCATTGGTGATGATGACAATCTTCTGCTTTTACTGTATCACTGATTACGATGTTGTAAATCTACTTCTATACAAAACTAAATTTAATTTAGTGATGTCAAAACGGTGAAAAAGAATTTCAGCTTTGCCAGGTGATGGAAACACTACATGTGATATCATTGTTGTGGCAAACTCAACATTGCCATTTCATTCATCACCTTTTAAGTTGATATGGCAAACACAATGGCAAACAGTTGCTTATGTAACACATCCAGCAGTTACAGAGCGACACTATCATTCATTTGAATGTAAGTAATGTAAAATTCACTCTCTTTTAGCTATATTAACTTATTATTAACTAAGGGAAATATCTGTCTTTGCTGCTAGTGCTGCACTGTGTTCACCAGCTAGTTGCTGACAGTGTCTGTATGCTGTTTGGTGCTGAGCAGCTAGTGTATATTGGGTTAAAAGCTTCTTTACTGAAAACAGGTGCCTGTTGTGGCCAAAAAGGACACTATGAGAGCGCTGAGAGTGAATGAATACCAGCTAAACAATGAGCTGAAACACGTTTAAAGCTCCATGAAGCTGAGGGGAGGTGCAGATCCACACTTTTCATATTGTCATTAAATATGTTTTTATTTATATAAATTATAGCCACTTTTAAAAATATTCACACCATGAGGTCAATGCTGCAGGTAAATGTTTGTCATTATTTGAATCACAGCACAAACAAAATAAGGCCAATTATTGTAAAACAGACTTAAAATGTGCTGATGTTTAAAGTTGAAAAGTGCAGGGAAAAAAGTACTACACTTTGCGTCGACGCGGGCCGCTAGAACGGTGACTGGTTGGCTTGGTTGCATTTCCTCCAAGCTCCCAGGAAGTGTTCCATGCTTTGAAGCCCGTTTTACTAGTGGCCGAACAAGCGTCTGTAAACGTGAATACTTTCTTTTGAGCACAATCCCTGTGAAATGACTCGTTTTACTATCTGAATTTGATCCATTCAGTTGATAACATTTGGAAAGTCTAGAAGAGCCACGTAATAATTATTTTACCCTCATTCAAGTTAGCAAACCAGAAGTTAGCTGGCTTACCGGCAAAACTCAACACAGTGGAACGGCATCTGTGTCGAGTCACCGCAGGAGTATAAATCCAGCATCCCTCTCTGCTTTTGATTGGCTCTCACCAAGTGAAATTTGGGGAAAACGCACAACAAAAAATGTCCTGTAAAAAGTTAGGCAACCAAGAAAAATTGTCACACTCAACAGTTTTTGGGCGCACTGTGAAGCTCTGGATAGACTAACCCAAACCACGGTTGTCCGTCCACATGTTTAAAATAAATTCATGTACAGTGTAACTATGTGAGGCCGGTAACCTGTTGGAAGGTTTTGTTACATTGAAAACTCTCCTGATGTTTCAGAAATGTGGCATGTGACTACTGTTACTGGTGTTTCCACTCACATCGCCTGAGGAGATGTTACCAGATTTACATTTCAATATGTATACATGTTCCAGCTTTTTTGTAGATTGGCACTTCTCCCAGTAAATGTAAACCGTTACTATGTTTAGCATTAACCAAACATTACAGTATGCTATTTTTAAGTCTTCCTGTATGTAAATGACACTGTATCATTTAAAGCAAGTTGTTTGCCTGCTCAGTTGGTTTTTGGTGACAGGATTCACTCCGTACATCTGAACCATTCCTGCTGGTTGTTAGCAACTGAAGTTGTGGACCAGTCATTAGACAAAATTGGTAGTGAATGTACAAAAGGCAAGCCACTGTGTTGATGGAGGTATCAGTAAGAAGGAGGGCAGTTTGATATCTGAGTAACACTTTACAGTAGTTTTATAGGACTATGTGACAGGTTTTAAAACTGTCAATTTAACACGATGACAATCATCTTATCCTCTGTCCCAAAGTTGTGAGGTAGAATGGGTCATTCACTGTCTGAAGGATCTACAAAGAATGTCTAAGTATTTGATTGACATAATCAACGTAACGTAATGTAACGTAATCCATTTCTGGATGGAAATGCATTGTTTTTTCGTTGGCGCCATTTTCACACAGCGCTGATGTCTGAACACGGCCTCACTTCCCAGACATCTTTCACATCTTATGATTCGTTTTAGGTGTGCTCTGTACGTTTGCCAGACGAAAGGGAAGTTATTTATTTAGAGCTGCAATGGTCATTTTCATTATTGTTTAATCTGCCAATTATTTTTAATCAATTGATTAATTATTTGGTTTATAATAACATCATAATTTCCCAGACGTTTCCGTGACGCTTTTTTTTTGTCCGTCTAACAAACCAAAACCCAAAGATATTCTGTTTTCTATCAAAGAAAATAAGGAAAACCAGCAAATTCGATTTGCGATTCATTTTCTCTTGATCGGCTTGCCCATTGATTGACTAATCATTGCAGCAGATTTAGTTGTACTGGTTACTATCCATTAGTGGCCAACATCTCTTTAATAAAATTGCCCATGTTTGGCTTTACACTAGTTTGCACTCCTAAGTGCCCATCCAAAGTTAATGCTCTGTCTGTAATACGTGTCATTTTTGATTCTAAGCGTTACTTAAAGTTGAAAGGCTTGTTGCTTGACAGAAAATTTTGACAACAGATCAATGGTTTATCAAGGAAAAATACCATAAACTATCTGGTTCCAGCTTCTCAAAAGTGAGTATTCGCTGCTTTTTTCAGCAGTTGATCAAATATCAGTTAATTGAATTCAGGCACAGTATTGAATGTAGGTCACCGGTGTTTTGGCAGCATTCAGAGCCCAAAACACAATCACTATAGTTGCGTGCATAGAACGGAAGAAAATAGACTTGAAGTGTAAAAATATGCACCAACGCTTACTTGCATGTAGTGCGAGTGAAACGCGAGCTGTTACGCTGTCTGTGTAAACACTGTATTGATTAAAACAAAAGCATATCTGTTCGCCAGGCGCATGTGGAAACGGATGACTGAAATGCGGCTGAAACGCTCTCTGTGTTGACTGTGTCATCTATCTCAACGGTGTTTCATGTTATTTTTAGCTGCAATTATGTGTCACGTATTGTGTTGAACTGTGAAGGGAGTGTATTTTTACCCTGTTATTAGGTAAGGCCTTGTGATGTCAGGGAAAGCGAAAGAAGGAGCAAGAGAGGGAGGCTGGCGGTACTCGTCCCGCTGTTGAATTATTGAGGTGCAAGGCTGCTCTCCTCTCACTGAACATGGACAAGAGCTGAAGAGTGAACCCTCACACTGCTTTTCTTTGCCTCCTTTCTAAATCTGATTTTCTTTTATGTGTTCCCTTTCTCCCTCAAACATTCTTTCTTTATTTTGTCACTTTCTCTTTTTTACCACTTCTTTACCCCTCTTTCTAGTCATCTCCAACACTCTCTACAAAGCCGCCAAATCGCAAGGAGACAACGTGTGTGTGTGCATTTTAGTGCACTTGCTGGAGGCTGATTGGCAGACGACAGATAAACGTAGCAGTGCTGCGCGGTGAATGTTTAATGTGACCAACTGTGAATATTTGATGAGAGTGAGAGAGTCATATGGAAAGAGAAAGATGCAGATATCGAAACAGAGAAGGAGACGGTCAGGGTTAAAAGCTCTAAAGCAGAAATAGTGCATTGTAACACATGCATGGTGTGAGTTTTCCCACACATGCAAAACTTCCTCTTTTCTTATCAAGGCTGTGAATCAATAGTGTGTGTGTGTGTCTGTGTCCTGAGGTTTAGTGTGTTTTTCCAGGACTCTTCTGTCATAAATCTTGCCCTCCTTTTCTGTCTTATGTACTCGTCACTATCCACTTTGTCCGAAGCATATGGTGTCATGTGGGAGCCAACTTGAATAAAATTTTAATTTGCCACATAGTGCTGGACAGGGGAAGCTGATTGAGACTTTTTTTTTGGGAGGGGGGTGGAGTCACTAGAAAGTGAATCTACAGCTCAGCTGGACTACAACTAACAAAAAGAAAAAATAGTAATAGTAAGGCTAAGATTAAGTGTCAAAAAATGAAATTAATTAAAACTATGGCTGGGCACATAAACTTGTTATACTTGAGTTTAATTAATTAATTAACACCAACAATTATTTTATTGCCCTTTAATGCAGTTTTTATTATTTTGAAGTCCGTTTCTCACTGGCTCTGAATACACATACAGTCAAACCATGGGTCAAAGGAGGGGGTGGGAATGTCGATCAGCCTGCAAATCACCCACCCAAACAAGCAGTGGAGTGAGGCTTCGCCAGACAGCGTTGGCTGCAGCGTGTGTGAGAAGTAGATAAATGCCATTGCGAAGTGGATAGCCACACACTGCATTCTGATTAGTATTGGGGAAGATGTCTGTCTTAGGAACATTTTAAAATCACAACGTAGTCGCTGGACTCCGCAGGCTCGCTCTCAGGTGAACAGGAGACAAGCACTCTGCAAGTAAATGACAGGCGCGCTCAAGAGTTCAGAATTTCAGCTTTTATTTCTTGGTATTCACACCAACAACTTAGGACATATCACCGTTTGTATTACACCACAACATTCTTAGGTGAGCAAAAGTAATAATTAATAATCTTAAAGTAAATAACATTTAATATATAATATTCAGTGGCATAACCCTTGTTTGCAATAACTGGCTCAAGCCTGCGACCCATTGACATCATCAAACTGTTGCATTCTTCATTTGTGATGCTATTCCAGGCTTTTACTGCAGCTTCTTTGAGTTTTTGTTTGTTTCGGGGTGTTTCTCCCTTCAGTCTCCTATTAAAGAAGTGAAATACATGCTCTATTGGGTTATGGTCAGGTGATTTTCTTGGCCAGTCTAAAACCTTCCACTTTTTTCCCTGATGAAGATTGTTTTGTTGGCAGTGTGCTTTAGGTCATTGTCCTGCTGCATGATCTTCCTTCTAATTAGTTTCAATGCATTTCTCCATAAATTGGCAGACAAAATGTTTCTTTACACTTCTGAATTCATTCAGCTGCTACCATGATCAGTTACATCATCAATAAATATTAATGAGCCTGTTCCCCATTACCTCCACCGTGCTTCACAGATGAGCTTGTATGCTATCATAAGCGGTTCCTTTCTTTCTCCACACTTTGGCCTTTCCATCACTTTGGTAGAGATTAACCTTGGTCTCATCAGTCCATAAGATTCTGTTCAGGAACTTTTGCGACTCATCTCTGTACTTCTTTTCAAATTTCAATCTGGCCTTCCGATTCTTACTGCTGATTAGTGGTTTGCATCTTGTGGTGTGGCCTCTGTATTTCTGCTGTCTGAGTCTTCTTCCAACAGTGGTTTGTGATACCTTCACCCCTGCACTGTGGAGGTCATTGCTGATGTCACTTACTGAGTTTGGGGGGGGGTTCTCACAATATTTCTGTCATCAACTAATGTTGTTTTCCTTGGCCGACCTGTTCGACGTCTGTTGCTCAGTACACCAGTAGTCTCTATCTTTTTCAGGACATTCCATATTGTTGTGCTTGCTATGCCCAATGTTTGTCCAGTGGCCCCAATGTTTGTCCAGTGGCTCTGGTCGATTTTCCTTCTTTTCTCAGCTTGACACAATGGCTTGCTTTTCTCCCATAAACAGCTCTCTGGTCTTCATGTTGGTTTATCCTCTTTAGCATTCTTTATAGGTTTAAACCAAGGTTGAAAACTTCTAGTCATGCAGAGCTATTTAATGTTTTGACAATCAACCTAAAAGGCAACACCTGGCCAACAACAAACATCTGTCGGTCACATGTTCCACTAGTTTTGCTCACTTCAAAGATGGGTGGGTTCAAACAAAGGGTAGTATGTTCTGAGTTTAACGCATCTAGATGTGAATACCAGGAAATGAGAACTGAAATTCTGAACTTATGTCTCATACTGATCTTTTGATATTAAACCCAAATGTCAGTGAACAACAAAAACAAAGGAATTTGCCTTACTGTCCCAATACTTTTGGAGGGGACTGTAACTTTACCTGATTGGCCTTTGTCTAGTTTTGCAGGGATTCTCTGCCATGTGAATCCCCTCCTGTTGATGATTTACCTATTTAGTAAACCGTAATAGATTCTGGAAACTCACAAACAGAGAGGATCTCCTCCAGTGTTTTGTGCTGTGCATCGTGTACAAAACTTTCAAAAAAATTTAACTTCACTAGTGGGCGAGCGTGTCCATGAGGCGAGCACTTCACCTCACTCTATTCTTTAGGGGTTGTACCGGAACAGGTTTACATGGTTTAATTTTCAAAAAACAACTTATTTTTTTGTCATACTGCACATTGCTGCAGCTCCTCTTTTCACCCTGTGTTGAAGGCTTTGTTTTAGCTGTGGAGTGATACATGACCTTGGTTAGGAGTTGCACATTGCAGTTCCTAGTTAAGGACTACTAGCCAATCAGAAGCAGAGACGGACGGGTCAGTGAGAAGCAAACACGGCTTTAATCTGTAACAAATGTATCTTTCATCCATAAAGTTTTAGCTGAGCTCTGTCTCTACATCACAGTAACAACTTTATGTCCATTGGAGGGTAGCTAGCGTTTGGAAGGGAGAGGAGAGGTGTGTGCTGCCGCTTAGTGTTTTTCCACCGGTGTTTTTGAGGGCGTGTCGAAGTAGCCGCTTGGTGAGCGTTAAATAAGGCGCATTTAGCTTTCTTCCCTGTGTCGTCACAAGGATGAAAGGGAAGCTGGACTACAAACGAGCTGTTTTCAAGCAGTTCAGAGCAGAGTTTTCTGTGGGAGATGGGAACTCCCTTTGGGGTGGACTTTGGGCTTTTTACTTGGCAAACCTGTTAACATGCAGAAAAAAGATATATAACTCAATAAAGGAGAGGGGAAAAAGCCAAAAAGCACAATATGACCTGTTTAACAAGCTAGATAAAACGTAAGGCCCTGGCAGTGGCAAATAGCTTTGGTTTAATATTTGATTTGATTACATTAATGTTTAAGCTGAGATTTACAAGATATATTTTATTGCTACTGTGTAAAGGAATATTGCTTGTAAAAAGCACCTTATTTGTTTAAAGAGGTTGCAATGTTATTGTGTATATGGCAGTACATTTACATTAAAAGTGGGCAATACACTATTTTAGAATTCATTATTCAATGTTACGCATAACTATGTAATTAATCACAGAAAATCATGCTTTAATCATGATTAAAACGATTAAAAAAATTTAATCATTGCCTGGCACTAATTAAAAACCCAATTTCCTAAAGCCCTTGACATATCTAACAGTGTTTCCCACAGAATGACAGTGTAACTGTGTCGGGGGGAGGGGGGGTATTGATTGACTACCAGCTACATACAGCATGCTAGCCTTGAAATTCCAGCTGCATTCTAACATTAACTTAGCTCTCCTTATTGGCTCGGCTCCTTGCATGCTGGCTAATAACTTTTTCAAGCTGGGTCTCCGACACTGAAAGCGTTGTTGGACAGATTTGTGCAGCGGTGCTCCATGAGGGAGAGAGAGCAAGAGAGGTACGGGTGAATGAGAGAGAGAGGGACGAGTGAGAGGAAGTGCTGTGCGAAGGCGTTACGGCGCTCTGCAATCAAACACGATTTTATATAGGCTTAGGGTAAAAAAAATCGAAAATCAATATGTGGCGGTCAGCGTTGATATTCTGGCGAGCCGCCACAAATAAATGAACGTATGGGAAACATATGTTCACATCCATTCTGCTTATCACTCCATTGAAACTAGTGAGTTTGTTTCAAAGGGAAGGCTGCCTGCCTGCCAACACTTCATTGGATTACATGATATTAGAGAATCTCAGGTGTCTGCATGTGTGTCCATCTGTGTGCATGTGTGTGTACGCACTACCTTGTCAGTTGCTGTCATGTCAGGGTGTGTGAGTCATGCAACAGCTCTTGTTTGTATGTCCCTCGTCTGACAGTGGATGCGGATTTGTTCAATTCTGGCTCCAACACCTCCTAACAATCCTTCATCTTGTGCAAGAAACTTCCTCACTGCTGAGTTTTTTTTTCTTTTCTTTATTGCCACTTTAATCCACATATAGTGGAAACAATTTGTCTGTTAAGTCATTTTTCAACCAAAAACGCTTCCAGTTTCTATTTTTGTGTTTTAGTCACATATTTTTCACTATTTCCTGAAATTTTGCAGATTTAACAATATATCAAGAAAATAAGGAGCAGCTCAATTGATAATGTAAATTATCATTAGTTGCAGCTGGGGATGGGGATCGTTAATTTTTATTGAAATTGATACCCTTATTGAGACTACTTAATGATCCAATTCTTTATCGATACCACTATTAATACTTTACTGTTATTTGGTAAGACCAGCCACAATGGGCATGAGGTAGGCCTGCACGGTGTGAGGAAAACATTTAATGATTGAAATGATATATGACTTGCAATAAATAAATGTATATTCAAGAGTGCACATTAATTAATGCCTGGTTGTTATTAAATTATTTATAGGATTACAATTTAATGTTTAATATTTTAACATTAATGTTTACAACAGCAAAGTCACTACATAAACTCAATTTCTGACATCTCAATAGTGAGTGATGTTTAGAAAGAATAAAAACTCGGACATCAATTTGTATCAGACCTTCCTCCTCCCCTTCCTCTCTGCTGTTATTCACTGCCTGCGGGTAATGTTACCTGGCTGGTTTGTCTCCCTTTCTACATGTTTACCTTAGGTGTATTGATAAAGTATTGTCTTTTTACTTGCAAAGGTTTTATTGCATGTACTTACAGTAACGAGTGTAGCTGTTCTCAACTCGAGTAGTTTAGAGCTAACTTAACTTCACCATCTCCACCGCGTCAGTGTGGTGTTTCACTCTGCTGGTGTGTGTGTGAGCGAGCCGACAGAGAGCAGACAGAGTCTGCAGCCTGAAGTCTTGGGCCCGTTTGATACCGCGTTTCAGTGCCATCATTAGAAACATTAGTTTTCCTATCCATCGCATTTCAAGTTAAATCAGATTTGGTGCTCGAGACATAACGTTACAGAGCCGCTAGTCTTGATAGCATAAGCTCGGACCTTATTGATTTTTGGGTTTTTAGAAATGTTGGAACCGGGTCCATTTAGAACCGGGTCTTGATCCCCATCCCAAATTGCAAACCTGATCCAATTCAACTTGTGGCGGAGGGAAACATATAGTATAGATTTATGTCCATGTGTTCATTCATGATTGTGTGCCAACTATAAAGTAAAGCTTCTGTGGGAGGTACAGCTCCAGATGTGGGTTTCTGTCATTTTTAAGAGCAGACAGACAGACATCAGACTGATATTTAGTTGCGAGCTAGATGCAGTTATTACACTTTTCACAAAAATAAAGTTGCAGACAGTGAAATAATGTTGTTTTCTAAATTGAGAGGTTTTTATTGAGATTGTTTATTGTGACAGTTGGAAGATTGAAAAGGCAATAAAGCAGGGTACGCACATGGGAGAGGCATCCGGCAATTGTGTGTGTGTGTGTGTAACAATGAGATCACATCATGCTGGAAATGGTCTCACCTAAGATGACGGTCTTCAAATTGTAGTCTTTGTGTCTCTTGCTTATCTTTCTGTTTCTACCTGTCTGCCTCAAAATTTCTACCTGTCCTTGTTTCACACAAGGAAAACTCCACTTATTTACTCCACTCTGCTAATTTAAAGCTAATATTTTTCCTTATGTTTTTGTTTGTTTTTTTTACAAAAAATTGCCAGTTCAAGGAGTAGATTGTTTGAGGGTGTTGTCATGACAAACCTGTTCGGTGCAATTCAGACAAACTATGGTGTGTTTGGCCGATAAGTTTGGTTAATTTCTGCTGGTGTGAAAGCTGTATCAAACTCTGGTGTGGACTAAATAACTGAGCCAAGACTGCCTGAAAAGAAGAACTAAAGGAAGGACTGGACTAAGTAAGGAAGTAAAGAGGTAATGAAAGATGGAAGTAAAAGGTTAAGGAGGTACTGTAATAACTCTAACTCTGTCTGACTGTGTGTGTGTGTCTGCAACTCTCCAGGCTCTTCAGACATGCCGGGGGATAATCTATTCCTGATCACACACTCACTGTCATGCTGTCAATCAAGAAGCTTGTCTCCGTGGTAACAGCTATCTTACATGCATCCTATATTCTTCACCCCTGCCAGCCAAGATTACATGAACTTAGTCAGCATGTTCACTGGTTGTCATTTACAATGAATAGTAACATAGTGTAAGTCCTTAAGCCTGAGAAAACCCAGTTAGAACGTCTGGTTATCAGTCAGACAAACTGATGTATCCCAGAAAATGTTTGTGTTTGTATCCATTGAAGTAAATTCATTTTAAAATTAGATATCAGGGATTCAATTCACAGAATAATTGGTAGAGTAAAAGCTCCAATTATGGCTCCAGATGTCACTGGAGTTAGAAAAAAATGATCATCTCTGCTTGAGGCTAGTTGATCGAGGCTACATTAGCCGCTACTAGCATAACGCACCCGAATCTCCGACCTAACTGTTGGTGGTCAAGTTGGTAAGGTGAGGAACAGTTGGCGTATTTTTTCCCCATGTTCCAATAAATATTGGAAACATTTTGAATAAAAACTGACAGCCCTTTGTCACCCCGGTGCCGGTTTTTCATCCCTCCATTGGCTTCATTGGTAACATCACCACAACCTATGACCGCTTCTTATTGGTGGGTGATTTTAATATTCACGTGTGCTGTCAATCAAACACCTTATCAAAGGATTTCCTCAGTCTCATTGAATCTTTTAATCTAGTCCAGTGGATAAATGATTCCACTCACATTCAGGGTCACATTCTGGACCTTGTCCTTTCATATGGAATGGCTATTAGTGATGTTGTTGTATCCGACTTCATGCTTTCGGACCATAAGCCAATATTATTCTCTTTATCTCTTCCTCGCATTTCTCATTCCAATAGTTCAGAGGTTAGACTGACTCGGTCCTTTTCCCCCAAGTTTGGCTCAAATTTTCACGAGCACTTTACAAATTCCTCCTCACATTTACTTTTGAACTCTTCGCTACTGGACTTAGATGCCGACCAGCATCTCAGTTTATTAAACTCAATTTGGTTAAATGCCCTAAATGAAACCGCTCCACTTAAGCCTTACAAACCTAAACTTAAACCTGAACCATGGCTCAACGGGGATATTCGTCAACTAAGACAAGCCAGCAGAAAGGCTGAGCGTAAATGGAAGAAGGACAGGCTACATGTTTCACTTCAGTTGTTTAAAGCTAGTCTGTCGACTTACCAGAATGCAGTAAAGTCGGCTAAAGTCTCATACTTCTCCGACAAGATTATGACAAATCACTCTAGACCAAAGGTTTTATTCTCTGCTATTAACTCCGTTTTAAACCCCTCGGTAAATACAGTATCTGGTGTTACGGATGAGTTATGTGAAAGCTTCTTGAGATTTTTTATTGAAAAAATATCTAAACTGAGATGCAGCGCCAACACCTCTTATACTGAACAGTCTAATCAGCAGTTCAACTCTGTTACTTGGGATGCTTTTGAGCCAACTACTCTGAATCTTCTTAAAGTAATCATAGCTAACATGAAACCGTCGTCCTGCCCCTCTGATGTCATCACTCCTAAGTTTCTTAAAGTAATTGTTGATTCAGTAGGGCCAGGCTTAGTGTCATTTGTAAATAAGTGCCTCCTTACTGGCTCCATCCCTGCTGCCCTTAAGGTGGCCACGGTCACTCCGCTACTCAAGAAGCCTTCACTGGACCCTGCCGTGCTAAATAACTTTCGCCCTATTTCTGTATTACCTTTTATTTCGAAGGTGTTGGAAAAGGTCGTCCTCGACCAACTCAGACATTTTAAAATGCAATGATATCTCTGAAAAATTTCAATCTGGTTTTAAGTCTGCTCACAGTACTGAATCGGCCTTGTTGAGAGTTTTAAACGACATTCTTTTATCCACCGACACTGGTAACTCTGTGGCTCTGGTACTCCTGGATCTATCAGCGGCCTTTGACACTGTCGACCACTCTATCCTGTTATCCAGACTTGAGAATTTTGTGGGGCTAAAGGTACCGTCCTCCAGTGGTTTAAGTCTTACCTCACGGGCCGAACCTTCAGTGTAAAATTAGGAAATTGTTCCTCGTCGGCTGCGTGCTTAACCTGTGGTCTCCCCCAAGGATCTATCTTAGCGCCGTCTCTCTTCTCTCTATATATGCTACCACTGGGCACTATTCTACGAAGACATGAGGTATCTTTTCACTGTTATGCAGACGACACTCAAATGTATGTTCCAATCAAGAGAAATGATCCCTCTGCCCTTTCTTCATTACTTAGGTGTTTGGATGAAGTTAAAGCTTGGCTGGACCAAAATTCCTTATTCCTCAATGAAAACAAAACTGAGATCATTGTTTTTGGGCCCACTGGTAATCCTCAGACAATCTGTAGGCAGATTATCAGCCTACAGATCTTCAAGTGTACGGAACCTGGGTGTCCTACTAGATGAGTCTCTAAACTTTGACAAACAAATCTCCTCAGTAATAAGCTCAAGCTTTTTCCAACTTCGTCTGCTGTCAAAAGTCAAACCTTTTCTACACACTAAAGCTCTTGAGACAGCTATCCATGCCTTTATTACCACACGCATTGATTACTGTAACTCACTTTACTGTGGTATCTCAAAAACTCAAATTGCTTCGTCTTCAATTAGTGCAGAATGCAGCTGCAAGATTCCTTTCAAACAGTCGCAAAGCGACCATATCACCTCAATTCTGAGGTCCCTTCACTGGTTGCCCATTAATTTTAGAATTGACTTCAAAATTCTTTTATTTGTTTATAAATCTCTATGCAACCAAGTTCCAAGCTACCTCTCTGAACTGCTGCAGCCCTACACTCCATCAAGAAGTTTGAGATCTAGCGATAAGAACTTGTTACTAGTCCCACAGTCCAGACTCAAACGCAGGGGGGACCGAGCATTCTCTGTGGTTGGGCCTCGGCTGTGGAACAATCTCCCCTAGAAATTAGGACAGCTCCTTCCATAATCTCTTTTAAGTCAGCTTCTAAAACGCACTTGTTTTCCTTGGCATATAAATAAGATTGGTTAGTTTTATTATTTATCCTCTGAGTCTGATGCGGTCACTCTATTTTAGTTTGATACTATTATCTCGCTTTTACGATTATCGAGTCGGACACTGCCATATTCTGTGTATTGATGAGTTTGATATTATTTTCTTTGCTTTTTCTGTTTTCTTTTATATTTAAGCCTGAAAATGTTTTGCTATTCCTGTTTAAAATTGCTTTTAGCTTTGCCGCTTTTATCTATCTTACGCTACTATGATTGTTATTATTGTTTTAATTGTGTAATTCTGTAAAGCACTTTGGTCAGTCAGTGGCTGTTATAAAACGTGCTATATAAATAAAATGAACTATAAAATGAACTTGTGCGTTGTTTTCATACCTTCCCGACATTTCACAGATGTATACTGTAAAATAATTTTTTGTGTAAAAAATTAATATAAATTAATATAAACAATATTAATTAATTACTAATATAAATAATATAATAATTTTTTGTGTAAAAAATTAATTTAAAAGCTGAGCTGCTGGTGATAGAAGTCATTCTAGCATGCCGAGTGTTCAACATTTTAATATTTTAATCAGATGAGAGACAGCTGGAGAAGTAAAGCGAGTCAGAAGTAATTTCACATGGCGGCTCCAAAAGGAATCATGAATGGACGTAATCTTACATGGTCATTGTTCCCATGGGCAGATCGTGGCGATTATTAAAAGCGTCGCTAACATTGCAAGACAAAAGCACAGAGCATTTTTGAGCAAACACACCCACTCCAATCCAAACTGAGCTCACAGGAAAAACAGCAAATCTAACAGCAAATGTGATCGATCCACCAGAAAGAAAGAGGAGCGTCTTTTTTTGATGGCATTTAAAAGATTCTTAGCTTTCTATATACCCTGGTATACCTATTTCTGTAGTGCCTCTCCAAGCCCACTGGTTCCTACTGAAGACTTAAATCTTTAAAAACAAATATCTAGTTTCCTTTTCAGAACAGCTTAAGTCATTTCCTAAAAGAGTTGGGCACTGTAGATCTTTGCAAACATTATTCATACCTGAGTAAATTGTGTATTTGTTCGCAATACACTTTCTGTGCTCTATAGTTTAAAGTTATGTACATGTGGGATTTCTTTAGAAAAAAATATTGTCATAATAATTAAGGAACTTAGTGTCAGTGCAACAGTGTGGCTCACTGATGTTTCTGACACAGTGGAATAATCTACATCAGGCTTTGGACATACAGACAATATATGTTGGTGATATCAATATACTGTTGGTTTGGGTGGTTTCATTGGATTTGTTGACAAGAAAAATTTAAAAGTGCAGACTGACAAACTGCAGTCAGTGTTGGTGACATTTGTCATTAGCCTTCCCGGGCAGTTGTTGTATAATGAAAGGTTGGAGACTGTGTTAAATATGTAATGCCCTTTGAGTTGTGGGACCACAAAGACATTAACTGAACTTGAAAATATTTAATTTGCACAGCATGGGATTTTTGAGTACTTAATGCTTCATTCATTTTGATACTGCCAAAACAAACTTTATTATTATGAGCTACATATTTCTAAACACTGCCGTTTCTGCCTCATTTAACTTCTTTCATCATATCGGTCCTATGCTCTCATGTCACTCAGTAAACTCCTTTTTTTTTAAAAGGTGGTTATTAGTTATCCAGGTAACTGGCACTCCTGTTTACATCATGTCACTTTACATATCTGTTTATTTTACTTGTGTATGCTTTTGCCTGTTCATTTTACAAGATGCAAATATGTAATAAAACTAGAACCAGGAAACCACTCTGACATCCTAATTTGCGAAGAAACATGAACAAACACAATATAAAGATCTGTGTAAATATTAGTTCACCTTTCGTTGTCATTATCTCCATTCACACTAAGGTTTCTTTGCACTAGGCTGATGTTTTCCCAAGAGGAGGATGTTTGACCAGCCACACACAAACACACACCCATAGTCAATCACATGCCATGTAATTTATTCTACATGGGATGTTTTAATAGTAATTTCACCTTATCGGTTGACATCTGCCTGCAGGATTTTAGCCAAGTTAAAATAATTTGATAATCCCTGCCGAGAACCCTGCAGCTCTAAAAATAGTTTCTGGTATGACTATACATTTGTTCATTACAGTAGAGTATCTTTTGGTTGAAGTGTGTACTCCTGTTGACTGGCACACCACCAACACAGTTGGTGCGTCTGTGTCTGCTTCCAAGGTTACAATCAAAACAGCCTTTCATAATAAAAGTCTATTCAGGTCCTGCTGCTTTGACACGTTTTTGTGCCGGTGTGGGCGATGCAGGTTTTGTGAAGGCTTTTGATGGATTATAATTACAAAATGAGCTGCCACAGTAACCGCGGGAGTTGGATGTCAGCACTTTTTCCAATGATGAAGAAATAGGATCCTTTCAGATTGAAAAATAGTAACTTGCATAATATTTTTGTCCTTAATTGGCTTCAACGTCACTTTCTGCCGCTCACTCTCTCTCTCATTTGCTCAACCAAACACTGGCTATGCGCACGCATTACTCACTGCCCTATTCCTTAAAGGA
The DNA here is from genome assembly GCA_024633595.2 of Lepomis macrochirus. Lineage (NCBI taxonomy): Eukaryota > Metazoa > Chordata > Actinopteri > Centrarchiformes > Centrarchidae > Lepomis > Lepomis macrochirus. Next base: position 11,854,361 of record JALXJV020000020.1, read on the forward strand.
GTTACGCTACTGTATTATCAGCATTTTTCACGAACATGTCCTTTGAAGAATGAAGAGAGGGAGCTAGCCAACTGCTGAGTGTTACTGTGCTCACACAGTGCATGAGTGAAAATCGTTAATAGCCCATTAATAGCAATGATCATGTGTAATTTCAGTATTCAATTCGCTTCTGAATTAATATAAGCAAAACACTGCCCTTCTTACAGCATTGGCTGTTGTCCCTCCCTTAAAGCCGAAACTCACTCCCAGCCAGGATGTGGCATGTTTAGTTCAACTCGAGCCAAGATCACGGAACGAAAGCCTTTGGTCAACAAGAAAGGTAAAACTAATTCAGCTGTTTGGAAACTCTTTGGTTTCAGGGAGTCAGACAGTGGTGTCTGCACCACAAGGTAATATAATAAGCGTACGCCCTAACCCTACGTTACTGCAATCAGTTAAATTATATTTAAAGATCAGGGAAATCCACTGTTTAAAAAAACATTTTTCATTAGGATTTTTGCCATAATCAAGCAGCTCATTCACCATCTGATCCTGTGTGTTTAGGATTATCTCATAAAGACTATTAACTATCACTGCTCAGCTGCCAGACGTGATCTACCTCAGCTGTCACTCTTTACACAGCTTTAGTTGGTTGCATAAAATTTTTGTTGTACTGTTGATGTGTGTCGCTTCATGTCTTACCCTAAGGACTGGCAATTTCAACACACAATGGAGGTCATTATCCCTTCTCTCAGGGAATAATCAAGAGATCTATGTGTGTGTGTTTGATTAACTCTGGGGGCTGGTTATTGTCAGGGTTGAAGCATGTCTCCCTGGAACAGCTGCTCATCTGTGTTAGTTATCACTAAGTGAGGATCAAGGCTGCACTCTGACACATCAAGGCCAGGAACCCGGGCAGTGTTATTTATGTGCAGGAATAAAGGTCCCTCTATTTGCCTCCAGATCTTTTTAGAACTAATTTGGGTGTCACCGTCACACATTCCTGTAGCCAATAGCCTCGACTGCAAAATGAACATCCAGTATTGGAAACCCTGCTGTCATACCTTATCCTATAAAAGTCAATATTCAAATATGGGCACCACAAACAAATAAGGGTTGGTTGTTAATAAAAGCCAAGTAAAAAAAAGCACTGAGGGGAAGTGGAAATATCTGTTCTCAAATAGTTCACATGGTAAATTAAGCATAATGTACATTTCCACAGCCCTAAAAGAGGCCTACCAATTTAGCATTCATTCAACACTGTCAGACTCACGATGGACAGTTTAACAAAAGGTGTAGAACCAGAGACATCGTCTTTTTATTTTGTGCATTTTTCTTTCTTGTCAAAACCTGCCACCAACATTACCCACATTCCAACTCGTCCACAGACCGTTCAGAGATTTGGGTGTGTTATGCTAGTAGCTTCTGACCTCTAGCCTACCCTTGTATAGATATGAGCAGCGGGCTTCGGAGGTTCATCTGTTATTTCCAATAACTTTTTTTTGACATTTATTTCAGTCACTAGTCAGTGGATGTTGATTTTTCACATTAAATCTTGTCTGGAGAGGAGGGATTATGCATTTGAGCCACTGAAATGGTATTACTGTTAAACATCTGTGCAGGAAATTTTGAGTTTCATTGAACAGCTGAACAAAATCACGTAAAGAAAGAACAGTGGAAGTGTTTTGAGAAACTTTGTAAATGATTGTTTGAGAAGCAAAACCTAAAATGGCAGAATAGTGTGAATGACATAACTCTGTTGTACTAATTAGTGCAGTGAAAATATACAGTACACTGAATTTATCAAGGCAAGAGGTAAGCATAAGTGAGTTGTATATACAACAAACAGCATCAACAGCAAATTAAAACAGAAGCCCATCTGAAAATAGGGAGGATTCTATCTAAAATATGTGAAAATACATTTGTAAAAGAAGGGAAATTAGGAAATGAGCTTTGCAGTTAGCGTACATATACAGTATTACAGTATACTGATACTAAGTCCTGCCTATTAACTGTGGCACAATAAATAAAGAAATAAAAGGAATGAATGTTATTGAATGACCACATGCTTTAAAAATAGCATAGCTTCAGTTTCAGTAAGTTATCGGTTAAATTGAATCATCTGTTTTCTGTAAATGTTGAGCAGTCGACATCATGTAATTTGTTTAAAAACACAGAGCCACAGAATTACGTGTTCCTGGCTACACTAAACCAGGCTGCTCTGTGAAGATGAAAGACTCAAACCATGCAAGTTTAGTTAAAAAAAAAACAACTCACTAATAAACTCAATGTTGTTAAATTCGATCAAAATCAGAGATGATAATTTTTTCTCAATTGAGTCATTTGAGGGGTGGCAGTCAAAACGCAAAAAACACTTTTATACAATTATTACAGATTAATTCATATTATTTACAATTCGCTTCATACTGTTTATGGTACCTATAAATCAGTTTCAGATGGTTTAATTTAGTTGCTATTAATATGATTTAATAATAATCTGTTAATTATTTTCTATTCACTGTAGGCCTGCTGTAACACCACAACCTGCTGAAATGACCACATGGCAACAGACTAAAAAACACACATTTAGAGTTCACGGGGGCCTACTCGTACTTTGGCGCATCCCGTGTGAAGCGCTCTCCTAAAAGCAGCCCTCAGCAACCTTATTCCCCAGCCTCGATGGCTCTAAATCCGAGATGGATGCTCGATGCCCAACGTCATGCTCAACCGCTCACGCAGCTCTAATGCTGATAAGCTGTGTCATGTACTCAATGACATGTGTCACAGTGAGCTGGCAGAGTAGTTGTGATAAATCTCATTTACCTTTTAATCTCATGTATTTGTTTAGCCACAGTGCAATGTAATTGAGATAACAGGAGGGGAAAAACAGGACTTGTACAGTAGCAGTGTAAGAAACCACAGGTGGATGCTGTTCATGTAGAGATTTGTTGTTACTTTTGGGGATGCTATGACTTAAGTGTTTTTACTTCTTGGAAGAACTGTCAAACTTTTACATGCTGGACAGCTTTCTGCTCTGATCCATTATTATATTATAAGAACAGCAAAACTAAGAACATTAGTTTGAGGTCACTGGCCAGAAATGATGAGATGGTGATGCAGCACTAATCTTCAGGCTTTCCTCAGTTCAAATTAAATGAACATTTTAGGTTAAAAAGGGATTCTGTGCAATACCAGAATACCTTCATATGTAATATTTTTCCCTCTTCGGTTGGGTCTTTTTTAGATATGGCAGTGTCTGGCAGTTTGGAAATGACATTTTTTCTGTGAGGTGGATCACCATAAAAACTGGTAGACATTCATGATCCCTAAAGGATGAATCTTAGGTTGTAGAGAGAGGTTGCTTTGGCCTCTCTTATGTCTTCACTAGCAGCTGATGTTATTGGCAGTGGGACTCTGTGGCCCCGAGAAGGAAAGCAAATATTCCATATTTGAGTATCCTAACTGATATAGAGTATTTAAAGTGGACAGAAAGTGTAGAATTAGGTGTAATATTGGGAGGTGTAGTATGTCTATAAAGTATTTTAGCGTTGTAACAAAATATGATTAACATTATTGAATAATCAGTCAAACAGTTAAGAGTCACTATTAATTGCAACTATTTTGATAGTAAATTAATCTCTAAAGAAAAAATGCCAAACATTTGATGGTTCCCGCTTCTCAAATATGGGTTTTAGACTGCTGGTCAAACAAACAAAACTATTTCACTTTTGGCTCTGGGAAATTAAGATGGTAATTTTTTAATATATTCTGCTTTTTTGTGTGTTTATTGGTAGAATTGGCAGATTCACTGAAAATGAAAATAGTCAAGGAATAGTGAAAGCAATATGTATCTTCAACTGTATTAACATTCATTGTTTAAGTACATTTTCAAGCAAAAATGCTAAACATGTAATGGCTTCAAGGTTCTCAAATGTAAGGCCTTACATCATAGTACACAGAATATCTGGATTTTGGACTAAGGGTTGAACAAACATTTGATCATGTGCAAACATGTGCTCCAGGATATTGGGATGTATCTTTTTCACAGTTTTCTGATATTTTTAAGTTTATAATATACCAATATGATTAATCTGTTAATCAAGAAAATCTTTGGCAGTTTAATAAGTCATTATTTGTTAGCGCAGTTTGAGCAGCATCTACTATATATATATATATATATATATATATATATATATATATATATATATATATATATATATATATAATTATTATTATTATTAATAATAATAATATATAATAATAATAATATTTTATTTAAAAAAAAAAGGATTTTCTAGGTTCACTGGAGAAACAACCGTTTCCTTGTGTCTTGTGTACTCCAGCACGTCTTCATTATCCCATAACAACATTGACATTCGTCGCTGAACAAAATTCATCTGTAAAATCTGTCTTTGTAGAGGCAAAAACTTACAGGGCTAGTGATGGTGATGCTACAATAGCTTCCTTCATTTTGATGCCTCCGGCTCTCCATTTTCTCAAAGGTCAGCATGTCAAGATGGCTTTCTATCGATCGTTAGCAGCATTTAATGTGTCAAAGTTGAACTGAACAAGAAAAATTCCCATGGATTAACTTCATCTGATTACATTGACATAAATCAAATTCAGGCATGCAACTAATGATCATTTTCATTATTGATTAATTTTCTCATTACTTTCTTATTTAATGGATTCATGGTTTGGGAAAATGGGGAAAAATAACGATCACAAGTTCGTAAAGTCAAGTGGATGGCTTCAAATGTCTTATTTGTCCAAAACCAGGGCACAGAATTAGCACTAGCCAAATGCTGGTAAAATATGCAATTTTATAGTGATTTACTTAACTCACCGAATTTATGTGTGTATATAGTAATAGAACAGTAAAAGTAACAGTGCAATGTAAGTTATTAATTTACAGGCTTAAAATGTATTTAATTAAAGGCAGTGGTAAAAAGAAGAAAGAAAGAAAGTCTTCAGAGGTAATCTGTTGAGTGGCAGGTACAATTTAAACTAGCCATTTGGCCACTGGACGGAACAGGTAAGCAAAGATATTTTTAAAATCAAAAAAAGAAAAGCAAACTTGAGAAGATTGATCCAAATGTTTGGTATGTCTTGCTTAAAAAAGAACATTAAAACTGTCGCAGATTTATTTTCTGTTAATAGACTAATCAGTTAATCAACTAATCATTTCAGCTCTTATTGATTTTCTGTGAAATTTTGACATTTAAGTTTGACTGGTTCATTAATCATTTATCACCAAGCTCTGCCTTCTGTCATTTTCCATGACTTTATAATGGCAAGTATTGTTAGCATAATTAAATTAATTGGACTGATATTTAGTCGTGGACCAGCCAATTAGAAGACAAAGAGGAAGTGAGGAAAGGAAGTGATTAGATTGGGTTACTGGATGGGCGAGTTGGAGGATGTTACCATGGCTGGAGAGGGAGGGTATCAGGATGCAGTCACAGATAATTTGAAAATAGAGAATTGAAAATTACCTTTAAAAGGTGTTTAATGTAGATCCAGCTAAGAGCATCGTCTGTCCATGCATGAGTAAAGAACAGACAAACCTGGAGTTTGCCAGAAGCTGCATTAAATGATTCATTCATGATTCACAAAAAACTGTGTCCATAAAACTCATTCCAGCATGTACATTATGCGCCCTCTTTCTTTTGTGGTTTGATTCTGTGCGCGAACCACAAAGGTCACAGAGTTAACCAGATGGAAGCAGAGTGTCAAAAAAACAAACATGTCATAACCATGACAAGTGGTGCTAGGAAAAAAACATTTCAGTGACGGTGCATTCCTAGTACAACTGACGCTACAAAAATGCCTGCAGGTGCAAGGTGCTCTGTAAATCCATCAACATGAAAACAACAAACACAGAGGAACTCAAAACATTTTCCTAATTTATTCCCATTTATTACTTACCTGGAAGCAAGAACATCCGTCTGGTATTTAAATAAGATGTCCAGCAATTCATGTTAATTTAGGGCTTCAACAATTATTTCAGTTATTTATTTAATTATTCTTTTAATAATTGTTAATTTGGACAAAAAAATAGCTACAATAATGAAACTGCCCGTTGTGACCAAAGTAATTAATTAAAAAGAAAAGGTCTAATTCTACGTTGCTCTAGCAATCAACTAATTGTATTAGTATGGGATAATAGCACAGTGTTGTTACAGTACATGCAGGCTAAATGCTGTAATCAGACTTATACTTTCAGTCTGTGTAGACAGAAATCAAGTTTGGACTCTAACTCTGAAACAACGCCCCAAGAAGGGCCTTTTTAACCTAATCACACTGTGAATGATTATAGAGTGTGTCACATTACTGTGTTAATTAGCAGAAGGTGTCAGCTATAAAATAAAGGGGTATTGTCTTCATGATTGATATTTTAAAAGCTATTTGACATTACTTAGAGAGCATTTAAGTGGCCGAATCAATTGCTCCTTGGTTTTTTAATAAGTCAAGAGGAGCTGTCTTGAAATCATGACATCATATACCAAAGACAGACAGAGGAAGTTAATAAAATAGATAATCACTATTATTATTGATTAATCTGTTGACAGTTATTTCCACCAAACAGCTTGTTTTGGAAAGATGTCTTCCATAGTTTTTCCTTTCAGAAATAACCTCCACCTCGAAACCTTCCTCATACTGGAATGTTATTGTAACGGCTGCCATTTTCCCATGGTGGTAAACTGCCCTAGCTTTTGGGATCACAAAGAGTCCATACCCCATTCTGCTATCTCCCTACAGGAGGACGTTTAATGGAGGTGATGCTGTAGTCATATTTGTTATCCTGTTGGTCAGAGTGACCATAAAAACCCCTCGTCTAACTAAAAGCCTGCTTGAATAGCAGAGTCTTCAATTGCTTTTTTTAAAAATTGGCAGAATTCACACAACGCAGAAAGGCAGGCGATGCATTCCACAGCCTAGGTGCAGCTGCTTGTAATGATCGATCCCCTCTGGTTTTAAAATGAGTGTGGGGAACCACTAACAACCTCTGACCTGAGGACCTCAGCCTGCGGGAGGGAGTATGAAGCTGTATCTACTCAGAGATGTGGGGAGGAACTTGACCATGCGGAGCTTTAAAAGTAAGGACCAGGATTTTAAATTGAATTCTATACTGGACTGGTAACCAGCGAAGTGACGCTAAAACAGGTGTGTGATGTGTGCTCTTTTGTTTATTCGAGTTAAAAGCCTTGCAGCAGAGTTAGACAGCCTGGAGACGTTAAAGCTCCTCAAACAAATAAAAAGACTATTATAGTAATCTAAACGAGAGGAAATACAAACATGAATGATCATCTCCAACTCACCCTTTGATACCAGTGTTCTTAATTTGGAAATATTCCTCAGTTGGTAGAAACCGTTTCAGACTAATTGTTTTAGCATGCAGAGCATATTGCAGAACATAGAATATTATGGTGAAAAACAAAATGAACTAGAACTGCTGCAGTGTGTCACTACATATTTTGGTTGAGCTACTTTGACAACTCTCAGACCCCAACATACACAAACTGACATACAGACTATGGCGCTGTTGTTTTTCATCCTAAATTTGAGAACAAGCATGGAAGGACTTTGACTGAGCAAGTCCTGTTCTCATGATCATAAGTTTAACTTGAGCTACTTTATTTAAAAAAATGTAATCACCGACTTGTGTTCAAAGCAAAATCTAAAATGACTGGGAGCAGTCAGAGGGCCACACTTTAAACTTGAATGCCAGTATTTTGTAGATGAGGCATGCAAGAGAGGTTTTGCAGTGGGAATAAAGGAGCAATTTTCCACAGCTGTGCAAAGAATTCATAAATGCAAAGCAAAGGTCCGTACAGCCTTAAAAGTAAGGAAAGCCGATATTTCGCATTACTGTATGCTATTAAGTGAAATCATTAGATAAAGGAGGTTCATCTAAACATACTGTATGTAGCCAGGTGGTAAAATACTGCAGTTCTTATTGGTGCCATGCTGACATTTTGAAATGTGTATTTCTCAACTTGAACAAAGTTAAATAATAAACAATATTTGTAACAATAACAAGTAAAACAGATGTAAAACAGAACAAGGGGAGCGTGTTTCTCTACAGAGGAGGCGGCTAGAAGCAGCAAATATTGGCGCACTGGCTCAGTGTACATCTGTCTAATGCAGAGTCTCTATCAACAACCTGGAGGAGTGTATTAAATAAAGAATATAATGTTTAGTTAATAGTTTACTGTTAGTATAACAATAATATATTAAATAGTGCATTCATTAGAATTTCATATAGTGGTATACTATTTTAACACTAGTTGAATATTATATCCAGTTACAGCTGTTTAATTTCTGTGGGTTGTTTTTATTCATTAAATCCCTGTGCAAGCAAAAGGCTCTACATTGGTCTCTACTTGGTTAATGCTAAGTACTAACTCATATCATTATATCATATTGATCAACATTTAAGGAATTGCTGTAGCACATCAAACTTTTTTTTAAGTCCTGCCCCATTCAGGCTGTGATTGGTCGGTTGACGAAAAGTGACTGACAAGCATGTCAGCTCCGTGAGAAGAACAACAACAAAAGGTACCAATATAGCTCACGTTAAATAGCCAGCGAACCAAACCGAAACCTTCCTTATCTTTTCCCAGTTTTCTTCTGTCTTACGGCTTCAGCTGCTGACGATGTCTCTCCATCTCTGTCACAGAGCGACTGGACTGGTGGCGAGTCTGACTATGTTTTGAACGTTAAGCAGCGGGAAGGGGAGGGAGGGTTACAGTAAGTTGTTGCCTTAAAAGTTTCTCATACACTGCTCATACAACATTTTTCTCATTGCACATAGGCTTATCTGTTTTAAAGGGCACATGTGAGAGCCCGGTGTGGGCGGAGATAATGAGCAGACTGCAGCGCACACACAGAAGAATGTCACACACGCTTTTACTGTTTTATTAAATCGCACACTTTCTGCGGTTATGTAATCGCACATGATGACATTGCGATTAGATAAATCGTGCAGCCCTGCGTTGTTTTTGTACTTGTACTTTATTATTATAGTACTCTTATTTTCCAGTTTTAGCCTATTAGACTGCCTTGACATTTTGTTCAGCTATTCATGGTCTCCAGAGGATGAATCCTACTGACGTTTGTGATCCTTTTACTTTTCCTGTAGCACAACCATGAGTTTGACATTTTTGGCCTTTAGTGACATGTCTTGACTGTTGGATGGATTGTCATAAAAATTTAGTATACACATTCCCCTGTTCCCCTGAGTATGAATTGCGATAACTGTGGTGGTCCCTACATTTCTCATCTAACGTCTAGGCAACACAAGCTGCATAAAGTCAAAATGTCAATTTCTCCAATACTTCTTTGTTTCATGACTATATACTCTCAAAATCAGCCTCAGCTGCACTTTTTTGTACATTAGGTAATTAGATAATGCTAACATGCTAAGATGGTAAACATGATATTAATATTGTCATTTTTGAGGATTTTAGCATGCTGAAGTTAGCATTTATCTCAAAGCACCTCTGCGTCTAAGTACAACATCACGAAGCCGCTTGCATGTCTGCCAACTCTTACTCTTGTTTCTGTATTTTCTTCTCTTGGCTGAGTTGTGGCAGTGCACTAGGGTCCATCTCTCAAGTCCAGCAGAGCAGAACTGGTGTCTGTCTCTGTCTGATTTGCATACTGCAGAGGACAAATGAAAAAATGAGCTGGTGGTGGTGGAAAAGATGAGGGGTTATGTGGATTGGGCCTGGCCACAGTGGAAGTTCAATGGTTATTGCCCTGAAGTATCATATTTTATCATTAGTTGTCAGAATTGTCATATTATCAAAACCATTTTTATCTTACCCCTTATCTTCTCCAACACTGTCCTCCTATTCAAGTTTACATCATTAGGTCGTTTGCTTTAAGTAGGTGGCTTGAGCCTCGGCATCGGCCCACTGACACCAGACTTAACTCTCACAGCGAAGGCAAGTCTGACTGGAGTCACCTGTTGATAAAGAATCAGAGTCAGAAACTCTCCTACGCCTTTCTCGTTTCTCTATACGCCTTCATATGTCAGTCTTTCTCTGTGTCTCTCACTTTCTGTCTCATTGTGTCTCTGTCTCTGCTTGGTGATGCAGGGCGGGCCAGGTCAGTGTGATTCAGGGCTGTAAGCCGGAGGAGGATTGGATCTATTTATAGTCTTGTCTGCTCTGGGCCACACTGACCCAAAGTCTCTGTCTATTTTTCTGTTTCTGTCTGACACTAATTTATCTCATATCAGTTGGTCTTATTTTATCCTGTCTTAAGAAGCGCTACCTCACTGTAAATATATCTAGCAGCATTGTCTTCAAGATGCTCAAACACATACTCATGTCTTGTTCCTATAAAATGTTCATCTGGTTTTCTTCCTTTTCTTGGGATGATGTAATAAACTGTTAACTGTCTGTTTCTCGTTGGTACCGAACACTGATCCCAAGAAGAGATGCAACTAATGATATGGGTTAATCTAATCAGTTAATGGATTTGTTTATAAAATGTCAGCTTGAGCACAGAGTAAAGACCCGTTTTCAACTCCCTACACCCACCAATGCGTCCCTGAGCAAGACACATAACCCCAAGCTGCTCCAGAGCCGTGCGACCTCTGACATAAAAAAGCAATAGTAAGTAACTTTGGATAAAAGCGTCAGCTGAATGAATAAATGTAATGTAATATATAGACAAGAAAAGCAGTTTTGGAGTTTGTAGCCAGGGATTTCCTAAGTAGTTTTCACTTGATTTTCCAAATTGCCGTTGATGATAAAGGTTCAGCTGAAATAGTCAGTTGATCAATTAGACGATTACATAATTATAAACGCAATATCTTTGGGTTTTGGATTGGAGGATGTCACATTTGTCTCTGGGAAATGTGATCGGCAGCTCCTCCAAATCCCATATCGGTTCTAAAGCATCATCATCGACACTGTGTTAAATTTCTATAATTTGGGCAGAAGCAATGTCGTAGCTTTTGTCAGGGACACACCCAGCTTCATCCAGTGTGTGTGTGTTTCTGAGAAGGACTCATGGAATCTGAGTGTCCAAAAGTGGTCTGTGTGTGTATTTGGGTTGTGCTGTTTTTTGTGTGTGCATGTGTGTAGTGAGGAAATAAGGCTGAGAGCCAGGCTTTTAGTTTAGTGCTCACATCGCTGTTTTCATTGACTTGACTGGAATGTCGTTAAAGGCTTCAAATGGGTTACCTAATGGCTTTGCTCGGATGAAAAAGATGTGTGCAACAACACACACACACACACGCGCACACACACACACACTTCAGCAACTAAAATGTGCATAGTTGCAGTCTTAATACAATTCACAACATTAAGTGTAAGTATATGGAAGCAAAACAGCCTTCAACAAAAAGCAAACATGAAAAAATGCATGTTCACCCCTGCCTCCCAGTCTATGGAAGCATACTGACAACTAAAGATTTGAGAGAGCACAAAACAAATTCTGAGTGCTATCCAGTCTGCAAGTCAACATTTTGTGTGCAGATTCACAAGAGCAGTATCATATTTAAGCGTGCAATACAGAACATGCGTGTGTTTGTTTCTGAGTGCTGTCTCAAATTTGTACAGCAGCTTCTTGGATCACAAGAAGTTTCCATTTTTCATGTGCAAGCTGCGTCAGGTCACACTCGCATCTGGATGCCAGGATCATGTTTAAGTCGGCAAATAGAAGTATTTTTTTAACCTCACGAGTCAAATCGGATCAAATTAAACCCAAAATCTAAAATGATCTAAATGGAAGAAATGAAAGGAAGTCAATGGATGCCTAAAATGAGAGGCAAAATACAATTTCTGAAACCTAGTAACATGGTTTCCTAAAAAGTAGAAGTGATTTATAGTAAATATTCTCAAACATAGACACCCACTGATGCTCTAGAACTAATTTCAGTCAGTTTATATAGCTGTTTAACATTTGACATTTGACTCACATGCTGTATGCATGTTGTGTGTGAAAGGAACTGACTGGCCTGCCAGCAGTAATATCTGGCCCACGGCCAGATTGCTTTGATAGAAGAAATAAAAAATGATAGCGGCCGATGCTGAAATAGATCTCAGTCATCACAGCAACAATTACTCACATAATCATTTGTTCTAATGTGATTGTGCCTCCAAAATAAAAGTGCGAGAATGTTTTTTGCAGCAATGCTTCATGTGAGTTTGAGAGCTTTTACTTTGAAAAGTTCTGAAACTTTCTGAGACTCTTTCCAAGTTTTGAAAGAGTCTCTAACTTACTTGACAGACCTCTGAAAAAAGCCGTCATTAAACATGTGATTGGTTTCCCCTGAATTTCCTCAGGGAAATGAAAATAAGCGTCCGTTTATAAATGCGGATCAAATACCGGGACGCACATGTACTGTAGCACATCCTTTATTGCGAGCATGTAAAAAAAGTGTCCTTATAGGCTGTCTATTTGTTTAAAAAGGGAGGAAAAAAAAGTCAGCCGTAATTTGGGATCGATCATACAACTCCTCCAACCACACTCTACCGACTGAGCTAAACGCGTACATGAGTATCCAAGGGTTTGAAATAATTTTACTGAAATAAAGTTCTGGCCCACCATGTAATAGCTTGAAAAAAATCTGGCCCAGTGTCTGACTTATTTGCTGAAATTTACTTTCACTTCCCAATGCTGCAAAAAATATACTGCAGTACTTGTCATTTTAAAAAGATAAAAATGCATTGGTAGGGTGTGACAAAGTATTGAATTTCAGGCACTCAAGTGGATGGAAACTTTAATAAAACTGTAATTTATGATATGATTTATGCTTCTTGAATAACTATTTTGCAAATGGGCTGTTTTTTTATCTTAAACTACACAAATATTGTTACAGGTATTGTCATGTATTGTAGATGACAGTTTTGCAGAATATGTTATATCTCAGAAATATGTTAACATGGTATCGTAACAGTGTGGTCAGGGGTAGTTGTATGCAACTACTTTGGAACAATAGCAGCTGTGCATGAGTAGACTCAAAATGAAGTGAACTGGTTGTGTCTAATCAGCAACTCATCATGCTAATATCCTACTACGCTTAGGGTGCAGGTTGCCAGGTCAGCTTCAATCAGCAGATGAAGAACAGTACATGGCAACTGTGATCTCTTGTTGACTTTGCTCGATCTCTGGCAGTCCCTGAGGAGAGGGGACTTTGACGGAGCTGAAGACTGACACGCTGACTATTTAAAGACTAGAGTAGTGACATTTATAATTCTTGAATCTGTCAAACCTGTGACATGCATACTGTAAATAAATGTTTCGCTACTGCTGATAAAACCCAGTAGAGCATCATTGCCAAATTATGACATCTTTTACATTTTCTGCGAAACACCTGGTATATGGTCGACCTTTTGCGGAGGGGTTAAAAATATCTGGTAGACAGGAAGTATGTGCACCTGTAAACAGCAGAAGAAGCCCTGTGTGGTGCTAGCTACATGGACACAGAATTCAGCAGCAAAATCTTCAGAAAGTACAGAGAAAAAATGCCACAACATAGACCACTTATCAACAAAATACAAAATGTGCCAAGTTTACCAATGTACGTGTTTTTGGCTGTTTTTGGGTGATTATTCTTAGTACTCAGTCGTTGGCATTTATTGTAAAGTATTGTCTGTCTCTTTCCCTGCAGGCAGACGTTAATTGATGTACATGAGGGAGGGGGTATGGATCGTTTTTCAAACAGTGGATGTGGGCTAAAAGAAGCCATCCATCCATCCTCTGCTCCATTCTGTTAAGACCTTCTAGATGAGATAGTAATGAGGGGGAGGGCTGGATGGATAAATAAATATGATGATGTGCCACGCCGTCGGCCATCACTCAATCCAATTGAGCTAAGTGCCGTTTGTTGTTCTTTTCAAAGCAGACACTTTGATATCACAGCATTTCTCTAGAAATCTGTAAAACGGTTCAAGGGAGGTTATAGGTTTGATTCTTTCACTATTTATTTTAAGTCCTACAAAGGAACTGAAAGTTACTGCAAGTTGGAACCAGTTCTTCTGTGTAATTTGTGATTATGGTAATGTGTAATATACCATTGTTTAAAATTGTTAAAATGGTTTTACTTGGTAGTTTGAATGGGTCACTTCTCAGTTTGTGTCCCAGACATCGTTGTTTTGGTTCAGGCTTTAAAGACCTAGCCTTACCCTACACCCTGTACCTTTAGTCCTCAACTAGGACAAAGTCAGTGTAACAGACATTTTAAATGTGCGTTTAAATCTGTGTTGTACTTTGCAAATGTGGGTTAAACATTATGAAAAGCAGTACGCTTTGGCAGAAAGGCGAGTTTATGGAGTTGCTGTAATACAAGTAAATGAATATACACTTAGTTGCCAGTTTATTGGGTGGCTAAAACTAATACAGGATAATAAAGCCATAAATCCTTCACCTCGACTCTTCTCGATTGCAGATCATACCCAGAGATAATACCCCTCAATGTAGCTGGTCGTCATAGCGTGAACCACATGCAACAGCTGTTTCTTGATTTAAGTTAAAACGTTTCAACATTAATCAGAATGGAAAGACAGATAAGCGGTACAAAAATCTTACAGCCGTGGTTTTCTCTGACGTTGTTGCTGGAGTCTCTGCTGCGTTGATTGCAGTGGTCTGTGTGACGGTGGGACCAAAGAGCTCTTTAAGCAGGTGGCCGGCCGTCCACCATCACTTTTCGTATTTTTCGTAACTGTTGATATTCAAAATATGCACAGTTGATTTCTCACCTCAAAACTTCTCAGAAGTGGAATTAGTGATAAAATTATATATGAAAATTGTAAAATATAAAACCTTTTGTTGCTGGCCTCAGTCTACTGTGTTTTTACATCACATTTTAGTATCGCCTCAGCTCTCTTGGAACCTCAACGGAGGCAAGTAGAGTCAGGGCGAGTTGAGCTGGTACCATTCGGTGGAAAAGGGGCTTTTATTATCATTTTAGGAGAGTTTATGGTACTGTTGAATTATATTCCGTTATAGAAAGAAGTGCTTCCGTTATTTCCCTCCTTGCTACCCTCATGGGTAGATGGTGTAACAACCAAAAACTAGTCACTAGTTGCAATACTAGTAACCAGTTTGGTTGAAACTGTCTTCAATTTCCCTGCATTATTTATTGTTTTGTTTTAGCCAGCGGAACGCACCTTTCAGTATTTTGCTTTCCTGTGTCTTGTTGAGTTTTGTTTGTTTGAGCTCAGCATTCAGTCCTCTGTGTTTCTTGCTGTTGAGCAATATGTGCTGAGGGCCTTTAATGGCGTATAGATTAAGGGTGCTCTGATCAGGGTTTTTGAGGCTGTTGGAAGCAGTATCGACTGATCACAGGGTCTATTTGAAGCCCTCTATTTATTGTGCAGCAGTGTTTATTTATTTAACCATTTTTAACAACACTGTATAGTAAGTATTGAAATTAATCAATGAGAAAGTATCACGAATTGACAAGTAGTTATTGGCAGACGACATGTGCAGCATATTCCACTGGTTCTGTCCCTCACTTGTAATGTCTCCAAGTCGGTTGTGTTGTTTCAAGAAAGAGCCTGCAGTTACCTTCTGTGTTTGACACTGATCAGCGTCTGTTAAGCTGCAGTCAGTTTCTCTTGTTTCTGTTCTTTTCTATACAATTTGTCCTTTTGAAGCCTGTACTGATTCTCTCATCTTTCTATTCAAACTCCTCAGTCAGTTTCTAGTGTTTCGAAGCAGCCAGCTGCCAAGACTGTCTGCCATTATAAGCATAATAAAGGCGTCATCTCAGGCCAGCACTGAAAAATAGTCCTATTTTTGCTGGCTGATCCAACTTCTAAGAATACAAGCAGCCAAAATAGCCCATTATGGCTCTGAGAAGAAGGTTGTGGAATGTCTGCAGAATGCTTTGATTTCTCATCATCTGAACACACTGGTCAGATTAAAGCTTGTGTAGATGAGAGAAACCAAAGCATGGATATTGAACTGAACAACATAGGCCTACATGTGTACAGAGACATGCAGGCTGAAAGCTGCAGCTGATTGGCTTAGCCCTGTGGGTCAGAGGTTTGGGGTGAAACTTGGTGTAGCGTTTTAATCCCTACTTGTGTTTTCCTGCAGGAGCTTGTCGGTGTTTAACATAGTGGATTTAATAGGAAATCAATGCATAAACTTTTACGCCGCTAAGCAATCTTCAGCTATTTTGAACATTGATAAGTCGTTTTTGTTCATCAAGTCAAAATGTCAAAACATTCAAAATGAAAAAAGCAGATTTACTGCTTTTCTCAGTTTTTTTAAACATTGTAAATTGAATATTTTTTGTTTTGAAATCTTTGGCGAAAAAAAGAAAAGAAATCTTTGGCGGACAAAACTGTAATCGTTGCTGTCGAGTCATCTTTTGAGTAAGTTTTCAAGTAATTGATTTAATTGTTTAGTCTATAAGATATCAGAAATAGGAAAAAAAATGCATTACAAGAATATGTATTGACATTTTTTTTCTCACCAACAGTCCAGAACTAAAGAGACAATCTGTTTACAGTGATATATAACAGACAAAGCAACAAATCATGTTAACATGCTGCCATTTTGGCCAGGTCTCTCTTGAAAAAGAGGTTTTAAATCTCAATGAGATCATCTGGTTAAATAAAGGTTAAATAAAAAATAAAAAATCCTCACATTTGAGAAGCTGGACGATTAATCAATTATCAGAATTCTTTCAGATTTATGTTCTTTTGAATAACAGGTCAATTCATTGGCGATTCATATCAGAACTTAACATCTTCCTGCCTTATACTCCTCTCTTTGCCCGAGTTCCTTAGAGCTACTAAAAACAGTGTGAGAAGAAAGAGTTCAAAACCAGCAGATTTTTGATAAATACTGAGGTTGTTTGCGTTAGAATACACAAAGCATTAGCTATATGCTTTCCACAATGACTATACTATAAAATACATTGTAAATTATTAGTGAAGAGAGATCACTGGTGCCATGTAAAATATAGAAGTAAACATTTTAAATGCTTTGTATTTTAAATGACATATTTAGATGTCGGGCATTGACTTGATTTTCCAAGGCCTCTAAAGGCCCCTCAGTGTTTGCTGTGAAGGAAGGAAGTATTTCCTTTTCACTTTTCCTGCCAATGTTTTTCCAGCCAGTTGGGGGATTTGAACAAGCCAAAGCCTTCTCTAACCTCTGGGTTACCTCCACCCTATTAGCTGGGTTCACCGATTACATACTACTTGATTTGTTTCCTCTTAGTGTGGGATTTCACAAATGTCAAACCGAATTTACTTACTGAATGGATTTGCCACCAGAACTTTCGTTCGTTCACACTTTATCTTGCCAACTCTCCTAATCAATCAACAACCATTACTTTAGTCTGATAACCCAGGGTTGAATTTGGTCACCATACATATTTTCTCATGACAAGTTTTAACAAGACTCTTCTTTTCTCTTAATATAGCGACATCTTTCATTTTCAAAAAGTCACTGAAATAAAATGCAAAATGTTTCCATCAGCTACTGCTAAATTAATATATTCTAGGACATGATAACATTAAATAATGACTCAAACGCTTTTAACTCTTGACACACCATGATATTTGATGGCTTGTTTCCGTCTTCAGAAACAAGCCATCAACAAGCCTTGTTTTTTTTAACACTTTAATTAGTCACCTCTGATTCACTTGTACCTACAGTGTTTTAATCACTTATAGTTTAGTATAGAGGATAAAGAGAAAGCTTTGTAGAGAGGGATGTGCCCTAGACCACTGTGAGAGACCATCTGATGCAGTCACTCTTTACATTTTTGGGACTTTCTGTGGGCAGATGAGTCATGTTACTGGATCCATTTCGTTGGTAAACAATGAAAAGTTTAATCAAAACTTAATCAAAAAGTCACCATCTTTATCTATAATTCACTGAGCTGGCTCTTCTCTCCTGATGCAGATTTTGAAACCTAAACTCAGGGTTTCTTAAAATACTGAGCGCCGATGCAATACCATTGTTCTGTATTCCCCAGATTTTAAGCCTGCTACCTCATTGTGTGGAACTCATTGGGATAATTAACACAATATTATGCACCAGTGACACAAAAAGTGTAACTGTATAAACTGTATCAACTGTATAAATGTAACTTATAGCAAAACCTGTAAATATATTAATAATTAGAGCTGCAACTAATTATTATTTTCACTATGTATTAATTCTGGGGGTGGTGATGGTGCAGTGGGTAAGACACTATGCGAGACCTGGGTTTGAATCCACTGTAAGATACCAAGGTGTCCTTGAGAAAGATACTTAACCCCTAGTTGCTCCAGAGGCGTGTGACCTCTGACATAACAATTGTAAGTCGCTTTGGATAAAAGCGTAAGCTAAATGAATAAATGTAAATGTAATTCATTATTGATTTTTTTTTTTTTTAGTGTAATTGTTTTATCTATAAAATGTCAGAAAACAGTGAAAATAGCTGTTCCCACAGCCCAACGTTATCTAATTTCACATTTTATTCGACTCACAGTCCAGAACCCAAAGAGAAACTGTTATACTGCAAATGACAAAAAAACACCAACTTTTCCAACCCCTGCCAAACGTAAGATTTTGTGATATAAAGGCTTTTTTAAGTACATTTTATTCATCCAAATGGAAAATGTGCATAAAAGCAGGTGAGCACAACTATGGCCAAAGTCCCCTTCCATAATCGAACCAGGAATGTTCGACTTTTATGATGTGCTGCTTCACCACTAGTCCTCTCACTAGTCATTTTTTAAGCAAAAAATGCCAAAAAGTCATTGGCTCTTGCTTCTCAGCAGTTTTCTCTGATACTACATTGAACAATCTGTTTATAAATATTTGGACAAAACTAGAAGTTTGAATATGTCAACTTTTTTATACATCAACAACTAATTCATCAAAAGAGAAACTTTAGCAATTTTGCAATTGACTATATATTGGAAATGGTATCTGGTCACCCACAGCACTAGTGGTTATCTAGACAACATGACACTGCCCAAAGCTTTGGATAGGACAGGGGATTAAGGATGTCCAGTGTCTCTTCCTCTCTGTTGTCACGCACACACACCGAAAAACAAACACACACTGGCGTAACTCACTCACGTAAGCAGGCCATCTGTCCCCTGAGACCAGCAGCTGGTGGGAGGCAGGAGTGTCCAGTGTGAACTTGACCTCTTGAGACCCTAAAACAGGAAATGTCATCCACTGTATCTGTCTACTGTATCTGTCCAACAACCAATCTGTCTGTCCTTAACATGCAGCTGCAACAACACACACACACACACACACACACACACACACACAGACATCCTCCTCTTGCCATCAGAATCATTAACTGGACACTGATTTTATTAAGGCCGGACCCACAAGACTAATTTGACTAAGTGCAAAAAGCTTGTGCTAAAGGTTGTGCGTGTGTGTGTACAGTGTATAGCTGTCTGTCCACTTGTCCAAGCTCATATTAGTTGACAGCCAATGTTTTGGCCTCTTAGTTTCTCCTGCTCTGTGTGTGTCTTACCTTTTTGACATCCTGTCTCTGCTGAAACAAATTTGCTGTCCCCTCCAGTTTAAATTAATTTGGTGCTGGTCGCAAAATGTCAGGTTTAGAAGAAAACTGTTGTTCTGAGTAGAGTAGAAGGAGCAGGAGAGATTGAAGAGAAAGGGAATACAGTGAGTGTGTTTGTGTGTTACAGTTGCACAGTTAAAATGTTTAATCACTTAACATTGTCACTAGTGCTGGTATTTCTTTCTTTCCAAAAAAGATAGCATGTTTTAAAGAATTATCACCACTACATCTGTAAAAAAAAAAAAAAAAAAAAATGTGTAGAAGGAGTCGTTTCCAAAATGCTGTTGCAAAAGTGTTATTGAACAACATGAACTTCAGTCAGATGTTTCAGATGTGTTTTTTCCTGTTTTCTTTGGTCACTCTAGCTCACATGTTGAGCAAAAACAAAACATCCCAATAGCTTCTCCTCCTGGTAATGACACTGTGTCCTTACAGTTTCCTCTCCGCTCTGTTCTTCTCCTCAGATCACCAGAAACTGGAGCGGGAGGCAAGAATCTGTCGTCTGCTGAAACATCCCAACATAGGTGAGTCATGTGTGAGAGCTGACACACTCATCGATTAGTGAAACAGCTTTGTTAATTCAGAACATTGGGAAAAGTCACTACCATAGATTTCAGTCAGACAGAAGACGTAGATGTAGGTGTAGATTCACAATGCCAGCGCCATTGTGTAGTGGCATGGTGTCCACGACCTCAAACAGAAGTTAAAGTACACACAAATGCGCGGGAATGTGCCCACATCACATTAATGAACTACAAATGTTTAACCATTAATTTACACATACCTTTTGAACAAGCCCACTGACAGGTGACATACAAAGTCAGGGTCACACTTTGAACCCCCCTTCCCCAAAGAACCAAGCTCCTTTAGTTTCTGTAGAAATAAATTGTCAGGCAGAACGAGGCTTTAAATGTCTGTGATCTTTGTAAATCTGAGATTAAATTGGCTCTCAGTCATTATAATTTTCTTTACTAAATCTATTTAACAGTTTCATCAGAATTCAGCTGCCCGCATCATAACTCGAACACCCTCCATCCACCGCATCACTCCTGTTCTCCAACAGCTTCACTGGCTCCCGGTCCTGTCCCGTATCCAATTCAAAGTCCTTCTGCTAACATTCAAGGCCATCCACAACCTTGCCCCTCCATATCTGTCTGATCTCCTGCAGGGTCCAACTTCCACCCGCTCCCTTAGATCCTCTTCCTCCTTACACCTGTCTGTCCCCCCTGCTCGTCTCACCACTATGGGGAGCAGAGCATTCAGCCGCTCTGCCCCTCGTCTCTGGAACTCTTTACCACCTCACCTCAGAAACATCGATTCATTCTCCCATTTTAAATCACAACTCAAAACGCATCTGTTTAAAACTGCCTACCACATTTGATTTAAATTTGCTTTTATCTTGTTTTAATGTTCTATTTTTGGCTTTGCTGCTTTTAAATGTTTTGCATTTCTGTACGGTGTCCTTGAGTGCCAAGAAAGGCGCCTTAAATAAAATGTATTATTATTATTATTATTATTATCAGATCATTTACTTCTGAAGAGTGTGTGTGTGTGTGTGTGTGGGCCTCTGGGTGTCTTTTTAAAATGATGGAGAAAACTAAAAATGACAATACATAAAATAATCATAATTTTTTATTGGCCCGACTCAGTCTTACAGTTCAATGAACAATAATGACACATGATGAGGTTGTGGGTTCCTCACTTTGGTGAATGTAACTGCATGGCTCATTAAATCCCATTTTAGCCAGTTATAGTGAAGCAGGTATGGATGGAAACCTGGACAGGGGATGTGTGCTCTAATAGAGGTTTGGTCCACTAGGTTAGTCCACTGTTGTGTGGGGCGGGAGAGAGCGGAACAGCAACAGAGAGTGGAAGTTAGCCTGATATATTACCAGTCATTGGAAAAAAGCGTTAAAAAAAAGGCGGTAAAATAAAAGGTTGGCAAACTATAAATGTGGGCTGGCTAAACTGTCCAATATTAGGTAATGGTTAACTCATAGAATGGTGAGTAAACCCGATGTTGCATTTGAAAAATGTATAGTTAACCTTCACTACATCTCAAATAAAGCTAAATATGAATAGCCACATTACACTTAAAACAGCTAACTCTTTGATTTGGCTCCTTCACAAAAGTTTCATCTCCACAGCTGAATCGTATCCATTTTGGCGACATAACAATCCTACTTTTAGTCAAGCAGTTTCATTCGACATAGGCTAGCCTGTCTTTTCCTGTGTTTAAGTTACAGTTCATGATCGCAGTTAGGTTAAATGGGATGTCTCTCACTTTTTGTAAACAGACTTTTGTGTGGATGGACAGACTGTGATTGACAGCCAAAGCATGATGTAGCAAGCGATCAGTGATGGGTAAAACTGGAAAAAACAAAAGAAAACGGTGGTCCAGAAACGTGTGATTACTTGTTTTTGTCAATTGCTGAAAATAGTAAAACGGTCCCTGATATTGGTCGCTTAAATATAATCACATGATTGCGGCGATTTTATGATGATACATTTATTTTTAAAAATACAGAAAGTGGAGTAACAAAGCCATAACTTTGCTCCCCCTAACTGAATAATCAGGATGCATTTACTCCACTTGGTCCATTTCTCAGGCGCCTGTGTAAAAGCCAGACAACAGGCAGTGGCCCCTTGAGAAAGGGAAAAAGGAAGGAAATGGCAAAGTATCTTTGTGGCCAAATTGCCAAGTGTCTTATCATACAGTAGTATGTTACCCAGTGCAAGCCACATACACACACGCGCACACATGCGCGCACATGCACGCACACGCACGCAGAGTATGATAACACCATAATAGGTATGGTTTCATTGGTCTCTTTCTTTCTAGTCCCACTTAATTCCTGCTTCTTCTTTGTCCTATTCTTCCTTTCTTTTCCTCCCTTAGCTGCTCTTTTCTGATCCCATTCCCACGGGGAGAGCTTGTCAAGTTTCCCTTTCTCTAAATGTTAAGTTGTCTGAAGCAAGAGGAGAGTAATAAAATACATTTTAGGCCTAATTTAAGCACCTTCACCTACCTTGACATAAGCAGCTTTTTAATCTACCTGTGAACACCCAGTTAGTACGTGTCTGTATTTCAAAACTGTTTTGGACTCAAGCTGCTGGTTAACGTTTTCCTTGATGGCAGCAACTCCTTCTTTGTAAAGAAAAACCTCTCACCCCTCTTCAATGTTTCCTGCCTGCTTCTGGGCTTCTTTAACAGAGAAAAAACCTGAAAGGAAATTACCAATATCACATTAATTATGAATGATTAAAATATGGCATCCATTCTGTCAACTATGTAATCCAAAAGCGGATTCCTGGTTGCCAACAAGCCCAGGTGGCTTTAGAAACCTAGTGTGGCGCCCTGGAGTGGATCATTTCAGATATTCTGAGAAAACCTGTTCTGCTGGAAACCTCATATCCTTGGTTTCAATTAACCTTATGTGTATTTTTCACCACCATTGTGGTGATTTATGTTTAGTCTGATTCTTGTGCATTGTTTACCTGTCCAGTGATCAGAGACTATTGTAATTAGGGATGCAATGATCATCTGCCACATTAATGATAAGTATTCATTAGGAGCTTACAAAATATTAAATAAAGTACAACTGTAGCACAACCCAAATGTGTTTATTTAAGCAAAGACAAAAGCAAATTCTTTGAGTCATAAATTACATAGCACACAATTATGCTGGTCATGCTTCACCTGTCACTATTAAACAAAGGGCAAATCTAATAAATCAAAAAAGAACATAATAATTTGACATAATTTAAGGACTTGCATAAAGTAGATTGGACTAAACACGCAGACCCTAACCCATTATTTTATCACACAGCAGACCATCTTGTCAAGAACCTGCTTCTTATTGGGATTTATTTAAGAATATGAGATTATGATCTACAATGGGCCATGTGTGGGTCACGTGAGGAGTCCACTAGAGTGGACTAACCCTTTGTTGACGAAAATTTGGCGGTTTTGCAAAGTATAGATGGTAAAAGAAACAGCAGCTCTGGTGAACTGGTTAATGAAGAATTGCAGGTTGCGTTCAGTTCAGTTGGGTAAGCTCATACCTCAAACTCTTTTCCTGTCCTGAAAAATCACTCTTGATCATAGTTGCTCGTGGTATTTGCGCTGCAGGTATCAAGCAGCAGGATTTGATGTCTTAGGGATTGCATAAATAATGTTGTGCAAAATTTGCTTTTTTTCTTTAGAATATTCTTTTACGATCAAATAGTTACCAGCAATTATTTTATCAGTGATGATATAAACATCCGTAGTCATAAGCGGGGTTGGGCAAATTTACTTTACTAATTACTCAGCAACAAAAGTAACATATTACATTACTTTAATGCTTATTACTCAGTTCGGAGTATTTACTGATCATCTAGCAGCTAGCTTAGCCTCGGTGATTGCACAACGCTCTCCAAAAAATCCAACCTCAGAAACGCAGTTCACACAACTGCCAACTCTTATTCGTGTTATCCGTGGCTAACGTTAGCAACCCAGCTAAGAACACACAACATGTAAATAAGATAAAACTGGAATTATTACCAGTTTTGCATTCCTGAAAAAAGTAATCACATAACTTAAACACTGGTCATAGGGCACAAGTAATTTTACCGTCCCTAACCCCCACACACGTTCACACAGAGAAAACTGTTTCAGTGTGATGGATCATAGTGTTTCATATAGAAGATAATTTACATGATCTAATTCTCTGACTTCCATTTGAAGTCTCTCTCTTTATTTCTTTTTCCCTCTCTAGTACGACTCCACGACAGCATTTCAGAGGAAGGCTTCCATTACCTTGTCTTTGACCTGTAAGTAAATCACATTAACACACACACACACACACACACACACAGGTCACAGGTTCAGGCTGGAGTGTTGCTACAGGATGCTTAATCTAAGCAACAAGTCGGTTGTCCCTTTTTTATTTTCCATGACTGTCACCATTCAGTACAGTACAACAGCTTTTCATCTGAGCTGCCAAGATGTAAAGCATCAGTCTGCTCTTAAATAGGCCCTATTTTAATAGTAATTTCACTAGTTAACAATACGATTTTGTGACTACAACGTCACTCTAGTAGTTTACCACTTTTTCACACGTGATGCAAATTTCAAATTTCTCTCCTTTCTCCATGTTTACCCCACAAATAAAATGGTTGTCTTTTCATGTCGTTTTCTGTACTCTGCAGTTCTGTAACATGAACTGTGTATTTCAATAAAACTATTAGGAGTGGATTGAAAACAAATAGCATGTGTCAAATATCACATTTTATTTCCCCCAACTAAATATGTAAATCGTGTGTATTTACAAAAATAAATTATTAGCAATAATCTATTTTCTGTTTTAAGCTAGCCGCTCAGCCAAATTACCCTCAGTAAAACGTTTTTCATCGTAATAGCCACCTCTCCACACGTTTGTCTTGGACTTTACTCTGGTATACTTGACATTTGTGTTTAACCCATTGAAATGTGATTGCATTGAACTGTATCAGATTGTGATGGGTAGAGTTCAGCATATAAAAAAATCCTACATGGGTAATACTTTCAGGGAAAGCTCTACTTTACTACCATCAGTTTTGTATCTGATGTGTAAGTAAACCAGACGTCATCTACAATTGTCTCTTAAGCAGAAAATAGAAATAACAACATATCTTTAATTTGTCTCTGTGTCTGCAGTGTTACTGGAGGGGAGCTGTTTGAGGACATTGTTGCTAGAGAGTATTACAGCGAGGCAGATGCCAGGTACAGTATCATTTCATGCTAACGTGAAAATGCTATGTAGTGCAAGTTATGTGTTGCTAGTCAAGGCCGACAAAGTAAAATTTCAGGCTGCCAAAGCTGTAAAGTTGGGTTATGAAAGCACAAAATGTTTTGCCATTTGAATCTGTGTTAATGTACTTTGTGCTTTAGTAGCAGAAGCAATGCTTCTGAGTTCTTTGAGGTTATTTTGAGTTCACAGTACGCACTTTATTTTTGATTATGTGACTCAGAGCTTTTAAATTTAATTCCATTAATAAATAATGACAAAGCTGTCCTAAGTTTTTAAACCTTATTTTGTGCCTGTTAACCGAAGTTGCAGTTGTTTTTGCATTGCTGAACATTACCTGCCAGGATTGTTCAGACCAAACTAAATCTAACGGCGCAGAACATTTTGTTCAGTCATGTGGCAGTTAGTTAGTTTAGTGACTTAAACAAAAAATACCTCTACATGATCAAATAAAAACATTACATCAAAACATTCAACGCATCCAAATGCAAAGTCATGTAGCAGCAAGTTCAGTCTCTGTTGATCTTATATGAATGTATTTTTTAATGTTCTGGTACCAGGAAGTGGATGCCACTCACAATGCGCAAAAAACAGTATGGTGTCAGCTAAGCAATCCCCCGACACTAGCCTAGATACCCTCTAAGCTGTTATGAGATACAGCTCTTCTTAACTATCTTGTCAACAAAACCAAGAGCCAGTTACATACAAGCATATCTCAATAAACTGAGACACTCCAAGGTCCTCTCATGATAGAGTATACTATCTGGATACATCGGGTGAACAGTTGATCCAGAGTTTAGTTCACAATAAACTATTTATTTTTTTCCCTGCTTTGCTCATACTCATTTTCCCTCCCTTATACAGCAATGATATAACCTGTTACCTCCATCACTTGCACCAGATGAGAGCTGATGACATGATTGTTATATCTGAGTCAGTCACACAACTGATCATCGTGTCTATCAAGCTAATGCTCCATCTTACAGAGGACCTTGTTTGTCTCTTACCAAAGCCTTTACTGATGGTAGCCCTGCCTTGATAAACAGGTCAAGTTAAGTGTGGGGGTTCTCTCTCTAAGCAAAGCTTTTACCGCAGCCATGTAGAGGGGTCTCGATGGATTTTAGAGTCACCCTAAGCCAAGACAAAACAGCAGAAGAGAAGGCAGCTTTAGACATGTTCTTTTTTACACCCATTATCATACACAAGGGTAAACAAGGTATAAGCCTGGGCACCCAAAACTTTTAACGTTTTCGCTGCCAATGCCCAGCGAACCACCACCTCTGACACACCCATTTGAACATCATTTTAAACCAAACTTGTGATTGACCGTTACAGAATGAAATCATGTGTTGTTATGCCCATCAAATGTATGTGCAGCCATTTTAAATGCCTCACTTTGCACTGGTACTCGAAGCCACATGTAAAATAACAGCTATAATTACAAAGTTTCATAGTGGTGAAGAAACAAAATTATATGTGACAATTACATTTCTAGCCACAGATGTTACCTTGGATGTAAATAAATAGAGAAGTAAAAAGGACTACGACAAAACTAACTTAATCAGAGCTACCAGGCTCAAACATTTGGGTGATCAGAGGACAGATCTGGGATTAGTTCTCCTCTGATATTGATCTGTGCAGGTGATCCTACACCAAATGTTCTCTGTGAGCCACAAAGAAATGAAGGAAAGGCAAGAGAGATATGAGGTGTAGATTGGAGACAGGGCAAGAGAAAAAATGTGGGATGTTCAATGCTGAAGTGAGTAAGGACAGCAGTGAGATGCAGTCTGCTGGGCACCATATTAGCTGCAAAGGGAGGAGTATAAAGTGGAGTCCAGATTTAGCCTAATTTGGACATAACACTAGGAGCTTATTGTTTGATTCTGTCTTGCAGAGAAAGGAGACCACTATGGCAAAATCTGTCGCTGCACTCCCTCCTGCTGCTGAACCTGACTTCACCTTTGCTAATGTCAAGCTCAATTTAATTTAAAATAAATAATAGTAATTTTAACTGCGCACCGGACCAGCAACTCTGCTGAAATGCAAGTTTAGGACAAGCTTATATAAGATACCCCCCCCCACACACACACACTGCCTGAACAACACACAAAACCCTGCCCACTCCCTTTCACACATTCATTCACATAATAATGCACATAACTTTCCTCTCACATACAAGACTTATCCTGCTGTCCAACTACACCATCACAGATGGTGTCATTGTGAGGTTTCCCAAATGATAGTCGCTTGCAAATTGCTGGTAGATTTGCGAGTCTTAAAAGGCTGCCACATGCACTTGTCATGAATATACTAGTTGTTTCGATTATAGGAACATGTCAAAAGTATCTTATGTGGCGAATCACTGCTAGCATGTTGAACAAATTTTGTGAGACAGGCCCCTAGTTGCAGGTATTTGGTCCCATTCAGCCAAATCAGCATCAAGGTTTGGTTACACTAGAACAGAACTAGTTCGTACGTAGTGTTGTCTGACCACGTCGGAAATCAAGTGTTTATAGGTATTCAAGACTGGAAGGTGAAAAGACGCCCGAGAGAGAGAGCGAGGGGGGAGACTCGTGATGATTTAGATATGGAGATAATGGCTCACACTTACAGTCCGCAAGACAGAGTGGTTTTGATTGTCGGTTACGGAAAGTTACAGAAGGAGGTTCTGTGGCTTTCGACCATCTGACAAGCAGTTCTGATTAAGTATTAAGTTAAGTATTCGTGCCTTTAGTAAGTAGACAAAGAGCCAATGATGAGGACATTGTGTTGAGTTTAAACATCTTCACGTAACATTTTTTCTTCCTCTACTTCAGTCTGCACTCCATTGTCATCTAGTTGTTATGGATTGACAGATGTGCCTTTCTTCTGTTTCTCATCCTTATCTGTCTCCTACAGTCACTGCATCAATCAGATCCTGGAGAGCGTCAGTCACATCCACCAGCATGACATTGTGCACAGGGACCTGAAGGTGAGTTATCGTGTACCAGTGTTGAATATGAAGACTTTTATACTATCCAATTGTGCAAAAATCTCTTATATACTGTGTAGCACTGTGTTGTGAATGAAGATGAAAGGCATTTGCAGAGATTCACAACAGGTTTAAACACACATGCACACACACAGACGTCACGCCGTGACGTTAAGAACAACTCAAGAAGTGAGCGTCATCCCTCACTCTCTTTACCTGCTTTCTCTCCTTTCTCTATTCCCATCTTCCTCCATGATTACACCCCTCCTCTTTTTCCTCAGTCCCCCTCTTTCCTCTCCCTCTTTATTCTCTTTCAATCCCCCCCTGCACTGCTGAGGAGTGACGAAAGCAGACCAGCTGCTATTAATAGCAGGCCAGTGGATGAGATGACGGCCAGTGACGATTTTCCCCACAGCAAGACTGTTCACCCTTAACAGAAACCAACAGCACCCTGACCTCCTCAGCTGTGTGATTTAATTTTAATTATACTGTGAATGAAGGGAGCAAATTGAGCTGAGATTTAAACACCTGGATAATTGCACCACATTTTTTATTGCCAATACTGAGTTCAGAGACCTAAACTTTAATAGTTTACTTAACAGTTTACTCTAGTCTATTACTTTTATGTGACAGAGCAAGATTAAATCTTTACTCTAGGGTAAGTAGACAAACTGCAATTGGAAAAGAAAGTGGCCTTGTGTTGTTTTTCATTGATGTTTAACTTGCATTTGGATCTCTGTATCAAATGAATTTGGAGAGAGATTCATTTTATAAAACAATAATGATGATAGATGATGAGGGCAGAGCGAAGAAATTACATACATTAGTTGTTAATGTACATCTCGCTTTCATGTATTCAGACTTTATACTGTATGTGCTGCATCAAAACTTACTTAGAAATTCACTCTTGCAGTCTAACAGTAACCCTTCAGACCCACTGAAAGGTATTTAAAATTCTAGTATACAGTAGATTTCAAGGTTTCCCAGAATACCAAACATGTCAGGCTGAATTTGGGGGAAATGTGTCTAAAATCGTGCATCTAGACTATTTCCATTTTATGGAATAAAGCAGCATAAAAACATT
Organism: Lepomis macrochirus; assembly: GCA_024633595.2. NCBI lineage: Eukaryota > Metazoa > Chordata > Actinopteri > Centrarchiformes > Centrarchidae > Lepomis > Lepomis macrochirus. Next base: position 11,883,685 of record JALXJV020000020.1, read on the forward strand.
CAGTTTCAGTGGAATAAGATGATTTTTCCAACCTTAATCTACCTGCAATAACTGTTTTTTGGTCACTTGTGGAGTAAAGTTGATATGGCAAAGTTGTCAGTAAGCAGTTGCTTATTTACAAATCCAGCAGTTACCATTATCATAACATGATCATTCATTTGGAGTCATGTCTCTGGCCACCTGCCAACTTCTCACTCTTTAGCTGCGAAATGGTCCGCTTTGTTCACGAGCAAGTTGTTAAAATTGTCTGCTGTTTGTTGTTGAGCTTCTAGTGTAAAGTAGGGTTTTATTGGTTTTTCACTGAAAACAGCTGCCTGCTTCATCCAGAAACGATACTATGAGAATGGTGAGAGTAAACGGAAACGGTAAACATGTGGTTTGGACGGCTAAACTCAGTATAAAGCTCTGTAAAACCGAGGAGAGCTGCAGATTCGGTGATTATTCTCTTTACGTTCGTCACTACGAGTGGCCCCTTTCACATTGTCACATTATTTTATCTATTATTGCCACTTTAAAGCTAGCTTTTCCTCAGGAGTTGGTAGAGACCAAAACCAGAGCTTAAAGGAGAGTGAACGACTCAAGTGGCCAGGACTCCAAATTAAACCTAATGTTGCTCCGTATCTGCTGGATGTGTAAAAAGGCAACATGTTAGCCAGTACAACATTAAAAATGAGTCAATATTGTGTTCACAGATGTTGCACTGCCCCCGAGTGGCCAAAAACAAACAAAAAAGGAATCAATGAATACTTCTTTAAGGCATTTCTCTGAGAAAGACAAACCGACAGTCAAAAAGAAAGCAACATCTGAGTTTACTTATCTTTTTCCAACAACTTCGTGGGGATGAAGCTGCCATAAGTGACATCGGTATCAGAGCCATAAAAATACTAATAATGCCAACAAAGAGTGCCATGGACAGGTGTGACCTCACACGTCACATTTTCGCCTCCCTGTCATCTTGGGAGGGCCACTCGCTGAAGGGAAAACAAGAATTAGAGAGAAAGAGTCGAACGCTGTTGGCTGGTGGCAGGCTGCGTTGCCATGGTAACTGTAGGGTGAGGTCACCCGGCTGCTGCAGCGCCAGCGTAGGGACTCATTATGCCACCTCCCATCTATCTGTCTCTCTCTCTTTTCTTGCGCTGTTGCTTTCACCCCAGCTCTCTGTCCCTGTTCAGTTTCCCCTTTTCTCTCTCTTTCCTATTGTTTCAGCTCTGCCCGATAGAGGGGGAAGATTAAGGGGAAGGGGTTGGGGGGATGGATAGATAACCAGATATAGACTTAAAGAGAGCGAGGACAGATGAGAAGAAATAGACTAAGAATACAAAAGTGTCAGACATTCATCTGTCTGTCTGCATTTGAGGCAGTATGACCAGCACGGCAAAGATTTTTGCCCTCAAGACACTCACATTCACACACGCACATATTAGGCCTGCCAGTTGTGACCTCTAGTCTACAATGTAGGGCATCCACATTGTTAAAGAAAAACATGTACTTACTGGACTGCTTTTCCTGCTCAGGGTCACAGGGGGATAGAGCCTGTCCCAGCATTCACTGGGTATCCGTCCATCAGGGTGAACATCCGTATAGACTACATTTACACCTTGTACTAACATGTCGTATCCAGGTTTGTTATGTAGATAGGTTATGATATCTGATCACAGGCCTTTGCACTTACACCTGGTATGTTCACTTGAAGACCTGGGCACCTGGAGAGTTAGGTTATCGCGATTCTGCCTCCATTGTGAACCGAAGTGAATTTGCAAATTAAGTTGGAAGAGCTGGCAGGCAAATGAGGTCGGAGGTCTAGAGAAACGATGCAGCATATTCTACCGATAAAGACCATCAAAGGCATTCGTTCACTACTTTTCTGTAGCCCTGCCCACTTGGAAAACATTATTTATACTGTTAAAAGGTGATTATTACCAGTGGAGAAGCTTTTACTAGCTCGGCCACCACAGTCGGTCACGTGACCCCCGTTTTGCACATTGTTTTTCAACAGTCTGCTGTAGCACTCCTTTTTCCTATTTCTCCTTTGCCGAGGAAAGGGTCACATAGCAGAAAGCACTTTGTTTGGCCCACAGAAACGTCCATTGTCCAGGATTTTTCATTCATCATACTGCTTTTACTCCTTTTGTTATTAAAGTGATCATACATGAGATGTTGTTTAAAGTCTGTGAGGGTGCGTTGGATAGGGTCAATGCCAGGGAAAACATGCAGACTCGACAGAGTAACAGCAAAAATGACCGTGAGTCAACCCCAGGAAATTTTTGCTGTGAGGTCACAGTGCTATCCACTGGGCACCTGTGCAAACAAAAACACAGATCCACCTTATATGATGAAGAAAAACACAAAACATTTGTGCAGCCATAATCACTAACTGACCTCGTGTCTGATTACGCTTGACCTGATGTGTTTCCTCAATTTCTTCCTCTCACCTCTTCATTAAGTGAGAGGATGATGTAAAGAGACTCAGATGAGGATCACGAGGAAGCAGGCAAATGTGGTCGGAGGTCTAGAGAAACGATGCAGCATATTCTACCAATAAAGACCATCAAAGGCATTCGTTCACTACTTTTCTGTAGCCCTGCCCACTTGGAAAACATTATTTATACTGTTAAAAGGTGATTATTACCAGTGGAGAAGCTTTTACTAGCTCGGCCACCACAGTCGGTCACGTGACCCCCGTTTTGCACATTGTTTTTCAACAGTCTGCTGTAGCACTCCTTTTTCCTATTTCTCCTTTGCCGAGGAAAGGGTCACATAGCAGAAAGCACTTTGTTTGGCCCACAGAAACGTCCATTGTCCAAACAAAAACACAGATCCACCTTATATGATGAAGAAAAACACAAAACATTTGTGCAGCCATAATCACTAACTGACCTCGTGTCTGATTACGCTTGACCTGATGTGTTTCCTCAATTTCTTCCTCTCACCTCTTCATTAAGTGAGAGGATGATGTAAAGAGACTCAGATGAGGATCACGAGGAAGCAGTTAAGACAACTAAAACACAGTTAACATGTCCTTGTCTTTGCCAAGTCCTGACTTTTGCACAATTGTTTGATCAGAGGGACAGCGTCAAAATGCTGTCAAATTCTGTGACAGCTGACTGAAAAGGTCTTTCCTTTGGGGGAAGCCTTTGAAGCCTGTTTGACCAAATCATGCCTCATTACTACTGTATATGTCATCGTGCTCCAGCAGCTCTTCCAGTCATGCAGACAGATAAAGCATTTGGGTACATGGTTATCTCTTTTGCCCTTAATTACACATTTCTTCCTCTTTTTGCTCTTAACTGTGCTACAATTTATTTTGTGCCATGCAGAACTTTTTAGAGTTTATCCAAAGTTAAACGTAGAAACCTGTTCTTGTTAAATGACTGATTGCTTTAGGATGTTAAGTACTCACCGTTGTCTGTATGTTTGACATTATACAGAAAAAACTAATTGAGAAAGAAATATTGAAAACAGGCACTAGTTACAGCCTGAGTGAAAATATTTCATCCTAAAGAACTATTTGTCCCTGTATGTTGCAGCCGGAGAACCTCCTCCTGGCCAGTAAGATGAAGGGTGCAGCAGTGAAGTTGGCAGATTTTGGTCTAGCCATCGAGGTGCAGGGAGACCAACAGGCATGGTTTGGTAAGAAAAACACTCTAATAACAACATGAATTTTTAACCTTATTCTCTGTAGTTATCAGCACTTCAATTTTATCTGTTTAGCACCCAATCATGACAGAGGTTATCTCAGGTACATTTTCATATAGAGCAGGTCTAGACCGTACTTATTATAATGTTATTTACAGAGACTCAACTGTTCCCACTATGAGCTAGCATTTGGCGACAGTGACAAGAAAAAATTCCCTTTTCACAGACAGAAATCTCGAGCAGAACCAGGCTCGAGGTGATTGCTTCACCATCACTGCTTGAGAAAATAATAAAGTATTAAATCAGCAGTGAGAGTTTGGGTTTCAGCATATTATGATAATAATATGCTCTGGTTTTAATACTGTGTAAGAGAAAAGCAATACATATGAGCATACAGGACATGTAAGAGAAAGAACTAAATCCAAATACCCTGAGGGAAATAAATACGGGACATTTATTTATATTTTTTGACTGTTGCATTTTTTTGTCTTTGTGCTTATTTGTCACATACTCATTGCAAATGAAAAGCGTTTTGTAACACTTTATACAGAGATCTGAAAGGCTTATGAAATCTCTTGCTTAAATCATACGGTAGTCAAAAAGAAAACTGTATATTATTCATCATTGTCATAAAAGTAGCCATTTTCATAGAGTTCATGGCAGATTTCACAGAAGTATGTTTGCATTTTTGCAGGCTTTGCTGGAACTCCAGGGTATCTGTCCCCGGAGGTGTTAAGAAAGGACCCGTATGGCAAGCCAGTGGACATATGGGCATGTGGTCAGTTAGTCTTTTGTGTGTTTTTGTATGCGTATATGTTGCTGCATTCATATACAGTGAAAGTATGCCTCTGAAACTACATTTACATTGTTTTGTGTAAGTTTTGTATACAGTAAATTTATATAGATTTTGTGTGTTTATGTGTGTGTCAGGTGTGATCCTGTACATCTTGCTGGTCGGCTACCCTCCCTTCTGGGATGAGGACCAACACAAACTGTACCAACAAATCAAGGCCGGTGCTTATGATGTGAGTAATTTTATTTTGTATTCTTGTAGTTACCTTCCTCTATATCTGTACATTTGAGCTGCATATGTGTTGTTTGTGTGCAGTTCTCTTGGATACAGTTAACCATGATGTAGGAAAAAATCTTAATACTTACATGTGCAACATCGAAGGCCAGCATGGTTACTGACTGTGGTGTAGGTGTCATGGCAGGGCCTGCAGGCATTAGACTTTAGTCTCTAAACCCACAGAGCCCTGTTTGATGCTGAATCATGCATGTAGAATTTATTTATTGTTTTGTAATTGTAGTTCTGGAAGCACAAGCTGAGCTCTATAACTCACACAGCTACACACAGCATTTACATATCATGAGGTTATGAAGTTGATATGGCAAAAGAGTTAGCAAACAGCTGATTATTTACACATCCAGCAGACACAGAGCAACATTAGCATTAATGTGGAGTCGAATGTGTGTGGTGAATGTAAGTGTGATACTCTCCTTTTGGTAAATACCAACTGTTGAAGAAAATATATTTTGCATATAGTTATTAAATGCTCCACTGTGTTCACCAGCTAGTGTCTAGTCACCTTGTCTGCCTGACATTTGGTGCTGATCAGGTAGTTCAGGGCTCCAGACTAACTTTTTCCACTAGTAGCACAGGGGTGCTCCCTTCTTAAAATAAACAACCAGCTAATAATAAATGCTGGTTAAAAAATATTGAGGGGGAAGGAACCACCTGAAACCTCAGCAGCAAACATGGTAAATTCAGTATAATATACATTTCCACAGCAATAAAACTATCAGTACAACAACAGAGTCATGGTACGTTTTTTTTATAGAAATAATTTCTTCATACTCTTACTTACATAATTACTTGGTTTCTTCTTTGCTGTACTCCTGATCGATGATTAGTTACCGTCAACAAAACTCAACTCTAAAAAGAAAGCTGAAATTAGGCCAGTATCTATCTTTTCATACCTTCCTGACATTTCTGCATAGTATATGATGTATTTGTGTAAAACAAACAAGCAGTAAAAAAGCTGCTTGCTACTTGGCTGAGAGTAAATGCTTATGGCCCATAGAATAATGGATTGATGGCAAATGAACACCCTTCTTCAATAGATTCTTGCTGGAGGCCCCAATAACATTTGTTGCCACGGTGGATACCGACACAACAGTGGGCTGAACGGAGATGTGCACACAGGGGGCAGAGGCATTTGTCTTTTTTACTAGTCCTGTAACGTTATCCCCATTACCCGCCGTCACCCTCGAGTAGCTCCTTTTTGTGTGTGCAGTGAGTGTGTGTGTGTGGTTGAGGGAGAGAGCAGTGAAGTTTAGCAATTAATGTACAGTGTTAGGTTACAGTTTGTCAGTGAATAAAGGCCGCAGCTTCTCAAGATCAAAGTAAAGTAAGTTTGCATTAACTGGGAACAGGTGAAATTAGAAATAAAGACCTGGCTCCCTCTGCCACTGAGGTAAATAGTGGCCACTATTTTTACAATTTACAATAGTAATTTGATCCATTATTTATATAATATATTTATTAAGGTGATATATTTCATAAGGGATTTATGGAGCTATTTTTTGCATGTTCATCCCAGGATGATTGACTGAGCATGTGTTTTGCACAATTTTAGTTCATGGATCCATGAAGATGAGAGTTACGGTTCGTAGAGTCTGTAAGAGAACTCCATCATTGTTCCTGAAAGTTGAAGTCTAATACATAACCTTAGTCATAATTTATGTGATTGGGGAATACAAGCACAGAGCTTTAAGATGAGCCCTACAGGACACCTTCAGTTCAAGTCTCATTATATTAACAAACTCTGTATTCAGTCGTACAAGTAATTTAGAAATTTAATTTAATTTTTTAATTGCTTGCTACTTGTTATTGCATGATTTTCATCTGGCTGTAGAAAAAAGTGAGCAATAGGCTTATTTATCAGATCTTGTCATAGTCCTCTGGGAGATAGGAATTTATTACCCGTATTAATTTCCATAATTGGAAGCAACCACATCTAATGGATGTGCATAATATGAGCGTTGATATGAAGTGACTGTGACAAGCACATGTAATAATGTGCACTTCTTCATCACTGTCATGCAAATACCTTGAATTTCATATTTTCCCTCATTGTTAGTAATTGACAGCTGACACTGTAATGTTTGAAGTAAATGTCTCTTGACAGCTTGCTATGTTTGCCTGCACTTTATGCTACTTGAATGGAGGGATGAGGGTAACGGATATGGGTGACTGAAGTGAGAGAAACTACGCTGACTTTGAAAACTTCACCAGTTACTACTGAAGGGCTCCATGTGTTGACTTTGCCAAAAATCACTTTTACTTTTCAGAACAATCAAATCTTTTTTTTGTGTGTGTGTCAAACTGTTTATATGGCCCATCTAAAGAAAATTCTTTGCACTGCTCTACATACTATCCATGTTCCAAACTAAATAAATAAAAATATGTTTTATAAAGTAACCACAATAGAGTAACAATAAAGCTACTGTATTTATACAACAATTTTTTTCTTACTATCACTCTATTGTCCAGATAATCTGAAAGATGGACTTACTAAGAAAACAAATGTGAGCTGTGGTTTTCATAGAGTTTGCATTCATTTATGTTTATTTATTTAGCTGATGCTTTTATCCAAAACAAACAAACAGTGGATTCGAACCCAGGTCTCTCACACCAAAGACAAGTCTCTTATTCACTGTATCATCCCCACCCGCTGTATTCAGCTAAACATAAAGTGATGATAAAATATTTTGTATAATAATTAGTACATTAGGAAGTGAGGAGGAGATGAATGAGGTGATGTAAGACAAACTTGAAAATGGACGTAATATTCAAAAAGAGGAGAGAGATTTGAAGCGGCTGTTCCAGCAGTTCAGAGCAGGTGAAAATAGAGTTAATAATAAGAGAAAGAAAAGTTCAGTTGCAGCCTGTAGTACTTTTATACTTCATTAATAGTCATGCACACAAAGAACACAGACCAAAACTCCGTGTCCGCAGTAATCAGATAGCGTTCATCCATTAAATGACATCTTTATTGAATGCACGTGTCCATTCATGACCACAGTCTCCCTTGTGGCTCGTGGAAATCCCATTTGCACTATATTTTACGCTCATTCCTCAGAGGCGGAGAATGTTCCCAGCAAAGCTGACATTTGCGTGACCTTAGTAAATTCACCGGAATACATACCCAACCTCTGTTAACATGTCTCCTGCTGTTATTTGGTCGAACTTTCCCTAAATGCATATGGAGTGATGAGAGAGAGGTATCTTTGCAAACACTCTCACAAATGACGTGCAGACTGTGAGTCTAGCCTGCTAGATAGGTTTTTGACAGCTGATCAATACAGCACGTGTTTGGGGTAGAATGTCACATCTGCACCTGGAAAAACTGACAACACAGTAGTCCAGTGTTAAATCATGTATTGCTAAACAGAGACCTGCATTAGGACTACATGTAAGAGATTTAGACAGCACTATACATTTTTCTGTGACCACAAAAAAATATGTGAATCTGGCTGGTCAGTGCATATGAAATTATAAGTACAAATGTGTGCATATGTATGTGTGTTTAAACCAGTTGTTCCATGATAACATGTTAAATGAAAGCATAATAACAGCGATATATATTCCTAACATTTCTTCCTCTTCATCTCCCTCTTTCAGTTTCCTTCTCCTGAGTGGGACACTGTGACTCCTGAGGCCAAGAATCTGATCAATCAGATGTTAACAATTAACCCTGCCAAAAGGATCACTGCCGACCAGGCCCTAAAGCATCCCTGGGTCTGCGTAAGTCACACTCTTCGTCTTTTAAAGTACTGCTGTGGCATGATGTTCATGCCATGTTCCAATAAATTATCTCACAGGTTTTTACAATCTACCTCATTAAGCAGTTATACATCGACTCAATTTGATCATCGACTCAATACCTTGGCAGGACACCATGACCAGGAGCTCTGTCACACACGCATACTCCCAGAGTTACATTGTAAAATATGTGAAGCGTTTCATTTTTGGCACTGCTTTTCAAAACAACACAGTAGTCCAGTGTTAAAATCATGTTTTGCTAAACAGAGACCTGCATTAGGACTACATGCAAGAGATTTAGACACTATACATTTTTCTGTGACCACAGAAAATGTGTGGTTCTGATTGTCTGGCAAAAAAGACATTTAACAAGATACACTTATTCCCAGTCAACAATTTAACCAGTGAACTAAACACATGCACAAGAAATATAGGCTTGTGGGAGAAGCTGCTGGTTCTGGAAATACTTTACTCTTAATTTCAATTTCAAAATGTTCTATTAATGATATTCTTATTGTTGCACTATATAGAAAAAATAGTATCTCCTGGGTAATATAATGATCATATAGGTTTATTTTATGGCCATCAGTTTTAATTGTTTAAACTTTTTTGTTTCTCATAAATACACTTTTTTTTGCCATCCGTTTGGCTCAGAATACTTCAATACCAATGAGCCTCAGACCACAAGAAGAAACCATGCGAATTCAAAATGCTTCATTGTTGTAGTTGTAAAGAGAACATGGGGCAACTTGTCAAATTCATCCAAAATTTGGGATTAAATGTTTCCTACTGAAATACACCTGGGGAGTCTTGTACCTTTGACTTTTAATCAAAGACCCAGATATTTTCTGAAGCAGCTGTTAATCTTTGCACTGATGATTCATGCCTTTCCAAGCTGAAGACGTGCTCAGTCTGTGAGTCATGTAACTCTATTACACTGCCGGTATCTAAAGCAGCAACATTTGCTACTTGATAACAGTGAAGTTAGAAGTGCTAAACTGACAATAAACACACCTGACGTTGATTTAAAGCACGTGGTCATGTCACAGTAATATACTACTAGAAGGTGTCCTAATAATAATGGGCTTGGCTGAAGAAACAGGATGCAAAGTTTGTGTTGCAAACACAGGTTTATGCATAATGTTGTTTCCTTTTTTCTACACACAGCAACGCTCTACTGTGGCCTCCATGATGCACCGTCAAGAGACTGTAGAGTGTCTGCGCAAGTTCAACGCCAGGAGGAAACTTAAAGTGAGTGTGCACATAGTCTCACACACATACACGTCTACGTGACACAAATCTGTATAACATTGATTTTTGTGTCTCTCTAGGGAGCTATCCTCACAACGATGCTGGTGTCCCGGAACTTTTCAGGTGAGCTTTGGCAATGATGCTAATTATACATCAAGAGACAACAGTTTGATTTGGCCCATAGACTTTAAACTGGGCCCAGTGCTGTATGATGATACATATTTGAATTAAACCATACAAAGAAAGCACCTGGATGTAGAGAAACTGAGCTGTTTTGTGACAAAAAAAACATTTTGTTTTATTGTTACATCTAATAATAAAGAGATTTCAGTTTGAAGTTGTATACATTTCATAGGTAGTCACTTTTTCCTGATCTAATATCTCATAGCCAAACGATACGGATGGCTGTTGTTCAGCTACTTTACTACTTTTCTTTGGCCTGAATGTAGTTCCCTTAACCGCACATTTTTATTCCTGTTCACATTTGCTTGTCAGCTATGTGTCTGCAGTATTGATTTCTCACTTCAGAGGTTTGTCTTGGATTTCCTCCTCATAAGCAGTTTGATGACCAAAACATAGTGCAGTTAAGAGCACCCAATTTGCGGGCTAGATGATGGCCTAGCAAGCTAATGCATTAATGCAATTGGCCCTGTGTTTATATGCTTTCATGTAAGTAAAGCAGCTCCTGTGGATTGAAGTCAACTTCAACTGGTCAAGATCAGTCTAGACTGAAAAAAGCAGATGAGCCGGACCTCTAATTTCCTTTATACATAACAGTAGGCATGTTTATCAAGTTAATATCCACAGAAATAAGATTAATAATTGTCGGGGCGCAGGTATTTTGGTGCTGAGAAGATTTCGAGTTTGCTCCTTCACGTCTTCCTTATAAAAAGGAGTTAGCTATGAGAGAAAATCTTGTCTTTACAGTTAAAATGTCAAATGGAGAGCAGCTCAATGGGTGGCGCAGGATCAGTAAGCCTGCTTGATCCCAACACTTTCTGGAAACCTGTCATTCTTTTCACTAAACTAAAGTTTATTAAACATTAAGAAATCCAGAAAATTAAAGGCTTTAGCGAGCCTCATGTCCCACCTGTGCCTCCACATTGAATCCCTCTCTGTCCAATAGTGGGACGGCAGCATACCAGCCCTGCCGCTACCACCAGCACAGCCGCAATGGCACAGGAAGGTACGTCTGCTTGAGGGGGCGTTGGAGTTGTGCACTGCCAACTTTGTACTCAGGCTATTGGCATGTGGCCTGGGCTGCTTGAACCCCTCCACCTGCTGCCATGGTCGTCATTGCACTGGGGCATCTTACACACACAAACACACAAACATTTAAATGGAAACCACAAACGAAGCTCAGCTCTTGACCTTTCAGTGCTGCTGCGTGTTTTGACACTCTGATGAACAGAGCTCCCCTCCAAGACTGGCTATTTAATTTCCTGTGTCAAATACAACAGCCATTTAACTGATACCCCGCATGACCCTCTGACCTTCGTCCAACTACCACAGCTGCCACCTAGGAAAGCTCTGTTTACACATCTCTGCATTACAACTGGTACAAGCTGCATATATTTTCCTCTGCAGCACAACCATTTAACCTTTTATTTCACAAATATAAATAGAAATGGCAGCATTCAACATCCGTGACATTCTCTATTTTGCCTCCTTTGAATTGGTTTGTATCCACAGTACTCAGCGGATGCCCAATCGATGCCTGCCTGTGCTCGCTGCAACCTTCCCTCCGCATGGCTCTGGCACTAAGAGCCAGCCAAGCATGTGTATGAGTGCTCAGTACAGCACAGTATGCCAACCTGCATGGGAAGCTGGTTAAACACAATGCAGTGTCTTTTGTTATTTTCCTTGTCTCCTCTCTCCTGTCTGCTCTGTTGTTTTTGTGTGAACTGACAAAACCACAGAAAACCTAAAGGCATCAGTATGCTTCAAACAAACTGTGTGTAAGATTGTCAAACAGCATCTGAAACGAAACTCCAGCAACACTTGTGGTGCAAAAAAACCTAAACATTATTATAAGACCAGTGTGTGTGCATCTGGGTCATCATCATACAACACATTATAAAGAAGATGTTAAGAAGAAGATATTCACACACAGATGGATTTCTAAAGTGGCACAGAGGTCAGGATGTGCCTAATGATAGATATGGGTGAAGCCATTTCTGGTTATAATTTGGACTAAGTGGAAGGCTTCACCCAAAGTTGGCCTCTTTAGTGTGTTTACTGTGTTTTACACTGTGCTATATATAATAATATAATCTATAATTAGTGTAAAAAGCTAATAAATGAAATGAAAGAGAACCAGCCGTAAGATACATTATAAAAACAAAGTACTATGAATTTACTCTATAGTAAAACATATGGTATACTCCTATAGAGAAACGGATGTCTCACCTCTGTATAATAGCAGGTTAGACTGGTTCAACACTTACAGTTGCCTTGAAGAGGTTTATGCTTATTGCCCTTCTAAAGCAACACAGATGCACACTTCCCCATGTCTGAAACGTTGTGCTTTGTTATTCCCATTTGTGTGATTCATCGCGTCTCATCCCTCTCAAAGACAGCAGACTTTAAGCCGTCGTACAGACTAGTTTGCATGAAGCATACTGAACCCTTTTGCAGGAGGCCGTCGCATGACAGGGCGAGCTGCTTGCTTAAAGGCCGTTCACACATTGACAAGTGGATGCCGATATGTTGTTAATAAAGGAATTCTCTTTATGCTTGAATCAATTAAATTTCTTCTCTGTAGTGTAAGTGAAGAATTTGATTTTGAGATGATGTCTCGAACTTGGTTTCGTTTCAGTGTCTCAAATGTTGAGAATGCCTTCTTCGGCACTTTTTAAGACGCAGACTTTGAAGTGGATGCTGCATGCCAGACATGTTGATAAGCCACTGTCACCGCATGAACCCACCACCTCTGTGAAAATGATTAAAGAATGTCTTTTAACATACAGTAAAAGCATATGAGGCGTTTTTTGGCCTGCAGTTGTCATCTTCAGGTTTCATTTCAGAGATGCAGATATTAAATACATTACTGTTTTCTTCATGCCTTCTTCATTGCCCTCCTTCCTACTTTATAAATGGAAGGTAAGGGAGGATCATTGGAACATAACTAACACAAATATGTGGTTATACAGTGTGTGTGTGCTTATTTTTTATTTGTTTGTGTGTTGCATGCATTTTTATTCAGTTTCCTGTTAAATGTAGTTGGTCATTTCTATGCAAGTCTAGTTGTAAATGTGGTCAGGATTTCAAATGCATGCACATGATATTATGTCAGTGTCACTTAACATGAACTGGTGACAATACAGTAGGTGGTGTTTGACCTGCAGGGGGACTCAACTGTGGAAAAAGTTTGGATTTTTGCCATTGTTATTTCAACACTAGTGGAGTATTTTTAGTTGTACTTAAATTAAATTCATTTCAGCGTGAAACACAAACAACAGACTGTTTTAGATAGAAGCACCTCATAGGTTCAGAAAGGATCTCATTCACTCATTCAATTCAGTCATTAGTCATTCATCCATCCGTATTTGCTCCCTGTAGGCAACAAACACTGAACCAGGATTTATCACTCATTAGTAGTACTGCTTAACTGTGTTGTGTACTCTGGCACTGTGCTCAAATTTATATTAGTGTTTAATTTGTTTTCGTTTTTTACCTGCTTTTAATGTCTTTTGTTTTAACTGCCCCCAAAATGGAGGATGGTTTTTCCAAAAAGAAAGTTAAAATAGGTTAAAATGATTCATTTATTTTTTTGCTCCAAAACCAGTTAAAAATGTGGATTAATATTCAAAAGAAAATGTAAATAAAGTGGAAATTTAATATTTGATCAACTGAAAAGTAAATCTGGGAAGTAAAATTAATGGTTCATAATCTGTACTTTTAAAATTGCAGTTGAAAATGGACAAAGATTTTAGAAAATAAAATAAAAAGATATCAACCAAAGCTCAAAGATAAATGTCTTCATATTTGGGCTAATGAGCAGTAGTGCTTCCAAATGCCCAAATGTCCTCTTGCAAGTGATGTTTCTGCACAGTTTACAGTTCTGTCCAATCTTTGGCTGCTATATTTTTCCAAGAAAAGAAAAAAATACATAGTTATGCATGATAAAAAAGTGCTAATGGTAAGTCAAGATTATGAGATACTAAATCAGAAATATTAGACTTACTCAAAGTTTACTCTTAACTCTTTTGACTTATTAAGCCGAACATTTGACTCAGTATTCACCATTTATATTTTATCATGTCTAATTTGTCGTCCCTTTTCTTTTCTTGAAGGAAATTGACTTTCATACAAAACGTCAACAATGTCCTGGAAGGAAATTGTTGAAGTTAAAAGCCCCCAAAGCAATTGCTTTAATTTAAATAATACATATACTTTCAGAATGTAGTTTAAGTTTGCTATTTCTGTATGATCGATATCAAATTTCAGTTCTATTTATCGAAATATGATTGTAAAGTCAGGTTCACCAGGCCTGATGGACCTTCTTATGCTTTAGTGCTGACTGAGTGATCTCAACCACAGTTCTGTTTTTTGAAAAATTACATCTCAGACTGTGTCTTTACCACCTTTTCTCTCTTTCTTTCAGCATGCAAAACCTTACTAAACAAGAAGTCGGACGGCGTGAAGGTAAGTTCTCTAACCCAAGAGGGTTTTATTGACTTTACTGTTTTTGTTTTACTTACTGTTCCTGTCTTCTGTTTACTTACTCTCCCTGTCTCCTTTTTGGTCTGACATCCTAACTATTCTCTATTAACATGTATCTTTGATATATGAGCATATGAAAAGCAGTATGTTCTTTTAGTTGGATTACCTGTCTATTAAATGTGATTTAAAGATTGTGTCTTAGGGGAAATGATTGACCTTAAAAATACAGTAGCTGCTTGATTATTTTTATGAGTTAGCAGTTAAAGGTATGGCACAGCTAATACAAATATCAGATTCAAGTGAAATTAAGGGACATAATAAAGACCAGTAGCCTGTTAAAATTCTTTTTTACCACCAGGTTTTTCTTTGATTCACAGCGATTCAAGCGACCTTCATGTCTTGGTGCTCATTTTGTTTTGAACGACAGTCAGCGTCAATGCATACAGTGAAGCGCCATGATCAACAAGGGCCAAAACACCACTCCCATTACATACAGTAACAATAACTAAACCCCCTCCCCAAAAACATCCCGAAACATTATACAAATAAACTGCACAACCAATGATTTATATATTTAATTTCTCCTTTAAATAATTAACTCAATATATTGTTTTTGCAGTTGATTGTTTTTGACTTCTAAAGCCCTCTTAGTATCCCTTTGTCTCATCTTTGTTCCTGTGTAAGCTTGTGCAGCTGTTTTGTTTTTCTCTATTTCTGGGATCAATCTGGCAGCCTCACTTTTTTACTATTTTTGATTAGTTTCTTGTTTCCCGATGACCCCTTATTTTTTCCTCCTCCTTTCCATTGCTGTCTGTCAGAAAAGGAAGTCCAGCTCGAGTGTTTGTTTGATGGTGAGATCAGCTCTGTCGTTTTCGTTCATTTTTCATTCTTCGTCTCTCTTCGTCTTTCCGAGTCTTTTTCCCCTCCGGTCTTCCCCTCCATCCTCTCTGTTTCATGTGTTTGTTTGTTTGTTTTTTTTTCTTTTGGGCAGTGATGCTTGAAGCATCGTCCATGACAGTTTCCGTCTTGTCCGATATCTGTTGGATGTCCCAACTCCATTCAACATTCCTGCATTCCCTTTTGCTAGAAGTTCCACCAAAACCATTTCAACTCCTGACAAACGACACACACACACACACACACACACACACACACACACACACACACACACACACACACACACACACACACACACACACACACACACACCGCCCCTTCAGGTTGTCCAATGTCTGAAGCATCTGCCTGTGGATAAGATCAGGCATTTTGGCTTATCAACATCCATGAGCTTCACAGAAGTGAGGGACATTTTAATCGCTGTAAAGACTAATATACCATAATTTTCCCTTTTTCAATAATTGCACATTTATTGTACCCTCATTATGTTTCATTTGAGTTGCCCCCCTTCCTGTAAATAAAACAGCTGTCTTGGTCACCTGCAGAAAATCACTACCATTGTACTACAGACAGTTCAGGTCTGACGGATTGAGCACATCACATTGCATATCAGAAGAAGTATTTTAAAATTGATAGTGCTTGTAAAGCTTCCGAAATATTTGCTTTTTAACAATGCGTAGGCATAGACAGGCGTCTGCGACACAAACGGCATTGTTGACATACTTGCCTTCGCACTTTGTGTGTACCTGGAGGATTAAACGTGAATCCACTGGGGGGCAGATCAGGGTTGGATCATCCCTCGCTGACACCAGATTATCTTCCTTGACAACCTCCGAATTTGTACAACATAAACAAACCAAACATAGCGACACCGAAGTTATGATTTTAATGAGACATCGTAACCGTCTCAGTAATTGCGGACTAGCTCCAGGAGTTTCATTTTAAACATCCCGCTTTAAATCTCTTTTGCTTTAAAAGTAAGTATATCGGGAGCTTTACTCGCTACAAATGTAGACCTACGTATAAACAACAGGGTTGTGGTATCCGATACAATTCAATTGCTGTACTGATACCAAAAGGATACTTTTTTTCGATACCTTACTTTGAGAAATAATACGTTTTTTTTCTTCAAAACCCCTTTTTTCATTTAACAAAGGAAGCCAAATCTCTCAAATGTTAAATGTAGAACACAAGCAGCCATACATGATTTAAATCAGAAACTATGTGCTATGAAAACATTTCAGCTGGTACTAAGCGAGTATTGAGGTTTGATACCCGGCCCCAATAAACATGTACAGTTATAAATAACATGCTGCTCTGGACATTTCAAGTCTGGTAAACACTCTATTTGAAGCTGGAAAAAAAACAACTCTCAGAGAGAGATCTTCCTTGAACACTGTGCTCCAATTATTTCAACAGCACTAAAATTGTACTAAATACCTACCAGGTGTGAATCTGTATAAATTGATAAGAAAAGATAGTATGTGTCCTCAGTGACCTGAGTCAATAAATATCATAAAAGAGGAGAACAAGATTGCATGAAAAATCAAGAACATTTGATTTCTTGAAACGGTAGATAATAAGAAATGTAGCCTGCATATTTGAGCTTCTTGAAGGAACTGTAGTTTGTCTTGTTGGTCTCAGTGTTACGCATTAGTTTTTCTGTTAGATGTTCCTAATAGGCCACAGAGACTGCCAAAATAATCTTTAAAGTCACACTGGGGTGTTCTCTCATCTCAGAGTTGCAGAAAAACAGCTGCAAAACCTCCCAGCTCTTTGCTCTTAACCTTTTTATTGGCGTTATTCATCCACGCCTCTTAACTTTCTTGTGGGAAAACTGATTTGCATTCAACAAGCTTCTCATACTCTTTCCCCTCCAGTTAACCTGAGGCTGAAGGGAGAGTCCAGCTCAAACTGTGTTTTCTTGTTCACATCACACATTCCATCTATAATCTATAGCTTTAATCTACACCTTTGCTATGCAGCTGAACCACTATTTTAGCTTGCAGGTTCCAACAAAACCGGATCAAAGTAGGTATGTGAGTGAGCAGGCAATAAAACATTACAGTGTGACACATGATGTTGCTTTACGCTTCCATAAAGTTGGGAGACTCACAAGAGACAGAGGGGAAAAAAGAATGATCAAAATCAAAGCATCTGTTGCCGAAATATCCTGACTTTTAGTACGTATTATTGGTCAAGCTTCAAACTTTTTGTGAGTCCATCCGTGCCTGGTAACTGCCAAAGTTTTTTTCACTTTACAACTGCTTTCACAATCCTAGTGGTACTAACCATGACTGCTAAACTGACTTTGATGCGTCAGACCATTTTTTGCAATTGTTGTGTGCATAAGGCTGGAGACAGCAGAAACAGAAATCACCCCCAGAAAAGAATAAACAATGTATTTATAGTACTTAGTTAAGACATTACAAAAACATCTTAATACCTTCAAATATACCTAAAATAGTATAATTAAAACTTGTACTGTATATGCGCTGGCTTAGCAGGGGCTGTTGAAACAACATGTTGCTGAAAAGTTAGTTTATTTTACATAAAAACAGTCTTAAAACCACACTTTGCTTAAAATCTTTATGGATCTTTTTTTTTTAAATGTCAAGCCTTTTTTTAAAATGTCAGGCTGTTTGAACGGAGGGGTTGAGGAGTCAAAATTCAGTCAAAGCAATGAACAGAGTCTGTTCAAGGCTAAGCAACTAAGCAGTTGCAGTAATAGCTAAAGTCACTTTGTAGGTAAAATAGTCTATTATTGTCTTAGAGCTGACTTTGCATGAACTAAAGGAGGGAAACAACAACACACAATACATACCTTCATAAAGGCACACACACTGTTCTCGACAATTAGAGAAGAACCTGTCATCAAGGCCTTTCACTGCATGCACAGACCTGAACTGGGAACCATTGTTATTAACTTATTTTCTGACTCAGTTACACATGCGTTGGCTGTGTTGCTGCCAAATGGGCCACTAATCGCTGGCGCTTGTTTTAGATACAAACGTGTGATTTCAGTTTTTATCCCAGCAAATGTACGATTACAGTTGATTTACACTATTTGTTAAAGTGCTGGGAAAATACTCAAAATCCAGTCTGAAAAGACGCTCATTGTTCTAAAATGCATTTACTGACTAACTGTTTGACTATTTTTACCTTTATGTAATGTTGTGCATTTCATATTAAATGCAGGAGTACAATACACCAGGACACTAGACTCAAATAACTCTTTCAATCACTCAATACACAGCTTTTTAATAGAAGTAACAATGTTACATGGTTGTTGGAGCAAGACAATCTGTTCCTGATGATCAAAGGCTCATGTTATGGAATAAACAGATTATTTTGAAGTACGTGCACAACAGACGTACAGGAGAATACAACAACTGCCATTTAAATTGAACAATGCAGCAATTTGCAGATTATTGATTCAAATAAATCTGTTTAGCACAGTTCTGCACATTCGCTCGACTCCTCGACTGTGCAGTTTTAAATCCTACTCACTTACAATATGTGGAATATTTGTATTGGCCGTGTAATGGCTCCATTCCTGTTTTCCGCCTAAGATTCTCATAGAGTGGTTTATGGTTTAGACCCAGTGGGAGCAATGGGAGTCATTCTGTGTTGTGTTTCTTTGCCCCAGTCGCAGGGAAACAACAGTAAAAACAGTGTAGTAAGCAGCAGCAGCACCAAAGACAGCAGCATGTCATCTTCAGCACCAATGGTACCTCATCTCTATTTGGTTTCTTTCATGTTGCTTTTTATGGCATCATTTCATTGTTTCCATCTTTTTTAATGTTGAGTTCGGTCTCCTCACCTTTTTATTCACATCCCATGTTAAGTGAAATCTTCTCTGTACTACGTCCTCTCTCTCGTCCTTCATCCTCTGCCTCTTTGCTTTTGTTTTGAACACAAACTGTGATGTTGGCAGTGGACTTGACGACCCTAAAATTGAACGACTGGTTTGTGCGTTCGTGTCTCTCTCCATGCTTGTGTTTTACCCAGACCTCCTGTGGACAAACTTGTATATATATATTTACATAGTGGACAACACTGACAGGTAGACAAATTACTTTCATTTTGTGATACAACACCAGACATTTCACTCAAGTTCTGCACTGCCACATACTGGTGACTCCTTTGTTCGGTTAAGTGTCACCTGAGCTTTGTTGATGGTTTGTCTTTGAAGAAGAACGGGATTATAGCAATTTGTTTGAAAGCCGAACTTGAAAAGTTTAACCTCTGCTACATCAAAAGACGGCATTTTACAAATTGCTCTTCGATACATGAATTGCAAAGGATGAGGACTTCTGGGTAAAACAGGAGCTGGAGTGGAAGTGTAACAGAGAGGTCATACTTGTATCAGGATGCAGCCCCTGTGTTCATATTTGTAATGGGTTTTATTTACAACATACAATAGAAAGGGATTCCTCCAATTTTAAATATGTTAGCAGGAAAGATCAAAGTCAAAGAAATAGCAATTTAATGAAAGCCAAACCTCTCCTCTCACCAGTAAGTACATCAGTAAAGTCCACTGTGTGACCAGATGAATTTTCAGACCTGAAATTACTGTGGACAACTATGGGTCCACTCAGAGGTATGATATGAACAGTATGTGTATACACTAGTGAGACTGTGCATTAAAAAACTGAAGTGTTCATTATTAAAGGTAGAAGGATAAAGTCAGTGTTTTATATCATTAAGATATTTAAAATTATGTTCTTACAAATTTAAAATAAATCTATATAATTATTGGACGAATGTTAATCCAGTCGGATGCAATAGCCATAGAAGTACTAGATCATAGACATTACTAGTTCACAGTGTAAAGAAATAATCCATTTTGGGAAATATGCTTATTCACCTTTTCGGAGATTAAAATTGACTAGCTTAGCATTAACACTGGAAACACGGAGAAACAGCTAGCCTGGTTCCGGCTGTTGTTCCTTTAGAAATCTTTTCAGCGCGTTACTGCATAATCTTTAATTTAACTCTCCAAAGGTAACAAAATGCGCCGACCAGTACCTCTAAGCGCACCAATTAACATGTTTAAAACTTGTCTCCATCATGAGATTTACCAGGAAACCACTCCTGTAAAACCACAACGTGCAATTTTTAATATTTTTTCACATAATGTGTTAATCATTGTGCTTTAGAGGTGCTGATAGGTTTATTTTTTTTTTACTTTGGACAGTCTTCAGCCTTTGTGCGAAGCTAAACTAACTGGCTGCTTGTTGTGCCGTACAAATATAAGCAGGTATTGATATTCTCATCTGACTCTCTGCAAGAAAGTATACATAAAGCCCGTTATTTTCTACATAATGCCACGGTTAATTCTGCACCAGCAAATGCCAGTGAGCTAGATGCCAAAAAAGTGAATTTAAGAACGAGTGGCAAGGCAGTGGGCTAAGGACTGGATTTCCTCAGACTGGTTAAAAAATTCCAGGCCCATAATCTGGCCGCTTTTGTAATTTAGGGGTTAAGACCATGAACGTCCTATTGTCTCTCCACTGTCTGTAATAAAGGGTTAAAATTCCCCTTAAAAACCTTTATACTATTTAAATTCCCCTTAATACAATATGTCATCGAAGGGGCTGCATGTTTTGAGGTTGTAGCTCCCCTGGATGTTTGGTCCAGGGTTGATCACGAAGCCTGAGTGTGTGACTGACTAAAGCAGTATACTGTGGGTAACAATGCAGTACTTGGAGCTCTTGAATTGCTTTGTGCTGAACGTTTCTGTGGCAGGGTCATGGTTGAGGATGAGGAGTGGCTAAACACACACGCAGTCATCATGCAGATTCACAAGTGTTCATGGCATCGGTTAACAAGGATGGAGATTGCCACTATTACTGACAGTAATTTACGTGCTGAATATGTAGCATTGAGCTGTGAGCTAGTAAAATTTGGCATGCAGGGGTAAAAGCTAGTGTGTATTTGCTAAGTACCAACAGCTTATGGACCTGACAATCATTGCTTATTCGCTTTAAAAGGATAAAAGTCCTTTGTTCTTGTGATGCTCCCATCAAGGCTTGTTTGCAAAAACAAGTCAGAATAAGTAATGCAATGAAAGACTGTCCATAGAATTGGGATTGTTATTGAAAGCTTGCAACCCTGTACCATTAATGCATCAGTGTTTGTTTGCTTTTCAGATATTTCATGACATAAATGTGTCATAACTGCACTCACACTTACATGCACATACAATAACTCACAGAACCCTCCTCCTCAGTCATGGCCCTCAATTTATGTTCATGGCTGTTTTCCTGTAGGCCACACTGCTGGTGAATGGTGGAACAGAATGACACTGTCATCTATTTAATCACCATAAATGCTCCACAGCCTCTGTACCGTACCCCTGTGCTTTGTTTTGGTGTGCGCACATGCATCTGTTATGTATGTATGTTGTCATGCAATAAGTTTGTATTCCCTGGCATCTTTCCTGGTGCCACCACATCCCAACCCCTCCCTGCATGGTAAAGTGTCTCCTACCTCCCCCCAGGAAGCCCAGACAACTGTTGTACACAACCCAGCTGACGGTACCAAGGTAAGCCCCTCCTCCACCTCCCCCCCAGCCACCAGCCACTACTAACACATGCAGGTAACTCGTGGAGGATTTTCTCTAAATATAGTCCATACATCACTGTCAAAATAATGACTCTGTACACTTCATTGTGCACCTAATGTGAGCTGGCTTCTGTCAGCATATTTTTTTATTTCTCTTCTTGATTACCAGAAGGGATTTCACTGGAGATTTGAATCCTTTGAACTCCCCAAATCTGGAAGCAGATCAGTACAGCTCCTGTTTGTGCACCATTATGGAGCCACTGGAATAAATGTAGCGTTTCAGTGTTTTATTATAATCAATTAATCCATTCAAAAATACCTCTAGCTTGATAAATGATGCATGAAAAAACTCAAAGTAAGAAAAAATTGTTTATTAAATTGCCAATTGATAATTATATTTCCTCATTCTGTCTTTAAATGACAAGTTAATGCTTGAATTTTAAATACAGGAGCTCTAATTGGCCTGGTCCCACACACAACTCCCGCCTACACATAACAGCTGGCCAATCAGAGCTCTTGTTGCTTCACTGTGAGTGATGATGGGTTATTATGATTAAACACTGTAAAGGTGTATAATTGTTCTGGTGGTAATTTATATCAAAGAGAAAGTCGTACAAGTCATCGTTCAATGACAGCACATGCATACTGACAACTTTATCTTCAAATACTCATGTTAGACTTAAGCTACCTGCCATGCTGCTTGTGCTGTTATGTTGGTGTACAAGCTTGCAAAAGACTAAAATCACTTGGGGCTGGACAATAAAACAACAATAACTATCGCGATATAATTGTTTTCAGTAACAATATAACAAATGTTCAATAAATATTCAATAAAAGTTTGATTTTATTCACTTGAATCATAAATAAATTAGGCTTCTTTTTTATTGATGATTAATTTGTTGATGAAAAATGAGCTTTTACTTAATTTCACTTACATATTTGTTGACAAAAAATTTATCATAATAATTTTGAATGTTCTACCTCAGATTTGTGAAGTGATCCACTGTTTGGTGTCAAGTGTTGACCATAAAGAAGAGTAAACCACAATTAACCATCAGGTTTCTTCAACTTTCCCTCAGGAGCAAAAATTCGCCTTTAAACTCAAAAAAAAAATAATGATTTGATATTTATCGTGATAATTATCAATATTGAAAGATATGAAACTTTTTATCGGGGTAACATTTTTGTCCAGCCCTAGAATCACTAGATGATTAAAATTCCCACACAATTGTCTTTAAATTGACACGTCTTTCACAAAGACCTTTACACTCTTAACATCCACTTCCTGTTAAAATTAGCTACACAATTTCACATTGCACACACACTTTGTTGTTCTGGTACGTGTGGCTCTCTGCGCTTCTCCTCGCTGCTGTCCTGGCTGGTTTGTGCTCCTGGGAGGGAGTTGTACACCCGTCCATCTGTCTTGTCAGGTTGTCTGTGTGTCCGTATGGTTAAAGCGCCCAAGGTTTCGCAACCCTATCTCACTTACACATAAAAAACATTATTGTTACTATTTCTCTTCTCTCTCTTTATCCATCATTTTCTCTTTCCATCCCCACCCTTTTTTGTCCCTCCTTTGTCTCTGTCTGACAGGGCTCCACAGAGAGCTGTAATAATACAGAAGAGGAGGAGATGAAAGGTAGGAAAGGTACTTGTCCAACTTTCACCTACTCTGCATGCCTGTTTTTGTTCACTTTGTATGTTGTCCAGGTTGTGTCCCTCTGTTGAACTCCAGATCAGATAGACATATTATAATATATGAATATATTTGAGGTAATGCATGTCTGCTGGATAGAGGTTTCAGGCAACCGTCAACTCCAAAGAGCTTCAGTCAGGGTCATGGACGCCTGCAGAGCCGGTAAATTTAGCAGTTGAAAAAATTACAGATGCCTTGAGCTTCACAGGAAAAACAGTTGTAATGATGTAAACACTGCACAGCACACTCAAATAACATGCTTTTGCTGTTGTCTCCATATACGCGTCCTGTAAAAACTGACATCGTCGTATTATGGTTATCACTTGGTCCGGAGGAAAGTTTGCTCTGGTTGTCTTAAATTCTCTCCTTTCCCAAGAGTAATGTGTCAGATGTGTGTAAGTTGTGTGTGTGTGTGTACATGTGGTTCTGTTATGTGGACCTGGGTTATAATTCATTATCATCCTTAATCAGTTATCAGAGAAGGTGAAATTCACTTGTCCAAACAGATTATTCTATTCAGCAAATGTTCAAGCAGGTGGCGTTTTTTAAACATGAATCCATTTTTAAAACATGAATTTGGGTAATGTTATTTTGTAGGTTGAACAGTAGAACTGAAAATATTATTTGATGACAGAAAGTGGCAATTAATAACCGATTAGTCTTTTGTCAGTTTTAGGCAAAAATGCGTGAGGAAAAAAACTGTGGTTCCAGCTCCTCATTTGTAATTCTTGAATACTGTAGCGTTAATCGGACAAAACAAGACGTCACCTTTGGCTGATGTTTTTTGACAAAACAATAGATTGACTAAACAAGAAAATGATCAGCCGATTAATAGAAAATCGCCAGCCCCAGTGAAGAGGTATTTTAGAGTTATGCCTTTTCTCAGCTTGTTGTGGAGTTTATCTGGAAGCCACTATGTTTAGAGTCTGAACATTTCTGACAATAGAAAAACCAGTGTGACAAACCGCAATCAGTACTGTAACCCTCTCCACCCACGGATCCAACCTGAGAACACCGAGATGAATGAGCTGAAAGCAACCAATTTACGTCCCCATCACAATTTTAACAGGATTGTTTAATATTTTTACAAACAAAAACTTTTGCAGTTATAATTATTTTAAAGATGCTGTAATCGTATAAAAGCTCAACACCTAGTAGCTTTTAGTCAGGGTTTACACACTGCTCTTACAGCATTTACCTCCAGATCTGCAAAGGCTCAAATACAAGATCCCTGTGTTCATCTACCGTATGCGGGTACCTGTGCATCATTTTGATTGATGGTGTGTGCGAGTGTGTGACAGCATTACACTAATCGTCTTCAGGTTGAGGGTGGGCCCCTTGGTGTTTTCAGGTTAATGAAGTAGGACAGTGCTACCTGCAGCTTTCCCTGAAAAGAGGTAATCCAGTTACTTAAGGCAGCTTTCTGTGGGTTCACCAGCACTCGATCTTATAATGGATTATGGAGAGGCTGTTGTTCCTGTTCTCTTCAGTCTTTCTCTGAGGTTGGATGCACTTATTTCAAGTTGCTTTGGATGAAAGCATCTGCTAAATTAATGTCATGTAATTTGTCTTGTCTAATTTGAAATACAAACTCAAACACTGCTAGCTCCTCTATGCACAACATCTCCTCTAATTAAGAAGAGAGTAACAGCATGTCACACATTCTGCCACTGCATAACAACAATTCTGCAGCCTGTTGCACCAGCAATGTGCAGATGTAGCTTAATTTGAAAGTAGTGTGGAAGTGAAAATGGGTTTTCACCATACAAGTTAGTTATTGAGTAGGACTTGTTGCTTGTGCATTAAGCTTCTGAAATTTTACTCACTTTAGAGCACAAGTCCCCTGCAAAGTTTGGCTACAGCAGCTTGTACAGATCCCTTGTTTCTGGTGTTGTGTTGTGATTTACAATGTTAGACTTTAGTGTTTAAATATGTTATCAATAAACTGAATAGTTGATGGATGGAAAATGAATCAGCAACCATTTAGATAAGTTTTGAAAAAATCAGATCTCAACTCAAATGTAAAGATAATGTTTTTCTTTGTTTTAATGTGAATTAACTTAACAGTTCTGGGCTGTGGGAACTTTTAGGGCTACACCTAACTATTAGTTTCTCAATTACTCATTTTATCTATAATACATTAAAAAGTAAGAATACCTGTTAAATCTTCCCACTGATATTCAGTTTACATGAGTTACTATTATAAATGACAAAGAAAAGAAGCAAATTTTCACATTTGGAAAGCTGGTAATATCACATATTTGGCTTTTTTGCTTAAAAAATGACTTAAATGATCAATCTATGGTCAAAATAGTTGCAGATTAATTTTCTATCGACCGACTAATGTTTGATTCAAATTCTAGTTGTTGCAGGTGTAGTGTTTTTTGCTAGTTTACTTAGAAATTTACAGAGTAAACAATTGATTAATTTAAAATGTATTGATAGATCAGCTTCAAATGAGTTCACACTAGATTGTAGAAACATCGTCTCAGGCTCGCAGTCACTGTGCATCTGTTTTTATTTGTGTGTTTGTTTTGGGATGAGGGCAGTGGCTGCCCGTGAGTCTACTAGTACAGACAGTGCAGTGTTAAGCCAGTGCAGCACTATTGAGGAGCAGATCCAGACCCTGTCTCCTCACTGTCTACCACCATCCTGTAAGTCAGCAGCAGTTTACCTGATTCAACTCTCAGCTCTGGCCTTTGTGTCCTGACCTTTTCTGTCCAACAAAATAATCCTACCCTACAAGCAAAACCAGACATTTTGGCATTAAAAAGGCACCACATAAATAAGATTAAAGGAAAAATTTAATATCTCCCCTTCCACCAACTAACTGCACTTGTTCGCCTTTGCTGTCCTGTGCTGCCATCTACTGGCACCCAGAAGCAGTGTTCATACCGTCCGTCAACTCTCTGTGCTGCTTGATGGCAGACGGTTTGAGGAAATGAACTGACTCTATGAACACATGTTGGGGATTTGCTAGCTGGCTTTTCTGGCTCAGCAGCTGCATGTTTGTTAAAAAGTGAACAAAACCCTTGTGTTCATCTCTACTGGTTTATTCTCAGTTAAAACTGATGTTCAGTGTGTTTGCATGCAGTTTGTGCTTTTCTAGTTTGATGTTTTTCTAATAAACATTTCTCATTCTCTGCATTTCTGTGGTATTTCAGTAACGATGAGTGAATGGGGGCATTACACACAACATCAAATACTTTTGATTTTGTGTTTAAAAGTGAAAGTGAACATTGTGTGGTGTTTTGTACAGGGTAACTTCAAATGTCAGTGTCAATATTACCAGAGGCGGTGCCCATGTGATAAATTTATCTCAAATGTCAGAGGTTTCCAGTAAGTTCAGGGAAAGCATGAGGAGCACTATGTGTTTGTTCAACTTCCAAATGTTTTCTGACTGTTTAACCTCTTGTGCTTGTCTTCCCTCATTAATTTTTTCTCTGATATCAGCTCGTAAACAGGAGATAATAAAAATGACAGAGCAGCTGATTGAAGCCATCAACAATGGCGATTTTGAGGCTTACACGTAAGTTTACAACTTAAACTTTTTGTGTAAAAGTCATCTTAAGTGCCTTGTTTGAGGCAAAGTAAAATGTTTTTTTGGGCTTCAACATACACGTTGATCTTATCACAGCTTTCTCCTCCTTCACTGCAAGATAAATTCTAAAGCTAAAGTTTATTTCTGGTTGTTCTTTCCTCTGACAGGAGAATCTGTGACCCTGGACTGACTTCTTTTGAACCAGAGGCTCTTGGAAACCTGGTGGAGGGCATGGACTTCCACAAGTTCTACTTTGAGAACTGTAAGTTGCTCACTGTTGTTTTTATTTGTTTGTGACTCAGTCTTCTGTAGTCTATTTACTGTAGTGCTTGATTGTTCTTTTTTAAATCTAAAGGCACACAAAAGTAGCCCTTTGTTGACACAAGTTCAGTCTAAAATTAGTGTCGTGTGTTAATCAAAGTAAAAGAAATTTATATTCTGAAAGACATTATTGGGGGTGGTGGGAGAGATACAGATATGGAGTGTTCTTACACAGAAGCACAAAAACACATTGTGTATATCCTTGAGACCTAAACAATGTATTGATTTTTTTTATTTATTTATTCTAAATTGAACAGTGTTTACAGTAAAGTGCTAGCTTGCAGTCTTCTTCACGGCCTTGGTGGGCATATTGCCACGTCTCTTGGCATGTTACAGGCACCAGGTGCCAGTCAGTGCAAGAGGGTGAAACCATGTGTCTTTGTGCCCATGTATGATACTCTGCTCCATAACTCTACAAGTGGTCAAAAATTACACACAGTAACTTTAAAGTCTCTTTCTTGTAGGTTTCGCTGCAGACAAAAATGAACAATGTGCAACTTGAAGTACAAGCTCATGTCAGAAGTGACCAAGCTCATTCAGATAAAAATAAGGCATTAGATCTTTTTACCCTTTTGTGTAGGATTGCAACTTAGGATTCTTTTTATTAAATATAAACCTAGCAATTATTTTGTCATTCAAAATTTCCTAAAGCCCAAGTCGACATATTCAAACAACTTGAATTTGCTATTATAGAACAAGAACAACAACTTGGCAAATATTCACGTTTGAGTAAATTTGGGGCATTTTTAATTAGAAAATGACTAATTGGCTATTCAAACTGTTGTAGATCATGTTATCATTGCAGCCGTCCTTTCATCCATTCAGAAATCTTTGGTACAAATGTATCAGAGTGGCGGTGGTATAAACCATTTGTAGTGTGTCTCTACCTGTCCAAACGTGTATTGTGGAGTTACAAACAAAACTTTAAGGTCCAAGTAGAGATTCAGATTTTCTAAATGCACCTGATGTCATGCTGAATTTTGGGGGAAATATCTGTAAAATGATAAGCGAGATAACTTTAAATTGTCCATTTTTTCAAATGCATTTAATGTCAATGTGAAATTCACTTACCTCTCAGTTATCCAACAGTGAGCTCCTCCTGCTGTTTGAAGCTGCCAACGTGTTGCCTATAGCAGCTGTAAATTGTCTAAATGCTCTCAAATCAGCTTAACTTAACAAGTCAATTTACAAACAGCTGAAAGTGCACATTTCCATCACCACAGTGCTGAGTAAAAACAGCAAGCCAGTGCACACCACCATCCTCAACCCCCACGTCCATCTGATCGGCGAGGAGGCTGCCTGCATTGCCTACATCCGCCTGACGCAGTACATGGACAGCCAGGGCCGGCCGCGCTCCTGCCAGTCGGAGGAGACGCGTGTATGGCATCGCCGTGATGCCAAGTGGCTCAATGTGCACTTCCACTGCTCAGGGGCACCAGCTGCACCCTTGCAGTGACCTGACAGCCCAGGCCCAGGTAAGGTGAGAACACCTCACTATTACAACAGTCTTAAGGGTGCAGTAACAGTTTTATGGTCGACTGTAAAAGCTCTTTGCACAGGTTATTTGGATCTTCTGAGGGTTTTTACTATGCAACAGTCACTTTCAAAGCCTTGAAGCAGCAAAGTTCTGTCGTTAATCTCCCCCTCCTCCCTCTTAGGTGGGCTAGTCTCAGACCCAGAACCTATCTGTGTCACCCTTAAAAATGAGGCAACCATCAGTGTCTGCAGTAAATTGCAAGATGCTTAAGTAAACAGTGAATGCTGGCAATCTGTATTGAACAGACAAATCTCCTTTCTGAAAATTATTTGAAAGAGATTTAGGCCTATAAACTATTTCCTATTAATTTACTGTTTTAAATAGTTCAACATTTCACTACAGACAAGTTAGATGAGAAGCTCAATATTGCCGCTATGTCTGTGCCTTTGTGGAGTGTGGATGTTGTTAACCAACCTTAGCATAAAGACTAGAAGTAAGCGGAAGCAGCTAGCCTGTCAGGTGAAAAAATATGCCTACCTTCAAACACATTTATTTTGTTTGTTTTATCTGTACACAGACAGAAACAATTAATGGGGAGGGGCACTTCTGTGCCACATGTGACAAACTCACTGTGACTAAAGAATTGTGGGAAGTTACTGAGTAGTTACAACACGTAACTCCTTGTAAAATCGATTGCACATAATGCGATTAATCACATTGTTATATACAAAATTGAATAATCACTTTAATAATCACTTTACACAGTAGCAATAACATTTCTTGTAAATCTCAACTTAAATATTAATGTAATCAAAACAAATATAAAACCAAAGCTAGGACATTACCTTTTATCTACCTTCTGCGGCTCCTTCTGAGGAACAGGTTAACATATAAAAATCTTTTATTTTATTTTGTTTTGAACAGTTATTGGCAGAAAAAAATTTCAGGGAGCAGCATAAACAGTCTATGTTCAGTAGCAAGTGTCCCTGTTATAGTGAGGTAAAGTGGTTGAGCACAAGGCGTAGCAACAAGCGGGCACGCTCGCCTCATGCACACGGTTGTGCTCGCCTCATGCACACGCCCGCCACCAAAGTTGAATTGTCATACTTTTTGTATGCGACACGCTGCACAAATCTTTGGGAGAGAGACTGAGCACCGCTGTTTGTGAGCATGCAGTGTGTAACTATCTGCTTGTCTTTTGCCTGGCTTTTCTTTAACTACTTCTCCCAAACGCTGCATCCAGCATAGTCTGACGAAGCCTCCCTCCACTGTTTGTTTGGGTGGGTGATTTGCAGGCTGATCAATGTCCCACCCCCTCCTGTGACCCGTGGTTTGACTTTATGTGTATTCAGAGCCAGTGAGCAAAGGACTTTTAAAAATAATAATAAAAATAAAAAAATAAAAGTGCATGAACGTGAGATAAAGTAATTGTTAGCGTTAATGCATTAACGCGATAACGCTATAAATATTTTTTGTAATTTAGGTGAATGACCCCTTAAAGACAGTTTGTACACTAACCTTTTCATTCTTCCTTCTGCAGCTTTGCCTGAACTCTAAAGCTGTTTGGAGCATTTAATCTCCATCGTTGGATTGGTGCCTGGATCCTGGCCGGGAAAGAGTCTGCTTGGAAGGTTATAAAAACACAAAAGTGGGGGAAATTATACATTATAAGTTTTTAAAAAAGAAAACAAAAAACATATTTCAAAAGCTTGACTGAATGACCGACCAACACCAATCCAGTCCAACCCTAGCTATATGAGGTTGGGGCCCGCCTGATGCCACCCCTTCTTGCAGATGGTGCATGCTTCTGGGGTGATGCTGTCCTGGTCCTTTTCTCCCATGGCCTTTGTTTCCCTGTGTTTGTTTTGTCTGCTGTCTCCAAAAGTATTAACATGTTAAAAAAAAAATATATATATATATAAAAAACAACTTCACACACATACATTGACTAGGACTGGGACGGCTAATATAAAATGTGGGAAAATGTGATTTTTTTTTTTGTTCTGTCTTGAGAGAGCAGCAGAACATCTACTCTAATAGAAGTTTTGTTTTTGTCAGTTGAGTGGGGTGTATGGGAATGTGAGCAACTACAATTTACTTAATTTACTCAGAATTTAACACCCATTGTGTGTGTCAAGTTCAAACATTTGTACACAATGTTATAAAAGCAAAGGGACCTTTTTATTTTGTCTTTTTGTATTGTGTTAAGCTGTTTTTATCTCCTGAATGATGTATTTTAAAGTATTGTGTTGAAAAATTATAATTTTTAATAAAAGGTGGATTTTATTTAATAGGATTGTGTATAAATAGATATTTATGTAGGAGAAAAATATTTAGGTGTAGGGAGGGGAGTTAAGCATGAGTGGGTGTTTTGTTATTTCAGATTTAAGGTCCGGAGGTGTAAATACAAACACACAAACACAAACACATTCAAGGTCCCTTTGTTTCAGCCTTTAGGGCTGAACCTCTTTCTCTCTTGAGCTTTAGACACAACATCCAGGCCAGCTCATCCTGAAGTTGCAGAAGGCCTCCATCTGCCTGTCCTGCAATGTTTGGAGTCGAACACTAAGAGGCACCATAGGTCAATGTCTAAAGCTCCTCACATCTCTGAATTACCAAATCTGAAAGCACGAACTCACTCTCACAGCAACTTTTTAAATTGTCTTTTATCCGTTTGTGTATTTTTTGATGTGAAGCATGAATTATTTGAACTATTTAACGGCCTGTACTGTTTTTGCACAGACACTTAAGACTTGATGCTGTTGTGCTCGCTCTTCTGAGGGAGTGAACCTTTCTGCAACTTCAGGTTACGCTCGCCAAAATCCTTTCCTTCCACCCTACCTCGGCCCCTCTACTTCCATCATTCCTGCCTCTTACACTCTACACATTTGTTACTGTTGTGACCTTCGCTAACCAGCCCCATTACTGTCTTAGTAGCACCATGCCGTGTGGTGGTGGTGATGATGATGATGTCACCCTATTGCCTGTCTCTTGTTCTGATTGTGTTCTTAAAGTATGTATGTTGTCCGTCTTGGCTTGCTGTACTTCTGTGTGAAGTCCTGGCACTATAAAAAGCATGTTTAAAGGGAATGCAGCCGAGGGATTGGATGAGACAAAGACATGATTGGACGAGGGCTACGCTGGCTTGAGGGCTGTGGGACCTTTGCTGAAGGCAATCAATGGATTTTGTCCCTTTTGTCACAGTTGTAAATGTAGTAGTTGTTAGTGTTTTGATGTTGATATTTTTACCAGTTGTTTTAGCCAGAACTATAAAAAAAAAGATGTTGAAATTAATTGAGGCTGAGACTTTCTTACTTTCCCTGTTGTCCCCTCACACTCATACAAACACACCCCGAATTCTGAAATCTTGAGACAAAAATACTAAATGCACACCTGTAGCTAAATATATTGGAATTCACCACAATATAAGCACATGAGATCAAAGATTCTCCCTTTAAAGAAGACAAAAACATATCTGTCAGTGGTTAAACTTTGCAGCACTGTTTTTTCACTAGTGTTGTAGAAACTTTGTGTGTGACCAGCAGAGGGTTGAGGCTTGCCATCTGTCCCGTCTCTGCTACGCTGCTCCATAATAACTCATGCTGTACTTAGGCTGTTGCTGGTGGTCACCTTAACGCTGAAACCACAATGATGCTTCATATCATTGCATATCATGTCTTTGTATGTACACCGACACAGCATATTTTAAAAAAACAACGCTGTGAATCATACGTGAGACTCACCCTACTGTATCAACTGCTCGTGGTTCTTTCTGAGTGTTGTGACATATCTGACATGCCATGAAAATTGTGCCCTTCCTCACCCCATACTCGCACACTTTTTTGCACCATGACAACAACGCGTTGTAAAACCAGTACTGAAACTATGTGATGTTTTTTATGGCTCTAAGTAGTTCTGTTTGTGCTGTGGGCTCTGGCCCAGTTGTCTGTTGATGCCACCAATCTGGCAAAATGCTTTCTTTCATTGTGTGTGTGTACGTGCATGTGTGTGTATTTCCACACAGTCATGGGAATGTTTAGAGTAGTAAGATGCAGTTAAACATTACAGGTTTTCTGAAAGAATGGAAACTTATCTGAGGGAACAGCCAGTCACATTGGATTTTTTGCCAAAGTATTTGAACAATTTCAAATTTGCTATTTTGATTCTTATGAAGCCAAAGTAGACCTTCAAAGCAGACATTTTGACATGTTTTGACAAGCGCAGGTAGCTGCAACCCATTCAGTTGTACCAGTTCCAGGGTCCTGGGGTTTCTTTCTGGAACGGAGCCATTATTCATGTTACAGCTGTGCTTTTCCTGCTATGATCTGTCAAAATCTGTCAATTTTGAATCTATTCAGTCTTAAAAACAGGCAGCTGGTGCAGTGAGCCCACTCATACCTTTAACCTTTTTTTTTTAAACTGATAAGATTGTGACATTTCAGTGCTATAAATTCAGTAATATTTACATTTCAACATTATCATTTAGCAGTAATTGTCACAATTAGGTATTAATTTGCTAATAAAATAAAACTATATGTCCTGTCTTTGCTTCCATAGCAGTTTCATTAAGATTCATTGTAATGTAATAGCATTTTTACATTACATAATTTTTATATTTGTGTATATTTTCAGAGGTTGTTTTATATAAGATGTGACCAAATATAAACAAAGAATAATTTTGGGCTAAGCGCACCAACTACCTACAAGAGGTAGCTTGCTGTCTGTCATTTTGCTTCATCTAAATTGTTGTTTTAAAATACTTTGGCAAATGTCCAATGTTAGATTTAAACAGTACCTAACTTAACTGAGGGGAAGAAAAGATGAAATGCTTAAAACAATTGTTGAAAATGGATATTTAAGAACCACAATATTAAACAGCAAGACTATATATGCAGTTTTACAAATGGAAGAAATATGCATGTCTACTTTCTGGTAATTTTTCACTGTTTACTTGATAAAGAAATGAAATTATATGTTAATTGCATCCTTGAGGTTATGAAATGGCTCCATCTGAGATATCGAAATCAACTGATGTTATCTCACATTAAAATGCATAAAAGATTAGCAAAAGCCTTAGCTTGTATGTAAGTAAAGTTATTGCAGTGTAACCTTGTACTAAAAAGGGGCTACATGTGTCTATACTCTGAGTTTCAATTGGATGCTGGATTTTTTGCATGACCATACAGTTAATAAACATACATTAAAACTATCACGTGTTTGTTTGGATGGTTGTTCTTCATAGTTTTGTTATTATTGGAAAATGTATTTAATAAAACATAGCATTTCAATATTGGTGTCTGTTTCTCATGTTGCAATTAATATTATGTACAATTTATTTTATGCATGTGGCTGGGTGATGATTTAATGCTGTCATTTATGGATTTTCAGAGGTACTGTGTAATTGAAATAAGTATTTGTTTAAAGAGAACGACAAGCAAATTGGGATTTAAAAAATGAAAAGTTTTGTTTCACATGTTTAAAGAATATCTACGACACTGGAATAACATTAAATTCATTCAACATCCCTTTGATTTTAAACTACTTATACCGATCTCTGGAAAATATTTTCATGATGTTGATTTTTAACCATATAGACCAGCTCAATTTAAAAAAAAAGAAAAAAAGTTTTGAATGTATTTATTAAAAACCAAAGCTGTCCCTCTTGCACTACAACAGATTAGGTTTCCATTCACACAGACCAATTTTTACAGTCATATCTATATTATTCCATCTGTCAATCTGTTCTAACTGTAGTACTGACAGTAACGCCTAGGAGATGCCAAAGAGTTTTTTTTTTTTTAATTTTTGAAAATTAAAGTTTAATTAAAGTGTACACCTGCTAAAGAATGGGAAAACAAATTTCCAATCGTCTCTTAAAACAATCTTGTACACTGAAACAAGTTTTGCTTGCTCTAATTATTCCTCCTGTTCTTACCAGCCTTTAAAGAATCCTTCCTATTGTGCTTCCTTTCAATCAGGAGGAACTTGACGAGTGAACAATTTATTGATGAGCAATGAATGAATTTGAGGATGTGAAAAGTCTTTGGCGATTGGAACCCATCATGGTGACATGGTATTTAATGAGGGGTAGTGAAGCGGTAGAGGTACCAAAATCCCCAGATTGAGTATAGGCACTGGTGGTGAACAAGAAAATACTGAGGATCTTTGTGTGATGAGGAGGAACTTATGAGCTTGAACTGGGCCTGGATCTAATGAGCAAGAGGTGGATGCGGTAGAGGGGGGTTACAGCAAGTCTTGCTGAAATGACAGCTGACAGCTGATGAGAAAACAGATTTAAAGTATGATATAAATCATGTGATTGACTCTGCTGAGCATAAAGTATAAAGCTAGTGTTCCTGGTTTGAACTTAGGCTGAGCTTTATGTTTAAGTGATGGGTGACAAGCTACAGTCCATGTTTTGGTAAAACTTGTAAAAAAAAAATTTAAAAAGTTTATTTGAAGTAATTATGAGGCTACAGCAGTTAGACAAATCAAGTAATTAGTGTCTTTCTAGTACAGAATTACCTTTTTCTTTGTACTAAAAAGGCTTTAAACGTCAAGGAATGAACCTTTTAATAGCCAGTATGAACAGGAAGAATGATAACAGTGGTGGAAGAAGTACTCCAATCTAAGTAGCAATTTCACAACATAGAAATCCTCAGTTAAGAGTAAACTTCCTGCATTCAAAATTGTACTTAAAGTACAAAGGTTTCTGCATCAAAATATATTTAAAGTACCGAGAAGTATGTCAATGTGGAACGGTTCATTCTAGAAAAATGTATGTTATTGGATTCTAAGTATTGATCCATAAGTGTACATTACTTGTTGAAGCTGATAAACATGAATTTTTATAATTTTATACACTACTGCTGGGTAGCACATAAATTTCTCCCTTGGGATCAATTTACGTATCTTAACCCAAAATAATAAAACAATTTGATTATATTTTGTAATACACATCTGAATCTGCAAAATACTTATAATAGAAGATACTTTCCACCACTGTACTACGGCACACTACGGCCTGTGACTTTTGTTTTAAGAGACTTGAAAAATTGTGAACCTCCTTTAAACCTCAGCTCCTGGGTGAAGGTGTGAAGACGTGTTTTCATACCTCTGATTCATCTTTTTTCATCACTCAGACAGGACATGGTGCGTTCACTTGTGGTGGCTCACAATAGGCACGCCACTGAGGACATGATGTATGGAGATGCTCGTTTCCTTGTCAAATATTGTCAGGTGGAAAAACAGCTTCTTCACAGGCCAAAAGGGAAAGTGCAACAACTGGCATCCGCTCACAGATCTACCCATCTGTGTTTTGTTCATGTTCTGTTTGAGGCCCTACAAACCTTCACAGGTGTTCTCAATTATTCTGTAATAGACCGCAGTGCAATTTAAAGTTGAGAATCAAAGAACAAGAGACCAACTGTGAATCAGCCACAGTCAGTAAAAGCACCTGATTGGGTGGATCAGGGGGATGCAAGAAAGCTTTAATCTGTACATTTTTTTCAAGCAAGAAGCTTCCCTTTGATGTAAAATCAGTTCTGCAAGAATGTTTGTGTAAAAAGAAACAAATTTTGCAGTTGAAAAAATACCTGAAATTAAACCAAAGTATTTAATAATATTCTTTTTTTAAATGAGAACTGCACCAACTTTACACACTAAAGTCTTAACAGGTCTCAGGGGAGTTATAAAAGTCAAACATGAAAAAAATTTAAAAGGTGTGGAGTTGCAAAGCAACGAGTTTAGCGTTTGAGTTGTATTGTGGGGAATGTAGGCACCTGGTTTGGACAAGAAGAACATGGTAAAAAAAAAAGACAATATATCTGGTTCTTCTACATTGATTTTGATCAGTTTATTTAAAGACCTATCCACCGAGTGAAATGCTAAACTGGTACTGTACGTTAACTAGGATGTTGTCCTGAACCAGAGTATTAGAAACACCTCTTAATATATTTTAACACAACAACGTCCTCAAAAATGAAGATATAAATGAATCAACAAAACCAGGGTAGGATATCCTTTAGAGCTGTTGAAATAGAAAGCACAAGGTGATACGGGTGCACCTAATAGTACAGTTTTACTGTGTTATACAATTTGCTGCAATATATGATCCATCTCAGCTAAGGGACCTTTCTTTTTAAAGGAAATTCTACACTTCCACATGTGCACTTCTACAAAAGGGAAAAGGTTTAGTGCAACACTGAAAAAGAAGGAAGAAAATGGTGGAGCTTTCTTCCACCATTTACACTCTTGAAAAGGTGTGTAGACTCCTCAGCAAAACTTAATTTAACAAGAGGAACATTTTCCTGTGTACCTGAAAACAAACATTTGGATGTTTCGGTATAAAAACACAAACAAAAAAAGCACACAGTAGACTTGATGAATTTTAATTACATCAAATGGGTTTATGTAAAAGTGGAAAAGGAGAAAAACACTGGGTCTCATCACCACCACCATGTTCAACACAGCAACAGAAATCTGCACATGTTCCGTATGTGATGGGGCAGATTACAGGTCACCTATACAGATTTATTAACAGTTTCTCGCTGCATGCCTCAGAAAGTAAATACACAAGACTGTGATGGTATGTTGGTGAACTATGAGGGTGCTCTAACTGTTATTTGATCAAGGATCTATGATGATATATGATGATATATGATTTCAGCTAAGATGAACAGTGGTGTAGGGTTTGTTTCAGGATGTCTGTCTGTAGTGGCAGGAGCTATGGCAGCCAACTGTCATATAGGTGACCTGGAACACTCCCCAAGATTAGTCTCTCTCGCACTCGGATCACACAACCGGCACTCATGATTGGCAGTCAACGGACGCCAATCAATCCCACAGCTGTCATGGCTTCCCGTCCAAGTCCATTTGGCATCCTGGCAAGTAAAATCCCCACTGAACACTGTCCTCCTCTTTGATTGGATAAAGGAAGTGGGGTGATTGGCTAATTGATTGCTTCATGCAGATTGTGATTCTTCAGTCTGATAGCAGGTGGAAATGTTTGTTGCTGACATGCTATGAAAATGTTTTGTACGAGCCTGACTGTTGTTTTTGCTTGTGCATGCTGCCCATTTATAAAAACATTTTTATGGTCATGGTGTTGGGCAGAAGGTCTGACTGTCTTCGAAGTTGCACAGAAGATCCAGAAAGGAGTCATCAGTCTGGTTTAACGTCGCCCTTTTGGCTGTTGTGTGAACATTGGCACTTTAATCTTAAATCCGTTGAGACTAGTGCACAACTAGCAGTTCGTCACACTGAAGGACACATGGCAGTGCAATCTGCCACAGCTTTAGTCTTTATAGAAAAAAAAACTGTCACTGCAATTTCTAATATTTTTCTATCGTTTCCTTGATTCAAGGAAGAAAAAACAAAACAGAGAAGGAAGCCACATTTCTCTACTGAAGTGTTCTGGGTTTAAAAAAAAGAAAAAAGGGAAGAAAAAGGAAACTGGGATATACAATCTTTTCTCACTGTAAACGGTCTCAGCACGGTAGACGGTCTCAGATTAACTCTACTAGGCTTCAGACACACAGCTCCAAGGCCACCTTTCTCTCTGAGTCCAAGGCAAGCAAAGGAGTG
The DNA here is from genome assembly GCA_024633595.2 of Lepomis macrochirus. Classification (NCBI taxonomy): domain Eukaryota; kingdom Metazoa; phylum Chordata; class Actinopteri; order Centrarchiformes; family Centrarchidae; genus Lepomis; species Lepomis macrochirus. The sequence continues at coordinate 11,922,152 of JALXJV020000020.1, forward strand.
GAAAGAGTAAGAAAAGCAAGAACAATAGACAGATTAAAAAGTAAAGAGTTGGAAGAAACAAAAGAGAACACAACATAAAAAAAGAGAGAAGAAAGAAGGTTAAAAGTCAGAAACAGTTTCAGTAGACAGTGATATACAAGGAGACAGAAGGAAACAGCCAGCCTGGATCTATGTGCATTATCAAGGGAACAAGACCGGGGAAGGACTTCAGCGCTACACCAAAGCCATGCAGCAACAACACGCAGCCTGAGGACAGCAAAGGGCCTATTCTTTTCCACCAGCAGGAAACACTCAGCAGTACCTACACCAACAACACAAGAAGCATCACAGAGGAGGGATACGTTGAGGTGCTGGAGTCATAGAACTTCTCTTGATGGGGGTTTGGGGAAACAAACAAGCAAAACTTTCACCCACTCAGAGCAACATGGCAAAACGGCCCATATGCCATGCAGGGTCCTGTCGGGCTCTGAACAGGCGTTTGGCACCACAGGGTCAGTGGGGCGACAAACAGGACAGTGGGGAGGGGGTTTGGCTTACGAGAAGCAGGGGAAGCAAGTGCACAGCAGGACGAATGACATCTGTTACACCATGTTTTAGGTTCCCATGGAGACAAGACTGAATCCCCCCCCCCCGCTCGAGCAGCACTCACTCACCACGCGCTCACAGCATGGTAGAAGACAGACGAGGGTGATGGGGGCGGGGTTTAGCAGCTTTGCTGCGGCTCCCCGCTCCTGCTTTTAGACTTTCTGCCCTCCACATCTGTAGGACAAAGGCAATGTTTATGTTACATCTGTAAACAGTGACAAAAACATTTGACTTTATACCTGAATATACTGTAGATCAAGATAAATAAAACAATAAAGCAACTATAAAACAGCCACGTACAGAGTACAAAAGCAGAAATAAATACGCATCTAGAGGCAGACAGTTTTACTAGTATTGGCACATAAAGCAGTGCTCGTCTTTGATTATAACTTAATGATTACAATTATCTGTACAAGAGCTTGTCAGTCTAAAATACATAAGCAAATATTAACCATTCTCAAGTTGTGGTGCAGTTGTGGTAATCAGGAATCAGGATGAGTAAATAAGTTTCCAGATACCAAAGGAAATGATGTTAGCTTCATTCACAAAACAATCTGATCACTGAAAACTATTCTCAACTTACTATATTGACTCCCTGTTTCACCAACTATCAATGAAAACATAACCCACTACCTTCATTGTCAACTTTCACTAAACCAGCTTTACCTTCCCTCAGATCATTTTGGGAACGAAGCTTCGTCACTTTGCCACCAGCCCAAGAGGTCATTGAAGACACACCAGAGCAAATGCCCAAGATAATATACACAGATGTATAAAAGAAAATACAGAAAAGGTTTCAAATAAACAAAAACAAACACTACACACCGGCAATAAAAAAAACAAAAGAAGATAAACATGATGACCATTTTGATCACAACAATCAAAATGAGCGTTTCAGGTCAGACAGAACAAAGCCGTGCAATTTAGTGGATGATGCAACGGAGTCGAAAAGCAGTGAAAAAGACAATCCCCCATACATCGAGACATCATAATAAACAAAGTGGAAAGTGAACGTATTATCTGACACAGTGAAAATGTTTAATTTGGATTTGTACTGAAGAAATTGCTCCTATGAGGGCTGTCCCACAATGCTTTGCTCTCTTTCAGAAACAGCTATTTATGACATTAAGATGTTCCTGGTGAGAGATTATTCAATGTTTCTATTCACTGCTATTTTAAGATTCAAGCTATGAACAGAAATACTAAGGCTTAAATGTGAGACATAAACCCCAAACTGCAGATAATAGTCATGTTAGCCAGTGAAATGGATTTTATTAGGAAAATAATAATGGTAAAGGCTGTTGGACGGATAAACATTCTTCAGATTCCCGCATCAGAGAAAAGAACAAGGCAGCAAACAAAAAGAAAAAACAAAACAGCAATTCCCCAATCAGCACCATGGAAAACAGAAACAAAGGGGGGGGGGGGAAATCACCACACAGAGACAGAGATAGTGCTCTAATAAATACATGCAGGGGAGGAGGATTTGTCTTTTATCCTTCCCTTCGTTAAGTGAAGTCTGGTAAAAAAAAAATTTTAAAAAAAAAGTACAAGCCAGAACCTTCCTGTCATTCACACACACCCGTACTCATACCACAGAGACTGGTTGTCCTCTGGGCTCAGTGACTGGTCTGAATTATGCACACGACTGGGATCAACGCCCTCGTTGTGCTCTTTCAGACTGGCTGAGCTGGATCTCATCTGGCCATTTGATTGGCTGTGAGGGGCCTGGTTTTGGGTGGAAATGTGGTTCGGGATAGGAGGAGGGTGTGTTTTGTTTGTAATAGGAGGCCCACTGATGTTGCTGACTAGGGTGGGGTTTAGAGACAAGAAGGGGAGGTTTTTGCCCGCCGACTCACTAAAGATGGAGTCCATGAACACCGACTCTACAGTAAAGGAAGGGCCGAGGAAAGACTCGAGGGTGGAGAGGTCGGGATCCTCCGAGTTATGGCAAGGTAAGCTGAGTGACTTGGGCAGGGGGGTGGTAGTAAGGGGTCCCTTTAGGTTGGTGCTGCTGGGGTGGTACTCACTGGGTGTAGGCTGGGAGCGTACCGCAGCCTTGGCGGGAGCGACAGCAGGAGAAGGGTCGACAGACACGGGCTGCCGGTTGTCTTTGGAGAGCAGGTCGTGGATACTGGTCCGTCGCGTGGTGCCCTCGGCGGTGGAGATGACACTACTGGCCCGGGGCAGCGTGGAGGAAGTGGAGTCCAGGCGTTCGGAGACGGACGTGGCTTTGCCCTGCGAGGACAGGCTGGAGCGGATCGGGACGGAGCCTTTCACACGGGTGCTCTCCGCCTTACGCAGGGTTGGGCGACCTGGTTGTCCAGCGGATCTCGGCGGGCGATCAGAGCTGACGGGCGCTGCTTTCCCACTGGATGAGCGTAATATGCCCCGGCCCTTTGTGGAAGTGCGTTCTTTTTGCACGTGCTCAGTAGAAGTGGAAAGGCGAGGTGAGTCTACAGTGAGGTTCTCCTGGCTGCCAGACTGCAGAAAGGGCAAACAAACGGTATAAAGTACCATTAATAACATTCAATTAGTTGACAGAAAGTTAATCAGCATGCTATTTTGAAATTGATTTGCTGTTTTTTAAACAAAATGTCCAACATTCTTCGTTTCCAGCTTCTCCAAAATGAGGACTTGCTGCTTTTCTATGTGATATGAGACAATAACCCAAAAAATCTTTTGGGCTTTGGTCAGACTTTTTGAAGACGTCACCCATGGTCTCAAATTACAACGTGACTACGTCATTTTTTAAAATCACATTAGCAAATAAAAATCCATTAATCAAGAAAAACATCTGAAGATAAATTGTTAATAAAAATCCTTGGTAGCTGCAGCTCTAAACTAATCCCCTCATACAATTGCAGGTTTTAATCGATCAAAAGCATAAAGGCAACATAACACATCAGTTCTAACTGAGTTAAAGGCCTCACCTCAGCAGGATCAATACCCTCATCCAGGAACTGCTGCAGGGAAAGCACCTCAGTGGTTGGGGATCCCGTCTTCCTGATCTGGGTCTGGGCAGGGCTGCCTGCAGCGGTGGACGGGTCAAGGGACCTGCGCAGCTGCAGGGGGCTCTGGTGGGACGAACGAGAGGAGGTGGGCTGCTGGACTGGGCTGCTGCCGCTGCTGGACCACACCTCCTGGTCCAAACTCAGGCTGAACTCTCCACTGCTCTCGCTGTGAGGTCTGCTGAGGCTGCCGTTCATCGTGCCTTTGGGAGGGGGAGGCAGTGATTAGGACATGGGGAAAGTAATCTAAATTTCACTCTATAACTCGTTACATTGTGACAATGAACCTACCTACCTCTCTATGATCTATATCATCCACCACTAGGAACTGCATCAGTATTCATAAACCACTATTCTCCTACCCTACTTACATTTTCATATATTGTAAATCAGGTCATTTAAAAGAATTTATAACATTGTGCATCCATCAAAGATGACTTAAAAATTAGAAAAAGGAGGAAGACTTTAGTATTGTGATGAAATTTCAATAAGCTCTCTGGTGGAATTACATAAACACCTGCATAGATTGAACATTAAATTGAATGATATGGTAATGAAGGGTAATTTTTGTGCCATGGTAAAAGTGCACCTGTCACATTACACTTAAGAGACTGATCATCCTGATATACTGATTTTGAACAAATGAAAAAAGCAAGCCTTAACTTTTAACTCAGGATATACCGACTTGATCCAATTTTCACATTGAAGTAGGTTTGAGTAAAGGCATGAAAGAAAATGAAAGGCAGCAAAGGGAGGAAGGTTGAGAGCCATTAGTTGAGAGGAGGAGGAGAAGAAAGAGGGGGTAAGGGAAGGAGGAGCATACCTTTGCCCTCCAGAGGAGAAGCGAGGTGGGAGTTATTGTTACTATTACTACTGGTAGTCCTGTTGCTATGGAGACTGGAGGGTCTGGAGGCTGGGTAAGGACAAAAAGGAAGACATACGCGCAGACACACACACACACACACACACACACACACACACACCAAGTGAACACATATCCACACAGATATGCACAAAGAGTAACACGTAGGTGCACGCTGACAGTTTGACAGAGCGTCTCCTGCTGGGGCAGCAGATGGCACATGCCAAGCAGAGGGACAGGAAGGGTGGCGCAGTGCCAGGCTGCAGCCACAATATGTCCAGTCAATAAACAAAGAAACTACTGACGGAGAGAACGGCAATGCCTAAATCCAAGAAGCAGCCCAACCTAGAGATAAAGGGCAACTGTTACTGTATAGCAGATAGACAATAAGAGTGAGGTAAGGTAAGGTAACTATTAATAAAATGAAGAAATGGGAGGCTGTGCTGTGTGAAACCAAGGAGGAAGAACTGAGAAGAAAGAAAGGGGTGGTGACAGTGTGACCTTGCTCTTGACTGTGTTTTTAGCGACGGTCTCAGCTGGAAACCAGATACCGTGAAATCATTTCAAACTGGTTTTCAGGACATGGATGACACCAAAATAGGATTTAAAATGAACAATTACATTACTGATCTTTGTCAACGTTCTTATAATGTCTAGAAAACCAGCCCAGGGTGGGATTTAGTGCAGAGTAGCAATCACTTACTACAGATGCTACAGGGAACTCTGCACGTAACGCTCAGCTCAACAGGAGAAGGGCACAGAGCCAGATTGCTGTTATACACCTTCAGGCCTGATAAAACACACAAACACACACACACACACAGACACACACACCTCAGCACTCAACAGTGGTTGTGACACACTCATTACTGCAGCCCACAGAGCAAAGCAAGGAAACTTTAATGTCGCTTAATGGTTCAAAACACAGATAACATGTAACAAAATTGAGGAAATATCACGGCAGCCATAACAGTAGCTTAAAAAAATCAATAACATCTTTGGAAGATTACCTACTGGCTGATACATTATACAAGTAACGTCCGGTGTGTGAATGAGAGTGGATGTTAGTTTCCCCCAGCCATTACAAGACGTGCTGGGAAATGGGTCTCACAATAATGTATTGGATTTTATGAGTGCATTCTGGGAATTCATCAGCTAAGTAGAATCCAGGTTGGGCACTAATGCCACGCCAATGTCCTGGGGAACAGTTGAATAATGTTTTTGGACTATAGGTCACATACAGCATTTTTTAGGCCAAGTAGCAGTGAGTCTGGTGTATGAACTTTCAGCATTAGTCCAAGAATAACTGCTGGTTGACTCAATTCCTCATTTACACTGAACGGTACGTCTTGGATCTACTTGCTTTTGGTCATCATAGCGAGACCACATGAAACCGCAGTGACATTTTCAACACCACACGCTCACTCAATCCTTTTACCAGCAACTAAAACAGAGGAATTTCTTCACTTTGTTAGTTGACCGTGGCATGTTTTTGTGGGCTGCCATTTAAAAAAAATCTGGCTCCAGTGAATAACAAAATTGTGGTCGCTGTTGATGGCAGCTGTTTCTACAGCTGTTTCTACAGGATGTCCTTGTGCTGCGCAAGTGGCGATTCTAGTGAGTATTCTTTCTGACCAATCAGTGGTTTCCAGTGGTCTTTTAGTATTGGCTCAGCTCACTTGGAACTTTGACCAAATTGAAAAAAGGACCATGTAGTATCCACATCTTTTGCCAATGAAAAATCAAAAAAAGGAATGCTTCTGAGGCACCAGGCAGTGAAAATGAAGCATGAAGGCACTTAAAGTAATAAAAAGGTATATCAAACAAATCTATGTATAGACCTCGCTCAAGTGCTATGAATGTGTTTCAGTAGTTTGGTGGCTGCTTAACAACTGGGTCATCTACATTAAAGCGGCACAGAACTGATGAATAGTTGGCTGGTTGCAGATTAACTGCCCTGGATAACGTCCTAAAGCCAGAATTAGAGTCAATCCTACTTTCAATGGAGGCTGATCTCTTTCTCTCTCTCTTTTGCTCTCCACTAAAATTGCTTCTCCAACTGTAGATCAGGCTTAATCGAAGTCCAGGAAGGCAGCCCAAAGATTAGCAGTGGGACTCCTAAGGACATGACCTGCTTTTTTGGGGCTATTCAGTCTTTTCATTTTCCTTGTTTGAAAGTACTTCAGATTCTTGTGCTGGTGCAGAGAGGCTGCTGCAATTACCCATGCTTTGTCTTTTCTCATTTGACACGTGACTGGCAAGTCTTACCTTGACTCTTGGGGTCATCCAAGGAGCCAGCAACATCCTCGCAGGAGGCATTATCTGTTGAGACAAAGAAGAGAGTGATGCTACAGCTGCATTTTCCAATCTGATCTGACAGGATTTTTACCACTTTCAAATGAATCTTCATTAGCCTGCTAAATATGGTTTAAATTACCAGGGGCAAAATAAATGCCAAAATAGATCTGCATCCTTATACCTAAAATGTGTATAAATAAAATGTCAGATTCTGAATTTGCCTGTTTTTCCTCACACAAATAAATCAGCATGCTGACCTTTGACCTGAAGCCGGAGCTTGGCCCTGCTGTGCCCTGCAGAGGGCAGGGTGAGGGCGGCGCAATCAATGGCATTGGTGGAAAAGGCGAGCTCCTTCATGCGCTGCCCGCCGCGCCTGCTGCTGCCCGTCATGCCAACGTCTCCAGCCTCAGCGCCTTCTAGGTTCTCGATGCTACACGCCCACTGAGCCCCGGGTCCGCCCGCCACCGCCATGGTCTGCAGCAGGTCATTCATAGCTGAATGGTTGGACAGAGGGATGAATATCAGGACAGGAACATTATAAAATTATACATTTTATTACATCTTATCTCGCCTCAAGTCATGGTGCAGATTTTGTAGCCAAAAGAATTTAATGAAAGCCATATACTTCAGATAATAAAACTGTTAACTTTATATCAGTCATTTTTATGTATCCACGTCACTTGACTTGGCACAGGTGAAAGGAAAACTTTTTAAAGTCCTACAGGTTGCCAAAAGTTGATTAAGGCTGGAGAACTACTCTACTTACTACTCTTTACTTGTTCACAGTGCATTAATGTAGTGGCCTTATAAAGGAGTAGTAAGCATGGAAAGATTGCAGAGAATTGCCCTTTTTTCTTGATCAAAATTACTATTAGGTCAATCTTAATAATTGATCAATTCATCTTACAGGCACATGCAGGCATACGGTATTATTAAAAAAAAAAAAAAATCAATAAAAAGATTTGAATAAATACAAAGTGCATAAAGATGGCGGCTGTATGGTTTGTTATCTTTCATAACCCAGTCCATCTCAGACAGATTTTTTGGGAGAGGTGATAGATCACCTTAAGAGGCCACTGTCTTTATACACTTTGTTTACTGAGCTGTATGCAACGGTAGAGAAGCATGAAGGCATGCAGAGCTGCTCCGAGCAGCAGCTGCGGCGGAGGCAGTGCTTTACGCAAAAGATCAATGCCATAATCAGAACGAGGCAAATCCATGTCAGCAGAATAAGATCTGAAATGCAGCACACTGACAGAGGAAAAGACTGACAGAGACAGCAAGAGGTATAGAGAGAGAGAGAGTAAAGGCTCCATTTCAAGTCCTCCATGGTGAGTGCGAGTGGCGGTGATCAGCCGTTTTTTTTTAAAAGTCATGCTGTAATCAAAGATGGTAGCAAACACAACCACAGGCATATGAAAGGCAAACCCGCAGTCTCTCCCACCCTCTCACCTGAATACACAACCTCACAAACACATTCATGGAGCCTTTCATTCAGGACACAGAAACAAAATGAAACCACAGAGCACAAGACAAAGCTGCCCATTAAGTTACCCGTTGCATAGTTACACTCAGAACTAAGAAATGAAAATCAAGGTGCTACAAGAGACAGATCTATAGAAAAGGATAAAATCCTACTGTCTGTTTTGCATCTGCCTTTTATTCTGAGGTTAGTCCTGAATGTTTACTGCCACCAATACATTCATTTTCATATGCACATTTGCTTTAAGACACAATTAGTGAAGTTATTCATTCATCTGCTAATAGTGACACTAGACTGGTGAAAGTTAATAAAAGCTAAATAGATTCTCTACAAGAGGGAGTGGAGGCAGCAGAAGCAGGGCGGAGGAGGTGACGGAGGGGTGTGGGTGACTAGGAAAAAAATGATAAGGACAGGTCACTGATGTCACCAGATGCTGCATGGGGGTAGTGATTATGTAGCAAATTCTAAGCTTGAATCTTTGGTATTGTGTGCAGATATCTCTAAAAGATATCACATTACATTACCGCTGTGAAATACACAAAACTCTTCTCAAAAAATCCCAAATGACTATATGCCTGAGTGGGTTTAAGAGCTGGGACTGAAACCTGAAACTGCCACACTGTCGCTGTCACAACCCCACACTGCAGCCACCCTGAAACCAGTGACTGTTCCTTCTTTGTTTCTCCTAGAGTGACGATGAGAGGGAGAGGAGGCGGAGGAAGGCTAGCTTGGCGGCTAACGGAGGTCTTACACATGGAGCGCCGGTAGATGGCCTTGGCCTTGTCTTTGTCCTTGGATCTGTTCCTCATGAAAGGCAACCTTTTTATAGCTGTTAGAGTGCAGTCAGAGACGGACGGACAGACAGACAGACAGACAGACAAGGAGAGAGAGCGACAGAACAAGCCCGAGGGAGGTGGGAGAAAAGAAAACAAAAGAAAAAAGGAGGGCAGAACAGAGGGATGTGGTTAACATTTTCACAGAGAGTTCCAGGGGAGATGCAGAGAGAGAGCTGAGCCCCTGGACACTCAAATGGACAACAGACAACAATGCAACACCACAATATATGACCTATTTGATTTATCATCAAGTGTTAGCTATTTCAATATATACAAATACACTCCCTTCTTGCTAGCTCACGGACATTTATTAGCAATGCTGGTGAGGTTAACAGAGCTAAAAACAATTTCTTTATAAAAAAACATCACATTGCATACTTTTTTATCTCATTAATTTCCACAGAGAGATTGTATTCAGCCGCACTGATTTTTACTATCATTAAATTATAATTTATTTTAACATTTCAATTTTTAAATTAAATACTTTTCTTCAATTTCTTGGTGGCTGGGCTGAAATACCTCTAGATGTCTTTAAAACCTGAATAATACTTATAAGGGCAGACTTCCTTACACAGACATGTTAGGCAAATGAATACAAAAATGTAAACATATTATGCAATACACACACACACTTACACCATCGGCACACAACAACAGACAATCACTCTTCCGTTAATGGTCATGAGTGTATGTATACTGTATTACCAACTGGCTTTAAAGCATTACATACTGTACACAACACCACAACTGTCAACACATTACCACGCCAACATGAACAGAGAGGATGAAGAATATTAAAGGGTGCAATGAGAAGAGTGAAAAGGTCATAGGGCAGGTTAACAGCATCAGGGAGGACTGCAGTGTTTTCATACATAACCAACTTTATTGACTATTCGTCTGTGTAATATCTTCAACTATGGTGTTAATCTTATGTATTTATGTATCTTTTTCTTTCTATTATAGCATTTACTGCTTTTTTAATACACTGTGTCTGTTAGCCAAACATTTCTCTGGTCCTTAGTTTTCCCCCAGTGGTGCAAAAAAATATACTGACTCACTTATTATACTAGCTTACTAATGCTGGCTACATCTTTTTGATTTTACACAATATCTACATTATATAAGACTTTATACAGCTTTACAGTTTAACCTGGAAGCAAACAGACTTATTTGTTTATTTGTAGGTGCAAACCTACTAGCCCTCAACTTGTATTCTTTATTTCACATCTTAAACCAAATCCAGACAACCACAATTTTGACATATCATACACTGACTGGAAGTCAGCCACAATACAGTACCATTGCACCTTTTAATAGCTTTGATGCTACGTTAGAGGGTGTTTAAATGATATTTACGGGTGAACTGCACAGATCAGCAGGTTGACATGACTGCAAGTGAGAGATAATGAACCTGTTGGAGGAGAGGTTAAGAGTGAACTGGACCTATGACAAAATACACCTTTAGTGTTTTCCAATATCTGAACCACATAAGATGCGCTTGATTCAGCTTGATGACTGATGCTGTTGCAAAGAGTACTCCACCGATTTAGCATTGTACTCCAACATTGGAGTCGTGATTTACAGTTAATAAAATAACAATAATAATAAGTCAAATAAAAAAACAGAAATCAGGGTACAGAAATTAAGCACTCCCTCTGTTGTTTCAAATACAGGAAATCTACTTTTTGAACGCAGTTCGAGGTTCGGAGTCAACCTTGTGGGCTGCGCAGCTCAACCGTAACTTCTAGGCCAGCTGAGTGACACAGACAATCGACTCACGAAAACATGCCCTGAGGGACGTGACAGTCTGGTTACAAACCCCGCCCACCCTCCCCATCCGCAGCATACCATTGGTGGAACCCTGCCCTTGGGCATGGGACTGCTGCCCTCTCTTCCCTTCACAGAGAGAGAGAGATAAGGAGCAGTTAGGGGAGGAAAGACCCACTCAACCAGTACACAATCGCACAAACCTGCACACACACACACACACACGCACACAGCACACACACACACACACAGTAAAGGACTTTTTTTGGGGGACTTTGTGGGTATGTGAGTGTGATTATGTGTCAGTGAAAGAGTATTCAGGATCACATGGAATTACCGGGCAACTATTTTGCTTTTTTCGCATGTATATTTCTGTATGAAGTATTTGATCACAGCTACTTTTAGTGTATATTGTTTGTTTGGGTAAATATACCTTTGTATGGGAAATTTGTCTCGTTATTAACCTTGAGAAGTTCCTTCAGTGACGGTTTAAACTGCAACTGCGCTGGTTTGGTTTCTTGGGTCTGTGTGTGCGTAAAGGTGTTTTCCTTTGTACTCACTGCTGCTCCTCTTTTGTGTAAGTGTGTCATCCAGCGAGTTGGAGCCAGAGCCTATGGACGAGCTGTCCTGGCTGTCCTGGGGGAAGGTCAGGAAGCCGTCACCATACTCTGAACGAGAGGGAGTCAGCGTGAGAGAGCGCATCCTCTCCCGGCTCTTCGGCTTGATCAACTTCTTCATCTTCAAAGTGATCCAGTTGCCACGCCTACAAAAAAGTGACAGACGAGGGAGAGTGGGCCAGAGGAGCAAGGATAGGCAACGGGACATAAAGTCAATACATACTAACACAAAAAGAACATGAAGGCTTGATGGATTTTTATTTATTTATATTTTGTTCCTTGTGTACTCGACTTTCAGGCTTCTTCTCATAGAAAACTGTCGCTCTACACAGCGGTTTAAAGCTCTGGAGACCATAAATATTTGATGCATCCCTTCCTGCGGATGCAGTGTGAGTGTTTTCTACTATTGCCCAGCTTCAGACATACGAGTCCACAAGCAAACAAAATTTTAGACTGACTTGTTTGAGTCACTCAGATTCACATGTGAGGTATTTTTACACTGAGATGTTACACCACTCATGGTCAGGGTCATTTCCACAAAATAATCTGTTGTTTGTTTGTATATTTTTTAACTTGTGTAACTAGATGAAGCTATTTTTTACCTGCGTGGAGGGGAGGGGTCATAGAACTTATACTGGTCCATGATCTTCTCCTCCAGTTTTTCTTTCTGTCTCCTCAGCTCATTCAGCTTGTCTCTGATTGGTCAAGACATGAGAGATGAATGCACTCAATCCAAATATAAATACAGCCAATTTGTTTTGAACGTCCCATGAGCAAACATATTGACAGTACAATATTAAAATAACTGTGGACCAATTTAGACATGTTTGTGGTCCGTTTTAAAGAAAACATATCATCAGGGAGTTTTACATGTATTGTCTTTGCTCTACGTGGAACAGGTCCTTGCTCTCCATTGTCTGCTCCAGCAGTGTGCGATTCTGCAGCATCAGAGTCTGGATCTGGTCTAACAGGTGACGATTCTCCTCCTCCAGGTTTCCTTTCAGCTGGCTCAGCAACTAACACACACACACACACACACACACACATTAAAAAGATGCTAAGACACCTGGCTCAACAAAAAAAATTCATACATTAAAAGGGGTAAACTATCCACAACACAGCTGGCTTAAGAAGTCGTCTCTTCAAACATTAAGAAGAGGTAAACCAGTTAAAAGACAGTTGGCTTCAAAACTGGCACACAAATCCATAATGGGAAACCCCCCATAAAAAAAATAAATAAATAAATAAATTTCATCTCCTCACTTCACACTGGTTGGTGAGCTTGGTGGAGGTGATGTCGAGCTGCTGGTACTGTTCCTTCAGTTTAGAGAATTCGGCCTCCAGCTTGGTCTGCTCCAGCGTTGCGCTGTTCAGCTGGGTCTTTATGTTCTTATGGTCCAGCTGGAGATTCTCGTTGTCCTTTACCAGCTGACGATAGCTAGTATTCAGTCTGAGGAGAGAGCAGAGGGACTCCTCAATATATAGACACAAAGGGGCTTTTCTAAATTCATAGAAACATAAGGTGTAATTCAAGAAAAATCATCAAGTGTTTAAAAGACTGTGACAACATGTTATTCATTTGTTTGTATGCTTAAGATAAAAAATATTGATAAAGGTTGATCTGACCTATCATTTTCCTCTTTAAGCAGTTTGTACTTGTCAGCTGTGGCTTGGTGCGTTTGGCTCTCCAGTGCCATTTTTTCACGCTGCTCCTTTAGGTTTTTCTCCAGCTCCTCCAGCTCCCCCTTCCTCTGCAGGAGCTGCTTGTACCTTTATGCATAAAAACACACACATTACAAACTTTTCACAGAGTTACATATCTCTACAGCAAGGTTGCTTTTATGATATATTACTATTTCCCTCATAAGGCAATGCACAAAAGAAGGTAAAAGTAGTGTCATGAGTGAGAGACCTCCCCTGATCCTAAACCCAGTCTCACTTGTCCTCCAGGTCCCTGTGCTGCTGCTCCAGGCTCTTGTGGGAGCACTTCAAGCCCCCGTGCTTTCCGATCAGAGCTTCGTACTCGGCCGCCTGCCTCTCGTGGAGCGCCGCCAGCTTCTCGTGGTCGCGGAGGAGCAGTTCGTAGGTGGCCCTGAGCTCCTCTTTCTCCTTCAGAGCTCCCTCACGCTCACCCTCCACGCTGCTCTGCTGGCTCTGCAGCTGGGCGTTCTGGGCCATGAGGGCCGCACTCTGCGAGCTCAGGGTGGAGTTCTCCACCTAAAGGAGAGGACGAAAGACGGAGATAAAGTAAGTAACAAGGTGCGAAGGTGTGGAAGGAGAAGAGGAGGAGGGAAAAGTAGGGAAAGGGATTGTGAAAACAATTAATGTAGAACAAAGATGAGAAGAGGAGTCAGAAGTGAAACAAGAAAAGAGGATAGGAATAACACAGGTAAAAAAAGTATGTAAAAATAAAGTTTCTTCCATCAACATTTTGTCATCTCTATCTAAAATAATTAAAAGGTACTGTGATCTGTGAGGAGTGATGAGCTCTTCAAATCAAACATCAAATGACAGGCAGATTAAAATAAGTAGAGGCTGTTGCTGTTTGTCCATAGGGGGCGCTGTGTCTCTGTTGGGTTTGTTATCCCCTTTGCTGGAAGCTCCATCTACAAAGCAGCAGCAGGAAAACTGTTTCTTTTCATGTTTCCTTTGTGGTCACAGTGGTTTCCTAGTTTCAAATCCCTCTTCAATCATGACTAGTGTGTGTATTCACACTCTGTCCAGGTGCTGACATACTTTCTGTACGTGTAAACAGAAACAGCTTTTTACCTCCAGTACAAACACACCTGCTAACATATTAACTTGCACACACACACACACACACACCGTCACATCAAGAGACATACACTCACAGAAACAACTAGAAGCTACCGCATGGTCAGTGTACATCCTGTCGCCCATAAGCAGGGTTTGAATTGCTGCCAAACAGGGAGTACAAGTCTAAATCCATACCACGGAGCTAAGCAGCCTGGTTAGGCTACTGTTCTAACAGAGCAATGTTGAAAGTAGGGTGGAGCTATCTTTGCATTTTGTGTTTAAAATGTAGAATTGTTTGTTATATCGTATTATATTATACAGTGTCTTACAATATTTCAGAAAGCATTTTACATGTGTTACTAACTGATTCTTTTAAGCACTATTATGACATTTAGTATAATCACGTTCATTATTCTGTCTATCATAATTATATCATGTACACAAATATAACTTTACAGTGCATGTTTCTTCAGTAGGGCTGAAAAATTAATCGAAATGTTATCGAAATATGGCCTACTGCAATCTTCAAATCACGGGAGGCACAATATTGGGTGCAATAAAAGGTGATATGATCATTTTCAATTAAATATTGTCATGCTGCAGAGGGTCCTGGCTTGCTCATCATACTCACATACTATGAAAATGAGAAATACAATGGAAAAATGATGATTCCCCGTAGTCTCGCAAATCATATCAGTCAAAATTATCGCAATTGGATATATTTTTTTAATTGTTCTGCCCTTGTCTTCAGGATATTTTTTTCCTTATCCAAATCAAGCGTCTAAAGATGAGTGTTGTATGGTGTACAAATTGTAAATCCATTTGAGAATAAATTGTAATTTGCAATTTTGGGCTATATAAATAGAAAAGGCAAAACTGATGATGGTATCAGCCAAATAATTATTCAGTCCTTAAATAGGATTAAAACCTTAAAACACACAAAAATTACATTTCAATCTGCTGATGAAAATTGTGCAATGTGATTGTGAGCTCCAGAACAGCTACAAAAAAGACCTTGAGGGGGGGCTGTTTTGTCAACTGTGTAGTCCAAAAAAGGTTATCAGGTCTCTGGTGGTGAAACTGAAAGTCCATCTTGATGTAAAATCTTGACTTCCATTAACTCTTTCTCAGTATTTGTTTGCTGTAACAACTGAGTGTGCAGACCATAGATCGTAGTGAGGCACATTATTATAACAAAAATATAAACTTATTACAGTCTGCTATTTGTTCATGTATTTTATTAATATACAATGTTATACTGATTACCTGCTTGATTTTGTTAAATTTCAGATGTAACCTACTAAACTGGTAGCTTTGTTATCTATATCTGTGCTGTATTTATTTACTAAAAACTAGTTTTGTAGGACGTGTAGAGGATTACCTGCAGCTTGGCATTCTGCGTCTGTAGTGTCGTATTGTTCTCCTGTAAAGAAGCAGTCTGTCTCTGCACGGCCACTATCTGAGCCTGCAGGTTGGAGCTTTGAGTCTCCAGTTGTTTGAGCTGGCTCCTCAGGGCCGCCTTCTCAGCCTGCAGTGTGGCATTCTGGGAAAAGCACATAATTTAAGTTATATGAGAATCCATTCAGAGAAAAGCGCATAATCAAAAAGTATGTGTACACCATTCATACTGGAAAAGTCACATAAGCCACCGTGGTATTGTGCTAACTTACATTCCTCTCCACCTCGATGAGTCTGTCTTTGACTTTCAGCAGTTCCCTGGTGGCTTCATGACTCTCCTTCTCCCATTTACTGACAGACTGAGGGTCGTCCACTCCTCTAGGGGGGGAGCTCTGCACCATCCTCTCCTCTTCTTCCCTCTGACGCAGCGCCTCGTAGTTTTTCTTTACCTGGAGAGAGACATCCATCAAATATGACATTGGGTAGTTTTTTGTGCACCTTAAGTACAGCAAAATAAATTGCTCCAACATAAATACTGAGGGTGCGACTGTAATCACTAAATAAACAACGCAGACTACACTTTTATAAGATGTCATGAGTAATGGTTAAGTAGTAAAACAGTAAAAGTTCTGCCACAGGTTCCTCAACTTTTCCACTCAGCCCTTTAGCTTTGGATTTAATTTGTGTCAGCAAGTTCAAAACACAAACGCCTCCCTAAGGAAGGCAGACATCCACTCCACCTCCTTCACAGACTCCTGCCGCCTCATGAATAGATAAACTGGCGATAGAAGTGGAAGAGTGGATAAATAAATAATGCATCGGCCTTGAGCAGCCCTCAGTGTTTTCAGTGTTTCTAGTGAAAGATTTTGGAACACGCTGTTCTCAAGTGGAGATTGGAGTTTTGGCTGTTTTGGAGAGGGGGCTTTGAGAGTGTTTCTTTTTATACTGGGTTTCAGTGTTGGGGTTGAGCAAAGCTTCTGTATGCAGCATTTCCAAAATATGATATGCTTTTCTATGTATTTCAATGTGTTACTGACCGTCTTTAGCTCTTGGCGAAGTTGCTGGTTTAGGTTGGAGGACTCCTGCAGTCTGGCCTCTAGGGCGGCGATCTTCTCCTCTTTAATCTCCAAGGATGATTTCAGAGTCGACTCCAGTTTGGTTTCCAGGAGCTTAAACCTGAAAATAAATACTCAAGTTAGCTGTACGAGTGTGTGTCTAGTCTATACTGTGTTCAGACATTTGTAATCCTAAATACAGATAATGCATTATCGTCATAGCCACAGTATAGCATTGCCAACTGACTTCTTGCCAAGAGTGTAGCAGGTGGGGGAGATATAAGCTCAGAAATCTTCCACAGGATGATTCTGCAAAACACTCAGATTCCCTTGTCATGATTGATGATGATGAAGTTCTTATTTTAGTTCCAAAACAGATTTAAAAGCCTTCACAGCCTTCACAGAACAGTGAAGATTGTGGCGTGTGTGTGTGTGTGTGTGTGTGTGTGTGTGTGTGTGTGTGTGTGTGTGTGTGTGTGTGTGTGTGTGTGTGTGAATGAGATGATACCTGTCGTCAGAGCTTTCGTCATGCAGTAGCCTTTCCTTGTTCAGGCCAATCTTCTCCAGCTCATGGGTCAGTTTATCCAGATCATTATTCATCTGCTGAGTCCGCAGCTTCTCACTCACAAGCTCCTAAACACACATGATTTAATTCATCAGTAACTAATAATGAAGATGCATGATTTTAATGAAGAGTCAATACTGTATATATGCTTATCAATAAATGAGATAATCACTTCTCATCAATAATCATCCATCTGTACTTCTAGTTCAGGAGTGATTCAACAAGATAATTTAAATAAATGCAAAACATCAAAATAAAAATGCATGAAAACAAAAGTTTAACACTTGTAGCAACAAAATTTTACGATAGATAACTCTGTTAATGTGAAGCTCAGTCTCAAGACATGTTGGAAATATTTTCACTTCTGTAAGGGCTTTTCTTGCCTCTCTGAGTGTGTTGAGGGTTTTCTTATCAATGGTGGCCTGTTTGACCAGCTCCTTGTTCTCTCTCTCTAGGTCTTTGACTCTCGTGCAGGAGTCTCTGAAGAAGATCATCTCCTTTCCCATGGTCCGATTCTCTTTCTCCAAAGCGGAGATCCGCTGGTTGTCTTCATCCAGCTTGGAGTCGCGGATCTCTGCCTGCTGCCTCAGCCGCTTGTTCTCCTTCTCCAGAAGCTTCTTGTCTTTCTCCAGCTGGGAGCTTTCCTGCTCCAGAGTCTTGTTCTGTTCGGGTGCGTAATGGAGAGCAAACAGATGAAACATCATTTGATGGGATTACTTTTAGTCTAAATGCCTTGTAAATGCATGTTTGGTGAAAGTGGACACAGATTAACTCAAAGAGACAACAATAAATTTTGATAAATAATCTGGGATAATCCACCTCCGCTGGGAAACATGCTGTAATCATGAACATGAACTAAAACTGTGACAACACTGCTCAGGTGCCAAAACCCACATTTTTAGGTTTTATTTATTTTAACATACGAGATGATTTAGACTGCTGCATCACAAGACACAATTTTCAGCCTGTCTCAACTTCAATTTTTGGGCCAATCTGATTGACCCCATTCTGCCAGGCAGAATCAGTCCATGCCAAAATAAGTAACTGAAGCTGTGTCACTAAACTACCTACAGCTATCCCACTTGATGTTTTGCCTGTTCTGCGCCAGAGAAGAGTGCAGTCAGAAAATGTACTCAATTTCTAAACAATTCGGTTTTTGCTTTTCAGACATTTATTTCCCACTACTCAGCACATGTGATTGTGATTATTACTACTGACTGAATGCATTTCAAACTTGTTTTTTGGGGGGTCCCACCTCCTGCTCCAGCTGTTCCAGGCGTTTACTGGAGATCTTGAGTTCCTCCAAGCTGCGTTGGAGGGTTTGATTCTCAGTCTCCACCTCTTGCAGTTCTGCCTCCAACTGCTGGATCTTCTTGCTGCTGTTCTCTAAAGCCTTCTGCAGCCGCTGGTTCTCTGTATCTAGGCCCTGGTAACTCAGCTGGGAGAAGAAAAGCCAAATTAGGATATTAAAAGCATCCATGAACTAGTTGTGCTGCTCCCTGATGTCATGATTTCAGAACCCCTGTAACTTACCTGTACAAATATTCGTGGTGATAATAACCTTATGAAAAATGTAATGTCTAAGGGGCCTTTAACTCTACAGCTGTTCTGTACGACCTTGTGGAGTGTGCTTTTTATTTCTCAAAGAAAGCTCCTTGCCCACATACATTTTAGCTACGTCTCACTGCTCTCTAGCATCATAAAAGTACTGTGCGATATGTACTGGCAGTCCCGAAGCATTACCTCTAGTCTCTCAGTCTTCTTGGATGATGCTTTGAGCAATTCCAGGCTGCGCTTCAGCTGGCTCCTCTCGCTCTCCAGCTCCCTGTTCTCCGCTTCCAGCTGAGCGGCCTTAGCCCCCGCTGACCGGAGACTCTCAGCTGAGCGCCGGAGCTGCAGGTTCTCTTGCTCCAGCTGCGAGTTCTCCTTTTCCAGAGCCTCCAGCTGGAAGGCCATGTTCTTCAGAGCATCCAGCTTCTTCTTCAGACAACGGCCCTCTGCCTCCAATTCACTGTTCTCCTTCTCCAAAGACGACACCTAACACACACACACACACGGTAGGTGAAGATGAGTAAAGCATTTCTCTCTGACAAAACCAAGCTGGTCCTGATGGTGTTGTGTAATGGAAGCCCAAAACTCTCTATACTGTTGGTACAAATTCTAATGCATTATTACATAATGCTTCAAAATTTAAAATAAACTCCAATTATGATATTTAACTACTTTCAAAACAAATGTTTTAAGTATAACATAAACAGCGAATGAGAGAGACAAAAGACCACATATGTGAGAAGGGGGTTGTAAGAGATTCTTCAGTCAGTAATCTATGGAAGATCATAGCCTATTATGTACAAAAAACTCAAATGCAATGCCCAAACTACAGATAGTCAAAGTTATTTCTCCCCAAGCTTTGGAGAATAACTAATATTCCACCTCTGATCTGACAACATGAAACAAAAGGGACAAATAGAGCACACAGACACACAGCCATCTCAAAATACAAACAAAATGCAGCAGACCTTTTCACAGGTGATTCCAAGACTGGCAACTTTCTTCTGCAAGCTCTCATTGTCCCTTTCCAGCTTCTGCATCTGTATCTCCAACTCCTCTGCTCTCTCCCCTTTCTCCTTCATCACGTCAAGCTCCTTACCTGCATAAGAAAAACACACACAATAACAATGTTGATCCTGTGAACCTGGTGTACAGAAAAGGAAGCCAGATGCTAAAGGTTACTGTAAAAATGAGTATACCTTGTGATCAAATAGAAAAGATGGAGAAAACCCAAACCCTACCCTAAACTATTAAATAACATGTCACTTACGTAGTTGTTTCCTTTCAAACTCCATTTTATTGAGTTTGGCGGTTGTCTCGCAGATGGACTCGTGGAGAATGCGATTCTCTTTCTCCACATCCTTGACCCGGGCCTCAGCACCAACCTGGCAGCGCTGACGCAGAGACGACACAGTTTGGCCCAGGTGCTTATTCTCCTGCTCCAGACCCTTCAGCTGGAGAAGAGACATGAGAGAGTTTTAATGACAGCCTCAGGTTATGTTTAAAATAAGCGACTTACTGAACTCCAGTGTAACAACTTTTTAGGAACTTCATTTGGGCTATTTTACAAATATTTCAGGCAGGTCTTTCCCACCTGTTCTTTGTGGATTATCGGAGCTGATGAAAAATTCACTTGTTTCTGAATGTGTTCTGTGACTGGACACACTTGCCCACACTTACCTGTGAGTGCAGTGTGTTGTGTTTACTTTGCTGCTGTAGCTCATCAAGGCCGGATTTTATAAATCAGGTGGTTAAACTAATTAAAGTTGTCAGATTTGGGTCTACAGAGTCCCTGCAGACACAAAGCAAGCGACTGCATCTGGGCCACAGAGTGCCACAAATCTGTGTAGTCAATAAAAGAAAGCGGTAGTTCTCACGGTCACTTAATAGTTTTTCGAGCCAAATGCAAATCTAGTGCACAACGTCTGCTCTCAAGAAAACTCTGTATAGACTTCAGTAAATTACACAGATTAGTCATGTTATTTTCTTGGAGCTTCCTGGAACAAGAATCAATGATGGTTTTGTAGAGAGAGCGCGTTTATGACGCACAGCCTCAAAGCCCTGTTTGTCTGACTGTTGCTGACCATATGCTTGCCCAGTGTACTGCAATGTTAACTATATTTTAAAGCACATGAATGCTTGATTTGATTATAGTCATTCTCACAACAACTAATCTCAATAACATACAAGATTAACTCCGCTACCCTGTTCTGCCAAAATGGCATACAACCAATTATCACCCAGAAGATTTAATACACCGAAATACTTTCTACTGATCAAGTGGAGCTGGTTTAAAACCCAAACTAAATCACTGTGTGTGTGTGTGTGTGTGTGTGTGTGTGTGTGTGTGTGTGTGTGTGTGTGTGTGTGTGTGTGTGTGTACCTGTCTTTCAGAGTTTTCTCTGAGTGTTTCCAGAGTCTTTTCTAGTAAAGCCTTCTCCTTCATCAGGTCCGTACTGAGTGACTCTGCGCTGCGGAGCGACTCTCTGTCTGCGGTCAGCTCACTGCCCAGCTGCTCCAACTGTAAACAATGATTAAAGTAACATTTTAAAATGTTGCACTATCTTGAATTGGTTTTAATATTTAATGTTGATGTTCATAACAAAAACTGACTGTGTTGCATCTTAGTTACGATTCACAGTATTTTTTGTCAACTTTTATGTGCCATTTCAAAAGTTGTTTCAGTTTCAGATAACGATGCACTGTAAATGATTTTCTTGCATCACATCCTACTTTGCAGTATCACCTATATTGTGATGCTGTTATTATTGTGCCAAACGTATCATAGTGTGAGTTATCCTGTTATTCCGAGACACAAAGAAGTTGGTGCAATTATTAATCCATGATCTGAACATATAATACACCATTTTCATGCTATCACAGCTCTGCAGACAAACACACACAAGTTGATGTGCGAGCAAACACACACACACATACACACACACAGATACACGTTAAATGAGACTATTTCTGTTGTTCGAGCCTACCAGCAGCTGCATTCACATTTTAATGTGTCCTAAAGTCACTCAGAAATACCATTTCTCACTGTGGATTTTCTCTTTGTGAGAGAAAAACACAATTTCATGCTTTTTATTCAGAGGCCACAGAGAGAGGCTTATGTTTCTGAAAATAGCTGAGAGACTTCTCCTAGCGAGGGGCATTCGAGTGTCAAAGACTGGAAAATAAAAGGCAATGCAAGGATGTCTGGATTTACAGCTTTGCTTTCATCCTCCTATCCACCCCTCTCTATACTTTCTCCTTCTTTCTCTTTTTTATTTATCACCGTTACTGTGTGAAATGGCCTAAAGCTAAGTGCTAGGGTGATATATTACAGAGGAGTGCTGGTCCAATATGCTAATCTTGGTGGAGACCCTGATGAGGGGCAGGAAATTAAACTGCAATTTTAACCGAAGCTGCAAAGTGTCTTAAGACAGATACAGCAGAGTCAATCTATGTATGGTACATACCTGATTCATCTCTCATGCTCACTTGATTTCAAACAGTCACAGAAATTATTTTTTACATTTTTTTGGATACTATATGTTCTCTAGGCGTATTCTAGTCTACATATGGAAACTTTCCAACATATACATCCACACAATTTCCTTAATTATCCTATTATAAACTTAGCTACCTTGCAAAAAGGTATTACATAATCACATTATTTTACAGGCAATCTTTACAGAGCCTATTTTTTTTTTAAAACTATATATAACTAAGATATTAAAATGAGGAAGTATTAAGAGTTTACCTGTTTGTGTAATTTTAGCATGGAGTTATTAAAAATGGAAATTACTTGACTGTTAACCTAACTCTTACCTAACCACAGAAAAACACACAGTCCGTTGCTTACTTTCTGGTTCAGCCTTTGGTTTTCCTGGCTGACTTTGGCCAGTTTTGTCACAGTGTCCTGGCTGGCTGCTGCTCGGAGCTCCTCCACAGTCTTCAGCAGGGTCTGGTTGTCTTTTTCCAGCTTCAACAGGCGGCTCGAGGTCAGCTCATTCACCTCCTCGCCCAGAGACTTCTGAGGGGCTGGGAGTAAATCACAGCAAGAAAATGTTGATTATACACCAATGTTTTAACAAATACAAACAAATAAATGAAAAATCAGTTTTCATAGTTTTGGTGTTTCAAGTCAGAACCACAGAGAAAACTAAGAGACACAAATAGTTGATAATATTGAGATAACAAGTCCATCAAAATATGAATAAATACAAAACCCTAGGGTCTAACTTAACAGGTTTTAGTGCCATTTTAACAAACAACCTCCCCCCTCCCACACACACTTATCTAGATCCCTAGCTAGTTAAACCTCTTAACAGCTTTTATAATCCAAACGCACAGATTATCCTCCAGGAGCCACTGAATATTAATTACAGGTCTTAACCAAGTGGAAAGAAAACCCAGTGGAGGTTGGCAAATGCAGAAGAGCCACAGGGATGACGCGGTCTGTTGGCCGTCTGAGGCATTAAACTCAGGTGACCATTAGCTGCATGATAATCCAACTCAACACCCATTCTTTGCTTTCCTTCTCTTACTTAACTTGTTCGTGCTGCCAGTCAACATTCAGAAACCTTTTCTTGGTCTCTGGTTTTAAAAGGATCCATGGCTCCATCTTCTTCTTACCGTCGGTCAGTTCTGGTGTCTTGGATAGTTGCTCCAGCTCCCAGCCCAGGTGCAGGGACTCATCCATGCTCTGTTTCTGAGCCATCTCAAGCACAAGGTTCTCCTCCAACAGCTCTTCCATACGCTTACGGTCCATGTCCCGCTCCTGGAGATAACAGAGACAGATGGTGTCTTGTCATTAACACATATGCTGAATGCTGAAATGACCCTGCCCCTTTTCAACTTCTACTACTACTTTTTTCTACTCCTCACCATCTCCAGGTCATGCATCTTGGATTTGAGCTGCAGATTCTCTTTCTCCAGGAGGTGCAGTTTGTCAGACCGGGTACGGGTAGCATCCAGCTGCTCCTCCAACATGGCCCTAGTCTCCAACAGGACCTGGTTGTCCTCCTTCAGCTCCTACAGAAACAAAAATCAGTAGAGAACACAAGTTAAACAACACAACATACATACCGCAGCCAACATTTTTTGGGAGTATTATTACTAACAGTATGAGCTACAGTAGCAATAGTGGTGTGTTGTGTATCAATATTGTATAGTAGTAATACCGATATATTCTTATTCTTATATTTTGCTTCATGGTTCAGACATGTCTCCACCACAAATGTTTTAGCAACTTGTTTAACCTTTAATATCTTGTGTGTCTCTTAAACTTGCTGACATTAATTCATGCCATTGTCTACACTGGTCCAAACAGTGCGACTCTTGTTACACGTGCATCACCATGACCTGCTCCAAATATTTTACCTCTTAAGTCATACTTTTTTTTTCTAAATATGCATGTCTGTATAGTATAAATTGTTGGCACCAAATACAAAGGGTTTCAAGTATTGCAGGAATGTCCTCTAATAAATACTGTCTTCTTGGCTTGAAGAAACGCTGTATGTGCAGTTGTGTACCTCGACTCTGGCCTTGTAAAACTCAATGTCGTGAAGTCTCTCCTTGTATCGGCTCAGCTCGCTCTCCAGCTTGTCGACGCGGATCGCTTTCTCTCTGAGTGCGTCCAGCTCGTCACGGTAGGCCCGAGCCGACCGAGCGTCCGACAGCAGCTGGTAGCTCTGCAGGAGTTGTACAGCCAAATATAGAGCATATAGAGTGAAAACATGTTTAAGTATTCTGAAAATATTTGCAAAAATCATTTGACTCACAAGGGCATCTCTCTAAATAAGGAATATTATAAATAAATATATAAACACATACAATCATGAATCAAAAACTACAGATTAGAGTAGAACAAACTCTGCACACTATCAATTACCACAAACACGCATCCAGATGCGTGCACGCTCAAACTATCCTCTGTGCCCTGACCTCATCCAACTTGTTCACAGAATCCAGTCTGTCAGCCAGCCAGCCGCAAACTCCAAATCAAAAGCCATGTGAGGCTGTTGCTGGACTAAAGATAGCTCTAATAGCCTCTAATGAGCTAAGTCACTAGCTAGCTGATTAAAGCCTGGCAGTGCTGCAGAAACAAAGTACTTAGAAAGAGGAGGCAGCAGCAGATGAAGGGGCGTTTAGGTTTGTGTGCATGTAGGTGTGCGAGGGTCGCTGTCACTTGTGTCATCACCTCTTGCTGAAGCCTCTTGAGCTCCACTTCCATGTTCTCAAGCTCCTGCCTGGTGTCCAGAAGCTGCTCACTCTTCTCCTCTCTGAAAAAGAGGCGGGGAGGGAGAGGAGTTAAACGACGATAAAATGGAAAAGTCGGAGGATGTAAGCCAGAGAAAGAGAGGACAGAAAGGACCAGGGAGAAAAAGATACAGATTTCTCAGTAGAAAAAGAGCAAGAAAGTGTTTTTCTGTCTCTTCTCCTATGATTAAGACGAAGCCCTACATCAAAAATCATGTGCCAAGTGCATGGGAGTGAATAAACACAGAAATTCCTTTAGGGCTGTTTCCTTTTTAAAGCTTGCAGCTAAATCGTTTAATGGTAGCAACCTATTGACCTAGTTGCACAAAACACTTAGCTTTACACATGATTTGTGAACTTTACTTTCATTAGCGTAGCATATTGTACATTGTTTGGGTTGTTTCACTAAATATTAATGTTATTAATCATGTAGTAATACAAGCTTAGTGAATTTTTAGCATCATTTTCAAGGGAGTTATGTAGTCAGTCTCAAGAGTGAATTTAAGAGTCACGTCACTAAAATATTTAAAAGCAATCCTTCTTCACTATTTGGAGGTCACACAGTCGGTATTTATCAAAATGTGAGAGGTCAAATTTAATTACATTACTGTTAGCATTGACACATAGCATAGGCAACATCACAGCATTAAGCATTATAGGCCTTAGTTGGCAAGAAAAATCAGCATCTCACATGTTGATTTCAAGACATCAATCAACCCACTAACCCATTTTCTTCAGTAAAAATAGCCTATTGTGTCTTGTCTGTTTGAGCTACGGTGGTCAGGACACAATGTCTTTCCTGTGTCATGCCTTGAATTCAGCTACTAATAAACAACCTCTTTGTGCTGGACATCACACAACAAACACAATAAACACACAATGACAAACAGGGATGGGAAAAGACAGCAGTTAAAACAACTGAAGAAAAAAAAATAGTACCCTGTGACTGCTTCAGAGTTAAACATATGCAAATCTGCCCCTGAGGCTCAAACCTACCATCTTCCTTTATTCTGGAGAAACTAGTAGAACAGACAAGATTAGAGGAGAGAAGAAAGTTTTACATCTGGTTGTGCAATCGCTACAAAACACATAATTAAAATGTCTCATTCTTTCACCCTCAATAGTAGTGTCTTGCTATTTGCTATGTAACGCTCTCCTTTATCATTTAAGTCACTGCTACATTTGCTGTTTGTGTGTGCAAATTCTCCAGGCTCCTACCATTGAGGGAGAATGCGCTACACTGTTTTGAAGGAAAATGACTGTATTCCTGAGATGCAGTTCTGTGTGTGTGTGTGTGTGTGTGTGTGTGTGTGTGTGTGTGTGTGTTGTGTGTGTGTGTGTGTGTTTTCATGAAACCGTTCCACTGAACATCTGATGGCCTATTTGATTACAGCTCTGTAGAGTCTCGGGGTGCATCTCAAGAAGGGAGCGGCATCCTTCTTTTCTTGCTCTCCCATTTTTCTCCGCCTTCTACCCACAGTTATTTGGGAAGTCAAAGTCACTATGAAGGCAGGATGTTCCTTTACCCATTTCTGTTGCTTTCTTTCATCAGTTAACCCCCTCCACCTCCTGCTACCCATTCCCAAATCACACCTGTCAAGTCGAGCATGGCAGATTAGCTTTGGGCTCATATTGTGGATGCAGCTGGCTCTGCTGCTTATGTTAATGGCTTAGCACGCAATGCATCTGTGCAAGCACAGACACAAACACTTGTATGCGTTGCTATATTTGACAATATAAAGGCAACCTTTATTCCTCACGCTCTACACAAAACACCAAACTCACATACTGTTCATTTAAATGAACGAGGATGACAGTACAGTGGTTCAATTTGTCTAGAACAAAATGTTCACACTAGGTTTGGATGTTACTAAATAACAGAACATTCCTGCCTTTCATCTCACTGAGTTTGTTAGAATTTGCAGCACTTAATGAGATTCAATTTACTGGTTAAAAATATATAAGACCTAATATTTTTCTATTTATGTTGTTATGTGGTTAGCTGGGTTACTGTTTTGTAATAATCTCAACTAGCTAATAATTATCTGGATTTTTTTCCTAGCCCAGTCTAAACTATACATTTATACTCAGTTGCCAGTTTATAAGATACACCAGGCTACAACTAATGTAGTCTAATGCAATAAACCCTACCTTCATGAAGGTTGTGATGTAGTTTATTTAAAAAAAAACAGGTTCAGTACATCTAAATTTAAAGCTAATGTCGGCATTTAATGGAAGCAATACAAAATATATTGTTTAAAGACTCATAGTGGAATATCTCAGAGTGTGTTTGATCTTGAACAGGAGAAGGAAATTCAGTAGCTTTAACAAAAACATTAACAAACAGACCACTGCAGGAACACTGAAGCATACCCCCCCGGCTCTGACCTGGTCTCCTTAAGACACACACACACACACACACACACACACACACACACACACACACACACACACACACACACACACACACACACACACACACACACGTCACATACTACATGATACACACGCATCGCACATACACGCACACACACGCACACACACACACACACACACACACACACACACACTTCTCTTCTGCCTTAGAGAAGAAACTGCACTCATGTGAGCAGACTACATCAGCATGGACAGATCCCTTTTTGTCACTTGTCTGTGATAGATATGCATGATCATGTGACTGGCCAGACACCACAGCAACACAAACAATACCATGGAAACAAACAAACAAAAATAACTCAAACTGGGTTGTCGGGTGTTGTTCTGTTGTCCTAAAAATAATGTCATAATGTAAGTCGAGGATGGACATGTCTCATATACAGGACATGTCTCCAGTGATGGATGTCAGATCCTTTCAGCAGGAAAACCACAATGAATGAGTTTGGGCTCACTCAAGGAGAGCTTGCTAGCTCACTGCACAGTGGAAAACACTTCTGAGTTTCTACCCGACTGATAAAGAACCATAATTCTCGTTGGGGTTCATCCCTCACACATGTCATTGTCTATTAGACAAATGAGACAGAACAATGTCTCCTGTTAAAATACAGGAACACAATGATAACACATTCAAATGTGACCCAGGGCCTTTTCCAGATCATTAGGATCCACTGCTAAAATGTGCATAAAGATGACTCATTTGAACACATTTTCAACTTTTAAAAAGGAGTTATTCTTACATTATTTATCTATTATGAAATTTATTATCAAACATGTTTTGTCAAATTTGAGCAGTTCTGAAAAAAAACAACAATCCAACATTAACACCAAGCATTTTTATGCTTCAAAAGGTGATGATGATCTGGAAATCAGATCCACTCATCAAGTGTGCAAATTATTCCCATGAAGTAGGGAGGACAAGTTATCTCACCTGACACAGACCATCACTGAAATCTAATCCAAGATTAGTTTCAGTGGGGACTGTGTTTTAAAAACATCATGTACTATGAAGTACACAACCCCTCGTTACCCTTTTACAACATAACAGTTCCTGTCAAAGCACTGACCTTGTGACGCCAGTCAGTCTGTTAAATTACATGTCAAGTTTGTGTAACATTTAAATACTTCCCCTTGGTACTTTTCTTCTAACTGTTCTGTGTTGACCATTAAGCCTTTGTCTGGCAAGGTATTATAGCACTTCAAAAAGGAAGCCCTATTATTCATAGGCAGGATTTAAAAAGGCCTCACCAAGGTTTGTGAGAGGAGGTTTACTCGTGGGTGTGTATTTATGTGATGCCGTAACATAACAGCAGCCTGGTCATATGTGAGTAGCAGAGATGTAGGAAGGAAGCGGACTGCTGATCACTCTTCCTCTCTGCATAATCATTGTTGGTCTTTCAGCATACTGTTTAAGGCTTGAATACAGTCACAATAATTTGTCACGTCTCTAAACAGCAAAAAACACCACAGCTGGGGAACGGCATTTCATCTTTCTCTCTCCCTCATTTCTTCTCCTCTTTTGCTGCCTGATAAAGGCATAAAATAATATGTAACTAAAAGCAAACCAAAGAAAGTTGTAGGACAATGATGCAGTCCTGATATTAGGATAGAAAACAATGCAAGTTTTACGAATTATGAAACTCTTCAAATTCATGATAAAGAAATTTCTTAAACAATGTGTAAAGTTACAGTAAACGGTATGACATGACAGAAGCCTCGATTTCTCTTGCTGTCAAAAGAAGCACAAGTACAAGTCCAAACCATTAGGACCTGACATCATCATCATGAACCAGCCGATGACGATCTGGGTGTTTATGTTCCCAGTTCAGAATGAAACAGATGACAGTAAGAGAAGTAAAAACGGGAACTACAGTAGCAAACAAGATTAGGGTTAATTATTACTGTCTAATTTCAGTAAATTACCTTTTAGTATGTAGTTCTTGATGTAGTATGCAGTTTCTAGTTTGCTTTATTGTGTTCCCTTTGCCCCATTTCAGAAATAGAAATTGCTTATCTGATAAAGCCGCAGCACTCACAATTCTTGCCGAAGGCGTCTGATCTTGGCCTTGGCATCAGCCAACTCCACAGAGAGGTGCTGTCTGCTTTCGGTCCTCCTCATACTGGGGGAGTCACCGGGAGATTGGGTCGGACAAGGAGCCAGTGGAGACAGCTGCACGCAGTCTCTCTCCTGGGTTAACTCCACTATAGTCTGGATGGAAAAATGAGAGGGCATGTAGTGATGTTTCTGGATGCATGTACGAGTGGAAGAGCATTAATAGAAGTCTCTAAGAGTTCATATTTGACTCTTCAAAGCCAAACATGAACACACTAAAGAAATATAATTTCAAATCTGTATTTAGGATACAGATCTAAACACTGTTCCTCTTTTCTGAACAACAAGATTCAAAAGTTAAACTAGCATGGACTGAAGGCAAAAAACAGAGTCGATCCATGGATTCACCCAAAGCACCCCCAGCCACCCAAAAGTAGAACACAGGCATTAGGGCAAAAGTACATCCACAGTCCCACATGCAGCCGATTTTGATCTAGTGCCCGTGACAGGAAATGGGATTTTAATTGAGAACGGCTGGTCTACACAGTGATAATCTGGAGGCTATTAAAACTCCTGACACACACACACACACAAAACACACGCAAAGATCAACTATATCAGTGGTGGGCATCCGTGTCCTATGGGTGGGAAACTCATTTAATGACGCATATACTCTTAATAAAACACACACACACACACACACACACACACTCCATCCATGAGGTAGTTAACAGTTTCAACCCTTCCTTCCTGAGGCTGCTCTCTTGTGGTAGGAGCAAAAAGGGGGAAAGTTTCCACATGAGCTTCTAGAAGCAGGCCACTATTTTCATTACCAAAAGTCTTGTCAGCTGAAATCCACAAACACATATCTGCACATGACAAAAAAAAAGAATTGAAAAGCACCGGGGAAAAGTACCACACTTTCCTAGTTGTGCTTTACTCTCTCCAGTTTATGATACTTGATTGTGGTTGTTTGGTTTATGTTGCTTTAACAATCAAAATTAATTTCCAACACAGCTCAGTAAATCTTTATTAAAACACACATACAAACTATCTATCTATCTATCTATACACACACACACACACACACACATATATGTCATTACCTCCAGCTGTGTGTCCCTCTCATCTACCAGGTGTTTGAGGTGGAAAGCCAGGTTTCTGGAGAGGCTGTCCAGGTCCTCAGGGGGCATTTCCCCACTTTCCAACCACTGCAGGTCCACTACATTCTCCTGATTATGAGTCACCTGAAATCACATTCATTATATCAACAACAACAAAAACATTCTGTCTCCTGATGTACAGAAAAAAAATGCTGTTCAAAGATTGAACAGCAAAGACTGGTACATTTTTCAAAAGTTAACTATTGATAGACCTGTTCCCACTAATGTAAAAATGTATATTAGATGGCTGGTAATGGAGCCAAAGGACGTCTCCAGTTTTGTTTTCAATGAAGAAAAAATACCTCCTGGATGTGGGATGCTATGGCAGCTTTGGTGTCAAAGTCCAGAGTCTGGATACGCTCAATGTACTCTTCCTTCTTCTCGCACTGTAAACAGAGAGGGCAGAGGAGGGCTTTTTGAGATGTTCAGGTATGTGGGTTAGGGGGGGTCACCGGGAGGTTAGTAGGCCAACACGGCAGACACAATGCAGAAAGTGCTCCAACATACAGGTTTCCAGGAAGCAGTGGTTGTATTTAGAAAAGTAGTTTAGTTTTTAAACGCAAAGTTTATCGTCTGGATCAGGAAAGGATAATTTTCCTCTCTTTCTGGCAAAAGATGAGATTAGAACAAGACCTGAAGACGTAACCTCTTTTTCCGCTGTTAATTCTAACTCAGCACCAGCTTCAAGCAGACAGAATATTAAGTCGGAGTTACTTACATGAATGGAACCATGATGTAATTTAGTTAAAACAATAGAGCCAGTTAAAGGTCAGTGCTCTTATTTGAAATGCAGTGAGTATCAGCTGAATGGGGCTTTGTCACAAGACAGGAAAGGTCTGCTGCACCATTCATTGGAGAGCATTAGTTGTATGACTGAGCAAGAAATAATTCATTTTATCATAAGAGAGCCAATGGCTTTAATCAAGGGAGGCTGAACCAAATGGAGACTTTCTTTTAGATTTCTGGTTTTGGAAGATGACCAATAAAAGTAAACATTTCAGAAACTAGCTTAGTTGAAGAAGTTCACAACATAAGAAACATCCCGGAGTGGGATCGTTTAGAATGTCAATATTTTGACAATGTTTGATTACCATTTATTATGAAGTTGCTTGGTTCTAGCTCCTTGAAACCTGAATTAACATACGCATTTGTGAAAGTGTGTTAAAACGTTTAGGTGGACTAAACTGTGCTCTTACCTGGACAGCACAGCCTAGAAGCAGCAGCAACAGTTTTTTCATCTCCTCCAGGCCATGCTCTAAAGAAAGAAACAAAGATACAGAGTATTATGACTACACCCAAAGCACTTAAAGGTTTGTCTGCAGACACCAAACATAAAACCAAATCAAGCACAAGAATTCAAATTCTGTCTTGTTTCTTTTTTATTTTGTCTGACATTCTGTTCAACCAGCTGTTACACAAAGTTTGGTGTATAAATTGTATTGATAGATTGATAGCGGTGGAATCTTTGTGCCTTGAGCACTCCACCGCGAATAATTAGGTCATAGCGGGTATTTCCAAGGGACACTTGACAACTCTGACACATTTATTTCCCAATAAAAAACATATCAAGATTAGAAGGTCACTGTTAAGGTGCTCGCGTTGCCTCATTTAGAGGCAGGAAAATTTCTCCATCAATCCCACATTAACTTTAACTAAATTCTTAGGTTGTTACAATTTCCCCCCAATAAAAACTCTTCCCCTGGTTACAGTGCCACAATGTTTTCCACTGTGCAGTGATCTAGCATGATGAACTCCCAGTACTCTTCCACATGTCAGGACATATTATCAGAAACTACTGAAACTTACAAACAGCTGCTAGCATGCTTAACAGGCCTGAGCTCATCTGTGGGATTTGAGGCTGAACAACAAGTACACCAGGTGGTGTGTATGTGTTACACTGACTAAGTAGTGTGGTATGGTATATGCAAGTTGTGAGCATCTGTGTCTATGTATATCGTAGGACTTTGTGTTTTTCAATTTTGGAGCGGAGCATTGTGTGTGTGTGTGTGTGTGTGTGTCTGTGTGTGTGTGTGTGATAAGCCAGCTCATCATGTGGCCCAGGGGGCAGTGAGTGCTGTCCGGCTCTTATAATAAATCCAGATTAGTGACAGCATGATTTCTGTGTAGGGTGGTCTGTTTCCCTCTAATGGGCCAATCATCACAGCAGGAACAGCTCGACAGCAGGCAAACAGGAGGGAGACAATTATCACCTATGACTTTACACTTTATGGGACTTTTGAAAATCAAATGAAATGAATAAAACCAACATTATCGCAAATTAAAGACTCTTGGCATAGGAGGTTATTTCCTTATAAGCTGGTGGTAAACTGAAACTTTCCAGCAGCTGTTTTCCACTGTATGCTATTTCACTGATGATTTACCCACTAAGACTGGCTAATGTTAGGATGATGTTTCAAGATATGGAAATTCAGCTGTTAATTGTATTTGTTGGGAACTGCAGCAAAAGGAAGATGATGAATTTTGTTTTTCTGGGTCTCAGGGAAACTTGAGCTGTGCAAAGAAAACATGTAATCTGCTCAAAATGTCTGGATGAATACTGCACTGCAGCCTACAGCCTTATCTGCATATTTAAAAGATTATCAAATTGAGTACAGCTGAACAACTACAAACACTTTCTATCTTCCTATCTACTCTTACTTTATAAAATTACTGCATCTGCAAAGGACTGCTTGTACCGAATAGCTCTCAGACATAAATGCCATGGTTTTATTAACTGAGATGCTGTTTAGAAGTTCAAATGAAGTCTTGAGTTTCTTGCATGTTATCCACCACCATTCCAATACATTTTTAATACAAACTAATTATTTCTAGAAAATATTCTCCAGTTATCAGTTAATATGGTGTGCTATCAATCAAGCACATGTCACTCTTTTGTGCCGAGTCAGTTGGTCCATTACAGGCAAAAGTACATTCGCAATACAAGAAGCAATATTCAACATATAAAGACAGTATGAGGGAATTTGGGCCTGAAAGAATGACTGTAGATAAAGTTAATTCCCACAGCTGCGGGGCTTAATGGTCCGCTATTAGAGCCATAGGAACATATTCTAGTCAGGGAAGGGATTTAGCTCAGAAAATCTACTGGAGAAACGAGGGAAAGATAAGGGACCTCATAGGATAAATAATTTATACACAGAGTGGGAGAACAAGGGGGAGAAAAGGTAAGAGGCAGAGATGAAAGTAAAAGAGACAAAAGAGGGAAAAGAACCACAGAGCATATATATATATGAGAGAGAGAGAGAGAGACAGAGAGACAGAGACAGAGAGACAGAGAGACAGAGAGAGACAGAGAGACAGAGAGAGAGAGAAATCTCCCTCCAGCAGCTGTACCAAGGCTCAAAGGAGGCGCTACACGTCTTCTCTGCTAGCCTCATCTTTTCTCTGTCCCCTTTCCCTTCTTTCACACGCATTTCATCCATCCATTAATTCTCTGCATCCATCCTTCCTTCCTTCCATCAACATTGTTACAAATCATCTGTGCCTCCTGAGTGTTTGCCTTCACTCATCTAGGCTTCCTTTTCCACCTTGTTTCCTCCCCCCATCCTTCTAGTAGCACACAAGAGGTCAGACGGACAGTGACTAACCCTTCTTCCTGCAATGCCATTGTTAATCTGCGTGCAAGGATGTGAGTGAAGTAAAAGAAAAACAAAAATGTGAGTTTGCGTGCATGTGCAATCAGTTGCTACAGCCCTCTCCTCTGCCGTGATAAATAGAATCATTCAGGACCCGATGACTTGCATTTCAGGGGTGAAACTGGTACAAGCAATCTGATATTGCCTTGACAGCATGCCAGAGTGTATTCAACATATCTCAACTGGAGCAGAGGACAAAGTTGAACATTATTTTCAGATTATTTTAGGGCATTTGCCCGCCTTCACACAATGAGCACTGACCTGGTTAAACCTAATCATAAAAAAAAAGAATATAGATAAAAACAAAATATGAAATATTGGCTTTTTCTCCTGTTTATTTTCATATTTTCCTTTTCATAACTTTCAAGGTCAACCCAGGACACGCACACAAACAATTTTATTTATTCTATTCTTTCTCATGGAGACACAAGACGCAACTACGCTTTCAAAACAGACTGTATAAACACACCAAACATTTGCCTACACACAGAGAAAACTGTTTTCAAGCAAAAATGGCAGACCTGACTTTTTTTCTGAACTACGTGCGAACACACACACGTCAAGCCCTTCACTTTATGTTTATCAGCTGTCAACAGTTGTCTTTCCAGTTGTTGCTACTGTTTAAAAAGATTTTAACAGTAGCGACAACAAGGAGCAAAGAGCTCATGTTTTGATTTGTGTCATCCATGTTTGTAGTTATAAAATGTATCTATAAAAGATTTTCATTTCTAAAATCTAGATTGCAGCTGAGATTTGGGATTGGTAGTCTGTCAACTGTGCAGTGTTCTCCTTCAGTAGGAGTAGTGACCTGAGAGGATATGTTTTTATACTATCATGAGAGTGTAACACTGATGGTCACAAACACATATTTGAGGGGAAATACTTAAGTTTTCAGGAGATCTGACCAGATCAATGCTGAAAATTCAAAGACAGACTAAAGGTTGTACTCTAAAGGTACTGTGTGTGTGTGTGTGTGTGTGTGTGTGTGTGTGTGTGTGTGTGTGTGTGTGTGTGTGTGTGTGTGTGTGTGTGTGCATATTCACTAAACACTGCTTGCATGCACAAGGGAGGGTGTGTGCACATCTCACTACGGTGTATATACAAGGCAGACTAAGGTAAATCTTAGCCTGGGGTGGTACTACAGTGCATTCCCACTGTTCTCTGTTTTGAAAACGCCCCTCCCCCATCCACACACTAAACGCACACATGCATGCACACACACAAACATGCACAGTCGTCCCCTGCCCCCTAATGAGAGCATAATAAAAGCCACATGGCCAATGACTTTCAGCTGGCAGCCGCTGAGCCAGAGAGCCAGACTCCATAGCCATCCCTGGTCAGACTGGATGATTATCTGACAAGCTAGAGGGTAAAGGGCAAAAGAAACCCTGAGGAATGCAGTCTAATGCTTTTCTGCCTGCTCTGGTCTACTTGATCGGCGCTGCCCTGCCCTCGTCTGCATCGGGTCGGCTTCTTCATTCAATAGTCACTTCAGCCGTGTGAAAGGTCAATGTACAAGGCTGTAGAGCCGTAGTACAAGGCGCTGTACATGCAGTAGATCATCAGAAATGTACTGCAGTGAAATTAGCTGTGAAATATTCAAATAGTAGACATAATTTTGGGAGTTTGGTTTCACAGTGACTAGACTGGGTTATTATGGGAAGCAGCTCTGAATATGCTGTTTCACTCATAATTTAACAAATATTTAGAATAACCCATTAAAATACTTTTATACTGAAATAAACTATATCCTCAGGATGATGTGGTAGTTTGGTTTCCGTCTTAAATTATGACAACTTCTTTTTACTGTTAATTTGGCATGACACTTTCACGTCAGTAAGGTAAATTAACAACCAAGCCAAAAACAACAGTACCAATGTGTGTGTAGTGCAGCCTCCTGTTGTTCGTTTATTTACCCTGCATGCTCTGTGGGGGCGTACGAAAATTAAAGCGGTAACTGTGAACATTGAAAAGCGATGAAAAGCCAAAAATAACAGCAATAGCTGTGGTGAAAGTGTGATAAAAGGCTGCTGAAGGAGTACAGGGATTTAGAAGCCATTCCATCTGCTTTAAAAAAGTTATAGATTTCCTTCAACAAGCTCTGCCAGCTGAGCCTGGAAATTCACATTGAAGACCTCATGATTATATTTGCAGAGATGTTCACAAAAGCTAAGAATCTTTGTGTGGACACTCTTTTCCAAAAGTAAAACGACCAATCTAATGAGCTTGTAGTGGTTTAGCTAATGTTTTGCACAGTTCTTCTTTAATCCATAAAAACTTTTCATTTCCACAGGTAGCATACCATGTTCGTAAATGATGGCCTGCTACTAGTTAGTCATCTTCTTTCCACAGTGGCTTCATCAAGGTCACACAGGAATATCAAGTTTCACTTGGGGCTGCAGAGGTTAAACTGCTCAAAAATATTTTCCCAAAATGCGACACTTGACACTTCACTAGTGTTGCTTTATGGTTGGATCAGACGCATAAAACAGCATGGCTGGGTACAGAAGGTCAAAGTTTTGCTGAAAAATGGTTAAGTAATTTTGACACTCATGTAATAGATGAATGAAGGCAGACCAAATCTGTAGATTTCTATCTTGTTAGATCTTCATTATACCTTGGCAGGGATATTTTACGCTACGGTTTACTTACAACTGTTCTTGTAAAGAACATAGTGACACTTTTAAGCGCTCAACACTGTTTTGGCTTAGAATGTAGGTCCCAGAGCATTTTAGCATTATTAACAGTTTTAAACAGTTTCATTTGCCTTGGTTCTTTATGGGCTAGATTAATGTGACCGAAAATTGGATTCAGTCCTTGAAACCAATCCATTAATCTATTTCCCATCAATTCAACAATAAAATCAGAATGTTTCACTGTATTTATCAAGTCCCCTTTAATTCTGCAATCATGTCAAATTTGTATTGCCGTGGGCTCAAAATGACAGATTATTATTATTATGATTATGGTTGTTATGATTATTATTATTATATTGTAATGAAGTGACAAAAGGACACTGATTGTTTCCTTCTTGTGAACTGTGCACATGCTTGCTGCCCATGTGATTCAAGGGGTAGATCTTGGAGCAGGTATGGATTATTTTTTTGTTTTACTTAAGTATTAGTCTGTAGAATACTGTGGTAGACTTGTTTAGTACACTGACACTTACCAGACAGAGGGTTCCGGCCCAGTACCAGCACGTTTGGCAAAGGCATCATGACCAGCTGCTGGAGAGTCTCCTGTTACACAAAGAAATTACAAGAAATTTAGTATTTAAAATTAATTATGGATATGAAAATGAAGAGATACAAAACTTAGCCCAATTAACTTCATTTACTTATTCAAAAGGAGTTTTTGAGTGTTGGAGTTTGTCACTAGGAGTGTGCTTGGTCAACATTAAATGGAAAATTTAAACATGTTAAAAGGTATAGTTTACATTTGACTGCAGAGGGTTCCAGTGAACATTTGAGACAGCAGTCAGCATTTGAGTAAGAATACTATAACGACAATCCTCAGGGCTTTGACAATGTGAAAGGCTTTGACTGTAATATCATATCCAATCAAAATGGTTACAGTGAATGGCAGGCCTGAGGCACACGAGTAATAGTGTTAGAGCGTGGGCGAGTTGTAGACCACCAAGATTATGAAGACAGCCAAGGGGGCAGCAAAATTAGCTCCATCAATCTCATAGTGGACAAGAGTAATGGTCTCCTGTGCATAGGTGATATCATCCTCTGAGTATGTGTGTGAGTGTGGTGATACAAGTAAAAGAAGTATTCATGTGGGTTAAACTGCTGGTGCGGGTTTTGCTGCAAGGCAAACTCCATTCACATGTCAATCACGAAAACCAAAATAAAACCATGAGCTGCAACATACAACATTAATGCAGACACACACAACACACACACACACACACAGAAACCACACACCCACATATATACAGACACACACAGTGGGTATGGATGGGCAGAACATAATTAGTGGTGATGTTTTGGTTTATGTCAAATCATCAAATTATGGGCACTGCAATAGCGCACAAACAAGCTACTTGCAGCAACAAATTACTTACACTCATGTCTTTACATACTTTAATTCTCTAAACCTTTCAGTAACTAACATGATGCAGTGTAT
This sequence comes from Lepomis macrochirus, assembly GCA_024633595.2. Classification (NCBI taxonomy): domain Eukaryota; kingdom Metazoa; phylum Chordata; class Actinopteri; order Centrarchiformes; family Centrarchidae; genus Lepomis; species Lepomis macrochirus. Next base: position 11,960,622 of record JALXJV020000020.1, read on the forward strand.
TCACTTAAAAACAACCAGAATAGCCAGAATGTAATATTTGGTATGGTAATGCATTATAAATCATACATGGAGGCTATGATGCAACAACAACCTGCTAAAATATTTTTATAATCCTAACCTTTAGCGCAGTATAAACCAAAGCAAATCAGAGTTGCTTTGAATAGAAAAGCTGCTTTTTTTTAAGCAGTAAAGACATGAAAGTCAGTTAACTTGAATATTTCATGTCTACCTGATGGCAGAGAGCAGTTTGAACTCATCTGACCGGCGGTTCGACTTTTCTATGCAAGTTCCTGCTGATGTCGTGATAAAAAAGCTTATATAAGTAAGGGGATTTGTAGAAGCCGCCATAACCATCTGCCCTATACATACTGCATTACCTCATCATTGAGGTAAAGAGGGGCAGGAAATCTGACATCATTTGGTTTTGACTGGTTAAAAATAGAGCCAATCCTGTGCTGCTCCCAAGTGTTCTCAAAATAATTAACTAAGTAAGCTGACTGAGAGCTAACATACCAATAAGGAGACATTGTACTTAACAGGATATTCTTTATGCATCAATAACTTCCAAATTGACTCTACAAGTAACATATCATCTTTGCCACTTATCTATAAAAGTAGATTAACATGCCCCAACACGATCATTACAATTGTATGGTCAATACATTACCATATTTACATCAATGCAAATGTTAGGAAACATTTTTAAACTCCTTAGGAGCAGTTCTCTTCCAAGGTTTTCTGTAACACCATGATTTGGTTCCTCTTTTCTTCCATTATACCTGTGTTTGAACACAATGTGTTTGTTGTTTAAAGAACCCACACATGTCAAGGGAAATTTATTCAGTACAGTTGCAAACACAACTTCAGCTATATCCTCCTTATCAGAGCTTCCAGCAGAGGCTGAGGTTGTCCAGACCTTTGTGGTCAGTTTGATTTTATGCAGAGACAAAAAAAACATTGGTTTACAGAGGAAGATGTGGAGAATGGGGGGACAGATTTCTAGAGCATCACTCACATCTGGTTTCAAGCTGATAGTAGCACAGACTGACAGATAGTCAAACAAAGAGCTGAAATTAGACATTATGTATTGTGCTGTATTTTGAAATGTTTTTATTAGTTTGTCCACCCGTGTTTATGATGGTGGGCCTGTAACCCGCATATATACACGAACAAGCTATGCCCTGAGGTGAAGATCAAAGTTTAGGTCGCACTGACAGGACGCCACAGGTATTAGGTAAAGAGCATGGTTGCCATGGTTCTTCTGTCAGTGGTGATAAGAGCACTGACCCCGAGTGCTCTGTCTGTGGTGTGTTAGGAGACTAACCTTGGCAAAAAAAGCCAGACAATGAGACTATGATTTATTCAGATATGTAATTAAGATACTGTATTCAGAGCAGATAACTGGTCTTAATAATAAAGTCTGTGTAAAGCCTGTGAGTAAAGTCATGGAAATACCAACCAAATGTTAATTATAAATAAATACATGCATAGACATCTGCAAATATGGTGGTAGCAAAAACACTGATTTATCTTATATTTATTATTCATAATATTATTATGATTATGATTATTATTATTATGATTCTTATTATTATGTGACCCGATGATGACTAATATCAGGCAGCTCCAGACTGAGACAGATTGACTCAACAAGCGTCAGACAGAATAGTCAGTGTAGCTCAGACAGCTGCAGTTGGTGTCTCACAGAGAAGCATTTGGTGTGCCTGACAGCCAATCTACCATGTCCAACTCATGACAGCCACTTTGGGCAGAATCAGCAAAGACTAAAAAGGGTAAAGAAACCAAAATCCATCCGCATCATCAAAAGAAACTACGGAGCCTACAGTTACCCTGGTATCTGAAGTTATAGGACATTCCCCAAATTGGTGTCCTTAACCAATTTTAGAGATACAGATTCGTTTGATGATACAATACTGCAAGCCTAGGAACTGGCTCAGGGAGAAGCCGGCTTGTTAACTGTTCATGTCACATTTGTTGTATCTGTATTTCCATTACAAACAGAAGAGCTTTGTTTTCACATATATTGCAAACTGCTAATTGTGCTTTTAACTTTGAAGAAAATGATGAGTCACCACAGAGAAGAGAACTCCAACTGGGCCTTTAGTTTGGCAAAAACACACACACACACTTCTCTACTTCTTAACCAACTGTTCCACTTCTGACCACTGCTTCCCATCAACACACGCTCACACCTGTCCCCTTGAATGGCAGCATGTGCTGTGTAAGCACGACATTTCAGGCTGTGCTTTTTCCCCCCGTCAGACTCTTTTCATACCCCCCAAGCATAATGTAATGACAACTCACTTTCACTAAAAAAACGTTCACTCAGCAAAGGAGTCTAATATGTATCTTCTACTGAGTACAAGTGCAGGGCAAAATTACAGTAAAGTCTTCGCTTCAGTGCAGGTGTCACTCTTTACACAAACATTTGGTACTCTTGTTCCCACCACAAATGCTTAATTTCAACTGATTTCCCCTCTTTTCAGTTAAAGAGAAATGAGGAATTATCTGTACTGTGCAGAGTGAGAGGCTTAGTGCAACACTATGCCTATTCAGCACCAGATTTCCTTCCTTTCCTTGCCTTCTCAAGAGTCCATTGACCTGTTCTTGTTAGTTTGTGCTTCTCTGATCTGCCCAGGTGTTAGCTTGGAGCTTTCTGGAAAAGAAACAGGACAATATGAGCTATATGATGCCTTTGCTCTTATTTGTTGACAGTTGGAAGACAGACTGTAACACTACAGAACTAACGCAGTTAACACTAGATGCTTGATCATGGTCATAGCGCTAACACCACTGTGTCTTTCTTGCAGAGCACAGCCACAAGTTTCTCTCTCCCAGATCTTGTTCATATTATGCCAAATGGAGAGGGAAATTAACTCACTTGTTACAATCTACAGGGTCCCAACTGCTTAAGATGCTGGAGATAAAAGGAACTAGCTGAAACAAATAGGTCACCAATGAGACAAACAACCATGTTGGAATGGATTGATGGTATACTACAAATATAGTATTATATAGTTTGCTGCTAGTCAGATTGTGTATGTACATAAAGGGCTGTATTTTTGAAAGCTGTGGGTAATAACATGCTTTGAGGATTAGCTGTAGGCTAATCAACCTAAACTACAGTAGACTAATATGCCTCTTGGATTAGCTAGCAGAGGCTTAGCTTTCATACATTAAACATGATGGACACTGCAGGAGAGGGACTAGCCACCACACTGATCATGTCATGGTGATGTGCTACAAACAGCGAGAGACACACACACACACACACACAGACTTCAAATGGAAAGCTTTCTCTGCCTCACTGAAGCTGTGACAGCAGAAATGTCCTTGGCTCAGTCACTATGTCACTCTCCAATATTCACTATCTAATCATATGCAATTCACACATGGGGAATGTGAAATAGTCAGTCATTTAAATCTTCAAAAAAGACAATATTCACACAGAGAGGGAGTGAGTGATGAGGGAGAAAATGGAAGGGTAAATGGATGGAAAAAAGACAAAGAGGAGGAAAGAGAAGACCGAGAGGAAGAGAGATGCAGCTTTGATTCCATCACTTCTCACTCCAGGCACGCAGGGCTGAGCTGCCTCCTCCTCTTTTACTGCTCTTCTCAACACCCCCCCCATCCCCTTTTCTGACACTATATTTCTGTATTATTGATTTCAGCAGATTCACAGCTCCTCAACACTGACTCCTCTTCCGTCCCACAGAGACATTTAGACAGATTGATAGAATGAGGCATTGGTTAAAGGGGAGTCTGTCAAGCACAATGGAATTTACTCATTCAGTATATTTTATCTGTATGCATGCAGTGTGCTATATATCATATATATCTACCTCTATCTCAAGAGAAAATTTGGGTGCCGACATATAAAACCTAAATGACTCTGAGCTCTGCATCATGTTCTATTGTCTTGTTCAATTGGCTAAAAGTAGGGCTGAATGGCTGTCTGCTGACAAAAGAGATAATATTCTGCTGATCTGTCTGCAGTCTGTGTAAGTTGATGCTCATGCACATTTACAGCTGCATATGCAATACATGGCAATGGCTGTACGTGTCAGTGGAAAGGTTAGAAAGCTGCACACACACCTCCCTACAACTTCTCCCCATCTACCCACCCAGTCACAAGTTCCGCTACAACTACACAGCTTTAACAGCGGAGTAATTGTACTGTGTGTGTGTGTGTGTGTGTGTGTGTGTGTGTGTGTGTGTGTGTGTGTGTGCGCGCACAAATGTTGCCTGAACCCTGAAAGCCTTAGTCACACCCATTCTGCAGACATGGAGTGTTACCATAGAAACGAGGAGATGGGTTTATTTTCCCCATGCTAGCGAGTCTGACACACATAGTACAGTACATGTACAAGCACAAACACAAACCCACACACACCCCCTCCTGGGTATGGCACTGCGGACTTCTCTCCTATTGAAAAACTGCAGAGATTATGAACTTGAAAAGGTTATTAACAACAACAACAACGGGAAGGAGCATGTTTCCTCTTTTTCTCACATCGAACACACGCGCACACACCACACACACACACACTACTTAACACCAGATCTCAATACATCCCCTCGAACTGAATCAATGCAAAGAAAGCTTCTCCTGCTGTTCAGCACTGTAATAGACCCATAAGAACACAAAAGAGGTTGGCGTACTGCAGTTCAAGGAGCAACGCATTTCTCGAGTAGCTTATTGGATGGATGACTGAAGCCACTCCATTTTTTCTGCCGCATTCAGACTCAGGAGCTAGCAAGCAGCAACTTCAGGGTTTAAATAAAAAGGGTAATTCAAAATGTTAATAAAGCTAGACCATTCTGGATTTCTTTAAATAAATCTATGATCTCTAATCATTTGTGCAAAGAAGATAAAAAAAGAATAGCCTTAATGACAATGTTAAGTCTCCTTGACTAAGAAAGTTCTTGTTTAATTACCTAGTGTAAACCAAATGAAATAAACTAACTTTTTACATTCACCTTTTTACTTATCATTTCCTCAAGTTTTTAACTTAAAAAGAAAGAATTACATTACTGGTTATGGGTAAATTTCACAAAATAAGTGAAATAAAGCCAACCTGCTTGTTGAACTACTTAATTAGACTGGACTTGACAAAAAAACCCTCAACAGTTGCTTTTGGCTCAACAGTAAACTCCAGTGAAAAGAACAGCAGTCAGGGTCTACTGTCAGGCCAGATGGACAGATCATCTCTTACATGGAGGAGGAGGAGAGGACGAGCCATTAACACTGTGTTTCTTTTGTTCTCCGCTGTTATCTATCAGCTAGAGTGCTTCTTACAACAGAGCCCTGAGGCCGAACGAGCGGACGGACAGATCCTGCTGCTCGTTTAAAAAGGTGGAGGCAGGTGGGGTGGGGAAAGCCTGACCCCCACCCAATCACCCCAGGGCTTGCCTTCACACTGTCTGGAAAAGTTCGCATGTGTCATTCTGTGCACTTTAAGTCAGTGTAATTACTGCCTTCTTTAAGGCGTAATTCAAATGAAGTTTGATTGTTTTTTTAACTCTAATTTCCTGTTTTCAGTTTACTTAGCTAAATGGCTTTGTAGCACTAAACATGGTGAGCTTCTGTGATAATTGCTTTTTGCAACGATGGTCTCCTTAATGCATTTACTCGCTACAACTTGGATGTTTGTATGTTGCAGTAAAAATGGTCATTTAAATCACTGGGCTTCATGTTATTTTTCAAATGGAGGAGTAAAAAATACAATATAATCACCTTAAAAGCTCTTGAATTTTTGAATTTTAAGACTGGATTTTATCTATTTTTTTAAACCACACAGCAGACACAACGCACATGTTCTACTTCAGTGATAGAAAACAAGAACAAGAACCCAGTTTCTGGCTTCCCCTTAAAACAGTGACTCTAAATATAGCACCCTTTTAGCATATAGGAACCTACTCAACATCATAACTGCCACAAATTCCCCTTACTCTATCCCACTAGGCACACGCAGAAACACACAAAGTAAGTTCTTGCAAAAATGTATGCACATATTGGGACACACTGTTATTCTGGTAAGCCAATGTTCCCACTCGAGGCTGTGATTATATGATGCGACTGGTGAGTGGTTCTGGGTGTAAGCAAGAACGCTACTCAACATGAAGGTCTTGAAAGCTGAAACACACTAAGGATGTCTGTGTACAAATATGTCTCAGAATAAGTGAGTGTTTAAAGTAAGCAGGTAACAAGACAGCCAGCGGCAATAAATTACATTTACTAGAATGCTTCATCTTGTGGTTTGTGTTTAGAAAAAGTATAATGTATGACTGTATTAAGAATGAATCATACCAATGAGAGAAATGTGAGAGGACAAAAGTCCACTTAGCTTTGATTAAAAAAAAAATAAAATAAAAAAATCAGTGGGACGTATTAATGCTTTGCATCCAGCTGAATTACACTTGCTTGTTTAAATAAAGATATTAACTATAAGCAGCACTGCATAATTAAGCATATGGATAAATGATAGTCCTTATTAATATAGTGAGGTAATTGATTAGGGACATTCATCATGAAGTCTAGTAGTAGTCATTTTTAAGTAATTCTGTAATTGTTCTTATTTTGCTGCCAAACATAGTATTTACAGCTATTCAAAACCAAGCATAGTAAGTTTTAGAATAAACAATATTGTTTATTTTATGGCTTGAGCCAGACATATCTAAATCACATCTGAACTGAATTAAATTCCCTTACTCAACTCAAGAGATTTCTGAGTGTCGTTGCCTCTACAATTGTTTAAAAACCTGGCTAGCTTGCTGTTTCAATATCAACAACAACAGCATATTCAGATGAGTGTGCAGCATGTGAGTCTGCATGAAAACACAGCCCGCAGCCACATGCCCTAGTGAACTGATTTCCTCGTGACTGATGCTGAAAGGAGCAGCAAGACAAGGAGTCAAAGGGGAATTCCAGACTTCTAAAACAAAGATATATAGAAAAATATTTGTATATTTTGAACGGGTTCTAGTTAAGGGCAATAAAAATAACTGCAGGCTTGAGGCAAAAGCTGCAACCACAAGGTTGGAAAAATCTTTTCTCCATTTTTGATGAAGTCAACAACATCAATTGCTGCAGTATGTTGCAGCAGATTATGTGTGCATGTGAGTGAGGCGAGGAGCGCATGTGCCTCTGTGCTTCATCTTCACTTAGGCCCAGTAACTGAGCATCTCTGTGAGGCTTCAGGTCAACAAAGTAGGGGAACAATGCCACCCTTGTGCCTCAAAACAGTTGAGTAAGCTGAATATCTGAATTATTCTTTATCTTAAGATAATGCTTTAGAGCATCAGCAGAAACATCTGTATTACACATAATAATTCAGAATGTGTCAAATACCAGGGGAGAGGCTGTTTCAGGTTTAATGCCAGCAGAAAGGACATATATAGTGACAGTGTTCCAACTGACAAACATTTGAAATCTGGATTTCAAATCCAGGTATTGGATGCAAAGACCAAAATGAGGGAGAAAACAACACAAATGTGCAGAAAGGACTGTAAAAGCTGGTCTCAACTTAGCCTATAGATAAATAAAAACACCTAAAGAACACCTGATAACCTTTCCTGCATTACCTATTCTCAAAGGCATGCCAAAGGAACCTTGCAAAGCTTTGGGGCCAGGCCCACTCGACATGAATGGTGGCCTCTGTTATCCTTTAAACAGTCAAAACAGACCTTGCAGCCTTTGCGCCGCACCCCAAACCAAAGCAGTGGCAAAGAGAGGACAGAACCACCCTTATTTCCAAAAGTAAGGTCTTAAGCTTCTTTTTTCCCCAAGCACACAGAAATGTTACTTTTAAATGCATAGCAATGCACATCAACCTGCAATATAACAATAAATCAATTATATGACATCCACTGGAGCTTACAGATTTTTATAAAACAACTTGTTTAACAAATAAAGTACCTATTTCTGTCGTTGGAAAAAAGAAAAGAGGTTATCACTCCCCTCATCAATTTGAATGGGAAATTTTGACAGTGAATGGCACCAGATGCTCTCTGAGCCTGATTTTTATAAACAAAAAGGAATAAAGGGAGCCACTTAGCAAACTTTGAGAAAAGCCAGTAAAAGCACAAAGAATTTAGTTCATCTGGTTGAAGCTCCATATTACACCCTACTTAAGAATGCCAAACCAAGGCCACTAAATTAAGGAGGACCAGCATATATTTGGACTGACCGCCAGAGAAAAGAAACCTTCAGTGGACTCCGCTGTCCAGAAATGACCAAATAACAGGAAAAGTAAATAGCCCACTCAGGAAAAAGAAATGCGATAATTGCTAGCATGAAAATGTATACTCACTAATGGTTAGGGAATTGGTTACAGTAATCGTCATGTCTGCTTTTATGTAACATTAAAAACTGCACATTACATTCATATAGGCAAGCACATACACGTTACAGCTGTTCAGCCTTGATTTCTTCACCAGATTCTGAAATCAGAGTCTGAAGCCTGTCTAGACATTGACCTCCCTCCTACACTATCTACTATACCAGAGCAATAACTTGAATCACAGACACACACACACACACACACACACACACCCCTTATATGCAAGCTCGGCCCAAGACAGATAAGGCAATGAGTTGAAAACCATTGTTATTAAAATTATTGCCCTGCACCAATTCACATTTCACAACTTCTACACAAAGCCAATCTCCATACATTTCCCATGTGGAAACAGACAAACAGACACACATACATACATACATACAGACACACACACATGCTGCTAGGATTACATCTCGTACAGAACTGAAGGGGTGGAGGAGGAGTGGAAAAGGAATGGAGAAAGAGGGAAGGCAAACGGATGGGGGAGGGAGGAAGGTCATCAACCGCTTGCCTCTGATGGTTCAAAAAGGTTAATGAATTGGTCATCTCTCAACAGAAGATCCTTTGGTGAGTCAGCAAAGGCTTCAATTCAATAGAGTCCTCTTCTCCTTCTTCCTCAGAGACACTCTGAAGGAAATATAGAGCTTTCATAGAGACAACATGTCTATGGACACCAGTTCACAGGTTTTAAAAAAAGCATATCTGCTGTTCCTTCAGTTGGACGTCTACAGTTTGTGATTAACTTCAGTTCATGTTTTTGCATTACTTTCAGGTTTTTCCATCTATTTGCCAATGAAGAAAACATACTGACCATTTGCTCTGTTGAAATACAGTAAAATTTCAACAGAGCAAAAGTACTAGGAAAATTTTACTTAGAGTCTTAAGTAATATGAATTTATTGAATCACAGGAAGCAACCAACCATGCAAGGCTTCCACTCACTCCAAGTTCTCCGTCAAAGTGCTGACTAGTACAGTACATTCAAAACCAGCTAAGATCATTATATTTTGACTTGAATGGTTTTGTCTTCAGCCATACTGCTCTGGAGATCTGAACCCGGTAAGCGATAACAACCACAACAAAAGTAGACTAACCTATTTATCAAAGCCAGTTTTTTTTAACCGAAAATAATGTGGATATTATCTGGTTTCTTTAACTTCTCTATGACAGTAAACTGAATATCTTTGGGTTGTGGACAAAACAAGGATGTCATCTTTGGGCTTTTGAGAATGCTGATTGACATATTTTACATTTTGAACCATTTGAACATTTCGACCAAAAATAAGTTTGTTCAGAACACAAAAGTTAGCTCCAAGCTGGAACCATAAATAGCAGTTTTCCCAAACTGAAGTGGGCATGTCCTATTTTACAGGTTGTTGTGCAACATTGATGAAGCATCCTTGATTACAATGGTTCTACTCAAAACTAAACGCAGGCTGGTTTGCTATAGAGCACCAAAGCATCTAGGTTGTTCTTGAACAGAACCAGTTCAAGAACCAGAGCTAATTTGGTAAAAAAGGGGCTTTGAGTGACTTTTAGTGGCTGGTTACGTCCCTAAAAGGCCATCAAGGGGGAAGACAGACACACAGAAAGGACAGCAGGGGACCATGGGTGATTTTACCTTGTAGGTGGTCTCTATGAGGGACAGCCTGCAGAACAATAGTTTGACCAGGAGGTCAACAGAGCGATGCAGGGACAAACAGAAGATTAACGAAACTCCCAGAGCTAAAATGACGCAGACTACCAAAGTGTATGTGTTAAAAACACACTAAAAACAAATACTGCAGGTTAAATCTCAAAAACTCACATCGTGTTTACCAAATGTTCTGTCACTGTTGTCAGTAAATAGACCAAGAAACCGATAAAAATGGACAGCTTTGCATATTATTATGTCAATTTATGAAAAACTAGACCAAAACTGACTTACCTTTAAGACAAAAAGATTCAGTTCAGTACTTTTCAATACCTTCTGAAATCTGCTGAGCAGAAGTAAAACTTAGAAACTAAAAATGCAACTCAAAGTAACAGGAAATACTGCAGATGGATCGGATTTTGCAATGTTTTTACAAAGTTTACAAAATACATATCCTGTCAATGCCAAAAAAAGACCATTTCAAAAAAGGGGGGTAATACTGCACTCTGGATCCAAGGTGGTAAAGACGCAGGGTATGTCTTTTCGCTAACCGAATCACCCAGATGCCCCCAGTTAATGTCCTTAACCCTTCCCATCATCTCATCATCCACCGGCTCACCAACTACTTAACCCCAGCAGCCACTGACCCCCACCACTGACTCTGAGACAGATAATTCTACTAACCATTTCAGGAGACCTAGTGGAGCTTTTGTAGGCTTAGAGCGTCAAAGTCTACACAATAGGCTGATTGTTTAAATAAGATGACCTGGGAGTGATTAACAGGATGTTTAGAACCAAGGCAAACTAGATCTAACAAAGCAATTAGCCAATTAGTGACACTGTTCACTTGACTTTGGGGAGCAAAAATTGAGATGGAACTTCAGAAACAGCTGATTTATAAACAATCAAATACATAAACTTATACTTCTTCCAGGACTATAAAGTTACAGAGAAAATGTTATTAGACCCAGCTAAAAGTAGGCCTTAAAATACTTAAGTGTCTTTATTCAGCCCTTGCACTGTCACAGCCCCTGAGGATATGGGTCACAGTCCTAGGTCTGCAGTGTGGGAAATCTGTGTCTCTGTCAGTGCGGCTGCATGGCCATGATAACATTCCTAAACTAACCGCACTGTCGCAACAGCATGCTGGGTCACGCTCAATTCCTGTTTATAACACAGTTGAGACACTGTTGCAGCAGTGTAATGAATCATATTCTCTCTGGATTGTTTCAATTCGCTAAGCTCACGGGTTTCACAATTGGCATAACAGGTTACACGCAGTTAAGAACTGATACTGTGCCTTTAAGCAGTACTATATGGCAGCAGCAGACTGGAAACAAAAAAAAAGTACACAGCAAAAGCAACTTGACATTTGGTTGTTGACACCCAACATTTTAAAACGACCGAACAATAAGGATGTGACATTATTTGATATGATGGTGTCATGATAAAGCACTGTGAGACATTACATCAGTTTGCACAATGCAGAGAAACTAGGACCATGTGCTATCAAGCCCAGCCAGGCTTTGGTTTAGTCATTTTACAGGGATTTGCAGGGATCTATTAGGCATTTCAGGATAAAGATAATCAGTGTGTTTAGATCTAGTTGAAAATGATTAAAGTTGACATCAGCTATCACAGCCACCTCTCACATTTGATAGGTGAGAAATTGTGTGCACTGCTATGCAGAAAAAAATACAATACACATTACACTCAGCCACACAGAGTGAGATGGATTATAGATTAGGATTACATACATAATTTGGCATCTAGCCTCAGATATAGACTTCAAACCCTTGTAAGTTGTTTGACATAGGCGAATCAACCGTGCAGCATACTACATGTGCATACTGCAAAGTGGTCGAGAGATGGTTGAGGATGCATGTGAATACATGTGAATATAGTGTATGAGCACAATATTTTCCTGACTAATCTCATATAAATGCATCATTCACACCAGCATTTACAGCTTTCTACTAGTGATCTGATCATCAAATATGCCTTGTTGAGTGTGAGAAGTGTGGGGCTCACTTACTGATATCAAGGAGCCCATCTTTCCGTCATCTTTTACTCCCCCACACTTCCTCCTGCACTTCCCCTGAAGCTCATTAGATTAACAGCAAGTCTCAATATATAGATATATCGATATAAATATATATGTTTTTTTTTCTAACTGTGGTGAGAATGTTAACCGAAATGTTTCAAGGCCTTACGAGCTGACACAGACTGAACATGAGATAAGACACACTACATGTGACTTGCTGTGCTTCTATCAGCTTCACATCTCTGATTAAAGCTTCTAAGTCTGTCTACTTGGCATTAAGATAATACTATGAACTGCTTTTTGTAGCTTTGGTGTCGCCTAAGACAAACAGAGAGTGATCTGTCAGGATGGGTTTCATCTAAAAAATAAATAAATAAATAAATAGGACATATTCTGGAGATAGTAAAAAGACATTTCGAGATAAAACATGTGAACTAATGCACTGAAGGATTCATGGGAGTAAGTGGGAGAGGCAGATCTGTGGCTTCATGCGTTTTGATCCCTTATATGCCTCTGTATACTTACTGGGCCCTCTCTAACATCTGCCGGGAATTATGTTACCACATCACACGCCATCACACACATACTGTACACATCTGTAAATATATCTGTTTATATTGCCAAGGCTTTATGTGGCATGTGCTGTATGGAAACTTCTTTCTGTATGCGAGTGAAAGCTGTGTTGTCTGAGTGCATTTTTTCCACTGTAACCGAAGAGGTAAAATCCACCACTGTCTGAATACAGATCACCCCAGCACAGGTGTAAAGGAACAAGGAAACAGGGTGTACATCTTTATTTATATCAACACTTTTAAACAACCATAACTTTTGATCAAGCAAAAAGAGGAACAAGTGATATCTGACTCTGCAGTTTTTTCAGCAGATAGAAATCTTACCTGATAGTAGGCTTTAATCTGCCTGGTGAGAATAGAAAGGTTCTGGATGCGCAGTGTGGGGTCATTGTTCACTTTCTTGTTGGTCCTCTGCACCGTGGCCTTAGGATTTCTGTTGGGAAAAAATGACAACACTGTCATGTTAATTGCTGTTTGGAGAAAAGGTAAATGTCAGTTGATGATGTGGACAGACATTTTAAAACTGATGCTTCTCACTGCTTGCCACTGGGTTGTCTGAAACATCTGTGTTTCAGTTTAACATTATGTTGCTCTATGTGATATAGTGGTTGTGTGTTTAGCTAAAACATTTACAGCACAGTAACAATGGCCCCTTGTTCAAGTTCCATGACCATGTAAAGAAAACACAGACCCAGACCCAAATAAAAACACACACAGTTCTTAAATCTGGTGGCACCAGCGTTCAGAAAGTGTCTCCAGCCTTCAACTCAAAATGAAATTAATAAGTGAAATCCAACTCAAACTTTATCATGAAGCATTTTCAGGCTACATTACCATATTTCCTGAACATGAGACCCTCTGTAGATTGGACTTCAAACAACTGAGAAGGATTCCATTATCAAGGTTAAGGAAGTAAACATTAATCTGAGCTCAAATACACAGTGTTGTATTTTAGGAATGACAGCCGTGATTCCCTTGTCTTTTCAAAGAGGAAAAACATCTTCTCAGTGCTTGCAGAATAGAAGGCGTGTGTTGCTCAAGGGACATTTAAAAAAGGGCATGCATGACGACTGATGTTATCACGGGTGTCAACATGTTTCAGTGAGCCTCATTGACATTCCACAAATTCACACAGTACCACCTCCCCAGCCGCTGTAATCTACAACTATCCAAACAACTATTTGCATATGTTAGGGAAATTAACTTAAAATATACAAACCCTAATTTTATCTCAAACCTATTTTAAACTACATTTACAGACTAGATTATTGGTGTAACTTATTTTCTTGGCTATCTGTGTCTGTGTTTCTGAATGCTTGGCATGCCAACTATCTGCCAGCCCCATGATGAGTACTAATCAGTAATCCATGCATTACCAGCTAATTACTTTCCAATGTTTTAACTGTAAAGTTAACATGACAGCATGTGTAGTATTGATTAAAAGCTTGTTGAAATTGCAGTTTTTGTATATAATTAAGTTTAAACAGAGTAATACTGTGCAAGACCTGTGGCTTTAATTTGATATCTACTGATTCCCTGAGGGAAATTCGGATATTCTAGACTCTCCCCTTCACAGAACATGGTGATAAATCGGCAACCCTATGAGCTGATGCGTGTCTCCAGCCATGTAGCAGAGGAATGCTTTGAAAGAGTGGATACATGCTGTCATGCCGCTGGCTTCAAAAAACAATGTAAGACAGTTGGAATTGGCTTGCTTACTCAGGTCACCAAATATTCTACTTCAGCTCTTTTGTGTTATTGCTCTGGATAAACCGTTCTCCTCTGTTGACCACGACTTGAAAAAAGCAGCGATTTCAAAACTAAGAAAGAATAGTATTCTCACTTCTTATCCAGTCTCAATGATGAACTTTAAAAGTAACCTATTCTGCAGTTGAAATTGGGGTTTTATTTTCCAGGGTTGACTGTTTAACATTGACATCACAGAAGAGAGGGTTACTGTGCTTTAATAACACCCTAATCTCATCATGTATGAGTTTGGGCTGAACACTAAAACAGTAACAATTAAAGTAAAATAATCACAATTTTTTTTTCAATAAAATAACAAATGTTCAATAATTGTTTGATTTTATCTTATTTTTTTACTTTGTTGAGGAAAAAGGACTGAAAAAGCTTTTACTTAATTTTACTGACAAAGATTTTATCAGACTTGTTTTGAATGTTCTACCTCAGATTTGTGAATTAATCCACTGTTTTGCATCAAGTGTTGACCATAAAGAAACCATCAGGTTTCTTCAACTTTCACTCAGGAGCAAAATTCAGCCTTAAAACTCAAAAGAAATAACCATTTGATACTTATCATGATAATTACCGATATCGAAAGATATGAAACTTTTTATCATGATAACATTTTTGGCCATTTTGTACAGCCCTAGTATGAGATATGATCCTGCAAAGAAAGAGGTGGATTATGCCTTTTTCCTTCTCCTTTATTGAGTTTATTTATCTTTTTTTGTGCATGTAACAGGTCTGCAAAGTGAAAAAGCACAAAGTCCACCCCAAAGGGAGTTTCCATCACCCACAGAAAACACTGCTTTGAACTGCCTGAAAACATTTACATTTACTCATTTGGCAGACGCTTTTATCCAAAGCAGCTCATTTGTAGTCCAGCCATTTCTCACTGACCTGCACTTCTCTGGTTCTGATTGGCAAGTAGTCCTTAAGTAGAAATTGCGCTCGTGCAACTACCAACAAAGACCATGTAGAGGCTAGATGTATCACTCCGTAGCTAAAACAAAGCCATAAACACATAGTGTAAAAAAAAAAAAAACAGGAGCTGTAGCAATGTGAAGTATGACAAAAACATGGAGTTTTTTGAAAATTAAACCATGTAAACATGTTCTGGCACAACCCCTATATAAGGTTTTGAACCTGAAAATGAGCATAATACCAGAAATTAAATTAAAAAATAATTAATAATGTAAAATGTTGTGGCACACTTGGCACATTTTACAATCAGTGTTATCCTTCATCTACCATGCATCGAGCCCAAGAGGGAAAAGTAGTAAAATCCTACTCACCCTCCCTTAAAAAAAAAAAAAACAACAACAACAAAATAACCCTGTAATTAATTTATGATGCATTTGCCTTGGGATTGTCTGGCAAAACAACACTACTCATGTACTTGAGATTCTTAGAGCCTTACATCAACACTGTTAAAGGGCAGCCCTCTTTTTCATGATGTGCACTTCAGACTTCAAAGCATGTACATCACATGACCTATATATGAGGGTCAACATGCCTTGAGTAGGGGGAGGAGAGTCCTGGCTGCTTGTGAATGTATGCATGCATGCAGTGTGTAGCGTGTGTGTAGTCATGCATGTGTCATTTATGCATCTGTGCTCTTGCACTGCAGAACAGCACAACCATGTCTTGTGTCTGGTGAGGGCAAACAACTCAATAAAGCTAAATCCTGACATAACATAAAGACAGCATTTTATTTATATATCTATATCTATCTATATCTATCTATATAGATAGATATCTGTTTGAGAGAGTAGGTCAAAGGTGAAGGATTTTCTATACTCCTCACGGAAAATCAGACCATGCTGCTGCCCAGTTTCTAAATTAACATACATATTTTTCACATAAAACCAAAATGTAGGAACCTGCTTCCTACCCAAGTTATAATCACTTTACTCAAATGTACAAGTTGATGACAAAAAAGTGTCACCAAGCATCAGCTGGAGTTTATAGCTTAACTTTAAAAAAAATATATGTATTTTAATAAAGCACAATACTTATGTTACACCAAGAAAAAGAATTCCTGTCTCTTAAATCACCCGGCTGCAGTGTGGATGTGTTAATTAGTCTTTTGATCAGCCTCCGCCCTAATACACACACACACGCTAATCAGAAGGACACAGGGTTCTTTTTAATACTGGTCTAAATGAACAATCAAGTGATCTGCCCATCTCCCCCCTCCAAACGCATACGGCAGCACACACACACACACACACACACACACACACAGACAGACCCCAGAGGTCCATAGTAGGGGGTCTATTTAACCCGTTAATTGAAAAGCACAAAGGAGGCTGTAATCTTGTCAGGGCGAGGAGGGTGACGAGGTGAATGAGGGGTGTGTGTGAGAGAAAGAGACTGCAATAGAGAAAAACGGCAAGGAAAGGGTTGTCCATTCACACATTCCATCACCATCAGCCAGCCAACAACATGGTAGCCACAACAACACGACCATGACGACACCACACAGTCCACCCCTCGTTTCTTTGGCTCCATCCCCGATGCCACACACAAGCACGCAAGAGGCAGACGTCCCCTGTGGATCAGCAGGCGAATTATTGCAGCAACTTATAATGGCAACTGGGGTCAAAAATCCCTCTTATTTCCTCCTACCCTGGCCCTGCTGATACAGTAAACTTAAGACTTTAAATAGACAAATAGATTAGGGAGAGACAGGCCGAAAGCCAACTAAAGAGCCAGCAAGGCAGACAACTGCGAGCGATCCAGCCAGACGTTCAGTCAATAAGCTGGTCCGTCGGTGCTGTCGATAGGCACTGCAGCCTCGTGTAGAGCCTGGGGCCACTGGGCTTTCTCCTCATCTCCTGGCTTTGATTGGCTGGGTAGGTTAGGGAGTAGTGTTAACCTATATATGACAGGCTACATTACAGTCAGCATGGGCAGCCAGGCACATGCTCATAGACACACACAAAGTAGGCTAAATGCACACACACAAAGAGAAAACGCAGGCTACATTTGGCCACGTGTTTGGCATAGAGCTTATGAGCTGTACTGTCCAAACACAGCGGGGGGGAATGTGAGTTTTTTGGCTCTGTGTGAGAGACACACGCAAACAGGAGGCCAAACAGCTACAGTAAGACGAATATGGGGGATGAGCCCTTATTAGCAGCCATGATAAGTTTAACGGCTCAGTTCGGGATCATTTTGTGGGTCTGTTTGTGTAACATTACAAATTAAAACAGGCTAACACCAAAATGAGTAGTCAGCCAGTAACAACAAACAGGAGGCTGCAAGTTGTAAAAAGAAACAAAAAAAAAAAGAAGAAAAAAACATTTGTTTGTAAAGGTTTCTTTTAGCCGATAGGCCAATAGGAAATAAGACAAATATCAAGTATCATTTTTAATTAATTTATAGGATTTTGTGTTACCATAAATATTGCCATGCCATTCCCCAAACAGATCACACTGTGCCCTTTATGCTGCATGCTCAGAATCAAGAACCAGACAATGATGCATATATTGCAAGATTAATTCAAGACAGTTATGAGTAATATAGCTCTGTAAATCAAATTAGGAGTACAATCTTGATACACGCAGATAACTTTATTTAAGTGTTTAAACGACAGTTGCAATGGTTGGAATTCTGCCTTAATCTTGTTATAATCAAATCTTGTTAGGCTGGAGTGCATGTCAACACACTGACTGCCTTTACAAATGGAAGCTTGTAAGAGCAGAAAGCTTTCTAGTACTTGTACAAATTAAATTAATCTCAAACTTGTGAAGAAGGACACGATACCTTCAGCACCAAGAGTCTACTTTTGAATTAGGGTTGTAAATGCAAATTATATTTGCATTCTACGATATTAGAAAACATAACGTGTTAGTATTGCAGGTATGTCAATATTTTATATTTTGCTGTCATACAAGCCTAATACACAGGACGACTGCATCATATTTTCTCATCCCCTGCCCTTCTCCCGCCATGGTAACCGTAGTATATAAACAAGCCATTGAGAAGTTGACCATTGGTATGTGGTTCTCGTCACCCTATTTCCTTGTCTTGGCTTTTCATGGACTCGTTTCTCTCCTGTCTTTGTCCTTCTGTTTCCACAGGGCCAATTCTTCTCCTCTGTCATTGTATCCATAGGGACTGCAGCTAAACTAATTTCTGCTGAGCTGGATGGGATCTGATGCATTGCCTTGTACTGGACTACAAGCACTTATTCCATCAAACATTGAAACACAATTCAGTGTCTTTTCAATGGCTCCTGCAGTGTGTACAGTTCCTGGACACAACATAGTTATGCCACACTCATTACTTTGCCGATGTTTTTTTTACCAGAGATGATGTACTTGGTCACTGATTAATTCTACTGCGCTGTTAATTCACATTGTGAAACTGCTGTTAACGAAACTCAACACTACCTGCAGATGTTTCACAGCAAAACTCTTCCGGGGAACAGAAGGGATTAGATGCCCTGAAGGGCATGTAACATGGAACAGATGGATGAAGTGTTGAGTTTGCATTAACAGCAAACAGCAGCAACAGCAAACTGACAAAATAAATTGATCAAATCTAATCAAATATAAAGCAGGGAAAATTCAAAATAAACACCTGTCTAAAAAAATCTCAGTCTCAAATAAAGTCATCCAAGGAAGGTAAAAATCAGTAGCAAGTGGGCTTGGTTGAAAATACATGAAGACGTTTCATCCGTCATCCAACAGACTTCTTTTGTTCTGAAACTGTCCATGCCACACCTTCAGTACTGAAGAAGTCTGTGGGATATTGAACGAAACGTCTTCATGTACCTTCAACCAAGCCCAATTGCTACTGACTTTAACCTTCCTTTGATAACTATGATCTGGATGACTGAGAACCTTCACAGACATCATAAATAAAAGCATGTTTCTCTAAATAAATAAATAACAATGCGAGCATCAGCACATAAAAAAATAGAATGTAAATTTTTGTGGGCTTTTTTCATTTGTAGTTACATGAAATGCTGCATAATTGACATGTTACATAGTAATATCTAGGCCCTTTCATGGCAACTAGTCCAACTACTAATCCGAAGAACACCTTGCTTTAAATGTTGACCACTGTCAGTCAGACTAAGAGCAAACTATTGTCTAAAATCGTAAGATGGTCCCTGTAGGCTTTAACATGTCCTTGGTTGTGGGATTTTGAGTGCCTCACAGCCTTGTTAAAGTTTTGTCCTCTCAAGGTCACAGCTGCTGTTTCCTGTCTGACTTGATACACATCCTCCTGCTAGACAGACACACAGAGCATGAAATGACACATAGATCATTATGTCAGATTAATGTTTGATACTACACTTTGATGTGGACGGGTAGACACCTCAGTCCAGGCAGCAGCAGTGGGAGAACCGAACCAACTGACACCTCAGTAGGCAGCTCTGCCTTTCTCTAGTTAGCTGGAATCCCAACTATGTCTGCACTAATTAGCCCTAGAGAAAGCCAACAAAGGCTTCAACAGGGTGCTCAAAGAAAACAGAGGAGGCAACGTGGAGAGAGTGGGAGAGGAGCGGCATGAACAGAAAAGGAGAGACAGAGATGAAAAAGAAAAAAAGACTTCAGCAGGAGGAGGGATGGAAGAAAGAGGGAAACAGCAAGAGGTACAGCAACAGTAGGTGTTGAGACATGATGAAAAAGAGGGATGACAGAAAAGGGAGATGAGTGAGTTGACGGAAGACAGAAAAACAATATAAGGGTGCGGACATGAAGTAGTCCAATCTGGGGCTGGAACCAACAACTGTTTTCATTATTGCTGAGTCTGCCAATCTTTTCATAGTTTTCGAAATGTCAAAAAACACCCGTTCTAGTTTCCTAGAATGTAATATAATGTCACTGATTGACAGTCCAAAACCCAAATATTACATTTACATGACAAAGAAAATGTGCAAATTCTTACATTTGAGAAGCTGGAATCAGCAGATGTCTGGCATTTTCTTTCGATCAACTAATCCAATAATCGCTGCAGCCCAAGTCCAAACCAGTGTTTCACATACATTGATTTATTTGTGTCAGCCCACGACAATATCAACTCTGACTGCCATATATTGATTTTCGATTTTTCATTACTATTTAAAAATGGGTAAAATCGCATTTCACTGTAGCGCTGTGCACAGCACATAGATTCGCTCAGCATGTTTGTGACCTAGCTGGCGTTCCATACTCAGCCTCTGTCAATCTCGAAGACCCACCTTCAAATAAGTTATTAGCAAGCAAGGAGCCGAAATAATAAGGATGGCTATGTTAACGTTAGAATACACCTGGGTTGTCGAGGTTAGCACGCTGTACAGTGTGGCTAGTCAATGTCGATGGCCCCCCTCACCACATTTACACTGTCATTCTGTGGGGAACACTGAAATCAGATGACCGCAACAAGAGGAAACCAGCACAGGTAGAAATACTGTAAAAAATACTACTTGTGCATAGTGTCAACAATGTTCAATGCCCATTAAACTCTTAGACCAATGATCACCAAAATGAGGGGAACTTCTTTGTTTTCTAAAGATTTTATTCAAAATGTCATATTTAAGATATTTCATTTATAATCAATTACATCTTATGCTTGATTAGGTCTAAAGGGGCAGTGAAACAGTTCATGTATTAAGGTCTTAAATTTTTTACTTCTACATTAAACAGCTTCCCCCTCTGTCACCCAAGTCTCCCAAATTTTAAACAGAAGAAAAAGATGAATGATTGAAAGATTGAAATAAAAAACTGGAGAAGAGTGGATTTGTGCGTTTCTTTGTATGTGGCCATTTCTAGATGCTGCTTGTAATAACAAAAAACTTGCCAGATGGTCGTCTAACCTCAGAATATTCTACTAGAGAATCAAAGCCATAAATTGCATAGCATGAGCATAATGTAGCCTCCATATATCAGTATAACAATTAACAGAAAATCAAATGATGTGCCTGATAGTCTACAACAAAGTAAAGTAATTTTGAACAAAAGACAAACTCCGTCCAGGGCTTAAACCTACACACATCATTCAGTATTGTCCCTCCAAAGTAAAACTCGTCTCCAAAGCTCATTGGTCAAGTTCTGAGTGTGTCTGTTTATGTATGTTGTGTCGAAAAGCTAATTCTGTCATGAAAGGAAATGATGACAAGCACAGTGAGGACTGCATCCTGTGTATATGAGCCTACACAGTGAATTTACTGTAATGTGGCCTTGAGAGAAAAGAAAGACATAATCTGCATTCAGTATTAATAGATCCATATTTACAGACTCGTGGGTTCACAGCCTTATGATAGGCAACCACCTCCAAGCACACTCATGGTGTCGGCAGAGGGTGATACATTGCCACATTATTTACATTCACATCCCCATGTGTGCAGCCATCCAGAGATTTACTGACATGCTCAGATCTGTCTGAATACTCAAGCCTACAGAAACACTGACCTGCACAACATGCTCAACAGCATTCTTTTAGTAATCCCCATGTTTTACATCTCTATACTTGCACTTTCACCCAAACTAGCAAACTTGGGATTTATGATCCCAACCCTGAAGAAATTTCAGGGTTAAAGTCGGGACACACAGCTATGAAGTGCAAGAAAGTTCGAATTAAGTTCATCAAATCTCTTTTTATTCCTTTAAGTTTCTATCTCGATCACATAACTCTGTCCCAGGACTAACTGGTTCACTGAAGAGGCCAATGAGCCAGCACGTGTATCGAGGAATGCCAGGAAATAAAAGACACAGAATTCAACTGGACAGTTACTCAAACAAAAATTTAATAGGCTCCCCTCTTGCTGAGCGGGAAAACTAATTGGTTTGACAGCCCCGAGAAGGCAATCTAATTGGCTAGGTAATGTCAGTCACAAGAGGGCAGGGGGAGGGGACGTGGTGCCATCTGGGTGTCAGCAAACCGTTAGATAATCCCGAGGTCTTTCTTCTTCTCTCTATCCCATGCTGTCCCGATGACCGGCTGCCAGCCTGTCTGCACTAAAGGCCATAGACATTCACACAGCCACACTACAACAGCTGACATCACCAGCAGAAAAGTTAAAAGCTCTTCAGCCAGCATCCTGTAAGGCCCCATCCACACTAGTGCATTTTCAAATTAAAACGGAGACCTTTTGCTACGTTTATACTTTGCATCCCCCCCGCGCATGCCCAGTGTATCTAAACGGGTCCTAGCTGTGCGTTTTCAGTCATTTTAATGTAGACAGAGATCAACTCCAAAACGCAGGTGTGGATGGAGATCGTATTCGTTTTAATTCTATGTTTGTAAACTAAAACGGAGTTGTGTGGATGGGTCCTATCTTTTTAGCTTTGGCATTCACTCTGAAAGATATGTAAATATCTTTACAAATATGCAGTACAAATGTAAATGTAAATTGGATAGGACAGGAGTGACAATTCACTCCCAGTATCACCCACTACCGCATTT
This sequence comes from Lepomis macrochirus, assembly GCA_024633595.2. NCBI lineage: Eukaryota > Metazoa > Chordata > Actinopteri > Centrarchiformes > Centrarchidae > Lepomis > Lepomis macrochirus. The sequence goes on from JALXJV020000020.1 coordinate 11,983,379, forward strand.
TTTTGCAGTGGCAGTGTTACCAGTGCTGAACCCCAGGGTTTTTCAGTGTGAACAGCAGCTACTGGCATTAAGGCTAACACAAGCAGAGCACTTATGGATCAATCGCAAGCACCGCAATGCCAACTAACATTCACTCTATATTTCAAGCTGTCAGAACAGAGGGGATGAGAAGAAAACAAAATGTGTACGTGAGTGTGTGTTTGTGGGAGTCCAAGAATTGGAACAAATACAATCCCTGTTAATTATTGCCTACAGTTCTTTAAAGAAGTTGGAAAAATCACCTGTGGTTTCTAAGCTACTTTTAATGAGTGTAGCAGTATGAGAGAGACGAAAAGAGGGAAGGAGGCATTACTAAACACCCAAATAATTCTTCCAGTCAAAATGCAGCTTCAAATGTCAACAAACTTTGTGTTATGTGGTTTATTTCAACTGCATTTCTGTCATTTAATATTGAATTAGCTCATTTTAAATCTTTGATGGGTACTAGCTGCAAAACATATGATGCACAAGCTGTGACATACATTGTGGCTTATGATAAAGTCTATTTTAGATGGCAGAGCCTAATGGAGGTGACCATGTAGTGCTGGTAAAGTTGGAGAGGCAAACAAAGAGCAGCCTCACCAACATAACATCTGACCAACACTGTAGGCCTTCTGTGTGGGAGGGTGGCTGTGCAAGACGACTACCAACAGCTGCCTCAGTCCAAAACCAAATTCACAGGGAAAAAAAACCCACAGATACACATACTCCCACGCAGACACACACAGAAGCCATCCAGAAAAGCACACACACAAACATAAATACACAAGAGCTGGCTGTGACTGGCAATCCCCAACATCCTGTCAGGCGATCACTAAGCCAGTCACAGTTCATTTCAGCTCTGGGCTGGCTGTTCTCTACAGGAGTACTCAACTAACCACTGAAGAATTCCCTTCCAGCTCATTCCATTTATTTGCAGACAGAAATCCTACAGAGTATTTTATCAAACGTTCAGTCATTATATGCAGAGCTGTGGAGTTGCCATGTGGCTCGGCAAACCGAGGCTTGAATTTTTCTTTTGCATGTCACCTTCTTGTTCTTTTCTTTGCATGCCCTCCTCGCCATATGTAAGGATTTTAACCATTTTGGCAAATCATTTTCCATCTCGCCCTCTTTTCCAACCCTCCCCCCCTCATATCCTTCCGGTTGCTTTCCACTATAAAATGTCCCATAAGGGAAAATGCTCTAAAAATACTGCTGACTTGTTCTCTGTTTTGAAGAGTCTGTGTGTGGAAGAGGAAAGATGCCCTTGTCCAACTGAACTTGCAATGGCCTCCCTAAACACCTTTCTGTTTTGAAGGATTCCTCTGAGAGGGTAGACACAGCTTGGAGGAGTAAGAGGAGGATAAACAAGCATGCAGAGGAGAGGTGGAAGAGGTAAATGAAACCTGAAGGTAGGCGGCTTAGTAGAGTGATGCGGACGAGCAGCAGGAGGTCGAGGACAGTGGAAGACGGCACAGGAAGAGGACACCGATCAGAGACAGGAAACGGCCATTCAGAGTTAATCAGCTCCTCATGCAACACAGATACAGCTTAACCCCTCTGAAGACTATTCACACACAGTACTGAGGTATAATCTGCACATTTGGAAAAACAGAGAGACTTGTACACAAGACAAGGTTCCCTTAGGCAGACAATTCTAACCTAGGAATATGACAGATACTGAAGCGAGGTCACACAAGAAATTGCCCTACAAAACTGCAACACATAATCTCCTCTGATGTGAAAATCAATTCCACTGGGAGAAGTCTTGGTTCAACGCTCCTTTGACGGACGAACAGGAGGAGTAAATGCTGACAGCGTAGACTGTGGCATTAGCGGAAAATATGAAAAACCGCCCTGCTAGCGAAAAGTAGCAGCCTTAAGCCAGACAGAGGATTGGAAAGCTGTCGCCTGTCATGCTATATATTAGGAGGTGACTGGAAAGACAGACAGATTTGACATCTAATCTCTCACCTTCTCCAGCATCCATCCCAATCTGTCAAAAGTACCTACTTCCCTGTTAACTGAATAAAAACAAACAAACGTGTGTAGCTGGCCTGCAACATTAAAGAAAGTTCTGCACTGATGTGCAAACTGCATCCAGATTTTGCACAGCTACCAGACCAGTGTGTCTCTGCTTAAGGCTGCTATTTCCAGTTTAATCTCAAGCACAGTAGGAAACGTGAGCTCAGGGGCTTTCAGGGGCCTGGTGTCTTACAGTCGGCTGCAGATGACTGTCTAGGGTGACTGAAAAAACAGAGCAAATGGAAGTAACCCACACAGCTCCAATGGATCCTAACAATAACTGTCTGCCAAGGTCTCTGACAGTGTGACCCATCACTGCCCCAAATACAAGGTCCCTTTGTGCTTAGCCTACATTCACTTCAGCAGACGATTTCAAGTCCTGGACAGAGGATGGAAAACAAACTGCATCTATATCTACTTAATGAAAGGGTCTACTATATTAAGCAAGTTTTTGAAGCATACATAGGCCTAGATCTATTAACACAGTGCCTTTAAGATCCCAAAGCAAAGGTCTGTACGCCTTTATTTGGCCAATCTTGTTACATTCCGGTGGTCCAGGGGAGGGATAATAATTCTGACTGTGTGTGAAATTACTTACATCTCAAGCATTATCTCGTTCAGATAAATCCCATCCACTAATTCAATATATTCCGATAATTTGTTGCCATCGGTCACTGTCGGTTGCCCGACTGTCTTCACCTAAAAAGCAAACGGGACAATGCAAAATGGGTGTTAAAATAATCAATAAGCGCTTCAAAGGAATGCTTTCACAGGGCAGACCTGCTTAATTAGCGAGTTTAAGACACATTTGAATAGTTAATTAGGGAGCTTACCCAGCAGACCAGAGGCGTGAGCATGAACTGCTCCAGCAAAGGCGTGAAAACCCCGCTTTCCATATTTTCCAGGGTAACTGGAGCCGTTTATTTCAGATGTGGGTAGAAAAATGTGCGCTTCCTGGGAGAAACGTGTTTATTTAGACTCCACTCATGTAGTTGATTCAATTAAATCGACGCTCATTTTGACTGGCGGTCACAGTAAAAGACGTCCTCGGTTTCTTCTTGGAGGTGTTCAGTCAGGAGAGGGGGGGGGGCAACGTTAATCCACAGTCTTTCTCGACACGACCCAGCTGTTTCAGATGCCAACGACTGGGCTTGGCTACCTCATTGGAAGGAGAACAAGGACTCACATTTTTGTTGAAGGAAAAAGCCCCTCTGTTTTAGCGTCCGGTGTCTTAGTTAATAAAGCGAGTTTAAGTCTATGGTAAAGACAGACTACATATGACCTGTGCCAGGTATGGTTTTATGCTAGCTACTCTAGAAAAAAACACTATTAATGCAAAAGATCTAATCCCCGGCACGACAAAATAAAAGAAAACATCCAGTGCGGGGGAAATTCAGAGGCTCAAGGTCCTTGTTTTTAAATCGTCGGTTTACTCCTTATTTTAAATATGAAGTCATTTCTTATCCTCCCCTGTCTGCCTCCGTTCAAACGCTGCATACTAATGAATAGGGCGAGCTGAGAGGATGGCTGGAGCACACTTAGCACCGCCTCCCTCTCTGTCTCTCCTGCACATCTCCCTCCGCCTCTTATTGCTCTGAAAGAAAAATAGGGCATTGGTGAGGGCATCCCTTTCTATTAACATTTCTTTCTAAGGTCTTACTGTTAATGATGGGTCTTGAAAAATATTTGAATTCAGTTAATTGAAGAGCTGTGTCAGAAAGAAGGTTTTTAAGGAGTGATGCAGACATAATTGAATGCGAATAAGTTTGGTTGCAGCCTAGTCCTGTAATTTACAGTATGCTATGACAACATTTTTTGCTTATTTTATTCCTTGGCAAGTAGAAATACTGAGGAGCCATGCCTATACTGCCTTTTGTCTGCATTTACAGCATACAGTGCATTAGAGCAGCAAGGCAAGTAGGCTACTGACACCTGGTGGGTAATGTAAAGACACTACTGTAAATGTATAGTAAATGATAATTCTGTGAGTTTTATCCAAATATAGGAGGTCATTGCCCATAGAAATTACTCTCATCAAACTGACATGACAAATGGAAATGGATCGTATCACATCCTGTTTGACAGAAGGACAGTCTTAACGGCGCATCATGCACGATCTAAAGGAAATACTGAATTAATTTAATTTATAGCATAATAAAGGTTAATTTATTTACATGATAATTTGGGATACAATGTATTTAGTTGACACTAGGGCTGAAACGAACAATTAATCATTTGACAGAAAATTCAGGGTTAAATATTTTATTAATCAATTAATCATTAAAGTAATTTTTCAAACACAAATGCCAAACAGTACCTAGTCCCTGCTTCCCCAAGATGAAGATTTCCTGCTTTTCTCTTGATATTTTGAGGGTTTTGGAGAGTAGGTTAGACAAAACAAGACACTTCAAGACATTACCTCAACATTAAGGAAACTGTGATTTTCATTTTTCACTATTTTCTGAATTTTTATGGCCCAAACAATTGAAAATAATAACTGTCACATTTACACAGTCTATACAGTCAAAAAATAGTGATCCAGTCTAGCTATGCAAAGATACCAATGATGTAAACACCAAGTTAAAAATTGCATTGACTCAATTAAATATGTTAACTCAAACTTAAATCATAATAAGATGTTGCTTTGCTCTGTATAGAGGACATACTGTGTTATATGCAGCCACTGACCACAAATTTTAAACATGAAATGTAAGCTGAACTTCAGTTTATACCACCAGTTATTTTGAATGCACAGCATTTCTTTTGGTTGTATCAACAGCAAGGTAGTGACTGAATGGTAAGGCCCACAGTAATTCACTGTAGAGGTAGGAGACACCTAATCAACAAATGATGAATGGCTCTGTCTGTGTGAAAAGGGATCAGAGGCAGTGTGGCCCAATAACCAATTAAAACACAATCACTGATTTGGGAACTGGGGACCTGGGTCATCTCTTACAAATCCAGCTAGAATGAATGGATTATTGTATGTTCACCTATAACTTTTAATAAGCAGCAGCTCGATATACAGAGGTTCACATTTGCATTTAGACTAACAGTCGCTCTGGTTGGTGCTTCAGCTTGAGGCTATTCAGTATCCTGACTAGACCTGTTGTGCCTTGTTTGCTGCAAAACGTGTTTGACTGGAGGGATGTAAGTTCAATGAGAGCACATCAGGAGGTTACAGCATGAAGTGCAACTTCTTGAAAATTCAATATTTGCCAAAACAACATATCCAAAACCAAACTATCAAAAAAGGGGTTTTAGTTTTTCCATATCTGTCACTTACACATTAGTCTACATATTTATCTGGACATTGACAGCTGAAATGTTCATTAGGGCAGGAGAAGCTTGGTCAAAGCCACATATGCTGAATTTGACACAAAAAAGATGTGTATTGTGTATTCTTTTCTATATGTGCAACAATAAAAGTAAATGAAAACAACATACCACAACCTTAGTTATATCCAATAATGGTATAACCTTTAAAAAACTCAGCTTATCTGCTGAATGTTGTGGTTTTGTCAGATTTGCCAGCTAGTAATCTGGCAACATAAGTGAGAAGAGCTTTGATAAAACCTCCCAAAATATAGAAAATCTCATGCAAAATGACCAAAACTGACTGAAAATGTTGTGTTCAGGTAGGTGCTGTCAGATTAAGACGCTGATTGAGAAAAAAGCTTTTCAGGGCATTTAGAACCTTTTACACTTTGTTTTTCAATCATACCTCTGTCCATTGCTCCCACAACGATTCAGTGTCAATGAAGCTTATCTTAATGATGTACAATAAAAGGGGTAATTTGCTTCAGAATCTACTCAAATCAAATCTTTTCAAATCAAATATAGCCCTTTACTGAGGCAGCCCACACACATCTCTAATAATCGTACGACCCCAGATGATTAAACACTGACGCAGATAATGAAATCCTTCCATGGCTCATGTACCCACACAGCAGCCTGCGTACAACTATGTTCTGCTCATTTACTGTGGAGGTTTAGGTGGATATTTTGTATAGCTCAGTGTGTTTGTGTGTGTATGTTAGCATTTTTTTGCATTGGTGTGGGATCAATTAACCTTGGATTGAACAGTGCTCTTGCCTGTTCCATCAAAGTCTATTATTTATGATGCTTTTAAGAAGTTTTGTCACACAGCAGCATCCACCTCCACCTAATGACTCAGTGATTGTACAGACCCACAGCAGCATTCCTCACTCACGCACACGCATGCACGCACGCACACACGCATGCACACACGCACACGCGCACACACACACACACACACACACAGAGCAATGAAAGCTGGCAAAATTACCCAGAGGAAACCCACTCTGTTTTGGCTCAAACTCTACATAACTAGTGTACACATGGAAACACATGGAAAGTCTTCCTCTAGTTTATATTAATCTAGCCCAAGGATAAAAAAAAATTTACCACAAAGCAGCGATGCTCTGAAATTCTCTCTCCCAACAACCACATGACCTTGCAGCGCTTTTTTCTGATAAATTTCTCTGTCTTAAGATTACTGCAGTTTCCTGTTAGTTATTTCACTGGAATTTACCAGTGACTTGGAAGTCACCACAAATATGTTTATTTGGAGCGGTGCTGATCTCATGTAGCCTTGAATGTAGGGTTGAGTAATGCTGGACAGAATTGTTTAGTAGCAACTCTTTTCTCTTTTTTCATCGAACACATATCCTGTATTGACTTCCCCATATAAGGCAATGTGACTAATACTACAGGTACTAATGACTAATGATACAGGGATTAATAAACCAGGCATTGACACATGGAGGTCCCTTTACACTCTGTGCTGGATAAAACTGTTAAAACTATGTTTTAAAGACATAAGGACATAAAACAGTTTTACTGCTTTTACTTACATAATTTACTTTTTTATACATATTTTTATGAGCATTGTTTAAGGGAGCCTAAGTACTAAGAATTTCATTGTCAATGACAAGGTGTTATTCATAGGACAATAAGTAACTTGAAAGATAGGTGGACAGTGTATTTACATTTTGGTGATATGGAGAGTTCCAATCCCTCCAGCTCTAAACTAATAAATCCTCATGCAATAGGCCACATGTATGTCATATGTTCAAAACCTCAGCTTATTCAGAGTAAAACACATGTTTAACAACTGTAATGAAATTCTGTTGATCATAATTAAGATTACAAGGTCAAAAATATTACAAATATTGGGATTCACTGATTCATTCAGTATTTAGATGACTGAGATTCCTTGTCACACTGATCCAGTGACCGAGCTTGACAAAATGCCCAGAGATGACCAAAATCTTTTTTCATGATATATTTAATGGTAAACTGGTCTGTAGTTGTAGAGTTTTTTCATTACTTAAACAAGCCAGCTGTAAATTTAATAAATGCTCACACTGTTGGAAAGGAATACAAAAAAGAATTCTGGATATGTAGCTTAACCTGTGGTTAGTTTCCCTCCAGACCCAGGGTTCTGCACAGAGGGTATTTAATAATGTAAATAATATCATATTTTTAGCAACAGCAAACAACATCACACCTTTCACACAGATCATCAAACATTACTCCTGCCTTTCCAGATCGACAAAATATTTTACAGGTCTGACCTCCAGCCTTGCAGTCGGGGTCAACCTGACCATCCACTTTGTCTCTGTCTCCATCCTGTAGCACTGCTATGGGAAATCAATGCCCAACATTCAAATCTCCAGTCAAATGATTGAGACCCCTGTGGAATACAGTCAAAGACTAATTGCATAACATTACAGGGCAGGAAAAATGTGTGCCTTTCCCTTTGCATCCTTTAATTCTGATGGATTCTCTAAAGTGATGAAATATGTTTTTTTCTCTCATAGAGACATAGAGGCACATGATATGCAATATTTTTCTCTTTTCTCCCATCTCAAACACCAAGCTGTGATCAAGTTTAAAGACTGCCAAGATAAATTTGTTTATTATGGATTTAAAAAATGTGTTCATCATGTTTCAGGTTTGTCTTTTATTATTTTATTGCTTAGATTGTTTAACCCATAGCTAGTCACTGCAGAGTCTGAGGTTCTTGAGAGGGGCCTTAATAACCGTTCTGGATTCAAGGATTTGGACCAAAAAGTAATCAACTCTTTGAAGTCCAGGCCTCAAGGCTTTAAATCACTCTGTCTGCCTTCTGTCTGAGAGGCGTTTTAGATCAACAGCACTGCAGGGAGCCAATATTTAGGAATGCAGGGCTCAGAGTTATAACAAAACAAATATTTGTATAAGAAAATTAAATCAACATTGATTTTGTTTTAGGCACAGGATGTTTTTAATCAATGAAGAGAATTCTCCATGTTGGAATCTTTTTTCATGTTTTCATAAAAGTTGTACACTCTCTGGTACACTGGTACCTGCAACAGTTAAAAATAATAAATAAACAATGAAAAAGTGCATTTTCTGTGTCTATAATTTCTTTTTTTATGTTCTTCATTAATCATTGAATCTTACTCTGATTCGATTGTTGCACCGGCTTATTGTTTATTGTCGATGTATAATGCAGGCTTAGACACTTATCCACTCATCTATGAATCATCAGTCATATCCAGATAGTCTACACAAACACACACACACACACACACACACACACACAAAAACAATGGGTGTTTTCTGATCTGCATCCAATGATGATGATCCTGGGAAGTTAATTTATCTAACCTGCCATTTAACTATGTGAATGGAGAACTGATTTTCTAGCATGTACCTGATAACAGACAAATGGTCACTCGATAAATACTTTTTGATCTACTATAAGGTAAAGTAGTTTATGACTGTGACAAACTTGGTTATGGCTTAAATTCTGCTCTAGTTTGTTATGAGACCGTGGAACCTAATTACGTGGAACCAATGCCATTTGCTATAATATAATTATCATGCTTGTGACAAAGGAAACCATGCATCGCCAATTCAAATTGCTATGGGCTGTCTAAATGGTGGTTCCCTCAAACTTATGCATGTCCATATTGGTCAGAGGAGGGTGGATCCAGTTAGTAGCTTTTCAGTGACAGAAGAAATGTCTCTCAACCAAAGAAAAGGATGCAAGCAATATCTATAGTTGAATAGTCACAGTTGAATTGACATTTGGAAACATGAAATTCTGCAAGAAAAGTTGTAAAATTGATTACAAAAATGTTTTCACAAACACAAAAAAATCTGTTCAGTAAAACTGTCACTGGATGACAGATAATTTCCCTTGTTGCCAAGGTCCCAGAAAAATCCTCTCTCACCCCGGCTGTGAAATCTGCATTTATGCGTGTTTGTGTGTGTAACAGAGATCAGTGTAGCGCTCATGCAAGCAGTCACGTTGTCACCTCCTGAAACATCACAGCATGAAAATCAGAAAAGCACTTAAACCTCTAGAGTCCTGTAGTGAATAAGGCAAACACACACTCACACACACACACTCACACACCAAAGCTGATTTTCCATTGGACTTTATTCCTACACCTAGGCAAAGAAAATGACAACAACAACAAAAAAACTGTTTTGTTGCTTCATACATGGTCCTTTACTTTAAAGACCAATTGCTATGGCTCACGTTGTTTTACAACTTTTCTACAAAAATGTTCAGGTGGACTAGAACTATTTCATGTAGTGGTCTACACTTTGGTTGTCAGTCTGAAAATTTGTTTGAATATCAACACCCACTGATCAATCAAATTAGATTGATGCCTTGTCTCTCTACACAGCGTCGTCAAAATAAAAAGGGTCAGAAAAGTTGCTGTAAAATGACTGAATGATTATTTATTAATGGATTGATGAATAGATTAACAGACAACCAATTGATTTATAAGTTGTTCGGTAGATATTTACTTGAGAAGATTCTCTGAAAAGAAAAGGCTCTTCAAGACAAAAAGCCGCACACCATCCTCCACTGAGCTGTTTATGATGCTTGTATTCTACCACAAAACCCTGACTGGTCCATTACGCACTTATAGTCCATGGCTCTGCTTGGTAATAATGAGATCTCAGTGTGTCCCGCAGCCATGGAAACAAGATAATACTATTAGAAACCTTGGTAATAATGGGAATGTGTGTGTGTGTGTGAAATCCTGCTATTCCTCCCTGTAATTAGCTGGAGCGTGCATGTGTTTCTGTGTGTGCAAGTGTTTGCATGCGTGAAAGTAATCCAGAGAGATGCTGTTAACACTCATCTGTTTCCATAACAACTGCAGTAGCCTCGCTGTTAGTGAGTTGGCTCACTGGCTAACTGGAGGGCTGTCTGGCTGGTAACATAACTTCCAGACTGGCTGTCTGATCAGCAAGCAAGGTCACTCATGATTTACCAACTGTCTGGTGTACTGACAGACAAACAAACTGGTTGTTTGAAGCGCATAGTTTTTTTCAGAAAAACTGTTACAGTTTTTTTTTTCAATTGCTAACAGGCATTGGTCAAAACTGAAGTCACATTGTCAAAACTCTTCACATAGTCAGAGAAACAGAAGTGTTTGTGGACCAAACTGGGAATCATTTTTCATTGCTTTCATACAAAAAGCTTTCAATGACCACTTTCTCCAAAATCCATGAACTCAATAATACTCCAACACCTGCAAAACACCATATATTTGCCAAATATTTTTCAAATGCTAACACACATTCAAAATAGAATGATGGCAAATGTCCTGCATCCAGCAACCAGACTAAAATATAGAGAAAATCTTGGCAGAATATTTACAGTAATTTTGTTTACCTCTATGTGCATAGACAACTGTGTGTATTGTTTTGAATGTGGTTTAGAACTGCAGTCTGTGTAAAGCAGGAAACGTGCTTGTATTTTAGCAGACTTGTTTCAGGGGATTGGTACATGAATTACAGGTTGCGGTCATTGTGTCTCAACAAAAACTGAATTCTTTAATGAAATACTAATTTATGTGAAAAATCATTCAAACTTCAAAGATACAAATGCATAATTTGTCTAATGCTTCCTGTTGTTAGTGTTTTTAGGTTATTGAGTTATGAGTGACACTGTATATTTTCTGAGTGAGAATTCTTGCCAGTATTTTGTTGAATTAGTTTATTTTGAGACATATATGGTGGTTTGAGGGAGTTTTGGAGGTGAGCCTAACTGTTTTGGCCTCTGGGATGCATGTTGGTAGCCTAACGCAGACTGTATTAAGCTTTTGAAAAGGTGGCTCAAATATTGTCCAATGCTTGTTAGAAATTGAAAAAAACTGCAACAGCTGTTGCTGAACAGAGGAGCCCTTTAGACAAGGTATCGATAATACAAACACTACAATTCAAAGGCACTTGATGTTTCAGTGATGTATGTATATAAAAAGTGGGAGGTGGTTGATCAAAATAATGACAATAGTAACACAAATTATCTGAAAACGAACTTCATTTCTAAAATATACAGTATCAGTGATGATGAATGTATTATGAAAGGGAGGTGATAAATGTATTTATGGATGTTCACACTAAGCTGAAAGGTGATCTTTGACAGGCAATCCTGACACCTGGCGGTCAGGATTTCAAATTGCATAGCCTATTTGATGTTACTGCTTAACCTTCTCTATCGGCCAGTCTACCAGAGACACGCTGAACATGGAATTAAGGGCAATTGAGTTATATTGCCTGTACAGATACTGAAATTGTTCAGTAAACACAGTATGAGCCTAAGACAATTACTTGTAACAGCCATTTGTATCCTCGAAAAGAAATGACATATATTTCACTTTAACAGTCAAAACCTTACATATTACATACAAAGTAGCATCAAAACGCATGTTTTAAAGCATCTTGTTAACTTGTTAAAGCATCTTTAACAAGAACGTTTAAAGGGGCCTGGGATAAATGGAAGAGATAATTTAACGTGGATAATAGCTAATCTGGTTATTTCTTCCTATATCCCGTAACGTTACTTGTTTCGTCTACAACTAAAATAATTTAACAACTTTCCTCGCCGCAAATAAACTTCTGTTTTAGACTCCTCGTATTTGAAAAGCAGCTAAAGCGGAATTGTTGTGTGTCGGATGGTAGGGACAATTTTGATGTTACACGCTCACCTCGGTCGGGCCAATCAGAGGACGCGGCTCTAATACGTAATTCCGTACATGTGACGAACTGACATGGAAGCCCCCATGCGCACATCAAAACTGTGAAGAGACTGTTCTCAGATAATTTTCTTGTTTTGTTTTCGTGGTCTTTAGATATGAGGTATTTGCTCCGACTGGGGCATTCGTTTGCCCGCCTCCATGTCCGTTTATGTCACCACAGTGTTTACAGCAGCCATGCAAACCCACGAAGACTGGGAGTGGACCTTGGAGAAAAGTGAGTTGACATTCCCAGCTTCCCTTTACTTCCAATAACTGTTAACGAGCAAGTCATTATGTATTTTAATTTGCATTTCTGCGCCTGCTGTCAAAGTGTATCTGTTGCTTTGGAAACCTCACTTTTACTGATGTAGCTAATCACCAGACCCAGAACCGACAACTGGGATGTGTTGGTATACAGAACACAGCATTACGTTGGTAGCGTGACTGCATGTACATATGACAGTGGTTTATTATCTTAGACATTTTCATTTGTTGTGGTCTTGTTGTTTTGGCAGGAAACTAGAGATCTCTTCAGGGAGGTTTGCTAGATTTGCTGATGGAGCTGCTGTGGTACAGGTACAAAAAAAAAATCACAACAAACAGGTGCATGGCAGTACCTGGAAGTTGCTCAACGTCCCTCTTATCCATATTTGTCCTATATGTTTGTACTTTACTTCATTACATCTGCATGTTGTAATATTACTATCTATTGCATGTCTGTCGGGCCTAGAAAAATGGTCCCTTCTCTGTTGCTCTTCCTAAGGTTCCTACTCCTTTTTCTCCTTTTTGTTTTGATGGAGCTGTACTTTATGTGAATCAAGGGGTCTTAGGGATAGAGGATAATATCATATGTTGTGCAGATTGTAAAGCTCTGTGATTGGTAATTTTAGGCTTTAAAGTAAAACTGACTTGGCTTGACTTGACTAAGTGCAAAATATTTGTAGGCAGATTAGGAAATTTATTTGCTCACATTATCTGATGTAACAATATCCTGACGATTTCCGATGAGGTTGTTTTTTTCATTATTGTTAACTGTTACACATTTATAAGGCTTGTGTAAAAAATGGCTAGATTAACCCACCAGGGAGCCTTTGACAAAAATACTTACTGACTCTATTTTGGGGCACATCTGAAAACAGGTTGATAAGAGGGGTAACAATGCAGATGTGTATATTGCTAAACAATTGCCCAGTTAATCAAATGAACACAAACCAGTTCAGACATGATATGGAAACATATGGCCTATGGGACCAACTTTTCCCAGCTGGTAATCCAACCCTTGTTTGAATTAAAGTTTTGTGGTGTGTAGTGTGGCTTTTCACTGCTAAAATACAGTGACGAAAACCTTTTAATAAAAAAAGGTGTGCTATAGGAACAAACTGGGCACTCCCAGATGTTTGATGCTATGTGTAATTCTTTTATTTGTCATTTTGGTAACCTGTTCCATTTCTGTTTCTTTCTGAAGCTGGGAGAGACCTCTGTGATGGTAACTGCTGTGAGCAAAACCAAACCTTCTCCATCTCAGTTCATGCCTCTTGTGGTATGTTCTCACAGTAAAATTCCTAAACTACGTTTGTTTTTAGACTGAGATTGTTTAGTTTGTCACTCTTATTCAGGATTTTTCTTGTTTTGCCTTGTTGCATCTGTATGTAATGTAAAAGTATTTGGTAGATGAATCAAGTAAATAGAAAGATAGAAGGTGTTAAGTAGATAGAAGGTGTTATCCAGCCTGTCATCATGAGCCGTTTGTGATTCTAAAAAGATGACCTTATGAGTCAGATGATCTCAGTACAGAAGTGCATTGGGGTAACATATTTCTTGGTTGTCTAGTGAATGAACATTCATTTTGATTGACAGGTTGACTACAGACAGAAAGCAGCTGCTGCTGGTCGAATCCCCACTAACTATTTGAGGCGGGAGCTGGGCACCACCGACAATGAGATACTCACGAGCAGGCTCATAGGTGAGATGATAAGAATGTGTCTTGTTTATATGTATAACGTTGATGTAGACGGTGTGTACTGACTGTGAATGCCTTTGACTGGAGTGATGTGACTAACAGTTCCTCATGTCTCTATTGCTCAGACAGGTCGATTAGACCGCTGTTCCCTCCAGGTTACTTTTATGATACTCAGGTCAGTTTAAAAGTGTTCTCTCTGTTATTTGACAATACGTTTGCCCTCTTTTGTTTTTTGAACAAAAATGACATTAATGCGTTTCTGTCGCTGACTTCTTATGTGTATGTGTGCGTGTATGTCAATGTCTCCTGAAGGTCCTTTGTAACCTCCTGGCAGTTGATGGTGTCAATGATCCAGATGTGCTGGCTATTAATGCAGGTTAGTTATATCTCAGCAGTTCATGTTTTCCACAAACTATAGTTTTTTAGATCCTTTGCTAAAACAATATTGTCTTTCATTCCAGCTTCAGCTGCTCTGGCCCTGTCTGACATCCCCTGGCATGGACCCATAGGTGAGGAACACACAACATATTAAGGCCTATTCACACATTTTCACTTATTAAATCCTGGTTTTTACTGCTCCGTTTAATTTTTGAATTCCTGGAATATATTATTGTACACTCATTTTAATGTAGCTCAGGACTACTTGTGTGTTTTTCCAGGTGCTGTGCGTGTTGGCATGGTAAATGGAGAGCTGCTGATTAACCCCACAAGAGCAGAGATGGCTTCCAGCAGTCTTAACCTCATTGTGGCTGGGGCCCCCAGCAGTCAAGTGGGTACGTTGACAAACATTATAAAACTACCAGCAGAAGCTCAGGTGATTATTTACGAAAAACACTTATTCATGAACATGTCATAGTGATATAAACTAACAGCTGCTTATAAATCAGTAGCAAAGAGTAGGCTCCAAGCCAAGAAGCAGTTAATAGCAGTTATTAATGTGACTGATAATATAGTAAGTATTTGTTTCTCCCAATTTAAAATTGGTTAAAGATTAACTAAGTCCTTTTGGCAAAGTCACAATTACTATAATAATGTCCATTGTGTAGATTAGTGCAGAGGTAGGCAATATAAATATGGTGTCTTACGTTGGAATTACTCATTAAGAATGGGAACAGTGCAATGTAATAACACAATCAAACATTATTACTTATCATTATTATTATTTTTTATTATTACTACACCAGTCAGTGTATTAATGTGACTATATTCAGTGATTACTTTAGTTACTTTACCTCAGTCACAGTATCAGTGGGATGATCAGATTGGTAGTAGAGCACTATCACCCTAATATATAGCTTACTTAAGTGTGGATTAATGCGTCTCTCTGTCCACCAGTGATGATTGAGGCATCAGCTGAGAATGTGCTGCAGCAGGACTTTTGCCATGCAGTGAAGGTGGGAGTCAAACACACCCAGCAGATCATACACGCCATCCAGCAGCTGGCTCGAGAACAGAAGGTCACCAAACGCACCCCAGTCAAGGTCTTCTCAGCTCCGACTGACATGGTGGAACATGTTCGGCAGTAAGAGTTTTAGCTATATTAGTAGGAATTGTGTATGTAATCAGTATAGCTCTGGGACTGTATTTAGATTTTAATTTGTATTAATTTGTATTATTTTTACTGAATCAAACTGTCTGTAAATTAGACAAAGGCTTGCATTATTTAGCAATGGGTTTACCTATAATACACTAAAAAGATATAAACAAAATGCAAAACTTTTGTTTTTGTCCCCATTCCTCATGAGCTGAACTCAAAGGTCTAAGACTTTCTCTATGTGAACAAAAGGTCTATTTCTCTCAAATATTGTTCACAAATCTGTCAAAATCTGTTAGTGAGCACTTCTCCTTTGCTGAGATAATCCACCACACAGGTTTGGCATATTGAGATGCTGATCAGACAGCATGGGTATTGCCACTTAACTTGGCCACAATAAAAGGCCACCCGAAAATGTGCAGTTTCACTGTATTGGTGGGGGCCTGGGGTGTCCAGAAACCAGTCGGTATCTGGTATAACCACCATTTGCCTCACGCAGTGTAACACATCTCCTTTGCATAGAGCTGATCAGGTTGTTGATTGTGGCCTGTGGAATGTTGGTCCACTCCTCTTCAATGGCCGTGCAAAGTTGTAGTCAGGTCAAGACCCCGATGAGGACGACGAACGTGCAGATGAAATTCCTTGAGATGTTCCTGACAGTTGGTGCAGAAATACAGATTTTGACAGATTTGTAAACAATATTTGGGAGAAAAAGGCCTTTTGTGTACATAAAGAAAGTCTTAGATTTTGAGTTCAGCTCATGATGAATGGGGGCAAAAACAAGTGTTGCGTTTATAATTTTGTTCAGTGTACTTACAAACTTCAAGCAGTATCTGAGCTTTATTTTTCTCAATAGTAGGAGACAGAACTAGGAATAATGTTGTTTAAGATGTTAGTAATGACATCTTTTTACCTTTTCTTCCTTACAGATTAGCTTCTGAGAAGATCTATGCTGTTTTCACCGATTACACTCACGATAAGGTAAAGTCTGACGCCTGTTTCTGTTGACTCAAAGTTATTATAATGGGTATGTATATTAAAGCATTTTAAATCACTGGTGTTTCTCCTCTCTGTGATATGAGAAACACCAATGTTTAGTTTTTTAAGAAGATTAACTTATTTCTTGATCAATAACATTAATAATTCTTCCACAATCATACCGTAGATTTCAAGAGATGAAGCTATCAACAAAGTTCGACTAGAAACTGAAGAGGACCTAAAAGGTAGATCAGCTTCAGTACTGCATGGAAAGAATTTTAAGTTAGCTGTTTCAAATATTGTTGCAACCGCCTTCACAGTAATATATTTATATTTATATTTATTACGTTTCAGTTCAGTTGAGCCTGTCTGTCAGCTGAACAGTGTTACTTGATGTCTTCCATGTGTAGAAAAATTCCCACAGGCTGAGCACTTTGAAGTCATTGAATCCTTCAACACTGTGTGCAAAGAAATCTTTCGCAATTTAGTGCTTAATGAGTACAAGAGGTAAGCACCGTGTCACTATGGCAAAATGAATGTATTTTCACATGACAGACAAAGAGCCTTTATAATTGATGCAAAAACATTTCTGATTTTGCGTGTTGTAGATGTGATGGGAGGGAGCTGACTGCTTTAAGGAACATTTCTTGCGATGTTGACCTTTTTAAACCGCTGCATGGCTCAGCTCTGTTCCAGAGAGGACAAACACAGGTAGGTACAGCGCAGGAGGGCCACAGAAACTTCATTTGAAAGTTGTGTTTTGTAAAAGAACATCATTGTGTTAGATAGAGAGAGATAGAAGACTGATGTGTTCTGCACAATAGTAAAGGTTTGACAATGAATGCAATAGCAGGAACAGAGAAACAGAGAGCTCTGTGCTTGTCCTCTTTCTTTTGCTGTAGGTGCTGAGCAGTGTCACATTTGATTCCCTGGAATCCAGTGTCAAAGCAGATATTATCACCACAGCTTTGAGGTAACACTATCACAAATATTCACACATGAAACCACACATTAATATTGTTTACTTCATCAGGACACTTCACATAGTCTTGGTCCTTACGTCTCATTATCCACATTTTTAGTACTTTCCTGTTTATTTCTAATGCCATTTCACGTGGCAGCCTACATTATTCACACTGTCTAAAATAAATCATTAATTATATTTGAAAAAACAATTTAACTCAGCTTATTTCATTTTCTTTCTGCAGTGGCATTAAAGACAAAAATTTCATGCTTCACTATGAAGTGAGTAAAATCTTGTTGCTCATTTTTGAATTCACATAGATTATTCGATGTGTGATTCTGTATCCTGTGAACTTAAAATCAACCTTGCATTTAATTTCAGTTCCCTCCATATGCAACAAATGAGACTGGAAAAATGGGAGGCATCAATAGGAGAGAGCTTGGACATGGTTTGTGTGTTTTACTTGTATTCAGTGTCCGCTAATGACCACCAAAGACTGTGTGGATGTGGAAGTATTTGTTCATGTTTGTGCGTTTGTGTACTCCCAGGGGCCCTGGCGGAGAAAGCTCTGAGACCAGTCATTCCTAAAGACTTCCCTTTCACTATCAGGGTCACTGCTGAGGTGCTTGAATCAAACGGTGAGTGTGGTAATACAGGTTTACAAGGTTTAAAAACAATGGAGTCCTTCAGGACTTTGTTTGTCAGGATGTCTCAGACTTTTTTTTCTCTCCTCTATATTTCCATCTCTTGATCACCTCTCAGGATCCTCCTCAATGGCTTCAGCATGTGGGGGCAGCCTTACGCTGATGGATGCAGGTGCCTGAAATAGCTCTCTTTCTGCTGATAATGCCTATAGTAGAGTTGTTCATATTAGTTATTTTTTACTTAACTTTACTCAGATAATCCAATAAAACAGTCAATTCTTTCTAGGATTTAAAATTTGGTTTCATGAAAATAATGTGTCTTTATGTGTTCAGTCTTAGAGGCTTTTTTTTAGTTTCAGTTTTATGATAAAATATCTAGATGCGATTTGCTTCAGTGTCTGCATTCACATTTAGTTAAGTGCAATTGTGTGGTAATATGCATAATATGTCCAAATCTGTGTCTCCCAGGTGTGCCCATCTCTTCTGCTGTGGCAGGTGTTGCAGTTGGCCTTATCTCCAAGGCCAACCCAGAGAAGCCTGCTGAGATCCAAGACTACAGATTACTAACTGATATTCTGGTACAGACAGTACAACTGTGGCTGGTTGTAACCACTTATCACTACCAAATGGAAGTGAACGTTTAGTTAAGCAATACAAATACCCAAAAAGGTATAGTTAATGTCCCTGCTTAACTATAGTGGATGCTGAATGTGAGTTATTATTTTCTAAACAGGGGATAGAGGATTATCTTGGAGACATGGACTTCAAATTGGCAGGAACAAACAAGGGCATCACTGCTTTACAGGTACTGTGTCTGATAACCCATAGCAAGTTTCTAAGATATACTTTTTGGCTCACTCTGTATGAGAAAATGGAAGAAAAACAAATGTACCTCAAAAGTAACATTTCCCCTGGTCCAATTTCAGTGCTGTTTAATTATAAATGAAGAAGCTGTGTGAAACATTAGAGACCAAGGCAGACTTCAATTTAAGATTTTCTAGTCATGAATACATAAAGTTTAATTTGTATTATATTATTGTCACAACCAGCCAAAAGAGATCTTGTTTAGAAAAAGAACCAGTGACTGGATGGTGGTCACAGGGACAAAGAGCCTTAGACTACATTGGCCCATATTTTACACAACTTTATTTAATCTCCAGGCTGACGTGAAGATCCCAGGTTTGCCTCTGAAGCTGGTCATGGAGGCTATCCAACAAGCCACAGGTAAGCTCAACTGGCAGTGAAACTAAATATTTTACACTAAAGAATAAAGTCTTTACATATTTATTGTGGTTTGATGGCCTTTCTTTCAATATTATTATGTTCCAGTGGCAAAGAAGGAAATCTTGGGCATCATGAACAAATGTATAGCAAAACCCAGAGAGACTAGGAAGGAGAATGGACCTGTTGTGGGTAAGTTTGATGTTAGAACATAAAGTACATTTTAAAGGAAGGGGGACACACTTGGTAAGAGTTGAACATGTTGCGTCTCAGAAGCTTAAAAGCTGCACTAGGTCTGAGAACGGTGTGAAAAGTTTTCTGATATCACTTGTAACTATCTGTAAGACTAGTGGAACTAGATACCTTTTTATTGTGTATTGATAACTGATGTTTGTGAGTTTTATTTTCTCCTCAGAAAATGTCCGGGTGCCTGTTTCCAGACGAGCACGCTTTGTTGGTCCGGGCGGCTATAACCTTCGCAGGCTACAAGCTCAAACAGGTAACGTGTGTAATCTAAAATTCATATTTTAACTGAGTCAGGAAACCAACAGCTTTGTGAATGAAATTTGTTTTCACAATACAGACTTTTTACCATAATGTTGAAACTGGAGTTTTGTTTTTTCTTCTGAAGGTGTGACAATAAGCCAGGTGGACGAGGAGACTTTCTCTGTGTTCGCACCAACACCAGGAGCCATGAATGAAGCCCAGGACTTCATCAGTGACATCTGCAAAGATGACGTGAGTCTCCACCACTCCACCAGTTTTTTTTTGAATGGTGCTTACCATATTACAGTGCTGAGAGAATCTGACATTAATCAGAACATCAGGCTGTGCATGAACATATATATATGTGTGTTGTGTGTGTATATCTGTTTTGTGTTACAGCAAGAACAGCAGCTGGAGTTTGGTGCTATCTACACTGCCACCATCACTGAGATAAGGTAATAATACATTGCGATGTTTACTGTGAAACAGTTTATGCCGGTCTTTAGCACTCAGTTTAAACACACACAGTCAAGAAAATCACACTGTGAAATCAAACTGGGGATAAATCAAACCTTTTAGCATTTAAACAGATCCTGAAGCCTTTTTCATGCTCTGCTTCAGGGACATTGGTGTGATGGTGAAACTTTATCCCAACATGAGTGCTGTTCTGCTGCATAACTCACAACTAGACCACAAACGGGTCAGTAAATTTGCCTCTGCTGTTTGCCTGTGTGTTCATGTTTCTATGAGTGTTTGAGAATTACATCACCACTTACAGGTAGTTTCTTTTGCATTTTCCTCTTTCAGATCAAACACCCAAGTGCCTTGGGTTTAGAGGTGGGACAGCAGATACAGGTATGTCAAAAACTCTATTGTCAAAAGTAGCCTCCTGTGTTTACATTGTGGGCTCATTTTCTCTGACTGGACTTATGCTAACAGGTCAAGTACTTTGGACGGGACCCAACAGACGGTAGAATGAGACTTTCACGGAAGGTGCTCCAGTCTCCTGCTGCAACTGTTGTTAAGACACTAAGTGAGAAACAGAGCATCTCCATGGGTTCAAGCAACAGCCACACGACCAGCACCGATGTGTGACACACCAACAGACTAGACTGTGTTACAAAACCAAGTCCTACCAAACCAAGAGCGTCAGATCTTGTCACAGACTGGACCAGTGCTGTACATAAAGAGGTTTACCCTGCTGTTGAGGGTATGGATGTGATTCAACTGGAGCACTGGAGTGAACTGCGCTTCAATGAATGTGCACAAACTGAGAAGAACATTTGGATTATAATGAGCAGGAGACATGTTATCAAAAATTCTATATCTGTTTTATTTTTAAATAGCCCCTTTCATGGTGTCTTGTTTTGCCACCTCAAGTAGCATTGACAGAATCAGGCAGTAAGAGGATTTGCTTTACATTTCCTCCAACACAGTCACCTAGCAGTTTTACCTAATCTATAGTTAGTGCAATCTAACAAAGTGTTTCTTGTTCAAATGTCATCATACTGTCTCTTCTGGTATGGAATTTCCATATTTGGTGTACACTGTGGCAGTGTGTCCACCAAGCTGCCAGGATCAAGATATGGACAAAGAAAATTGTTTTTGTAATATTCCCTTAATGTTGTTCTGCATTTGCAGTATGAGTGAGTCATCTGTAAACAAGTGGTTGCTTTGTGCTGTTGGAATTCACAACCATTTCCAGTAAAAAAAAAAATACCATGCACATATAAAGAACCTGACTCTGATCTAGCCCAATGTTCAGATACCAGATGTACAAAAAAAGCTAACAACAAAGTGCCACAAATTGTACTCTTAGTAGAGAAAAAGTCAATATAACCAATTGAAATGATAAAAAAACAGTTAAAGCAAAATCAGGTTTTTGGACTACAAAAGCCAGGTTAAACAATAGGAGGAAGAAAAAATGCAATACCAGAAAAATGAAGAAATAAATGAAAAATTTGTAATTAAAGACATGAAATGATTCACAATATTACCCAATCTGATGGCTGGAGCCCCTTTAACCAACCAGTGGGCAGTGATCCAAACTATTTTTAGATTCAAGACATCTTCAGTCCACCCACCCTTGTGCACGCCTAGCCATTTCACCTATGTAATCACAATTAAAAAGGCCGTCTTTGTCATTGGTTCAAATAGGGATGTACAAAAGGATCTCATCACCAATTGTAATACCCATGAAGACAACATGCTTGACATAAAAACAGCTTGATATGTGCAGGGTTAAGGTCCCAGGGCTCCTAAATAATCTGGTGGTGAGATCTACACCCATGAGATGTATAGCCCTAAGGCTCGGGGAAAAGGGGAAATACCCATTGCTGTGTCACACACTGCCTGGATTTGGTTGTCCATTGGTGATTTATCTGAAATTGTAGAATTGTTTACATAAATAAGAATTTATTTATTCAGGCCTCTGGCAGAATTTGTGAATTTTCACATTTAAAACTCTCAAATCTCCACCCTAACCTAAATATGAACCAAATTAATATGCCATCTCCATGGGGTAAACATTGAGACAATCTGGTAATGTAGATGCTCTTCCATATAGCATATGTTGTGAACTGGAAACTATTTACAAAGAAGGCTTATTAGTATGATGGGAAAGTACATAATTTGTTTAGACTGTGTAGTTAATATACCGTATTTTAATGGCTATTAATTAAAAAACATCTGAAAGAAATAGCAGTTATTGCTATGTCTACCTTATGTCATCTACAGGTGCCTACTGTTGCTGTTACTTTTCTTACCTTTAGGTGGCGCGTTGTAGTTGTGGTACTGCGGTCATTGCCATTGGATGGTGTCGCTCGGAGGAGGAGACCCCGCGGCAGTTAGCGCTTGATTGACGTCGAAGAAGAAAAAGAACACAAGATCGGATTACAAGATGGCGGTCTGTGGACGTTAGCAAGGAGGCCGTTGGAGTTGTGTTCTCTGTAAATTTTACTTCTCGATATTAGGCCTCCCCTTTAGTTGCTTCACGTCAGGAACGTATTATGTTTATGAAATAGCTACCGATACATTTTACCGCTATTGTGAACTTCACTAAGACGTGCATGTTTTATAACATGCGGGTGGAAACAAAGTTAACAGGTCGAGGGTAGGAAAACACCAGACGGGGTGAGGTGATAGCTTGTTAGCGGCCAGCTAGCCTGCTAGCTCCGACTCGGTTAACCATGTCGGACACTCGGAGGCGAGTGAAAGTATATACGCTGAATGAAGACAGGCAGTGGGACGATCGGGGTACCGGACACGTTTCGTCTACCTTTGTTGAACGGCTGAAGGGAATATCATTATTAGTTCGGGCCGAATCAGACGGTAAGTTCCCGGTTAGCATAGCCGCATTGACGTTACGTTGGCTAGCATTAGCATGCTAACTCCTGGTTGTTCGCACAGAATGCTTTAATTGGCCACTATGTATACTTGTTTAATTTATTGGGCTTGCTGCTTTACATTTCCTACACCATTTGGAGCCAGGGGTTTCAAACTGTGAACAACAACAGTACTCCCTGTAGACAAACGATGATAATTTATTGAATAGCTGGTGCTAGCAAGCTCGTTGGTTTAGCAGCCGACGACGTGATCTCAGTAGCATGGGGGCCTTCAAAGTCTAGTCTTAAACGTACAAAGTCTTCAGTGCTCAGGATAGTAAACGATTGTGTGTTCATGTACAGATCATAAAAACTAAATAACACTGGAAAAGGCTAGCTGTGTGTTATAAGCCCCGCTGTTGTTAGTTTTCACTTTGTGTTGTTGCAACATTGTTTTAGTCAGCGTTACACATTGTTATTTGGCGTTAAATGCTCTCTGTCAGGCAGAATAATTGGCCTTAATCCTAAAGAATTGGTTATCTAAGTTATCATTTGGTAATCTCTGTTGTTGTTCATTCGCACTAGCTAGAAAGTGAAAAGTTACCCAGGTCTTTGTGTTTTAGGATCACTTCTATTGGAGTCGAAGATAAGCCCGAATACTGCATATCAGAAACAACAGGTAAGAATAGATCAGCTACAGCTTCTCACATGTTGCCTCTTAGATTCACATTCGCTGTATATCAAAATCAGAGTATTACATTTTAGTACACATTCAGACTTGTTGCTAGACAATTGCTGTTACAGTGATGCAATGCAGACAATGGAAATGCATAATCTGATCTGATTGTAAACCTGGAAACGAGTAATAAGCAGGTCACATCACTAGTAAATACATATGTCAATACATATACAATTTTGTTACAGAAATTTGGTCAGAATAGATTTTAGCCAAATGTTTCCTTTGCATATTGTAGCAAAGTGATCGTATTCATAATTTTAAAGGTTTATACATTTACAGGCATGAATCCGCTTGTATGCCTTAAACTAATATGTGAGGTTGCCACCATTTTGAGTGTGTCCTGCGAACATGAAAAGCAATTTTTTGTATATAGTTTGATGCTTCTTTCTCCTCCTTCCAGGACACGCTGATTGTTTGGTCGGAAGCAGATAATTATGACCTTGCCCTTAGTTTCCAGGAAAAGGCTGGCTGTGATGAGATCTGGGAAAAGATCTGTCAGGTATGGTCCAGTTTTACGAAGTTTTGTGTATTGTTTTAAAACATTTGTTTACTGGGCAGTACTAAAACAGTAGTGAGACATTTTATTGACATTACCACAAACAGCAAGATGCAGTACATTGACACTTCTAATTGAATTCTTCACTTCATATCTTCCAACTGTTTATTGCTCAGGTTCAAGGCAAGGACCCTGCCCTGGACATCACCCAGGACCCCATTGATGAGTCGGAGGAGGAGCGCTTTGAGGAGATTCCAGAGACAAGCCACCTGGTGGAGCTCCCTCCCTGCGAGCTAAGTCGTCTGGAGGAGATCGCTGACCTGGTTACCTCTGTCCTGTCTTCGCCCATCCGGAGGGAAAAACTCGCCCTGGCCCTGATGAGCGAGGGCTACATCAAGAAACTCCTGGGTCTTTTTAGAGTCTGTGAGGACCTGGACAACAGGGAAGGCCTACATCACCTCTATGAGATTGTCCGTGGTGTCTTGTTCCTCAATAAAGCTGCCCTCTTTGAGGTAATGTTCTCTGACGACTGTATCATGGATGTGGTGGGCTGCCTTGAGTATGACCCAGCGCTGGTTCAGCCTAAACGGCACCGGGAATTCTTGACCAAGACAGCAAAGTTTAAGGAGGTGATCCCTATCACAGACTCTGAGCTGCGGCAGAAGATCCACCAGACCTACCGGGTGCAGTATATCCAGGACATCATCCTGCCCACACCATCTCTCTTTGAGGAGAACTTCCTGTCCACACTCAACTCCTTCATCTTCTTCAACAAGGTGGAGATTGTCAGTATGTTGCAGGTAAGGATCTCTTTAAGGCCGTGATCGTCAATGTGTATCTGTGTAATGGGGCATTCCATACCAAATTTACTTGCCAGTTGCAGTTGAACTGCACGTTTTCCTAACTCTACAATAAGTTGCCACTAACGGAAATTAGTTTGACAAGTGCAAGAGAACCTGTCCCTCTGTTGTTCCAGACAATAACGTGCCTCATAATTGATGATCAATGAATGACTGAATTTCCATCATTAAATGTAATAATTTCTTAAGGGAAATGTAAAATGTTAAATCATGTGGAAGTTCGATTTGTCTGTGTATCTAAATAAGACATTGCAGTAATTTGAATCTATGAAGTATTGTGATAATCTATCTGTACATGTGATCCAACAATGCACATGGCCAGGAAAAAGGAATGACTGGTTGCTCTGTTTATTCATCTGTAGATCAAACATGTCAGGTGCTCTTGGTAAATGGGTAAACAACAGTATAAACTGGAAGATGATCCAGGCACTCCATAATATAAGTTGTTGAAAAATGTTAGCTTTGTTAATGATTTTGCCATTAATAAATGCTTTTTAATATTTCCTTCCTTGTTATATTGTGCCTGGACTGCTTTCCAGTTTATTCTAATGTATATGGACACTCTGGAAAGTTTTTGTCCACAAGTGAAAGATGTGTCTGTGTATCAAGTTTTGTAGTGTGACGACTGACCTATTAAAATATAAAATAATAAACATTTTTGAAAGGTAATTCAGTGAATGAATTAATGTCCATTGTATGGCTCTTAAGTAGATTTCAATATGGAGCTTATGTGAGCTGGGGTGTTAATTGTAAATAATTTGTTCCATATAATCATTTTCATGATGCACAGTACTTCACAGGCCAGTCATTTCATATTTAAGTGTTCAGCATCCAGCTATTGTATTTCAGGGCTAATGAGAAGATAAGTGACTCTCTAATAATCATGGGTTTCTCTCAGTGTTAACTTTTTTGCTTCTTGTTGCTGCAACAGCTGAATGCAAACTGACCTAGATTAAGTTTTGCTATCCTCCCTTTTCTGTCTCTGTATTTTAGCCAATTATTTATTCAGTGTCTTGATTTCTAAACACTATTTCTTGTGTTACAGGAGGATGAGAAGTTCCTAACAGAGGTCTTTGCACAGCTCACAGATGAAGCCACAGATGACAGTAAAAGAAGAGAACTTGTAAGTCTAACATTTTTCAAATCACCATGATGTAATGTATGTTGTTTTGTGGTAAAATGTAGAAACCTTAAGGATGGGCTCTATTGTAATGTCTGGAAATGATTAATTCTGCGCTCATGCAGTTTTCATTTATTCATCCTGAAATGGAGAAATTTACTGTTTGAGACTGAAACGGAAAATTATTTTCACGCTGCTACGCAATATCACAATTGAAACTATGCTTGTGGATAGTGTTTTTCTGAGTGACCTTTAAATGCTGCCTTTAATGTGTGAAATGCCGATCAGCCATTACATCTGTTTTCCCCCTCTCTTCCTCAGGTGAACTTTGTCAAGGAATTCTGTGCTTTTTCACAAACGTTGCAGCCGCAAAACAGAGACGCTTTCTTCAAAACGCTGGCAAATCTTGGCATTTTGCCTGCTCTTGAAATAGTCATGGTATGTTTTAGGCATTATTTGGGTGTGATGTCTAAGTTATTATTTGGTTGAACATACTCCATATTTTCTTTGCCTGTGAATGGTCAACTGCAGGAGCCTTTTGTTTGTGTACAATTCTCTGTGTTCTGGTGTTCATTAACTATTTTTCTCCTGTTCAGGGAATGGATGACCTGCAGGTGAGGGCAGCAGCTACAGACATCTTCTCGTACCTGGTGGAATTCAGCCCCTCCATGGTCAGGGAGTTTGTCATGCAGGAACCACAGCAAACAGATGACGTAAGCAGCTACACAACCCTGTCAGCAAGCATGCTTGCACTTTGGTTTGGTTCAGCCCAATTTATAAAATTCTACATGTTTAGAAGAAAGGTTTCGTGTAGCACTGTGTTGTTGTGACAAAAAGAATAAATGAACAGAATAATCATGTACTGTGCTCAGGTTGGTTGATACTTGTATCAAATGTTGTGTACTACAAACATACCGTTAAAGTGTTTCCCTCGTAGCATTTTTATAACTGTTATAATTGCAAATTTTCTGCAATATTAATTCATATGCACAAATAACTGAACATGGCAAGAAGCACTACAGACTCTTAGAGCAGTGCTCCTCCCAAGCACTTAGTAACTGAGGGGTGCTTTTCTGTGTCATGCAAAGTTTTGTTGAATTCCCCTTTTAATCTGAATACACTATTAGACTGAAACTGCATCACTTTGACTGTATCTTTCGCTGTATCTTTCTTTTGTTTACAGGATGTTCTGCTGATAAATGTTGTGATTAAGCAGATGATTTGTGACTCTGACCCAGAGTTAGGAGGGGCTGTCCAGCTGATGGGTCTGCTCAGGACGCTCATTGACCCTGAGAACATGCTGGCTTCCACCAATGTAAGCAGAACAAACACAACACAAGAATTTTAATGGAGATGAGCTATAAAATTTTGTATTGATGGCCAGGACCATTTGTCTAACTCAAATCTAACTTGTAAGCACTCGAGGATAGCTGAATTGCTGTTAAAATTGAGTAGGAATTCTATAGTAATTTATTTTCACAAATAAATCTTTATTCCTCCAACACTAAAACATCAACAGCACTTATAAGAGCTTCTTGTCATTGTCTTTCTTTTTAGAAAACTGAGAAGACAGAATTTCTGAGTTTCTTCTACAAGTACTGCATGCATGTCCTGACTGCTCCTCTGCTGGCCAATACTGCACATGACAAAAACTCAAAAGGTGAGCTGAGGACAGATGCCTCACATAACTGCACTGGAGTGGTTCAGACTGTTAGATAAATAAAGATTTGACTGATTGTTCTGTGTCATGGCCTTTCAGATCTGCAGGAGGGATCAACTAAGATCAACCCCGTCTGTCCAGGTGGGTGTCCAGTAACTCAAAGTGTTTTCGCATATTTAGATTGACTATTTTACGTGTGGAGCCAGTCTGACTCCTTTTTTCTATTACAATGGACCTTATGTGCAGTTGTAACTTTACATCTTAATCATATTACACATAAAAGAAGAGCTCATAAAATACATAGGCTAATAGAGGTTTGATCTACAATTCGAACACTGAAAATAATTACGCCACAAATTTACTCAATGCGATGTCAACAAGCCTCCCTGGCTTTGACGTCCGCCACAACATTAGATTTAGCCGTTAACGTGTCTTTACCTTCATAATTTCCTGACACTACCAACGTGCGTTCCTCTTGAGAAATACGGAGCATGCAAAACTCTGCCTGCACGGCCGACTACACCCTTTGTATGGGAACGCGCACCAATTCCTATTAAGTTAACACTGAGTTAACACAGACTCAACTAACCAACATCTTATCCACCTTCATAGTACTGCTTAACGCCAGTTTAGGCGGTCAGAGTTTGTCAACCCTGAGGTTGCCTGATAACCCCGAGTTAACTCTGAGTAGGTTTAACTCCCTTCGTAGTACAGGCCACTGGTGTGAAAGTAGCTTTGTTTGTTTTTTGTGTAGACAACTTCCAGACGGCTCAGCTGCTGGCACTCATCCTGGAGCTTCTGACCTTCTGTGTGGAGCACCACACCTATCACATCAAGACCTACATTATGAACAAAGACCTGCTCAGGAGAGTGCTGGTGCTAATGAACTCAAAACACACCTTCCTTGCTCTTTGTAAGTCCCCACATTCACAAATGGTTCACACACCTTTCTGCTGATTTGCTTGTCTTTCTTTAAATGTTCTGTAAATGGTGTTCCTACTTTATGAATTAACTTTTACCAAGTATACAGTCGTGGGTTTTGTACCAGAACTGTGGATGTGCATCCAAGCTCACACCAACAACACACATGCAATAGTAAACAGCTTTATTTTTACTATTACTATAATTAAGTTGTTTATTTTTGTCCAAGGTGCCCTGCGTTTCATGCGCAGAATCATTGGTCTGAAAGATGAGTACTACAACCGCTACATCATCAAAGGCAACCTTTTTGAGCCTGTCATTAATGCCCTGCTGGACAACGGCACTCGATACAACCTCCTCAACTCAGCCATCATAGAGCTCTTTGAGTTCATTAAAGTGGTGTGTAGACACACAAAACAAAGCCTTTTTTTATGAAGTGTTCATTAGTATACAGTGTGTGCATGTGGCACTGTAAGTGGGTTGTTTGTGATTTTTCCACTGTCTTCTGTTTCCAGGAGGACATCAAGTCTCTCATAGCTCACATTGTGGATAACTTCTACAAAGCACTTGAATCCATTGAGTATGTCCAGACTTTCAAGGGCCTGAAAGGCCGGTATGAACAGGAAAAAGACAGACAGAGTCAGAGACTCAACAGGTCAGTAGACGCATTGAACACAAAGGTCAAATCAGTGCAGTGATTTTTATTATCTCTGCCAGGCATGTGATCATACATTTGGTTGTGTGAGTTTGTATCTGTCTGCAGCTAATCTCCTCTGTTTGCAGTGATTCACAATGTTTCTAAAACCTATTTTATTGAGTAAGCTTATCTTGTAGCTTAGACATTTGTCTCTTCAACATTAATCACTCTTATTTACCATATACGTTACGTCATAGCAAACTGCATTCAGCTAAACAAAGCTTACTTAGTCTGTTTCAGGCCACACTTTGTCCTTTGTCATGGCTCAAAACTGACATTCATAGAAATGATGAGTCTCATTCTGACCTGGGGGCATGTGCTGATTAATTCAATACCAGATATGTTATGAGCCAGTAAAATTGGACACAATACGAGATGAATAAATCCCCATTTTTGTTGTCTTTGCCACCATCTTGCATGGGGGGGCTATTGAGTAAGATTCTCTGCTTTGTTTGGGAGACGGAGGTATGGAAGGGTTTCATTTTGTTACATAACGTTTTAAAGAACGGTGTTTAAATTTAGACATTTCGACTTTTTTGTGTTTTGTCTGTTGTGTGCGCTCCACAGACGGTCCGGGCGCTGCGCTTCCCAAGTTCCGCCTTTTGCGTTCCGTCAACATTACTTTATAAATTGACATTTAAATAATCGATTTTTAGACATTTGTGCATCTATTAATAATCTTCCACGTCCACATCGCAATGCATCTAAGAATCGATTATTTCTCCCACCCCTAACAGGCAGTGTAGCAAACGATGGCATGCTGTGAGCATTTGAAGTGTACTACAGTACTTTCATTTTGCTTGGAGCAATGTTACTGGGGATCAGCTATTTTGATGATAATTTTTCATGCAAAAACATTTCATGGCTCCCGCTAGACTAATGTGAAGATTAGTTGCTTTTCATTTTAGTCAAGTTACTTTAGTGCTTTATTGAGCCGTAAAGTGGCTTTTAAAGCATAATGGTAACTGAAAGTATGGTGTTTGGCCGTCGCAGAAGACAAAAAGTCCCCGTTGACGGTTATACATTACATGTCATAAAACATTGGAGTGGATGTAAATGTGGGCAGTCAATTTATGTGTTGCGGTGAGGAGTTTAAAGTAAAATAGGTATCCTTCGACAACCCACTATTGGCAGCTGACCTCTTATATTATTTGCCAATGTTTTGTTTTTTTTTACTTGCGAGTGCTAATTGTGGACTTTGTTCAGAGAACTAACGTTAGCAGCAACCGACTAGCCAATAGGCAGACACACTGCATGCTGCAACTGTGTTTTACAATAGCCTGAAAGGAAAAATGGCAAGTCAATGTTGCCGGCAGCGAGGAGAAACCACACTTAGATGGATAATTCTTAGAAGATAAGAATCACAATTCTTAAGTGAATCACTTTTCCCCACCCCTACGTTGCATACATCTATATAAGAAAACTTAAACTATACAAAGAAAACATTCTCCCCTTCCCTCCAACACTCTCGTGCAAACACGCTGGACACACTGCCTGCCCTGCACCTCCTGTACCCTCCCATGCGCCCCAGACACACCTGGCAGAGATCTACACTCTGAGTGCACACTTGTAATCTAAAGAGACGTTATACCTTTTTGTTTTTTTAATTCCCAGTTCCCACTGCTCCCTTAGACATCAATGATTTATTTCTGTACTTAAAGCCCCCCTCCAGCCAGTTTTAACTGTCGTTTTTGGTGAACGTTCTTTCTCAAACGGTGAATGGGGGTGTGGTTAATAGTCGGACGTAACATTACCATGACAACCAAAAACTGACCGGCTGGAGCGTTCACTAACGATATGCTGTTAACATCACTACACTGTAAAGTTTAGTCCACATTACTATCTGGCAGGAGCAGCTGTTACTTACCCATGATAAGAACTAATGTTCGCGTATCAGCTGTTATCAATCACACAGTCGATGGTCCTGTCACGCAGTGCACACAAACTCCCACTACGTTTTATGGTGCATTGGTAAAGCGGCCGTCAGTAAAATGCATATTGCAGACTGTATATAAGACGGTAGCAGGTAAAAGTGCGACGCGTTTTTGTAAATTAAGTTACATGATAAATTGGTTAGCTAGCTCACAACCATGTTTATGGGTTTGATGCTCCGACTTAATGAGGCGTGACGGCGTAACAATTTTTTAACGAGGTGTGACAGTGCGCCTGCGCAAGCTTGGAGAATGACGTATGACTTATGGAATTTACTATAGTCATACATCACCACCCCGTTTAAAAAACGAAGCAACTTTTGCAACTTTGAGCACAAAATTAAGCTATTTGTCAAAAAATATTTGGCGAACTATGTGGATAATCAACATTGTAAGGAAGTGACTCAGAAAAATATGAAATATCATCGAAATGTCAAAATACACTGGAGGGGGGCTTTAATAACTGTACTTCCCCTGTAGATACCGCAGAGATGCACGGTCGTTAGATGAGGATGAGGAGTTGTGGTTCAATGACGACGACGATGATGATGATGGAGAGGCTGTGGAGAAAAGCCGGATGGAGGATGACTTCTCTGACAGTTACGGCAAGTACATGGAAGCCAAAAAAGGTAAGTTGCTCTGATATAACTATCTTCCTTAAAATTTTGTAAAGCCCTGTAAATTTGATATTAACAGTCTCTGTCACTGCAGGAGCTGCCAACGGAGCTAATGGTGCCAACAATAATGGGAAAGCTGCTGTAATCCCACCTGCCTCTGCAGCCGTCACTCCAAACAACAGTTCAACTTCTTCTGTCAAAACAGTTGCTCTTCCTGCCACACCCGTCGTAAAGGTAATGCTGTGTTATATTGTGTTGTTTATGTTTTGAGTACTGACGACTGAAATGCAACCTTACTTCATATACCAAAACAAAAGTTTCCATTTTTTCCACATCATGTTTCTAGTGTTCTTGTTTGAACGCTGTTCTTCACCACTGCAGACAGAAGTACACACTTTATACCACAAAGACCTGATTTGCTCTATGTCATTATTCGTCATGGTAATCATGTTTTGCATGTCCAAAATTTGACCTTAGCCTTATGGTAACGGTAGGACCTTTTGCTGTGAGTCATAGCCCCCCTTTCTCTACACGGGCTGTCAAATGAAGGCAAAATGCCCCAAAAAGAGAAGAATAGTGATAAACAAGCATCAAACTTTTCCTTTTCTTCCTCATACAGAAATGAAAACTGACATGATGGACCAACAGTATCTGTGGAAATCATTGTCACTTACGTTTTTTGTTGTTTCTCTTTCTGTTTCTCCTAGACCGCTCTGGTCGGTTTGGTGGATTACCCTGACGATGAGGATGAAGAGGAAGAAGATGAGGAGGAAGAGCAGTCTCCAAGGAAACGGCCCCGTCTGAGCTCTTAAGGCTAATTGTCCTGTTTGGTCGTGGTCGATGGACACAGAGTCCCTCCCATCCTCTCTCTGGTCGTCTCATTGGTCCTTGGCCTGCCTGTGCCACTTGTCAGTCTCACTGAGGAGACGGGCAAAGACGAGCTCCCACCTCACTCAGTCCCTCCTGATCTCTGCTCCTCTTTTCTCCCTGAGCGGAAGGAGATGGAGAGCTTCTCCTTTGGATAGGAAGACTGATCAGTCTGTTCCATCAGTCCTTTGATTTTACCTCCTCCTTTTACCAACAGCCTCCTCTAGGAGATCCCAAAATCTCCTTTCTTTCTCCTGAGGAGAAACTCATTGACTCTTTGCAAAGTCATCTCATAACACTCTCCTGCTCTCCCAGTTCTGACCTCCTTCTGAACGACTTTCTCCTCCTCATCCACCATCCTACGCACCGACTAGAGGCTGCGGTGGAAATAACAGTGCCAAGGCGGTTCCCAACTCTGCTCTGTTGCTTAGCAAGGAAGCGGCGGTACTAGGGCAACCACACAGGAAGCCTCACCTGTGCTCATTTGAACTTTCCCTTCTCGAACCTGAAACCAGTGAGCTCCAGAGACAGGAAGCCAGAACACAACCAGCCAGTGAATGAACTGCTCCGCAGGCCAGTCAGGCTAGCAGGACTAGCCGTCATAGATATAGAAAGCTTGACTGGCTGAAGTAGTGTGTGCCGCCCTGCCACAGAACTGTTCACTTTTGTCGGGGATAGAGGGATTCACACAACAGAAAAATTAAACAATGTTGGGACAAGGGAGGTGACAAATGACAAAATGTACCAGGATTAAAACTCAGCAGTAATGAGGCTTAGACTCAGAGGAGCAGGACTCAAACCTTCAAAAGCCATGGTGTCAGTTTGACCGAGGCACACACAAAACACACACACACAGACACGTCTCACACACAGGACTGCGTTAGCCAGAAATCCTGTATTTCATGA
Source organism: Lepomis macrochirus (assembly GCA_024633595.2). NCBI lineage: Eukaryota > Metazoa > Chordata > Actinopteri > Centrarchiformes > Centrarchidae > Lepomis > Lepomis macrochirus. Next base: position 12,017,404 of record JALXJV020000020.1, read on the forward strand.
CTTTGTTAAAAAGTACTGTACAAATGTTTTTTTTTTCTTATTTTTAATCATTTGCCCCAGATCTGATTTTCAAAGGGGAGAGAGATGCCTCCCTGCCTGTGTATTTTTGTTGTTGTTGCACAAACGGTGGGGTTGCTGTTCACCCTTTCAGTCCAGTTCATTTGATTCAATGTAAAATGCAGAGAAGTTGCAAATGCTGGTTTTAAAAATAACGTATTAAAACTGCAGTAAAGTCATTTTTGCAGCCAACATTTTGAGGATGTCTGGAGTTTTGTATTTTAGTGGATTTAAGAATTTAGTGGCTTTGTTATGACGCACACATATCCCAGTCTTTGGTGACAAACCTGAGCTGTTGGTGTGCTTAGAGTAGATTTAGTGTGCTTCAGGAGGCTCAACTCTCGGCACTCTTCTCTCAGACAGATCTCAGGTTCAGAATTCAGTTTGCATCAGAAACAAAAAGCCGCCCACCTTGTCTGTGCAGTGTAACACGGCTGGCTGGTGAAACATCTCACATTTATTGCTGAATGAAGAAGGATTCTAGTGAATTATAAGGGGCTTGAGGTGCTTGGGGGGGGGCTTTAATCCCAGTTTGAAGGTCCAGACTGTTCAGCATCAGTTTATCCAGAAGTATTCACCTTTTGTTCCACAGTCTACGTCTAATGTCAAGTTTTCTTTGAACCTGTTCATAAAAAACCAAGTTGAAGGGAAACTTTTTCTTTTCAGACATTTCAGTGTCTGATTGAAACATTTCTTAGGTTGCATCTTCTCTCCTGGTCTCACTGCAAGGAAAGTCGAGAGGCAGGTCGAGAAAGTCGAGACTCGCAATGAGCCAAAAATGTTAGATTACAGACTTTTGTCTTTGAGTTAAACTACAAACAGCAGACTCGAGCTCAAGTAACGTTATTATTGACAATGTGCTTTTCAGGAGTTCACCAGTACATGAGCAGCGGATTGTCTTTCCTCCTGTGTTAGCGTCGCCCCAAAATATGACTGTTTTTGCTCTCCCTTGATGAATTTGTACCAAGTGCATTTACTACCACTATCCATTCTTAACATTTGTATGAATTTATTTGATAAGTTTTGAAATTAAATGTGACCCTGACATTGAACTTGTGAATCAAGTTTTTTTTACTGATTTGGCAATTGGAGCAACAAAATTTCTTATTGATTCTGAAGTACTCCTTTGAAATCCAGGTGGTTGTATTTGATCAAATCAAAACTAGACTTTAAAGCAATTTCTGATATTAGATATTACTGAGTGGAAACATAACTTAAATTTGTGCAAATTTTAGGTTTCAATTACTTGAAATAGTCCCTCTTTTTTTTCTTTTTTCTAAGAAATTTAATAATGTGTCCTGACATTTTTGTACCAGGAATTGATTCATGCAGCATGTTCTGTACTCAAAGGGCTGCAAATACGAATGAAAACATAGGGCTTTTGTTTGAATTTATTACCTTATTTCCATATTAAATCAGAATAGTTTGAGACCGGCTACTAAGTACTGATCAAGTAACTGCAGTTTTACAGTTTATACACAGAGTCCAGTTCATTTTTATAAAATGTGATTTATTAAACATACATGAAATACTGCATTCCTCTTGGAAAGCGACATACTGTTCTCTTGGCCCCTTTATAACAGTATTCTCATCAGTGTGCTCTTTAACTAGGATGAGCTGCTACAGTGTTGTCAGCTACACAATGTACGAGCTGACTGTTACCTCTGGGAGTGCTAAAAGTGGAAAACAAGACTGTACACTTGTGCTAGCTAATGTTGCCATCACCTCAACATAGGACTCTGCCAATCAGGTCTTTTCACCAGCATTAACCCTTAACTCACTGATATAAATACAGGCCAAATGTGTATAACGTCAAGTCTGTGATTCACCACGTAGTCCGTTTATTACGTTTTTGACTGTTGTCTGAGAAACAATCTCAGGGATGTGTCCAAAACCATTTCTTCAGTCACTTTTTCCAACGTAATATTCACTAGTTTACTATATAGTCAGCAGAAAAATCACTTACTGATTTTGCATCATTACTGACCAGTGTAGTGTTGCATAACACACATTTACACATCTATTGATAGTGAAGCACTGCATTGGAAGATTTTTAGCAAGTGTACATGCTGTGAAAACATTTTCCGATTCAAACCATTCCAATGTGTTTTTTTGAGGGCACTATATAGTCATACATTTTGCACACAGAATTGTGAATCAAGAATGTCATTTAAGTGAATGTAGTGCACTATAGCAAATAAGGAGTGTTTTGGACACAGCCCAGATGTGTGTAGTGATAAAGTAAAAATCAGACGACTCATCAGGAAGTCTAGTAACACTGTCAGAATATTGCTTAACTGGTCCGTGTGCTTTCCAGTCCGCTTGACAGACATGACCTTAGAATACTTGAGTGCTCTCTTGAGTGGAGACTGCCACATGCTGGTGCATCCAAAATATAAAATGAGACGTACCTGCTTCCTCTACAGACAGCAATTAAAAGACTCTGAGGAAGGAAGACCTTTTAATGTTTCTTTGGAAAACCCTGATCTGTGTTACACAAAGTGAATTTTCTGGCTTAAGGAGGCAGTGTAAAGGAAGCAATGTGTTTGATTTACAAAGTAAACAGCCAGGTTATAAATATTGCAGTTGGACAGAAGTCATTTCTTGATCACTTCCTCTTTGAGCTTGTCAGCTATATGTTTTCTCTTCTGTAGCTTCTTCTTCTCCTCAGCAGATATCTCCTGTAGAACAAGACCAGACCGGGCAGTACGGTCAACAACTGGCAAAATTTCAAAGGAGTGAAAAAGCAGTGGGAAAGACTACTAAGCGGACGACACAAAACCAGCTGATGTTGGGAGTATAGCTATGCCACGCCTGTTTTTACGTGGTTTCTAAAGTGGTATCAAATAATTCAATATTTATCAAGCTTTATACATCTAAAGAGGAAGGGTTGAAACAAAAATGCTAGATTTCAATTCAACACCTAAAGCATACAAATAGATTTTCAAGAGTTGGGAATGAATCTGTAGTATAAATGAGATATCATTCCCCACAGTTAGTTTGTATTTTAAACAATTAACTGGTGGAAACGAGCTCAGACCGCAGCGTATTCCTTTTTCTGCACTTGAGGGGCTTGAGGACTTTCAGTAAGTTTGTGTGAGACCGTACGACAGACTGCGGGGAAGGAGCACTACGCAGCAAAACTTTAGCAGCATACTAGGGATGAATGAGTACATGTGTTCACATCAGGCAGAGGCAGCTGATGGATCACCTTCTGTTTGGTGGAGTTAGAGTGTTGTGCTGAAGGAGGAGGAGCAGGAGTAGGAGATGTAAGAGGAGAAGGTGGAAGGGTACAGGCCCCATTCCTCTGGGACTGCCCCACTGTCTCCTGACAGTCCCGGTCAGATACAGACAGGGGGAAGTGAAGAACAAGAATGCAATAAATAAGGATGGTTCAAAGAAAAAGAAAGAAACCTCAGGAGGGAAAACGTGGGTTAAAGAAAATCCAGTGAAATTAAGGATGTTTTTGAATTAAAACATAAAATAATGTGTCCAATATGAAAAGTAAGGATCAAATCTAAATGATTAGGTCCTGACACAACTCACAGTCAGTGTTAAAATGCAACTGTTTGTATAACTTGTATTCCTAACTTTAATGGTCAATACGAGGAAATAGGGAGTAATTTACATCTAACATATAAATATAATCAGGCCGACAAAATGAAAAATGAAAATGATTTTTTCTATATTAAGCCATGTTGTTCTTCCACTGGCCAAAGTGACCTCTGACCTCTTTGTGAAAGGAGGTTTAAGGAAGGAGAGGAGCAGGCTGTAGTTACCGGGGTCGTGGTGGGTGTCTCCTCTGGTGGTGTTGTCTGCTTGGGTTTCTGCTGGTCTTTTTTCAGTGCGTGCAGCTTGTCTCGTTGCTGACGCAGATATGCTGCCCTCTGCTGGAGCTGCTCCTGCTGAGACGCCGACAACTCCTGGAGGGAAGTGGAGTTGAAGGTAAAACAGGAGGAGTACAAGTGCAACTGAAAGCATGCACAAGCAAGCATTATGAATTTTGCCAAGTTAACTCTTTTTATGTAAACTTTTTAACCGGTAAAAATTGAGGTATTGGTGGGGTTTCGTCTGAGTTAGTTCACAACTAAATATACTCTATATAAGAAAAAAAACAACTGAGAATTTGGGATTTTGAGGCAGTAGTGGGTGCAAGAAAGAAGAAAGAAAAAAACAAAACTAACTTTGTTTTGTTATATTTTAAGTTATATCATGTTGGTATTTTGCATTGAGATTTCTCGAAACTTTTGAGTTGTACTTTATGTGTATGTTAATTCAAACGCCATGATTGGATGAGCTGTTTTGATAAATTATGATAAAGATGATTTAACAGAGTTGGAGTGCAGTTTTTATATCAAACTCTATGGTTTTAAGAGGAGTATCTCTTCCACAGCATTCATAATGTCAGAAGGTCATCTCTGCTGAGCAAAAACTACACAGCTGTTAAAACCACCAGATTCCTGTACCATCAAGATTAAGTGTCTCTAAATGTCTCTAAATTGAACTTTGACACCACTACAGATTATATACATAAAAAAGCCAATCAGAGACTCTTTTTAAGAAAGTTGAATAGGTTTAACGTAGATAGTTCACTTCTGAAAGTCTTTTATGCATCCTTTGTTTGTTGAGTCAAACTTAACTTTTGCTATGATCTGCTGGTTTGGCAATTTGTAATTAACAAAAACAGATTTGGAAAAACTAAGTATATGTCAAAAAAATAAATGGCACTGATCTCAACAGTATTGAGCATATGTTTCAGGCCAGAGCCACACAAAGGGCAATGGCCATGTTGGCTAACATCACTCACCTACTACACTCTGAGTTTTGCCTCCAACCATCAGGAAGGAGGTATACTTACTGAAGACGTGTCAGGTCCAACAGATATTTGTTGGACCTGACACTGATGTTTTTATGTTCTTCTGTGTTCTTATATGTACGACTCTGTATATGTTAGCTACATGTTGTGAACTAAATTGCCCCTCGGGGACATTAAAGAAATTTCAATTCAATTCTAATGTGGTGGTGTGCCCACTGAAAAGTAGTAACTAGTCAGACACATTTCTTCACTAGAATTTGGTCAACATCTTACTGTTAAACAAAATACAATGCAACTGCTAAATTAAACAAGGAGAAGGAGGAACAACCTGCAACACAAAAAGCGGGCTAGAGACTAAAGTAGGAAAAAACTTGGTTGTTCTGCAACATTTTGTCTCCAATGACAAACACAGGGACAGCCAGATTTAGCATGTGCATGACACTCAGCACAATAAAGCCCATGAAGCATTCTGCATCTCACGCATGATGTGCTGTATGTGGCAGGCTCACAGACTCACAGTATATGGCTTAGAGAAGCCAGCCTCCCTGTGTGCCTCTTCCAGCAATGCCTCGGCTACAGTCCGGCTGCTGCTGCTCTGCTCCTTGGCATCAGGACTGAGGCTGGCAGAGGGTTCACCGGACTTTACTGGAGCTCTCACTGCTGGAAGGACTCTGGACTCCACACCGTTACTGCCACAAGCTGAACACACACATATTCAAATTCAGCTTTCTCAGGATGGTGGTGTGTTAAAAAGAAGTTGTGTGTTAATAGTAATATTAGTTAAAGAGGTCATATTATGCTCATGCTCAGGTTCAAAATCTTATTTAGGGGTTGTACCAGAACAGGTTTACATGGTTTCATTTTTCAAAAACCCCATATTTTTTGTCACACTGCACATTGCTGCAGCTCCTCTTCACCCTGTGCTGAACACTTCGTTTTAGTTATGGAGTGATGCATCTTGCCTCTACAAGATCTTTGTTGGGAGTTGCACATGTGCAGTTCCTAGTTAAGGACTACTAGCCAGTCAGAAGCAGAGAAGGGCGGGTCTGAGAAGCCGGTAGACACGGCTTTGGTTCAGCTGCACATGTTCCCCTTACTCGTTTAGCAACATGGACTGGAGCAAGAGTTTCAGAGTGGTGAGTTATTAATCTGTAACAAAAGGATCTTTCATCCATAAAGTTATAACTGAGTTCTGTCTAGGGGTGGGAATCACCAGAGGACTCACGATACGATATTATCACGATATTTATTTCACGATATGATATCAATGTGATTTTAAACATATTGCAATATATTGCAATTTATTACCTTTTTTCAAACTTCAAATTGTGTCCCTAAAGGAAAACTCTTTTCTCGTGGTCTGAAAAAGCAACTTATTTTATTATTTTAGTACCAAAAAGAAAAGTTCTTATGCACAACTCATACAATAAAAGATCGATACTTGACCTCCATGTATCGATACAATATTGCCACGGAAAATATCGCGATACTATGCCGTATCGATTTTTTCCCCCCACCCCTAGTTCTGTCTCTACATCACAGTAACAACTTTATGTCCACTGACTGCCTGGAGGGTAGCTAGTGTTTGGAAGGGAGAGGAGAGGCAGCAGGTGGATGTTTTGTCACTGTGTGCTGCAGCTGAGAGTGTTTTTCCACCGGTATTTGTGAGGCCGTGTTGGACCGGCCGCTTGGCGAGCATTATGATGCACATTTTGACATCACAGGGATCAAAGGGAAAGGCTGAACTACGAGCTGTTTTCAGGCAGTTCAGAGCAGAATTTTCTATGGGAGATGGGAACTCCCTTTGGGGTGGACTAGCAGGACTGCTCACATGGCTTACTTAGTGGACAAAATTAAATAAGATTTATCTCCAAATAATTTATATCCAATTACTATCAAGTGGTGAATTTATCCTCACTTTATACATTGCTTGACAAACTATACTTTGGATTAAACGGCCACAGTAAACCAGCTAAGTGTGGTGGGGCATTTTAATAAAACAAAAGAGTTGGAGAGGTGGTGGTAAAGAGTTGGAAGCTTTTCTGAGTTACCTGGTGTGGGTTTAGACATGGAGCTGCTCTTAGCTGCACTTTTCACATCTCCAGGGGCTGCTGCCTTGCTCTCTTCATTTCTGACAGGTTTGCCGTTGACCTGGAGGGAGGGAGTCACAGACATGCTTACACTACATCATATGCAAACCCACTACTACAACAAGCAAATGCCACTACAACACGGCATAGAGTCCTCAGACTGTAGATTGTAGACAGTGTTTCTTACAGAAAATTTCTAGAAACTGAAAAACTGCTTCACTTTCCTTCTTGTCTTGGTACCTGACGAGGCAGGCACCTTTCACTTCTAGTCAACTCAGCCTCTGATAGTTTAACTCTGACTGGTAACAAAGTGGCAAGGGAACCTGTGGATAACTCAGTATGTGCTGTTAAATGGGTTCTAAATATCTAAAAAACAGTGTTTCACTTTAATTGTTAACAGCGTGTAAAATGCAAGAAACAATTCTCAGTCACCCTGCAATCAGAAAACGTTTTTAATCTATTTATACTACCTGAGCAACCTAATTTACAGGCTTGAAAACAACAAAGCTGCTTTGTGACTAACAGTAGCAGTAAGAAGTTATGAAACAAACACTACTCTCTGCCATAAGGATGCACTGACAGCTAGGTTTTGAATATCATGCCAATATTGGTGTCACATACAGTAGGGATGGGCCAATAGAATTGGGCCATTGTACTTGAAGCTTCTACAGATTATTTCATCGATGCATCGTTTAAGAAGTACTTTTGCTTGGCCACAACCTCCCCCCGTAATGGGCTCAGGTGTGTAACTTGATAGATGATAGATATTTGTGTCATACAGCAATCAGACCAACAACCAGACAATTGCTTTAACAAAACAACCATCACCCAAGTGTTACACAAGTTATACTAAGGTGCAGCTCCCCGACACCCAGTTAAGTCATGACTGTGACGTTAAAACCTAAACTCACGGCCCAACCAGGAGAACAACAAAAGCACATGTATTTTTAGCTGAGAACTGCAGCTTAACTTTGGCTAGCCTCCAGCTCAACAATCAATCATGATTTCAGTTAAATGCTAAAGTTACCGTTACCTTGTCGGTGGTTCGCTGTGGACTAAAACTAAAATTGTGGTGTTCTTATTATGAAAGCACTGATTAAAATGTTACTCCGTGAATGATTCAGTTAGCAGATTAAATTCAGTGGCAGTGTTTCCGTTCACAAGTGGGGTTTGGTACCATCGCTGCTGCTGTTGTCAACATTCCCCTCAGCTTTGGCCTTAGCATGGAATAAATAAATTGGAGACAGTGTCAAGCTATAAATGAAAGATGGTGGTTTAAGGGGAAAAGGTATGTTGGCAAGGCCAATAAGCTTTGGTGGCATCAGGCATTGTACACAGGTCTGAGTTGTTGGCTTTCTCTCTCTCAACTCAACCGGTTGAGGCAGATGGCCGCCCACCCTGAGTCTAGGTTCCGCTCGAGGTTTCTGCCTGTCAAAAAGATTTTTTCCCTTTCCACTGTCACCAAGTGCCTGCTCATGGTGGGAACTGCTGGGTCTGTGTAAACAATACTATAAAGAGTACAGTATCGACCGGCTCTATATAAAGATTAATTGTGTTATGATTTGGCACTGTATAAATACAACTGAATTGAAAAGTCCAACAAAGGCAACACAGTGATGCTGCAGGTTTTACAGATGGCTGGTTCACAGGTCTTATTGGTCTTATTTAGCTAATACAGCTCATGATGCCTCACCTTGGCAGTGTTTCTTTGTTGGCTAGGAGCAGAGGTGGTATTCTGGGCTTCATGGCTCTCTGCCATTGGCTTATCAGAGGAGCTGTTGGAGGTGGAACCAACCTCTTCCTCTAATAGCAGCCTCCTGGACATTTCCTCATCATACTCCTCTTTTGACTTTCTGAAGACAAATTAGCAGAAGAAAAAAAGAAAGTGTCTAGTTTTACTACAGTTCAGTGTTAAGATTTGATCCTAGGCAAATTGTCTGAATTTTCACCATGCATTAATTAGCCTAGGCGAAAGTAATTTATTTTGCAATGCTTGAAATATCGGAACTGGTCCAGCTACAGAGCGGGAGTATGTTTAGTATCCCAGCGTGATAAGAGCCTAGTGTATCTATAGTTAAGCAGGCTCTATTTGGCTAACGGCAACCCCAGCCACAGCCTGTTCACAGTGCTGCCGTCAGTGGCAAGAGATACAGTACCCGCTGTCGTACCACCAGAGTCCAGAGCAGTTTCTTTCCCCAGTCTGAGACTCCTCAATTCATCCTCTGCACTCCACCATGTAAAATTGTTTTATTTCTATGATTTGTTATTTATCCACCCATCTACTGTATATGCATGTTGTATATGTCTGCTTTTGTGAGTAGCATAAAGCGTAAATAAAATACAACTTCATCGCGTTATACAAACCTAAATAAATCTACCTGGTCCGAATGGACTAGAAACTGGAATCAGATACCAACGTCAGGGATTCCCACATGATAACCAGCCCTGGCTTGCTCATCACAGAGATCACTATAGCACCACACAGATCCTTTAATTTGATTTACTTAAAAACTTAAATTGCCTTACAGGAGACTTCCGCATAGCACTTACCCGCAGGTATACAATACAGATAAAGAGAGAGATCATTTAAAAGAGGAAGAAAAGAATAATCTACATTTACACATTTTATGCACAAGATCAGCATGTCATCATGATAGGTGTTCAACAAAATTAAGCAAGATTTTACAAAGAATATAAATTATACATGCATGATAATTATTCTCAGTAATGGTGATAAATATTGTAGTAGTATCATGTAAATGTATCCAAATGTCCAAAATTGAAAGTATAGTTACATTTCAGCATTTTAAACATACTCCTTCCAGGTGAGACTGTGACAAACATTTTTATAGCATCCAAACACTGTTTTGATAGTGCAGCTAGATAGACAGGAAAAGACAAGAGAGAAAGAAGGGATCACATGCAGAAAATGGCTGGATTGCAATCTATTACAAAAGGAAATGCATCTTTATTATTTAAATATTTAACCTAAGGCTCTTCTTTCAGTGCATTAAGTTAATGCACGGGGTTTAAGTCATGTCTGTATAAAATGAAAGTCAACTTCCAGACTTGAAACTTGAGAAGCTTGAGACTGGTAATCCAGCTCCTTCCCAGTAAACATTTAGTTACCTTTAAATCAGTGACTAAGGAAAACAATTCCTTCATGGTGCTTTTAAGGAAGCCAGATGCAGAAAAGCATTGTATTGACAGAATGTCTGGAAGAGTGGAATTGCAGGGTAATGCAGCACTGATAAGCAGCCTTGGCACCCTGGTAAGACAAATGGGATAAAAAAAAATTCTCAGTTGCTTGTTTAGTGTCAATCCCTCCAACCTAAATTAGCTGGACCCTAAGGAGCTTAACTGTGGTCCCATTAGACTCAGTGACCAGGCTGCCACAAGCAAAATCCCATTAGAGAACAGTGGCAGGAGTGTCTAGAAACCTGTGCACCATAGGCCTACATTTCACATAAACATTGTCCATGACAGCAGTCTAGCAAAGCTGATTTTTGCCAACACTAACAGATTAAAAAGTCCACCCACATGAGGATAAGATATATGATATTGCACAACGAGATACAGTGATAACGGTTTTGAGTCAAGTTATTGTGCACCCCTATATTGAGGGATCATATTTCTTTGATTCTACCTTTGTATTGTCCATGGATGCTCAATTTTAACTTCACTCAAGACCTGTCAAAAAGTCTGTCCATCATTCAGGTCAGGAAACCTAAGAAGATATCCCTTTAAAGATCCAGTCAACTGTGTGCGTGAGTGTGTGTGAGAGTGTCTGTGAGTGATTGAGAGAGTCACAGAGAATAGGATAAGGAGAGACTAGTGACTTACTTGAGAACCTCCTGCAGGATTTTCATCTCTTGCTGCTGCAACTCTGTCATCACGTCCATACCATCAGTCAGACACTCTGGGAGGGCCCCTACACACACAAGCATATTAATTCTGCTATACCAGTGGTGTTTTACTATTTGTGGACGTGTGTTTGGGTGTATGTATGTGCGTTAATCTTGCCTACCGTTCCTTTCTTTAATGACTCTGAGGGCTTGAAGCTGTAGCTCCATGTTCTTTTGGACCATCAGTGAGCGAAACAGCTGGAAGTCATCTGTAGCCAGAACAGGCTGGAACACTGACTGAAAAACAAAAACAACTATATCTATGAAGATGAAAAATCACTGTGCTCCAAGTTAATAAGGAATGAATACATGTAATGCAAATAATGCATCACAACTCGGCAGAGAGCATTTGTGAGTGTAGAGAATAGGTCAGTATACACATTTATAGAAACCCAGTACATATGAGTGCTGATGTGCTCTGAACATAATGTGTTTTTTTAATCATCATTCTCCAAATTAAATATGTTTATTTAAATATTATATAGTGTTTTGATAACGAGTTTATCCAGTAGAGCCTTAATCTTGCACAGAAAAACAATCAAGACATTGACACATTTGAAAATACTTGGCAGCCATTCGACAGACTAGGAATTAGAAAATTTGATATGCTTGAATTTGAGTCAGCATTTCAAAAAAGGTTCTCCATTGTTTAAAAAAAAATGTAGTGTGCAAACTGTGTGGTTGAATTTTTCCAGAAACAGGTCTCTGGCTACATGAGGGACTGGACGGATTTCCTGCAAAAATCCATTGTCTTACATGGGCTATGATGTTTATGTACACAACATTACTGCAAAACGTGAAACACAGTGTGATTTTGTGTTGTAGTTCTAGTTCAAACTAGATAATGTTAGCTTGCCTGCAAATGTTGACCAGTTGAGAACTACCTCACATAGTTATAACTTACTTTTAGGCATAAATATGTAAAGAGTGTCCTGCTAGTTGCAATTTGAAACCTTACTGTTAGAAGCCACTAAAAACTACACAGTGCACCTTTAACTTACATTTACTATAGATAGATTTTGAGACTGTAAAATTAAACACTCTTTGTTTGTGATAACTTTAATCGACCACTAGCTCAATACAATATAATTCAAATAGGCCAGAAGGGAATAAAGCAGAACAGAATAAACTGAGTGATGGTTAACGTTGGCAGTGTAGCACAGACATTTGTGATCAACAGATGCTGTCTGCATCCTAATGCTGATTTGCGTAAACTTTAGTAAAACAGATGTAAAATAGAACAAAGGGAACATGTGGCTCTCAGAAGGAGGAGGAGGCTAGAAGCAGCACGTATTGGCACAATAGCATCCTGGCTTCCTGGATTTGGCTATACTGTATCTACATCGGTCCACTACAGGGGCCCTATCCACAACCTGGAAGAGGAGCTAGTATAAATGAGTGTAAAAGTATATTGTTAATATAATAGTAAACTGTTAGTTTGATATTATATGATGTTACTATATTCTTTATAATTTCATATAATAGTATAGGATAGCGCATACCACTAGTATAATATTAATTCCAGTTACAGTTGTTTCATTTTGGGTTTGTTTTTTATTCATTAACTGTGTACAAAAGATGTTCTACATGGTAGACTAACTTTAATTTTAAGTATACTACTAACTGGTCAATAATCATAAACTATTTATGCAGAACGATTAGTTGAACATTTGAAAAGTTTGATGTAGTACATCACACTTTTTTGGATGTCCCACTCCATCGAGGCCCACAAGGATTTCTTTTAAATACCTTAACCTCATTATTTGACGCTTTGACCATGTTTAACATGAACGTCCAACATTGTAACACTGGAGAAAAGTCCTAAAATATGAAAAAGCATAATAGGTCTCGTTTAAGGCTTTTTAACAGGGGGTGGTGATGGCGCAATGGTTAAGATTGTGCCTTTGGTTTGAGAGATCCGAGTTCAATCCGCCACTGTGACCCATCCACCATTGTGTCCCTGAGCAAGACACTTAACTCCTCGTTGCTCCAGAGGCGTGCGACCTCTGACATGAATAGCAATTGTAAGTAGCTTTGGATAAAAGCGTCAATACTTTTTAATGGCCTTATTTTTTGCAAAACTGATTTATTACCTTTTAAGACCCCAAATACACCATGAAAAATTAAGCTGTTTGTAAACAGAGTGGCACTGAGGCCTAATATCACATTAGCTTCCTGTTTATAGTTTAAGCTCTGTCATCCATCTAGGCTAATGCTGGGCAAATCTTTCTGACCAACTTAAACACACGATCAGAGTTCTTTGTACAACCAGGTCACCAGCTTCTCAGTCTCCATGCTCAGTTTCTCTCTTTAACCTCCCCATCATTTCCCTTTGTCAGCCTCTCTTATTTTACACTGTTTCTGCATGAAGCCCTAAACTACATCTTGTAGGTTTGGGCTATCTTATTTGGTTTTTAACCTAATTGAAAATTCTTTACCTTCTTGATGAAAGAATTCAACAAACAAAAGATGCTATCAACTATTTTACAGCAATTGGTCTTTTGTTTGCAACAATAAAAACAGATAAGAGATAAGTCCATTGCGTAGACATTGCTACATAAACCATACCAGCCCAAGATCTAAAACACACATGTATGCTCATCGATGTAATACAAAGATTTCTAGCATAAGTGTAGAACTCTAGTTATATTTAGCATTAGAACTACTGAAGTTGCTGCATTGTATTATTACCTTGATATATAATGGGTATATGAGTATTTTCAAATTGAAAATTCACCTGTAAAACTCTCTCATGTACTCTCAAACACAGAAGCAATTTAAAGAAGTTAAAGGAACATATTCATTATTAAGTAATTTAAAATCTGGACTACATTTTTTTCTAGCTTTTTCCATTAGGGCAATTAACTAATAAGGTAAATTATGCTTCACTGAAGCTTCAGTTTTCTTGGAGCCCTGCTATCCTGAACACAAAATTAAAGCAAGCAATATCATATAGTTGAATGGGTTGAAACGAAAAAAAATAATTTGCAGTTTACTAAAATAATGCCTTTGTACTACGACTGCATGATATTGTTTTCGCATTGTTATACAAAGTTTCTGCATGGGTAAACTCTAACAGGTGACAAAACCTCTGCATACTGCAACTTCTGCTACTGTTAACCTTTGAATTAATAAGAACTTGACCTGCTTTACAGACATTAAGTATTTATCTCAGCGGTAATTAATGAGATCCAAGTCTCCTAAGGATTGCAATGAAATCCAGATCTCTCTCTCTGCCAATCTGGCACAGCCACATTACACCTATTAATCAGGGCAGAAGAAAATCTAAAGATACACTTTAAACTTTTAAACTGCAACTAATATTATCTTTTGAAATCTTATTCAACAAATATAATACACTTTTAAAGCATCATGTTATTTGGCAAGTTGCCTCACACACCCTGGGCAAACAGTTGTATCTTTGAATACCAGTACGCACAGACACAACACACATGCATAAAACACGGCTATTATCCATATCACCTTAATGCGATGGCAGTGCATTTCTGGTATGTGGGCTGAGTCACACCTCAAACCCCTTACCATATAAACTCACTGGCCACTTTATTGGGTACACCTGTTCAGTTGCTTGTTAACACAAATGGCTAATCAGCCAATCACATGGCAACAACTTAACGCTTTTAGATGTATGTATGTATGTATGCATGTAGACGTGGTCAAGACAACTTGCTGAAGCTCAAACCAAGCATCACAATGGGGAAGAAAGGGAATTTAGGTGACTTTGAACATGACATTGTTGTGTGTGCCGGGCTGCTTTGAGTATTTCAGAATCTGCTGATCTACTAGGATTTTCACGCACCACCATCTCTAGGATTTACAGAGAATGGTCCAGAAAATATCCAGTGAGCGACAGTTGTGTGGAAAACGCCTTGTCGATGTCAGAGGAGAACGGGCTGACTGGTTGAGAGGACAGAAAGGCAACAGTATTTTAAATAACCACTCGTTACAACCAAGGTTACCATCTCTGAATGCACAACATGTCGACCCTTAAAGCAGATGTGCTACAGCAGCAGAAGACCACACCAGTTGCCACTCCTGTCAGCTAAGGACAGGAAACAGAGGCTATAATTCACACAGGCTCACCAAAATTGGAAAATAGAAGATTGGTCAAAACGTTGCATAATCTGATGAATCTCGACCTCAGATGTGACATTCAGATGGCCTGCCTTGTATCAACGGTTCAGGCTGCTGGTAGTGTACTGGTGTGGGGAATATTTTCTTGACACACTTTGGGCGCCTTAGTACCAACTGAGCATCGTTTAAATGTGAAAGCCTACCTGAGTATTGTTGCCATGTCCATCCCTTTCTGACCGAAGTGTACCCATCTTCTGATGGCTACTTCCAGCAGGATAATGCACCATGTCACAAAGCTCAAATCATCTCAAACTGGTTTGTTGACCATGACTATGAGTTCACTGTACTCCAATGGCCTCCATAGTCACCAGATCTCAATCCATCAGAGCACCTTGGGGATGTGGTGGAACGGGAGATTTGCATCATGGATGTGCAGCCGACAAATCTGCAGCAATTGCGTGATGCTACCATGTCAAAATGGACCAAAGTCTCAGAGATTTTTCTAACAACTTGTTGAAATTAAGCCACAAAGGATTAAGGCAGGTCTGATGGCAAAAGGGGGTCCAACCCGGTACTAGCAAGGTGCACTTATAAAGTTTCCGGTGAGTGTATGTTCCATGCTTGCTACACAAAAGCATAAACATGCAAAAACAATGATGAGTAGGCCAACAGGCACAAGCAGCAGGGTTGAAAATTATTGAGGTAAGCCGACTGGTTTGCTAATGACCTTCCAAATACAAATTTTACTTTCCAACTTCTCTGCCACCTTTTAGAGCCTCGCTAGCAGTAACTGAGTTTATTACCTCCACCACCATAGATAGACAGACTTACATTTTCAGACCGGTTCCATCTGTTTCTGTCTCTGCTTCTTAACAAGAAAATTTCCACAATTTGTGAGCAAGTTAGCAACAAACCTTTTCATAAAGAACAGCTGAGATTTTCCCAATGACTAAATAAAGGTGTTGCAGTAGTGGGCATGAACCTCAAAAAAGCTGAAAGGTACAGAAACATTTGACCAAACAATTTTGTGGCAACAATACAAACAAAAGAATCTCATGTCAAGTTTTAGGTACAGTTATAAAAACTTGAGAAATGCCTGATGAAGAATGAATAACTGATTAAATCATCTGATTAAAACCCATTGCTCTGAACTGACCTGTCTTGACAATTGCACATACTGTATTTTCAGGACACTGGGTAATACACATCAGCCTGATAAACTCAAGCCACTTAAATAGGACAGATCTAAATCTAGTTTTGGATAACATAAATGCGGTTGTAGATTATTTCACAATCTGCACGCTCATTTTGCTGATCAATCAGAAAAACAAACATCGCTGCCTGGAAGGAGGAGACAGAGAGCAGATATGTATGGCACAACATAAAAAAGGACCATAACTGGGTTTGTGTAAGAAAAACCCGAGATTCGGGTGGGGATGGCTCACTGGATAAGACTGTGCCTTTGGTGTGAGAGACCCGGGTTCAATCCACCACTGTGACCCATCCTCCATTGTGTCCCTGAGCAAGACACTTAACCCCTCGTTGCTCCAGAGGCGTGCGGACCTCTGACATGTATAGCAATTGTAAGTCGCTTTGGATAAAAGCGTCAGCTAAATGAATAAATGTTAATGGTCCTTTCAGGTTACCTGGCAGGCTGACAGGTGTGAGGACAGGGAGCTTAACTTACCTGCAGAGTTTTGGACTTGGCAAAAGGAGAGGTGCAGGCCTCCAGAAACTGCTGCTCGTTAATGCCAACCTCCTGCATGTAATTATCTAACAGCTTCTCCACCTACAAAATAAAAGCAGCTTACATCAGCCCAGTTGGATGAGTCAGCAACATAAAACCACAAGTTAATAATGTTGATGAGGTAATGCATGCAAATAGGGCACAAATTTACATTTTTCAGTAAACATCTTTCACACATCTGGCCGAATGTTGTACTCACCAATTTCTTATACTGCAGATGGATTTCTGTGTATGATAACTTATTTTCATCTTCGTCATCAAAAACTAAAAAAAAATATAATAACATGTAAATGTTAGTAATTCAGCATGTATACCGTGTAAATAGGAGAAGTTTAAAACACACTTACACCTTTATTTACCTAGCTAGCTAACTTATGTACACACAGAGTTTTGTAGCGTTATTTGCACACAAAAAGTGAATATACAGTAACTTTACATGACCCCTTTAGTAACTTCTTCCTAGCTAGCTAAGTTTTCTTAGCGATGTTGCCTTTAGTGTGGTATGACTTGCTACCTTGATAGTGTGTGCTTTGTGGCATTCATTTCGAGGCAAATGTTCTGTAATTAGGATTTACTCGCCACAAGGACGTGGATTAAGGAAAGTGCTGAGTTAGCAGGCCATACAATAACAACATAATAAACTACAAATAATGACACAAAAACATCGCAGTCACACGTTAGCGTTAGCTTAGCTACCGCGCTAACGGTGCCCACAGCTCCAGACAGGCTTTACTGTGCAGCCAGATGCCCAAGACAGAACATGGCGGATCACCTGTTCTTACCTGTGCATTTGTTTTCCATAAAGTCCGTGACAGGAATGAGCCATTCGGGACTTCCCAGGTAGCCGACGATGCTCTCTACAACCCACTCACAGTCATCCTCAGCCATGTTGGCTGCTGCTGGGTAACGTAACGCAACAACAGCAGCAACAGAGCAGCGATGTTCTTCAGGTCTGTGCGTCCAGCTGCACTACACCAACTCAAACAGATGGAAAAAGACATCTGGTTTATCGTCCTTCATAAACTAGTCCCCCATAGCCCATCACAGTGGCTCTTTTCCCCCTCTCTTTACGGAACGGGACCGTCTCCGAGAAGAAAAGCGCACTCATGTATTTGCAGCCAAGTCTGGTAACGCCTAATCGGTTGCTAAGGTAACCGTTACGTCAGTGGGCTGCGGCTCGAGCCCGCGTAGATACCAGCGCCTGGAGCTCAGGTGGTTCAGTCGGTTGAGTGCCTGCCCCAACAGCCCTTTGCAGAAACTCTTCATCTGTCTCTCCCTCATTTTCAACTCCTCTATCTTTATCTATCTGTCAGTTCTATCTACTGTTCTAAATACTGTTGTAGCAAGTAAACATTTTACTTAAGTAAAAATGCTGACACCACACTTTAAATGATCTGTTACAAGTCCATGTCCAGCATTGAAAATATAGAATGTAAAGTATGTAAGCATAATTACAAAAATTAGCCTATTATTACTAAAAGTTCTCAATGTAGAAATCGATTACATAGATTGTAGATTGTAGAAAATCTATTACCTAGCCTATTATTTCATTAGAATATTATTAGCCTACTTATGCGTTAAGATAAATTGGGATATTGTTGTAATTGGTTGAAGTATTTTGTATAGGACTGCAACCAATTATTATTTTCATTATGGATTATTCTGCTGATTATATTTATCCCAAAATAAACTTATTGTTTGGTTTGTGAAAACTGAAAATAGTGAGAAATGCTGTCGCAATTACACAGAACAGTGCTATGTTTTGTCCAACCGACAATCCAAACGTCAAAAAGATTAAATACTAACATTAGTTAAATGATTATCAAAATAGTTGTCAATTAATTTCCTGTCAACCGACTAATCAAGTAATCAACTAATCGTTTCAGTTGTACTTCTTAGGGGTTGTTTAGTTAATTTATAACAAGGCCTCACCTTTAATAAGCTCTGAGATTTAGTAGAGCAGATACTGGCATTGGAGGAAAAGACTCAAGTATGGTACAAGTACCTCAACTTTGTACTTAAGTACCATACTTCAGTAAATGTACATTCCCCCACAGATAATAGATAATAGTGCACTGCAAACACACACTACTCAGAGTCACTTACTAACACTAAAACACACACACACACACAGACACAAAAAGCTAAGAGTTTTTTATTAAGAGTAAAAACTTAGCGATCAGGTCATTCAGTAGTGTGCATTAACAAGAGTATTAAATAAATATACATTCTTTCTGTATTTTTTAAAGGTATATAAGATTGAATATAGTATCACCATCTCTCGAAAGACTTATAGCTACTGTGCACAGTTCATTTAGGCAGGGCATGCAAGCCGCAATCATGCTGAAAAAATCAACAGAATAAGGTAGGCGACAGTGAAAAGCTTTTACAATGAACATTTAAATCAAACCAGTAATAATGCTTCATTCTGTTTGACTTTGCAGCTGCCTCAAATATATGCCATTAAAGCTGTCCTAGTCCCTGCTAACTGGATTTTAGTCACTGTTATAGACTTAAAATTTAAAATAGTTTTAAAATAACAGTGTTAATGTGCAGTGTTCTGGCCCACCAGTGTGACAATCAGATAACAGCAACGTAAAGTTGGGAATCTGACTTCAAACCAGCAGTCAGATTACAAGCAATGCAATGTGGCAACGTAGTGCTTTACAAAAAATTATGTGGACATTATCATTGAGTTAATGCTCTTCAAGTTCTACTCTGTATGGAGAAACAAATGAAGCATGTGATTGTGTTTCCTTCATATAAATCTTGATGTGAATATAAGAATTATTAATGGTTGTTTCAAACAGTGCACGCAAGTAAATTTAGTTTTTTATTTAAAGTAAACATGTAATAGTTATTTTTGTATTCTTCTTGTTGTATACTTTAATGTTTCACTTATCAACTTCCCGTACTATAATGTGAGTACAATATGTGTTTTTTAAATATTGAATAGTCTTCTGATCCCTTAGATATCAACATAGTTACAATTACATTCTTGGCAGGAAAATCACTTTTTATACATTTTATAAGAATTGACATATAAAAGTATTTGTGAACCAAGGTGTATTCTTGTCCTGATTTTTAAAAATGACCATATCATATTACAGCAGATAGGTGAGAATAAATGTTCTCTCTCAAGACATCCTCTAGATGGCAGAAGTTATCCATCATGACTCGATTAAAATAGTCCTGAGGTATGTTTTTGACTGACAAGCGTCCTCTCTGTACATATGGAGAACATGTTGTGACTCACTGTATGACAGAACTGAAACTGTGTAGTGGCTTACTTTTGACCTGTAGCACAAACATAGCAGGGACAAATACTCTATGTGTGTATACAGAATACTGGGGATAGCAACTAAAAAAATCATGCAATGTATATGTGATTTTTTTGTTTGTAATACTCATACATTCTGACTGTAACTAGCTGCCCAGCAAAATTAAAGTATTCACCTGTGCTTCTTTCACATTAAAACACTGACCATAACGCGCTGCAAATTGTTGAAAACATCACTGTGTAGGCTCTATCTGGAAATGTTTTCCTGTCTCCTTGATTAATGGCTTTGGAAGCTAACATATTTCTACATTATACACCCACAATGCATAGTTGCAAAAAGTTGCACTCACAGCAAAGAGTGTGTGAAGGTCTTAAATGGACATGCAATCTTTCAAAATGCAAATGAAAGTCGCTATAAGCTTTCAGGCAAGGGTAAATTAGTTTTGTTTTTTGTTTTTTACAAACAATCATGTTTTTTGCTCTACGTCTACTTGGTAATGCTAACATATACTCAGTCACAGGCAGGAGATTACAGACCACCATGTCCTTGAGGTTAAACTGCAGCAACTGTCAAGCCCTGTTAAAAATTCATTGTATTGATTTGCTTGACAGCACAGACCCTCTGGCCCCTTTTTTCTAACGGCTCCTTTGGTATTTGTTCAATAAGTCACAACATTGCATTTGGCAAAATACAATAGAATCCATTCAATTCATCTTCTTTTCCTTTGATTTGTATATGGGAAGTGGAATGATTATCTATAAGGGCCCTTTCAGCTCAATAGCCCTTCTTCATGTCATGTTCGACTTAAACTAATGAAGGGCAATTTTTCAATGGTGGCGTCTGAATGAAGATTCCCGAACTGCACATTTATGTAATAAACACTGTACAATAAGTGCATCATCTAATCAATTATGACCTCCATGAAATAAAACATTTTAATATACACCATCCTGCCGTGGAGAGATACATGATGCATCTTGCCCTGGATTATGTAACCACTCTCTGTGCAGTGTTAAGTGCTTGTGGTATTGAGATTAAAACATGGCGGATATGATTTGATCAATCCTTTTATAGCCGCAGTTCTTCAACTGTGGGTCAGCACTCAAAATAGGTTATGGGTCGTCTTCTTCTTACATGACTAAAGACAATGGTTATCAATTCCAATGGGTTTTCAACGAACACTCACTCCCGTCTAGTGACACAGTTGAATTAATTTGTTTATTAAACTGATGGTTTCAGGTTTATTTGGTCTGGGATGAAAAAGTTATCAGTGCTAATAAATAAGTTTACAGTTAAGTCATTATTTGAATGTACAGCAACTTAGAATACTGCTGGAGATGCAAAAAATATTTCCAGGAGGCCAAAGTATCCACTACAGTAACACTTCCACACTATGAAACGCTGTGTAGTAAATCTTCTACTACTTTGGAGTGTATTTGTAATACTAAATGTAGCTACTCTAGCTACATGTGCTACACTGCCTCCCACCTCTGCAAAGCCATGCAGGTGTCATTCCCCCTTTTAAAGGGTGTTAAATTGTGACTGCCACAGACAGCAGCAACACAAGTGACATCCAATAATTCAACAATCAATAAGATTTCTTCTGTTTCCTTTGCTTGAGAGACCTCAACAAGGAGAGAAAACAGATTCAGTAAGTAGCAATTGTAATTTATCATTATAGTGTATTAACCTGTTTTGTTTTTATTCTTTAAAAAAATCCATCAAAAGTACCCGACTTTCCTTCCTGAGTTCTTCTGTGCACATTATCAAGTCCAGCAAACCAGATGTTATTTAAATCTTCAGAGTTTTTCTTTTCTTCAAAATGGCAATAATAAAATGCTACAAAGACCCAGTGTGTTAAGTCTATTGTTACAGGAAGACAGCAGTTCTCCAGACATCTTTCAGTGAAAAGGAACCTATGATGCTTTGTGGTCACAGGAACCTGTTGGAGATTTCTCTGCTGCCACTGCTCTCAGCTGACTGACTGGGTGGATCCATTGGATTGTCATGGTAATGATCTTTGATTTGTACCTGTCTGCTGTCAAGGTGACTCAATTTGACTCGTCCCCTCTCTTGGTAACTGTCTATAATCGGCACATGTCCACTGGCCACGCCTTGACGACTAATTTTACTTAGTCTGCCATCATGGTGCCTTGTTTTAACTGCTGTCTGCCTATCGTCTTTATGACTGTTTCTCATCGGTGCAGGTCCGTTATCGTGCTGGGCTGTTCTGATAGGCACTGGTCCAATGTCTAAATGGCTAGTTTTGACTGGCACCAGTCTGTCGATGTGATGCTTGTTGCAGATGGGGATCTTATTGGCTTCCAGTGAGCGGGCATAACGTGAAAACCAGTCCCTCTCAAATGCAGCCCGTAGCTGCTCCACCACTGTAGAGTTCCTCTCCTCGATGCCCTCTGGCTGACTGATCACCAGACCCACTCCTGCATTAAAGCTAAACTCATTCCCCAGCCAGTCAAGGTTACCTGTCAGGACACAGAGGGAGAAACAAATAGATGACCGAAGTTTTATGTCAATAATATCTTGCAGCACAACAAATCTGACAAAAATACCAAACCAAGATGACAACATAACTAGCAGAATGTTTTTTGCCATGTAGTATCAGCAGGATAAATATACTAAATCAAGACCATTCTGCGCCGTAAAGAGACCCGTTTTCAACTTCCACGGAAGATACATTTTTATAGGGATCAATGACCAATTTGCTTTTTTTCCTGAGAGTTACATGATGAGAAGATGATGAGAGGATCAATACCACCTTCATGTCTGTGCTTTAAGTGTGGAGCTGGAGCAGGAAAGTGATTAGCTTAGCTCAGCATAAAGACTTGAAGACAAGGGAAACAGCTAGCCTTGCTCTTTCTAAACTTAAAAAGAAATTAATATTAGTACCTCTAAATCTCACTAATTAATACATTGTTTCTTGTTTGCTTTTACATTACAAACAGTAATGTAAAAGCAACAATTTTTGGTGTAACACGAGTAAATCGCTAGGACTATTCCTTTATGAATAACAGAGTTGTGTTTATTCCTAGAGTACTGTGCAGATGTATAAATTGTTATTTGTCAATAAATAGCTGTGCCATGTAATTCCCTCTAAAACCACAAATTGTTTAAAGTTCTGATTATGTTGGGATTAAACAAATGAGATACATCACATTATTTGAGGTGTATTTTTGACCTTTGGAGAAAGCTGCACTGTTTACCTCTTGCTTTCAGTCTTCATTCTAAAATAGACTAATTTCCTCTTGGCTCTAGCACCCTACTTAATACAAGAGTGGTATCGATCCTCTCAAATCACTCTCAGAAAGAAAACAAATAACAGTACTTCCAAAAATGCTGAACTTTTCTTTTAGGCCAACCGGAAATGAGATCTGTGGGAAGTAAACAGAGGCATATAGGACACAGTCATAAAGTCTAGTCAATGAGCTCACCTAAATAAATGGCTCTGTCTGTCACCATAAACCTGTTGTGGTTTATTCCCTGGAGACTACCGTTCGTTAGCACCCTGGGGTTGAAGAACTTCTACACACAAACACACACACGCACACACACACACGCAGACACAGTGGCACATTAAGCAGAGATAAAGTGTATCTGTAGAGTTGAAAATAGTACATAGTGGTCTTGTACTTACAGCCTCCAGTGAGCAGTTGGGCTGCTCCATGCACAGACTCTTCAGGGACCACATGAAATTGAAAGTAAGTGGATGAGTCTTTTCCCAGCAACTTATCAGCAGACGAACGCGGACCTTCCTCAGGATCAGGGCCTCCCTGATAAGACTGTCGATACGAGACCAGTACCTTGGCACAGTTACAAACACAAGCACAAATGGGGGAACACGGCCAGATGGACACGCATGCATACACTGAGTTTAATCACTTAAATCAAAGCATAGCATCCAAGCGTTTGATGATAAATTCCTGTCAATTCATCCCAAAGCAACTCCAACAGTGGTCCTAACCTGTGAGTGTCGCTGCTGAGGAGGGGCAGGTAGTCGATGATGGAGATATATATGAAGTGGTGGGCCTCCTGGATGACCCTGGAAATGGCTTCAAGGTCATTGCTGCGATGTTTCGGGATGAAAACATCTGGGGAGCTCTGTTATCGGAGGAGGAAAGACGGCAAAGACAATTTGTGAGAGCTGGTGTTGGGTGATGAAAGGGTGCACAACCAGTAGCCGTGTACTCCTCTCTGAAGAAACACACATGAATGATGGTCAGGGCATTGTCTAAACAGATGTTTAATACTGCAGTGACTCAGAAAGGAACAACATGCAGAATTACCATGATGATCGATGACACTGCTATCATAATAACAACCAACTCAGCTCTCATCATCATTAGTGTTCCCCTAAATGACCATTAGGATTTGATTATCTTCCTTTGTTTTATTTCTGTGTGCATGTCTTCTATGTGGTTTAGCCTCAAGCCTTTAAGCCTTAAACTTTCAGTTTTAACTTCTTGTTGACAGACACCAGTTAATGTTAAACTTAGAGGCTCTGTTTTGAGTTAGCTTTTTTGTGTCAATATTAATCTTCTACAGATGGACAGCCCTGCCAAACCAAGTGATGTCTGCCGCAGGTAGGATGACTTCACCGTCCTTCATATCCAGGAAGAAGACGACGGAAAGTCACAGGAGTCCTGCAGAG
Source organism: Lepomis macrochirus (assembly GCA_024633595.2). Taxonomy (NCBI): domain Eukaryota; kingdom Metazoa; phylum Chordata; class Actinopteri; order Centrarchiformes; family Centrarchidae; genus Lepomis; species Lepomis macrochirus. Next base: position 12,042,061 of record JALXJV020000020.1, read on the forward strand.
ACACTATCATTTCATATTGCCTTTATTATTCTTATTGGTGACCCTACATAATTCCGAGCATAGCCCCGTCCAACTCCAACCAGAGCTGATGTCTAATCAATCAGAGCAACTCAAAAAAATGGGTACGATGTGCCTTTAAGTGGCTCCACTATATAGTGCCCTCAACCATTCACATGAGAGAATGAAAAAAAAGTGACATGTTCACTACTTTCTGCTAACAATCCCCCAATGCAATTTGTAACACAATGGAAGTGAGACTGGGGTTGTTACATAGGTAATAGTGCACAAGAGAGTTCAGACACAACTTTATCCACATGCACAATAAACCTTCTTCATGGCAGAAATTTGAATCCACAGTTACAAATTTCATAATTGATGGCTCTGTTCCCTAAGGTGTAGGCCTATCAGTAAGCCATGCTAGCGAGCAAGCATACAGTAAAAGCACTGAAAATAGCCCATCTAAATGACATGCAATCGTTATTAATGTTTTTAATTACACATGAGTTTTTTCTGCTTTGACATATCAAAATGTCCACTGTGAAAGATTTATGTGAAACATGACATGATCTCACCCTCTCTCCCTCTCTCTCTCTCAACCCAACAAGGCAGTAGGCCGCTCATACTGAGTCTAGGTTCTGGTCGTGGTTTCTGCCTTTTAAAAGGGAGTATTTTCATTGTTGCCAAGTTCTTGCTCATGGTGAGAATTGTTGGGTCTCTGTTAATATTATTGATCTAGTCCTGCTCTATAAAAAAGTGGAACAAGATAACTTCTGTTATGAATTTGTGCTATATATATATATATATATATATATATATATATATATATTTTTTTTTAATTGAAGCCCTAATGCAGCAGTTACTAAGGTTTATAATTACGCTTGTGCTTTTCCTGAATGCTGAGATGCTGATGTGGTGAAAATTGACTAATGTTCTCCACACAATGAAATAAACACTTTTCCCAAAATCTCTACTGGCAAATTGAACCAAACACTGAGCTCATTTTTGAATAGTCTGTCGTAAAATCTTGTTTCAAATGAAATGAAACTGAAATGAACCATCAAATATGTAAAGTAACTTTGAGTGTAAGTAATGGAAGTAAACGGAATGCTAATATCTAATGTTTGTGAGCCTAAATAATAACTTTAGACAACAAATACTAACCATTGGTTGCAGAGGAAATAATTATAGTAAAAAATTCTAGAGATCTCTAATGTTTTAAATGGTTACTTTACTGCAAGCATTACTCTAACTTTTGGCTTTTGGAATTTAACTCTTCAATACAACTGTCCCCTTTACTTGTGCCATCAATACAAAATGCCTCCTAAATTATGGGTTGACATGTTAACCTTTGTAGCTATGAAAAAACAAGAGTTTCCCTGGGCAAATATACAAGACAAACCAATGCAATAATAGTCACTTACAGAGACGTAAGCCTCAGCCTTTGTGCTGTTGAGAGTGAGCTCCAGTGGTGTGTCCCTGTTGAAGAGGGCAAAGACACGCTTGGACCAGAATGAGGGGATGAAGTCTTTATACTGGAGCCCCCAGTAGAGGTTGAACACTCTATGGAGGTCCAGAGCCAGACAGCTGCAGTTGTACACCAACACACCCAGCTCCTTCCTCTGGAGAACAAAATTTCATCAGCATCACCATAAACATTGAGACATTTACATCAACATTTCTTTTACTATCCTGCACATCATCGTCATTACTTCCAAGATAATCAACAAAAATGCTGTCAGTCATATTTCCTTTTTAATTAATCTTAACCTGTTTGTTTTTTACTCTTTCAACACATTTATACATATGTCTACCTACACTCAGTGTACATCTTCCCCTTGTCAGGCCGCAACTTTTCATCCAGTTACAGATCTTTGGCCATTGTCACTAATGTTATATCTTCGCTCTCTGCTGCATTATCATTTCAAAGAGGCAGTTCTCAATTTCAGATTCCCAGACTGTACCTTCTAAATTGTCTACTCTTTTTCTGTTTCACTCCACATATTCATTTCCCCCTGCATTTATTTACATGAGCAATGTATACTTACATGAAGCCTAGATCCCATGTATTTTAATTTTATTTTCAGCTTAGTCTATATCGTTCAAAGCATACCATTACTCACAAAATAAAATACATATAATCTGACTGCCATGCACATTTTTTTTCAACAGCTAACACTGGATTGTGAATGCATGACTTCAGATCTATAAATTTAATTATTTAAGAATTTTAAGAATTCATGTCAGGATGCATTGGGTGGGCACCTTGAGCTCCTTGCAATTCATCTTCCCAAATCAAGGCCCTTTGTATCTCTTGGTGTCTAAAGATAGATGACGCTGCCTAACAAATGGGTCTGCACTTTAATGAACCATGAAAGAAACTCAGCTTTGAAGATGAAGATGAAAGAATAGCCACCACCTATTTTTGGATGCCACCCCACCTTACATACCCCAATACCAACCAAACCAAACCAAACTACCCCAATCAGCCCATACCCCCTATCCAAACTTTTTGAAGAAGACGCTGACATGGAAGTTAAGCACATATCTATTCAAATGTATTTTGATAGAGTTCATAACATACAACATTTATGCAAGTGTTCATGTTTAGTATGTGTCAGTAAATATATCAACTGAATAAAAAATCCATTTGAGCCATTTTAAAAATGCAACCTTTAGGGCACCTGTAAACATACATTTAGGTAATTATTCAAAGTAAAGGACGTATGTATTACCCTGTGGTAATAAATATATGAAATCTGGCTATATTTGCCAAACGAATTAACTAGTGGTCATGAAACTACTACAAGTTATTTCAGATGATGTTTCTTTCAAGAGTAAAGTAAGAGAGTTTCTGAGTCAGTTGAAAATTATCAAAGCACTTTACATTAAGATTAGAGAATTTATGCAATTAAATTTATATAATGTAAATCTGTTGGATAAAGGGTCACATTTGCATAATTGTTGTTGTGTTACAATGCAGCTTCAGAATTTGCAGGACTGGGATCATGATGTTACATTTTCTCAAATGTCTCTGCCACAGTCCCTGTTTTGTGTGCCTATTGAGTATATCTATGTTTATGTGAGCTTCTGTGTGCACTGTGATGCGTAGTGCATTGTAGATACTGTGGCCAGAGATCTCCAGTCCATGCTGCCGCTGCCGATGTAGAAATGTCTCTTGTCGACCACCCAGAAGGAGGAGAGGAGGTGGCCTTGGGTCAACGCTGTCATGTTCACATAGTGTACCTCGGCATCTAGAAATGGAGAATGAGAGAGAGAGAAACAGAAACATGGATTGAGTAAAAAACAAAATCCAGCAAGAATAAGAAAGACAGAAATAAAGAAAGTGCATGTGAGACAAGGAGAAGGTTAAAGAGGGATTTGGCCACAGACACAAACAGGAACAACATCAACAACATGAAACACAAAGACAGATGAAGGGAAAGATGGAAAGAGAGTGAGAGATTCAAAGGACTGAGCAGGACAAATAGGGAGAGAGAACAGTCAACAGACTAAACAGACAGAGCTTAACTGCAGCATGTTTGAACACAGACACAGAATTTATAATACAGTGAGAGTGAGAGCTGACTGTATCTGGCGAGCGTCCTGAGCTCAGTCGAGTTATTCATCTCGCTGGAGATCTTTAGCTGGATTCCTTTAGCTTTCAGCCCCTGCAGCCTGGACAACAGCGCCCTGCCCTGAGGGAAACACATCGTAAAACTCAGCTGTCACATGAAATTCATGCACTTTATATTCAAACATACTTCTTGTGTATTGCTTAGATTGTCTCCTAATATTTTGGCACCATTAGCAGCATATGTTACGTGCTATCTTTGTGCTACATTTCCCAGAGGTCCTTTGTCTGCTGCCAGCAACTGTGATGCCACGTTTCTTTTTTAAATTTTGATCAAATATTAATATTTGAGGGTGACACTTTTTTCTTTGTTTGCCCAGTCAAAATAGCTACTCCTGCTCATGTGAAGTACCCAATTAAATACACACAATATGTAAGGGGCTCATCCAAGCATCCCTTATTGATTTATCATAAATGTAAACCAATAACAGGTGAGCTGCAGATGAAGAGAAGGAGAGTTAGGACTGAGACAACTGAGATGTGAATTTGATCAAATGGGCTTTATTTCAATATCCGGAATATGTGTCTAATATTTTGCATCTAATATTTTGTTTCATCAGTATATATTGTTTTACACCAAACCTGCCAGATGATACACTGATGACATTGGGAAGTCTGTTGTTTCATAATACATTTACATTTTATAGAACGACTTTCACAGCTCTTTCAAAACAGAAATTTGAATAAATGGGCACTCCACCGATATTCCACTTCAAGTTCGATTTATTCATCAGCACTGTTCAGCCTGTGAAACAGTTTTATAATGTTTTCTGTGATGCTTGAGGGAAAATGACAAAGTATTGGATTCTCCTTTAAAAGTATGTCTTGCAAGTCCCCAAATTTTTGTAAATATGAGTGCCCCTTTCAAGTATGCAGTGTAATCTTATATTTGTTGTGGTATACACACATTCCTATGCCAAAAGATTCCAAGAAAAAGTCTTACATTTGGTGACATTAACAAGTTTCCATTCAGGCTTTTAGAACCTTTCAAATTAGAGATTAGTCAAAGAAATCTGAGGAGAGTGAATCTGAACACACCATTTAATGACTTTGCAGACATAGCAACCACATAATCATTCATGTAGCAGTGACATGGGAAGGAAGCTCATTGACTTGCACAGCACAGTTCAGCAAGCGGTTGAATTCCTTGAATACCTTCCATTTTTTATGATTTGAGGCAATATGACTGATTTTACCTGTTTTAAACATTGTATGTGAGAAAAGGTTAACCACAGACTTGTCACAGAATTGAGTTACTCTTACTCTTTAAAATGAGTCTGCAGAACTGACATGGTTGCAAAACATTTTTTTTAACATGCAGTGCACATGCCTGCTTCAAGACCATCTCCACATCCACCTTTTGTAACTTCGTCTTTACAGTTTATTGATTTTTCCAGTCCAGCCTCCCTCCTGTGTCTGTGTGCCTATGTCTGTGTGTGTGTGTGTGAACAGCTTAGAAAACCTCCAAGCAATTTTCAATAGCACACATCCAGTTCAAATCCTAAAATGAATAGTTCACTTCAAGCAGCCTGAAAATAGTCCAGATTAAGTATTTTACCAGCAAGTACAACTCTAAAAAGACAGTTATTGATTTTCCACTCTGGTGATAATTTGTGTCAAACTGTTATTTGGCCCATTTTGACTTTATTGTCAGATTTGACTGAAGCAGAAAACCAACTCTTCTTTATTGCCCTTTCAGGAGATGATAAATATGAGATGTATGAGCTGTTGTCTGCTTAATTACTTGGTTATGTGGATAAAATCAGATGATATGGCAGATTAGCTGTCAATGATATTGGACAACTAATGCAAATAATGCAAATCACATTCACCTTTCTGTCACACATTACATGTATTATTATCAGTGGTGGAAAGTTACTACATTTACTCAAGTACATGTTCAGGTACCTTTACTTGCATGTGTCCATTTTATGGTACTCTATAGGGACTTCTATTCTACAATTGTGCTTTTGACTCCATTTCACTTATTTGCTGTATTTGCTAGATTTTTCAGATTAAGCTTTTATTAAAACCGTAATGCAGTAAACTGGGGTGACACCATTAATCATCTCCACAATGTTACAGACCACTGGACAAAATATCTGACTGTATAGTAGTTTAAACTAGCTCCACCTCGAGCAGCTACAGCAGTAAAATGCTGCTTCTGCTTTGATGCATCATTAATAATCTAATAATGGCTTATGATAATAATGTTAATATCAATTTACTGTCACTTACATGGGCAGTATTACTGCAGAGCAAATACATTTAATTTGATGCTTTCATACCATTTTGCCTGTTATACTTTTACAATGAATATTTATTACACAAAATGCAGGACCTTTTCTTGCAATTAAGTGTTTTTACATTGTTGTATCACTACTTAAGTACTTACTTTTCTTTACTTAATTAAGTAAAGAATCTAGTATTTTTTTGTTACCACTGATAATTGTGTTGAAGAGGCATATTCAAACAAAAAGAAGTGGAGACAGAGAAAAGGTAAATACCCAACATTTAAATAAATGCCACTCCTCTGATGAGACAAATCTCTGTTTGCTTGCTCAGGTTTTACCTGTCTGGCAGCAGGCTGGGAGCTGGATTCATCTGAAGAGTTGAGGACCCAGAGGGGGGAAACTATCTCTACGACCCGGATAGCTTGGTCCAGTAAGTTATACAGCCCCACTGAGAGAGGGAGGTGGGATGTAGTATTGTCTAGGAAGGAAATGTCTTCTGGGATGTTCTCCACAAGCACTGCTCTGGAGTAAAGAAGAAACATAATGATGTAAGAGACCTGCATTTAAAAAAAGCCAATACAGCATCATTAGGCTGAGCCATAGGGACCTGTTAATGGAAGAAATTAATGTGATGTTCATGGTCTTTCACAAAGCAATTATCTGTATGCATTAGTGGCAGAATTCTTATGAGCTTGGGTGCCACTGACACAAGGTTATATTCCTTCTTTCTTTTGACAAATTAGCTAGTAGCGCCCTTCTTCCTCTTTCTTGTTAGCTTAATGAGAGTTATGAAGATTTCTAGACCACATAGATTCCATTAAGTATCATTAGGTTTTGTACAGGTTGCCTCTGGCAGGGTCTGAGAATAATTGAAGGCTGATGTGCATAGTTGTCAGCAATGCAGATGCAGAGTTAAATTACACCTAGTCAGCGAAAAGTGACTCATTTTGGCTGTATTCTCATTGGTTTCTCATACACTACTCTATCACATGGAGCATTTTAATGTAATCATCAGCAGTCTGGGGTAATTTACTGTATTTGCTGCAAGTAGCATAGGATGAAATCATATACAGAGGCAATACCAATCAGCTGTATGTCAGATTCAATGGATTGCATGAAGTTCAGAATAGTATATTCTTGAGATGTTCTGCTTAAAATTCAGATCGGTCACTTAAACTGTTAAGTAATGGCAAAAATGTCCTCAGTGATTGTTGTTTTGCACTACAATGGTTGTATATGTCACTGCGAATATCCCTGCACTTTCTGCCAGGTTGTAATATCAAATTATCTGGCTAACCATGACTGTGAGCTCTCCCTCATGTATCTCTACCTCCCATTTTAACCCACCAGGAAGCCCAAAATGACAGAGGCATTAGCACTGGAGTCAACAGATTGAATTAGTCCTGGCAGGCCTAGATCTGCAGCCACACAGAACCAGGCTATTACCAAGCTCCAACGCTCACCACATTCAGTCTGTATATGACTTCGACATCGATTTCTGACAATTGGATTTTAAGAGAGACGAGGGTGTTCATTGAGGGTGAACAGCAACACAGTAAATTCTGTTGCACCTCCATGGTTGATTAAGTCTCTGGATAAAATGCTGTCGAAGAAACTAGAGAGAATGTACTCAATTCTATGTGATCGAATGCATTTTATAAGAAATGTTGAATACTGCAGTTTGGTTTTCAGTAGAAAGAGCATGGAGGTAAAAGGTGCCTATAATTTGGCAAACAGTCTGTACTGTGCTCATAACTAAGGTATTGTGAAAGTGTGCATTGCAGAAGTGAAGCAGGGAATATGCGAAATTTTGTCTTCTAATTTAGGAATCTTGTTAAAAATGTTAGATGTTTTAATCTAATAAACACAATCACCACAACAGTTGCACAAAAATTAATTTGTCAGTGCAGACATGGATGGGAAGTCATCATGAATGAATGTGCAATACATTTTGCAGATTGGTCACATGAATAAGTTGTTTGTTGCAAACCTGATACAACCTATAAAACATGGTAAAAGAAACAAGTGATTTATTGCTGATAAGACCAACGAGAGTGAACTAAAACAGTAAAGTTGCAGGCAGAAAAACAAAACAATGACACAAAATTGATGCATAGGGAGCATTGATAATTCTCTGTGGCTTATATTTTACATTTTTCCCCAAAACCTTTCTGGCCATAAAACATTGTGGAGTCTGTGCTGGCGGACTCCCTGATGAGGACTCTGTGATACCAAACAGAGGTCTTAGCACTCGAACCGGTCAGAGCACAGTGTCAGCCAAAGTGTGACAGCTCAGGGTCTAGTGAGTGTTTCGCTCAAGGGCACACTGGTGAGAGCATGTGTTGCAGGTGATAATGCACTGGCATCACCTTTAGAGGCCAGTTGCCAACTCACAGCTTGAAAATGTATTCTTGGCTAAAGTAAAGCTAAGTCAGGTTTTGGTACATGGCCAAGGGTCAAGCTGTAGGACTCACACCCTCTGTGATCACAACATGCTGATTTCTCCTCAAGGAAATGACAATCAACATGTTTAGCGAAGCAGAGTTTGGGAGAATCAAATGTAAAGTTGAATCATGTATTACTGAGGGTTTCATTTCAGCAGATATTCTTTCATTTGTCAGACACACTGAACGCTGAAGTGTCAAAAGGCACAAAGACACTGTGTACAATTATAGAGATGATTAACGTTTATATCATCCATCTTAGAGTCTCCTTCTTTGTTCTGAAAAGACAGCAAAAACTAGGCCAGCTACAGTAAACACCTCACAAAGAGAAGAAATAAGCATGGATGGAAAACAGATGGAAGAGGAGGAGAGGTAATCTTATTCTGAAATAAATCCTCTCAGTCCACTCTAATGGTTGTGTGGTATGATGAATGGTGATTCTGAGTCATTTAAACAGCCAGGCTGGCTTTGGTATTAAAAGTGGAGAAGCAGGGAGGCAGCTGTTTCTGACTGCAAGGAATTCATCGATTTATGCAGCCTGTGGTGTCCACTGCTGGTCTCCTCCATTGTAACCCATCTGTGCACTAATGGGTGTGATTTGGCCCCTGCTGCCAATAATAAATAAGTGGTGTAAATTCAATGGTGTGTGTTTGTGCATACATGAGACAATAGGAGAGAAAGAAAGAAAGAAAGAGAAAGAGTGTGTCTGAAAGTCCCTCACTCTCTAAATGATAATGGATTCCCATCTTCACTCTGTGGTAGTTGAGCACAGTTGGATCTCAGATTCATTATCTTGAAAATGATGAAAAACATTACTAAAAGCAGAACATAAGAACATATTTTACACCACCACAGAGCAGTTTACATGCTAAACAAACCAGTAGAAATAATATAAAAATCGCTGTAGTGGGCTAGGTAATGTATGTAAAAGTGGCAGTTACATGAAAAAGCTTGTGATATTGTGTGTCCTGCCTGTGAGTAACAACATGGGATCATGCTGAAAAATTCCAGTGTACCAGAACCAGCACCTGACATCTGATATAAATTATCCACTCCCCTCATGAGCGCTGGGTGTACAGCAGCAAGGACATTAATATGGGTATCACAGGAGCTGCTGCTGTTCAGCTCCCTGCATGCTGCTTGTTTTAAAGCTAAATGTTAAGTCCAATGTATTAACATACAACCAAAACAATGTTGCTGTTGTAAAAACACTTAATGTAGATTGATTATCTGAAGCTTGAGCCACTTTGAGAAATTTATTTTAAAAAGAACCTCTTTGTTTTGTGCAAATGAATATCTGTCTCAACTGTGTGCTCCATGACATTTTGAGTGATGGCCAATAGTTTGCCTTGACTAATCACTTTCATCCTAGACCTGTTTAACTCACTACAGACTATACTGTACCCCTTGTTTTTCCAGATACTGGTCTTGTTTTGTCAATGCCAAGCTACTTTCACTCAAGTCCAGAGTTATTTGGTTAGTTCAGTAGCCTAATTTCTGTGGCTTGTTTAGTTCTTTTCCCTACCCATTCTGGCAGTAGCTGTCCTTGTTTTGTGTTAGGTTAAGCACAGATCTATATGAGGTTTTTGATGTTCAAAATTGCACATGTGGTGTGTTCTCTGCACTTGTATCCTTGCAAATTTAGTCTAGTTATAATGGAGGCGTTTACTAAGTGGTGATTAGTTGTAACAAAATACTGACCAAGTTAACTGCAAACTGTTAAACGGAACTAGCTAGATGTACTGACAAAGCTAACGTTAGCCTGCTAATATGTGACTCATTGGGACAAGTAAAAGTGACCACACATGCTTATAGGACAACCATAACACTGTGTCTCAGACTCACACATTACACTTACAGAGATTGTGTTCAAATTTGAACAAAGTCCATGTAAATACAAACTAAAGAGGTCAAAACAGCTAAGAGGAGCTATGCTAAAAAGCTAGAAAATAGCTTCACAGCCAGTGACCCTGCGTCAGTGTGGAGGCCTGCAGACACTCACTAACTACAAGAGACCATCCCCCAACACTGCTGGTACTCAACAACTGGCTGATGAGCTGAATGGATTTTACTGTAGGTTTGAGAAGCCTATAGTCACATCTCTCCCCCATTCACCATTTTCAAACAATCACCTTCCCCCACTGCCACACTGTCACCCCCCCCCCTTTACAACCCCTCACCTGCTTTCATATCTGTGAAGAGGATGTGGGCCAGCTCTTCCAAAGGCAGAAGATCAGGAAGGCCCGGACGGTGTGTCACCATCTTGCCTCAAAATTTGTGCAGACCAGCTGGCCCCCATCTTTACACAGATCTTCAACAGATCACTGGAACTGTGTGACGTTCCCTCTTGCTTCAAACACACAATCATCCCGGTCCCCAAAAAACCCTCCATCTCTGGTTTAAATGACTACAGGCCTGTCACCATGACATCTGTATTCATGAAGTCCGGCCCACTGAAGGACATTACAGGCCCCCTGCTGGACCCCTGAAGTTTGCCCACAGGGCTAACAGGTCAGTGGATGATGCAGTCAGCTTGGGTCTGCATTACATCCTGCAACACCTCAACTCTCCAGGGACATATGCAAGGATTGTGGACTTCAGCTCAGCGTTCAACACCATCATCCAAGACATCCTCAGCACCAAACTCACCCTGCTCACTGGGCCAGCCCCCACCTGTCAGTGGATCACAAACTTCCTGACTGGCAGGAGTCAGCAGGTGAGACTGGGAAATATCACATCCAGCACCCGGACTATTAGTACTGGCGACCCCCAGGGGTGCGTGCTCTCCCCACTGCTCTTCTTCTTCTACACTGACGACTGCACCTCAGGAGACCCATCTGTCAAACTTCCGGAAGTTCGCTGACGACAGAACAACCTAGAGCTTAACATGCTCAAAACTGTGGAGATGACTGTGAACCCCCCCACTCTTCCCCCTCATCACCATACTCAACAGCCCCGTGTCTGCTGTGGAATCCTTCAGGTTTCTGGGATCCACTGTATCCCAGGACCTAAAGTGGGAGCCCAACACAGACACCATCATCAAGAAGGCCCAGCAGAGGATGTACTTCCTGCGCCAGCTCAGGAAGCTCAACCTGCCCAAGGAGCTCCTGATCCACTTCTACACAGCCATCATCCAGTCTGTCCTCTGTGTCCATCACTGTCTGGTTTGGATCTGCCACCATAAAGGACAGCAGCAGACTACAACGGACATTCAGGACTGCAGAAAAAATCAGCAGTTCCAACCTGCCCTCCATACAGGACTTATAAATTTCAGGAAACGGGCAGGAAACATCACTACGGATCCATCTCACCACGGATACAACCTGTTCCAGCCAGGTAGGCGCTACAAAGCACTGTACGCCAAAACCAACAGACTCAGGAACAGTATCTTCCCACAAGCCATAAATCTGATGAACAGCTGATTTCTGCCTCACAGTGTCAGGAACCATCCCTGTATAATTTCAGTAACTCTGGCTCTAGTCAGCCACCTGTTTACTGACTACCACTTATTATTTATTCATCATTCTCTATTTCAGAGCAGTTCATACAGTTCATTGTTATTGTTGTTGTTATTGTTATCACATTGTTTCTGCCCTTCCCTAAGGAAGCTGTAGATCAATACTAAGCTGTTTGTCAGCCCTCTGATACCAGGCAATTACCAACTGTACATCAGGGATATCAGACTTCAGTCATTTGGATACAATCAGATGAGAGCAATCTAATCAAATTAATTATGTGTTTGTCAGACAAATACATGGAGCAACTTCCTGCATTAGCAGGACTGTTTTTCCTCCCACAGACACACAGTAGCAGCAGCCCATCTCAGGACTCCTGTCCCTTTGATGCAAGTATTAGCATTATTCATTATGCAGGCAAAACAGCTATAAAAAGAAATCTACATAACAAAACAACCAGCTGTGTGTGACATGGCTAAATTACAACATCACAAACAAAAAAGCTGCTGAGAGTTTTTTTTTCTGTGTAAGGAGACTAATGGCTGCACACCGAGGCAAAAAGGCAGTCATCAGTCTTCTGTATTAAGATTATTCAGTAGTTCTGGATTTAATTTGTAAATTAATTACTGGATCATTCTCAAGCAAGTGTGAACACTCTTGGTGTAAAAAATGACGGAGCCTGAAATGACCTTTACATGCATTTCGTCTGATGAATTACAAGCACCTTTAGAAAGTTATGTGAGCATGAGCGAGTCTCAGTGCACCTCATTAAATATATGTCAGTGTCAGTAATCCATCAATTTTTCAATTTTGTACTGCAACTTGTTTTGAGCAAAATACTTTATGAAATCATGAATTATGCTACACTTGCACACCTCATAGGTCTTTCAAATGATTCATTACACAGTAAAACTGCAACATTAGGCTTATAGGATATGAATAAAAATGACAGAACACATTTATGAATTTGTTGGGAGTTGAGTCCTGAACTGCAAGCCCCCACCCTGTCATCACAGACGCAGCAATAACAGCTGATGAATCTATTCATCGCTCACTCACTCCAACTCCATATCTACCCTGATATCATCTTCTTCCTCTGCCTCCATCTGGTTCACCCTCACTTCCCATCATCCCTCCCTCAGCCTCGTATTTATCTCTCATTCTACCAAGCTTTAGGGGACCATCAGAGCAGGGGAAGAGTCCAATTAAGCTTTACAAGTTGGGATTACACTTTCAGCCTTGAGTGGAAGAGGGGATGCCTATTAGAGTTGTCTTTGGCTGATTTGGGGAAGAGGAGAGAGAGAGAGAGAGTAGATGACACAGCCATAAAGCAAGAGAGAAAGGGAAGGGATTCAGGGCTGAATGGTAAATTTCATGATACGAGTCTAATGAAGGGGAACCAATAGGAAGTGGAGAGAGAACAGACTGCTGTATCAGCCAGTTTCACTCTGGACCACCAGGACATAATGCAGTGCTTTTCAGGTTTTTTGTCTGGGTTTCCATATTCTTAAAACTTAGACTATAGAAATGTGCTTAAGTCTAGTATAAAGTAACTTTCAGAAGAGCCTGGTAATCATTTCAGGGCAGTGGTGAAGAACACAATAGGATCAGGTTGAGGGAATAATGCCATGGGGCCAGCAGCCTCTACACTGCAGTTTAGATCTTGTGCCAGTGAGTTAGACGTGCTAGATTTCAACATGAGCTAAAACAATCAGAGTTTCTAGCAATGGAAGCTGGTAGAATGAGTGAACAGTTTTAACCCTCTAATTCATGTCAACCATAATCTCAAAAGATTTATTTATTATAATGCATTGATTTTTTGCTCTACTGTTTTTCTGTACACATTGTAGCACCTGTAAATAAAGAAACCCTCAGTTGTCTCTCAGACACAGTATGACTCCTTGGAAGCAGATAGTTTTGAATAATGTAATGTAATTTATTATATACTGTGGTTGACGTGACTTTCATATCCTAGTCTTATGTAGTAAACTGCTCATAAATAGTTTGCCTCATGGGAACAAAACAATATAGAAACAACTGGATGTATTGAAAAAAAGGCTCCGGAAAAAATTCACTGATCTGTTTCTCAAACTGGACTTTGTAGATTAGAGAACAACAATAGAAATAAGTTTTTCTTTAACTTTATTGTGTAATCCTCAAAATTTTCAGAGCATATGTATTTGTCACCCATTATATATGTTTTTGATATGTCAATTAATTAAAATAAAATTTAATTTAATGTCAATGGTACACAAAGCAACACAACCACACCAACGCAGCCCATGGCATTGATTTAACTAAGAAGAGAACTAGTCAGGAGTGAGCTCAAGCCAAAACACAAAGGGAACCACTGACAAGGTATTGTGTGTTTGTGGTTCTGCAGTTCTCACCTGCAGTTCTTGTTACAGTTCTCCTCTGTGATCCCGTCTTCATCGCCCCAAATGTCCACAGCTGAGAAAATCAATGCCATCAGTATGGCGAAGCAGCACACCAACGCAAAGATCATAATGCATTTCTGCTGAGACTGCAAGAGAGAAGAGGAGAACAACATTGATTTCCATGGAGTGTTTTTGATAGTACTGTAAAAACCAGGCCATAGTGCCCCGACCTTGGTTCCCATTAGCTGGCTGAGTAAACAGCTCAGAGGGTCATAACATTAAATGGACACAATCATGTAGCGAGAACGAACATGAGACAAGAATGATGAAAAGACAAAGAGTAGAGAGCAAGGAGTGAGACAGAAAAAAGAAAACAAAGCGATCAATAGAAACAAACTTAAAAAAAGAACATTTTAGCCATTACCTTGGATATTTGGATAAAGTCTAAATTATCTCCTATGGTTGAGAAGGAATTTAGGGTCAACATGTTCTACAAGGCCAGTGAGGATGTGAAGAAGACTAATTCACAGCTGTTACTCATCCACCAACTCACCTCAGTCCATCTGCTTACAGATTATGTGGTCAACAAGATGAATAACTGGTTTTCACTAATAACATTCAAAACAGCCAGTTGCATGCTATACTTATGTTTGTTTTTTTAGTAAAAAGTCAGATTTAAATTGGTAACAGATTTGCCTTGTTTTAGTGTTTGCATGGCAATCTAGGTTTGGCATAAATGCTCACACCAAAATGTGTTTTTGTTCAAAAATTATTCTTCTAATAAAAGACCATGTCCATTATTGTTGACAGGAGGTGGGAAGTGTTCCTATATCCTGCTACAACTATGTCCTTGGGGGTTTGTGGACCTTTGGAGAGAGGATTGGTGGAAAAAACAGCAATTAATTGAGGAAAGGTCTGTACTGCATTGTGTTATATCATGAAAACATACTATACTCAAGACACTAAATGCTACAGCAGATAAATGAAACAATTATGATGCTAATTGTTAAAAAATAAAAATATATGATCCTCAGAAGCTGTAGGATAATAAGTAAGTAGGATAAGTATTACCAGTTAAAGGATTTCTTTTTTTATATCTGATAAACATTTCAATATAGAAAGTTCATTTTGCATGTCCTTCCATTATTGCCTCTTTCATAATGTTACGCTTTGCATAATTTCAGTTTAATGAAAAGTTTAATATAAGACAGAACCACTGTATGATCTGTAAGACCATAACACCTGTGCCTTGAGCAGGTTCATTTTGTCTCACCTTCATGACATTGACCCTTATCTAATCTGCAGCATCAGATTATGTAATTAGCATGTTGGTGGCGCTCTGGTGGCTCTGTGAGAAGGATTTCATATTCTGTATCACACAAGCTTGAAAACTGAGTATAGAACAGACCATTACGTTTAAGTACTTCTTTGTACTGCTGTTTTGAGTTGTGGGACACTGGTTAAGTTAATGGGAAGATTGTGGTTTTGGTTAAATGTTAATCAGTAAACAAGTCATGTCTTGTGCTTCAAGTCAGTATTGACCACAATCTTTCTCTAACCTTAGCCAAGTGCTTTGAGTGCCCAAACCTAACCATAAAAACATTAATTAGGCTGTAGTTGCTTCAAGGACATATATAGGGAAAACAAATGAAATGGACTGTCAATCAGCGTTTGGCAGATATGTTCTGTGCGAAAAATTTATGACATTGCTGATACATTATGGTCCTAAAAATGTAATTGCAGTTGCAAAGTAGTTTAATATACATTTCCGTAAGACAGGATTGTTTTCACAGAATACTGTATACTGTATTTGGACTTATCATAAAATAGAAAATTCACTGATGGTGTAACTAATAAGATTAATGCTTGATTTATTGTTCCACAATGCCATGCCAGCGAGCCAGCATGTGTGGCGCTGAAACAGGTACACAAGAATATGTAATGCAATCGTTATTATTGGTAATAAAGGGTTTTTCCAGCTATGACATGTCACAATGTTGCTATGAAAATCTCTGCTGGAGAATTTGTAGTATGTGTTTCATTGTACTACATTTACATTTTTAACCAATCAAACCTGGACTGAAAGTCAACCACACAGTACAGTAAGTGAACCTATTGCAGCCTCAGCAGATGTGACCCAGTTACTGGTAAATGCCCCAACTATTTGTAAAACAATGACAAATGTATCGTGATGCCTTTGAAACCCGCCAGAAGAGACAAAACTAATTATCCTTGAACACAGCAGATCATTAGCACAGTCAGCTAGACTCCACTCACTATCCACAGAGACAAATCCCATATCATACACCATCGACCTCAGTGAGCTGCACAAACACAAAGCCTTGGTTATTTTGTTGTGTTTATTGTAGCTAAACACATTCATACTCACATGATCTCATGTGGGAATTAAATTAATCTACCAGCCAGTCATCGAAGTGCTCCCAGTAGACCAAAGAGGCACTAGCAGGGATAATCAGCTTCACAATCTCATTCTCACACAACCATCTGTCTGACCTGATGTCTGACATGGGAATTGTGTTTTCAATTTCTTGGCAGCACTGGTAGGTGGAATATACCCTATTTCATATGTGCAGCCACAGTCATCTCACCCAACCCGTTCACTGTTAATCCTCCGTGTCTCATATTGGTTGAAAAAGATATCTGAAAAAGGGTGACAGCAGCATGAAGGTTAAAGAAATAACCTCCTTACCAACTGGTTCATATCAGTTCATATCCGTGGTTCATAGATCCACGGATATGAACTAGAAAAAAGGTGATGGGGGAAAAAAAGAAACATTCATCTCCAACTCTGAACATCTGCTGTTAAAGAACCCCAGACACTTAACAAAAGCATACTCAGCAAACACTCACTGGGTAAATCGAGGTTAAATTCAATCTGTCACTCATCTGCTGGACCTTATACAATAAAAGCAACTATGGAGGAGAATCGCCATACCACATGTGGTTGGATGCTTATGTGCATCATCATGGCAGATACACGAAGAGGTCGAAGTAGCCGGCCTCACAGTTGTTACCCCCCCCCACACACACACACACACACACCAGTGATATGATCAGTAAGCAAATTAGTTTGACGCATCCTTGTGACTAGATGCCAGCTCCACATGGTTTTTTGTCGAGTCCCCTAAAAACCTAGTGACAATTACGATGGAAATGAGTGAATACTTCTGTATTCTGCAATCAAGCCTGCAAAATATTCTTGCACTGTCTCAGTCTGTTCATTCTGACTGGGAATGCTGTTTTAATATCTCCACATGAAACTGTTACATCTGCTCTGTAAGATATATTATTATGATTTCAGAAGACTAACTGATACGATAAATTCCAAAACACACTACCAACACTGGCAAAAATTTAACAATAATACATAATAAATTTATTTTACAGTTTTTCTCCATTGGTTTGGCTCATTTCTTGAAACAGAAATTACATTTTCAAAACATCATGGACAAACCTCCAAACCACTTGGTAATTGTTCATAACTGAATTTCTCATTCATTTCATCAAATTGCAAATGTCTAAGTACATGTCTCAATGTCTCAGTACATCTTTGCAAATGATTAAGTACAGGTAGCCTACATTTACCACAATTTTCAAGTGAATAGATCTTGTTGATCTAAACTGATCGTTGATTCTGCAGTCTAATGGTTGTTCATTCCAAAATGTGTCAGCGTCATTTCATTGTCTAAGTCATCACATGCACAATAGTCTGTTCAATTGTCAAAATTAGTCAAGAACATAATACCATGAACACCATATATGAATCCCTGGGAACATTTGATAAATTTATTACAGCAATTGACAGGTGAAACTAGAACTTGACTAACGAAGTGTCACACATCTCTGATGACCAATCAAACAGTATGTTTAGTTACCTGATAGGTGCTGTCCATTACTGTGAATGTATGTAAAGAGCTTGACCATGCAGGACCAGTACAATTTCTGAACATGGAGGCACCTGGCCAAGTAAATGAACAAGGGAAACTGCCTGCTCGAGGAAGAGGAAGAAGAGGAAGGAGGAGTAAGGGTGCGTGGTGGTGGAATAGGGGGAAGAGGCCGAGGAGCACGAAGACACCATCTAGGCACCATCTAGACAAAAAAAACAGTACAGTAACCATTGTCAATGAAAGACTGGGCTAAGATTGAAAGGTGCGACATTTCAGTGGTCCTCTGCCATAGTGACTGTCATGGCTGTCGCCGTCATATTTGTGTTTCCCCCTTTTTCTTTCTCACTTCTACTAAGTAGGCTGCCTGTCCCTGTGGAATGACCCGCCTGCTTCCTGGTTTCTGGGGTGTCGACCTCAGTCCCACCCATTGGTTCCCTCCATTCCAGCTCAACCAATGGCTCGTCTCCACCTACACTCACCTCCTGCTCATAAGGAGAGCCCAGCAGTTGATTGAGGCAGCTTGTCACAGTCAGTTGACTTGTGTGCCTCGTGTGAATCAGATTGTTAGTTAGCAGTTGCATTTGTGCTTAGTGGAGTGACTCATTTGTGTTTGTGTTTTGTAGCCAGTGCTAGTACCTTGTGTGTGTTTGGCTTATGTGCATTTATTAGGTTGTGGCTAGAAAGAGGGTGGAATTAGGGCCAGAGTCCACACTGACTGCCACACTTAGTTTTCCCCTGTTAGTGTCATTAGGTGTCGTGGGTGCTGTGCTCTTTGTGTTTTTTTTAGTAAGAATCTCCTGTTTAAACGTATAGTTAGGCACAATCCTCCTTTTGAGGATCTCTTTTATTTAACTTGGTTTGTTATTTTCACAGCACCCTCATCCACCCTCCTTTTGTTTGTTTATTGCTTGCACCCTTTTGTTACCGAATAAATTATCATTTCATACAACTTACCAGTTTCTGCCTATATGTTTATGACCCCACTCCCCTAGACCAACAGGGGGTCGTAACAGTGACAAAACATCTAAAGATTTTGACTTGCAGTGCTTACACAATGCCAAAGGGAGGAAGCATTTTGGGGGCACTGACTGTTTAAATGAGAAGGAAATTTAGTTTTGACACGAGTGAACTGTTTTGGGAGAGGTATGAGCTTTTGCAGGTGAACCATGGTGTTGTGCCGAACCATCCACGTTATTCTGGCAAAAGCACCAAGAGTGTTGTGAACGTCCGGTCTGTTTCAAGAAATGAGCCAAAGCAATTGAGAAGGATCTTTGCCATTTTCTTGGCACTGACTCTTTGTATGGGAAATGAATTTAGTTTTGAAGCATGAGTGAATAGTTTTGGGAGAGATATGAGCTCTTGCAAGTGAGCTATAGTGTTGTGCTGAACTGTAAGACTGTTTTGCCAAATGATCTCAGAGGTTTGAGAATGTAATTTCTGTTTCAAGAAATAAGCCAAACCAATGGAAAAAAGCTGTAAATGTATTTTAAATCCTTGAATCTACAGAGGAGATGTGCGAAAGAATAATGCAGTCACTTTGTTCTGTTTTTGGAATTAACAAGATAATTATCTCAGAATTATGAGATGAGTGTCCTGGGGAAAAAAAATTCACATTATATCTTGTAAGAAATGAACATGTAACTTACGCAGTGGCCATATTTTTGCACAGACTGACACTATTTAATTTTTTGTTGCACAGACTATACCCTACACTGATAAATAATGTTACTGTACATTAACCAACTTCATAAATATGCAACACCATACTGTATGTATAGATTGCTTTTCATATTGTACATACATCCTTACATTTTAACTCCATTCTCTAACTCTGTCCACTTCTCTTCTATACATTTTTAATGTATTCACATATGCCATAGGCTACTGTATCATATCTGTATATTGTAACTCTATTGTACATATTGATGTAGAATAACTGCACACATCTGGAAAATATTCCAGCACTTTTAGTTAGATGCTAACTGCATTTTATTATCTCTGTACCTGTGCTCTGCATAATGACAATAAAGTTGTTTATAATCTAATCAGAAGTGGTACTAAATGAAGAGCCATTTGGGAGCTGAAAGAGCCAGCTCTCTGAAAGGAATGGAGCCATAAGATCTGGCTCCCTTCAAAGAGCCATAATTCATAACTAGTCTCTATTTGTCAGCCCATGTGATGAACTGACGACCTGTGGGTATAACCTGCGTCTCACCCAATGTTAGCTGGGATTGGCTCCAGCACAAGAAGGAAAAAGCATAGGACATTGGAGGTTGTAATTTTCCAATGCAGTGAACACCATAAACAAAAAGGTATTTACCTCCAATTTGTTTTAGTAATATGTGTGAACTGGACCTTTAAAAATGCAATTTGGAGTAGCTAATGGTAAAACACTGGTGCCTGCCCTTCCCATGTTGCTGCCTCACTGCAAACAGAGCACTGAAACAGCCAGTCAGCATCAACACTAAAGCAATAACTCTAAACTTATGAATCCCATTCGACTCTTTTTCTCAGCTAACATATGCAAACTTTGGTGCTCTATTTATGTGTCCATGCTGTCAAGAGGCACTGTGGTTGTTTACAGTTACAGTTAATTACAGAGACATGCTAGAAAATTCCAATCCAAAAAAAGAAGTCACAAATAACATGATTTACTGAGATTGCTTGCTGGCTGTTTTTAAAAGGCTCCCTGGAGTCCATCTAAAAAAAGCTGTACAAGATGGATGGCATGGTGCCAGACACACACACACACACACACACACACACACACACACACACACACACACACACACACACACACAAAAAATAATACAAAGTCACTGTTACTTTCTTTGGCCACAAACACATGCAGACAGAGGTGAAGGCCAGACCAGAGAGGGTGGATGTTTATATTCTCATATCAGAGCAAGGACGGATATTTCATGTAGGGGGGGGGGGGTTAACATGTGTGAGGCTGGCTACTTCGACCTCAACGGTATAACAGTGGTTATATTTAAATTTTTGGATCAAAATTAGTGCTTCATTACTCCCTGCTGAATTCTATGCCCTGCCTGTCCTTGTCTCTGCCACTCTCTGCCAAAGCTGTATAGTGTTTTAATATGCCGTTTGCTGTCTGTTGAAGGATTGGCACATTGTACTCATCTATAGGTGAGATTAAAAAACATCTGCTTGACAGAATTCTTGAGGACACAGTGCAGTGATTGTTAATGATGTCCTACTATGTGCTGCTGTGTTACCATGTACTGTGCTGATGCAAAGCAGAAGGACACAAGAAATATTGCAGTGAGCTGATGGTTTGTCAACACACAGAAGAAGTCATACGGCCTCTGCGGCTTTGGAAGCACATTTAAGGAAATTGTGCACCTACAGAGAAGCAGAATGAGTTTTCCACAGTACAGCCTGAGAAAAGTGTCAGGGGCCCAGGTATCCTCTTAAGAGTGTTTCCTCTTTGTCAAGGCATTGTGAGAACAAAGAATCATGCTGCTCTGAGAGAAATAGAAGTTTACATCACACTAACATCACAACAGAAAACTGGGAGAACGATGAATGCCGTAGCAATGTTTTTCTTATGCTTGCTTGGGGCACAGCAGTAAGGATGCCATAAGGACAGGTAGAGCTCATGGTCACCGCAACAGTTGTGGCAGGATGAATTTTGACAGTATTGTTTGTAGGGCAGAGAAAAAGAAAGGGAAAGGACAAGAAAAAGAGGAAGAGAAGAGGCTTTTGTCATTGTATTGGAAGGAGAGTGTAGCATCACAGTGATTGGGTCAGGACTGACTGATAATCAAGCACTGAGTCACAGCAGCCACTACTGGTGCACAGGAGATTAAATATCTACAAACCAACATTGAGCTAGTGCTTTTTTCACATTGTCAGATTGGATGCTCAAAGACCTTTCTCTGTGATATGTTTGCTGCTGGTGACTTCAGCTTTACAATGGCCTTAAACCTGGATAAGCTGAGGTGCCTGTGCCATCAGAAACAAATATACACATTAATACATATTCACACACTGATGGCTATGCCAAAGGGAGCAATTTGGGGCTCAGTATCTTGCCCAAGGATACCTTGATATGTAGACAGGGGGAGCTGGAGAATGAACAACAGACCTTCTGATAAGTAGACAACTGCTCAACCCCCTGAGCCACAGCTGCCCATGTTGAATGTTTTTCATGTTGTTATTTCACAGTTTATACATCTTATTCATTAAAATCAGAAACTTTGGGTTGGAGACCTAATTTATCTTAGCCACAGAAAATGAAAGACAGAGGTGATGCGGACAAATTTATCCAGTGTTGCAGGCTGAATCTCTTGTTGCTCAGCATTGCTGTAGTCCCTTTCAGACATGCACCTTTTTAATATAAATGTGACATGTGGCAGTTTTAATTGTTATAGGGCGATGTTTCACACTTATGTCACATGATGGTACCTTAGCCAGCTCCAAACACTAATGAAGATTGTGGGATTAGGTTAAAACTTAGAAAAGGCTAGTAAGTGGACCTTTGAGTTGGGATACACAGACCATCATGGTCAGGACGCTGGTGATTTTGTTAAAAGGATAAAGGATCCTTTGATGTCAGCCCTGTTAAAAAGAGGTGAAGCTTGTTACACAGGACCTCGGCTGGCTGATAAAACCAACCTACTTAGATCAGATCATCTCAGTGCTCAAGCTGCACAAAGGGATTTTTAACAAGCCATGGATTAGCACATCTCCACCATTGCAAGTGTGATATATGGAGCTGTGGAAAGATATGAAGCTGAAGAACTGTTTACCTCCACCCACACCTCCCTCACCTGGGTTGTTAGATCAAGACAAGCATTAAATGAATAAATTAGACCGCTACTACCATTGCACCAGAAATCCAAACACACACCTCCTACGGGTCAAAATGAGTCATGAAAAATATTTTTACATTTTATAGGAAGAGAAAAGAGATGGTTTTCTTTACAAAATACTCAAAACTAACAAACTAAAGTGTTCTCGTTACAGCCAAGTACTTGCTCAAGATTATCAAAATCTCCCTCTTATCTGGGCTCTATAAATTAAATAAACACGTTGAACCATGGAGCATTCTGTGTACTGACCATAGACCAAATCACCACGATGTTGCTCAACCCAGTCACAGTCACTTCCAAGTCATTTTCAGCTCTAACTGTAAGGTTTAAAGAACACGGTGGTCCGACCTTTCTGATGACTCTGCTGTGCAGATTTCATGTACTGTGCTTTTGCTAGCATCTTTGATAAACCAAATCAACCCAACGGGGGCATTTCACCTCCATTCAGACTACTTTTCGGTAAGCTCAGAGCTTTCATTTTCTGTGGGCCAATAGGTAAATTAGGTGAACCAAACATTAGTGGAAGTGTTTTCAGTGAAATGTAAAACCATAAATTATACACTTTAGATGAATAAGATGTGTACACTGTGAAAAGCAGATGGGGTCACACAGCTGCTGGAAAACTGACAACATCTAATCACGCTAATAGTGACACTATACACACAATACATATATAACCATATCGGCTGAGTGTAGAGTTTACGTTCAGGTGATATACAATGTTCACACTGCTGCTGATCTTTACCAGTGACACACTGTCTCCTCCACAAAGCACTTCCATGGTTATTCATCTAAAGTTGTCATGATTATATTCAACATGTCTACCGGGGATCTGGAGGAGCAGTTGCAGAGGAAAAAGATGATGAAACACACACACATATGCCTCAAAGCTGCCTGGTGAAACTACTTTCTTGGTTTCTGCTCTAAAGATGCTTTATCAGAATCAACACTTATGAAGTTACATGAATCTAATTCGACTAAGCCGAGTCAATCTGATTATTACAAAGCATTGCAGCAGGTCGTAAAAATGTGTGAAATTCAAAGGTTATTCAGCTTTGGCTGGCATTTTTTGACCATAACGCTGGTCTGTCATTGTAGTGAGGAAAAGGAAAAGATAGATGTTTATAATGCCGTTATAAGTATGAATGTCAGCTGATCTGGCATTACACTGCTAGCTTATTTGATGCACGCATAGAGCTGTTCTGGTGTTTCAATGTAGACAGTGAACTTTGAAAACAGTCTGTGTGTTTATCCTTGCATGCCCATTGCTCCTAATTTGGATGGGTTAAATGCAGAGAAAAAAAATCACGTACATTGTCCTGTGTATGATTGTATATGTGACATTAAAAAAAGTTTCATTTGGTTTGTTTTTTGTGCAGTAGATTTTAAATGCTGGAGGTGCAGAATGAGTGACAGTAAGAGAGCAATCTCAGACAAGTGTGCTGTCATGCTGTAAGTAAGTGCTGAGGAGGCTATATATATATATGTGTGTGTGTGGTTTGATCCTTGGGGCAAAACGCTGGGAAGGTGGTTAAATTCCAATAAACTGTATATTTGTAAGTTTAGACAGATATCATGAAGTTATGCTCATCATTGCACACTGTTGTGTTTACTGGCAGAGTTGGTCTCAGTGTCCTGTCTCTTATGTCTATTTGCATTTCTGTTTCTCCTCTCCCTTTACAATGTATTCATTTTATCCTTATCATTCCAAGTGTCCCAAATAAAAAGTAGGTATCCATATAAAAATAGGGATATGTTCCTGTACTGTATTAAAGTCCTCCTTTGGTGACTGGAGTGTTTTACTCCTGCCCTGCTAAAAGCAAACTTTCTACAATTTCGGAAATATCTCGTCTAAGCTTGCAGTTGAAGAGTTAGATAAGACGATGGATATCACTCTCATTTCTGTATGGTGAATATGAAGCTTCATCCAGCAGCTGCTAAGCTTAGCTTAGCAAAAAGACTAGAAAAAAACTAGGCTAGCTCTGTCCAAAGATAACACATCTGCCTAATAGTGCCTCTAAAGTTCACAACTTAACACTTTATATTTTTGTTTAATCAGTCTGAAAACCATCCATCCATCCATCGTCAACTGCTTATCCTGCGTACAGGGTCGCGGGGGGGCTGGAGCCTATCCCAGCTGACATTGGGCGAAAGGCGGGGTACACCCTGGACAGGTCGCCAGTCCATCGCAGGGCCACACATAGACAGACAACCATGACACAACCACCACAGACACTCACATTCACACCTAAGGACAATTTAGAGACACCAATTAACCTAGCCTGCATGTCTTTGGATGGTGGGGGGAGAGAACCCACGCGGACACGGGGACAACACGCAAACTCCACACAGAAAGGCCGGGGCAACCGGGGTTAGAACCCACAACCTTCTTGCTGTGAGGCGACAGTGCTAACCAAAGTGTACAATAATTCACCATTTTACAGGGAGTTATGGGCCGACTATTTCTTTGTGTTTCTCAATTACCTACTACCTATCATAACACATCACTACAAAAATTGTGCGGGTATAAATGTTTAGATATTTTCCGATTGTGTCAAAATGTATGGTGTAGAAGTTCAAAATGAAAGACTGAGCAACAGACAGAACAGAACATGTTGGCCACTGTGTTTTTGAAAGGCTGAGCATGCACACAGGTGATGGACAATAAAAGAAATGCAGACTGACAGGGGAGTGGCAGCTGGAAAGTACATTGGTGCACAATAATAAATGGGAATTTCTGTGTGCTCCATGCTCTTTTTACATGCACAATGTATGAATATGTATGTGAGTTATGGCCACTATTTTATAAAGCTTTTGAAAAACTTGTGTTTTAAGGAAGTTATAAGTGAGTGTAAAAAGTGTACAATTTAGAGATGTGATTAGACGTGAATTTGTTCTTTTTTAAAAGACGTGAAGTTGTTCTGGGCGGCTCAAATTTGCAAACTTGAGTGAAATATTCACACTTAAAAAAGTAAAGAAAGTGTTAACTGTTAGAATTAATGGTCAATCCTAGCAGTTTGTTTGGAGTTATTTCACAGCTCTTTACTGTGACCTGTGAATAGTGTTGTATTAATGTGTTATTCAGTCATAGCATTTTCTTCTCAGCCAGTGAGCACTGAAGAGAATAATTTTCCTTTCATGCTTTCCTTCAAATACAATATATTAGGCATATTGCACTTTGTTGTGCATACAATGCGCAATTTCAAAGACATTTCACCATCACTGCTTAATGATATTACCGTCAGTGAACAAGTTGGGGTATAAGCTCAGTCCTTTGGGACTACAGTAAGCATAGACGCTGGCCTCCTTTGATAGGTCAAAAGCTAAGGAATATGAATTTTTCAAAAGTATACCAGGTGAATGAATGTCCATGTTTTGGCCGTATTGACTATTTATATGTTCCCTTCTATTGGGAGTTTTCTTCAAAACACTATTTCTGTCCATACAACCACGTTCCAAATATCAAAAGCTTTCAAAATATTGAAGTATTTATAAAAACAGTGAATATTCATCAACTGTGACCAAAAGCACTCCCATTCTTTACAGGTTCACAACTTGAGAACAGAACCTCCTGCTGTAAGTGGGTTCTTTCTCTTCATAATGAGCAGATGAATCGTTTGATATATTGGATGTCTGAGTAGCTCCTAGGGGTCGGCCTGTGAGTTTTTGTGATTTGAGTGATACACAGCTGATCAGAGCTGGAGCTAAGCTTTCTTTAGAGCGGTCAGACTGTGGTGTAGGATGAGAGGAGAGATATCTGGAAGGCAATAACTGTAGCCATGTACAGTTATTACAGATATATTATAATTAATTTAGAATCTTGGTGTTTATGTGTGTTTTTGGTATGGCAAAAATGGTTGGTTTGACGTTCTGTCTGAGCCTCCTAGCTTCATGGAGATGTGTGAAATGCATAAAGTGACAAAATACTAGGACCAGAGATGGATTTCTCTTTTGCATTTTGCTCAAAAATCGATCGGACCCTGCTCAAGATTAGTCAGTGTCAATACAGGCGGTAGCCTATTTTATTACACTTTTCCTTTTTCACGCTGAAAACCTAATATATTCTGGGGAGAAAGACAGAGGAGCACAATCATTCACCTGATTCTCTCTAAGACATGACAGTGTGCTGCTCTTCTCATTCTGTCACAGCTTGTCACCTTTGAGCTGCTGCCTGCTCCTGCCTTATGGAAAGAGACATTGAGTGCTCCTCTCCAGAGAAACACTGTGCTCCCCTGACTATCTGTTCAGGTCTCCTGAGTATACCCAGGGCTCCAAGTGCTCTGCCAGCCGGATGAGCAGTCAAACAGATCTGTGCTTACTCAAGCACAATCACAGCAGCTTGGATGTGACTTCATAATAATAGGGATTGCCTTCACAGAAAAAGGGTGCTATGTTTATGAAGATTCTCTGCCGTCCAGGTCATGGGATTTCTAGTAAAATAAACACAACTGGCCATGCTGTGCAAAGTTTAACAGAATCTTAGATGAAGAATGATGGACTGGAAAGCCTCTTGGATGAGTAAGACATATCTGTAAGACTACAAAGCAAATCTAGTTGATTTTGAATTACAAAGTGCAGTAACT
Organism: Lepomis macrochirus; assembly: GCA_024633595.2. Lineage (NCBI taxonomy): Eukaryota > Metazoa > Chordata > Actinopteri > Centrarchiformes > Centrarchidae > Lepomis > Lepomis macrochirus. The sequence continues at coordinate 12,069,529 of JALXJV020000020.1, forward strand.
GGTTGGCTGAGAGCCCTTTTTCCATCTCTGGTTAATTTGACAAATTAGTGATCATCTCAGCTTGACGCTGCTGGTCAAATAAAAGAAAGAAATGGATGGCCAGATTCTTGGCATAGGGTCTGTAATGGCTAGAAGCCCAGACCTACATGTCTTTGAAGATTTTCCACTATCAGTCTGTTTGACAGCTTTGTCAAGTCTTGTGCATCTGCTCACTTTTGTGTTGATGACTGTGGAACATGAACTGTTACTACAAACCTTTGTAGTGATAATTAATTTAACCAACAAGATGTTAAGTCATAAATATATAACTTACTTGTATATATAACAATATGTTGACACGAAAAGTGAAACCTACAGTACTGCCACATTATCTCTGAGATAACAAAGCAAGCACATTTAATGTCGCATCCAAAAATGTGTTGGAATTATTCCCCTCCGCAGTTAGCCTGTAAATAAAACTGAATTGCCATTTTATTTCACTTCATTAATTCAGCCTGGCATTATGTTATTAGAAAGAGCCCTTACACTTTGGTTTTCAAACATATTAAACAAACAAGATATCATTTATTAATTAGTGAGTTTTAGAGTTCATGACTAAGTGTTTTCCCTGTTTCGATTCTGTGTGCTAAGCTAAGCAAACCCACTGCTGTCTCTGGCTTCATATTTAGCATATAGACATGGCAGTGATATCTATCTGTCAGCAAGAAAGTAAATATGTGTGTTTCTACAAAATTCTGAACTGTTTCTTTAAGTCAAAATGGAATCTGTAGCATTTCGCTTGGTAGCTGGCTAGCTACATAGAAATCCCCATTTTAATCCTGACTACTCATTAGTGGTCAATTGTTTCTCCAACCTGGGCAAATAGTTTTCACAACACAGAGCTTTTTGAATCCCTGAATGAGTCAGAGATGTGGGCAGCAATTCAAAGGTCTGAATGACAAATTAAAGGGCAATCCAAGTTCCTTTGTAAGTAGCAAGTAAGTGTCCTAGTAAGGCTTGGAACTCCATTCTCCTAAAATATTTTCCCTCATTTGGTGTTGATGGTGGTGGAGAGCATTGTTTCCCTGTAGTTTTCCCTGTAATATGTCACTTGTCCCTTCACAATGCCTTTATTATTGCTCTGCTTTGCTTTATGGTAATTACACAGTGTTATGTTAATTATACACTGTGTTGCGTTATTTTGATGCGTTTTGATCTTGCAAGCTCAGATGTGATTAAAAACCACTGCGATGCACCTTCAATGTCCTATAGTATACACAATTATTCACTTTTCTCCACTTAATCTGCCTCTATCTGCCTCTACACATGTAGTCACAGTCTCATTGCTGGCTGGCTTACTGCCACCTTCTGTCGTTTTTACTTTCAGTCTGAATTCACACAACATCATTGGGGGGAGAATCAATAGAGCAGGAACATCATCCATCTTTAAGACAGGTACACTTGCAAAAACAAGGGTATGATCTGGAATACTGAAGTAATGGAGGCAATACATAAGACATTTAACTTTCATACCTTTCAGCTAAACCAACAGTGTTTGTATTTCACAAAATTCCTCTTCACTGTATAGGCACAAACACCTTCACATTTTGAAGTATGTTGGATTCTAGGTATCAAGACAGTAACAGTAACAGTAGTACCTCTTTCTGTTAGGAGTGTGGTTTTGTGTTCATGTCTTTCCTTGTTTTAGTCTGTTTTTGGTTCTGTGTTTCTCTGTATAGCCTTGTTTATTATTTTATTCATTCCACATATCATAGTTTACTTGGTTTCTGTTTTCATGGTTTTGGTTTTGGATTCTGTGTTTCTATAGCTTTATTTGATCTTGTCAAGTTTAGGGTTTTGTAGCTAAGTTTAGTCCTTTGTTTATTCGCATGTTTAAGGTTTCTTACTTTCTGTCTTGTCTCGTATTCTAGTTTTGTCCTGCATTTTTATTTGTGTCTTAGTGTCTATTCCTGGTCTGTGTACTTCTGTATTACTTTGCTCTGTGTTCTGTTTAATCTTAGTTCAGTCTGTTTTCCTTGTAAGTTGTAGTTTTTTTGGTATATTAGTGATCTGTCTCCTTATGTTCTGGTTCAGTTATTTGTATTCTGTTTCTTCCTGGTTATTAGTTTCCCTATGGCCTTATGTCTGTTTCCCCTACTGTCTCTCTGCCTGCCTGTGTCTCATTAGTCCTGATCCCTCTCACCTGTGTTGCTCCCGCCCCGCTTGTTAGACCCTGTGTATATATATGCCTGTGTCGTCAGTCTTTGTTACATCCTTGTGTCTTGGTTGAGTGTTCTCCCGTGCTTTGTTCTCTGTGTTTCCTGGATTTACCTTGTGGATTATTACTTTGCTCCTTGTTTTTGGATTGCCCTGTTTCCTTGGACTTACTCTTTCGTTTGGATACCTTTGTTTGGACGTTTTGGCTGTACCTTCATGTAAAACTGTTTAGTTTGCTTAAATAAACTTTATTTTGAACTGCTACCTCCTTGTCTATTGTCTGCGTTTGGGTCCTCACTTCAGTCTGCATTCAACCTTACCCTTGACACTTTCTTTGCTTTCATCACTCTCTTGTGGCATTTCACATCATAACAAGCTGTAAACACAATACAGACATAATATCACTTGATGAAATCAATATTGCGAATGTGTAACATCTGAATTCATTCCTGGTTTGTGACCTGATAAATGTAAGTCCAATATTCAATTTCCTTTTAGCTCTGTTTTGGTCTCAACCAAATCCTAAGGGAAATAGTTTGCACTTTAGCTACTAAATGATCTATTATGTTCACTAGGGATGCACCGAAAGCTTGGCCACTGAAATTAATCGGCTGAAAGTAGCAAAAAAACCCTTTGGCCTAATACGTCAAAAGACCAAAGAAATTTTACTGAAAAATTACGTTGACTTTTCGGCAGTGTGGTAGCATTTGAAAGTGTCCGTGAAAGAAGCAAAAATTGCCGTTTGCAGACATCCATCCATCATCAACCGCTGATCCTGCATACAGGCAAATATGGGTCGGAGCAGCTAAACAATGAGACAGGGATGGTGGGATCATCAAGCAAATGTTTCATTTTATTAAAAGCTGCTAATAGCACTGCACAGTTAGCACAGTTAATGTGTCGTAACTCTGAACGTCTTATGCACTGATTCCTATCTTGCAGGTGTCCACAACAAGGAAATATGCTTACACAGTTACATAAACACACAAACCCTTATTCTGTTTCTTGGGGTTTAAGTTAGGTAACTAATGACTATAAATACATAGATTTTTGGCATGGAGCTGTTTTGTCCCTGTGTGGCTTATAAATAAGTTGAATTGCTTCTCTGTCAATTAAAGACTCCATTCTCTGTAAAACCTGAAGGCAAGGCCATCCATCACTTCTCAAGCCATATCTGGGGACGAGCAAGTTAGAGATAGACAGTCCCAGCAGCTCCAATCTCTCACAGGTTTGACAGTCATGCACATCACACCTACACTCCAAAATACATCATCAATTCCTTCCAGCTGGAAACTGTGCTCTCTCACTCTGTTCCTTCCATCACTCTATCGACGCCCTTCCTTGGAACTATTCCCCTGTTCTCACTAGGGGCTCGTTTGCACTGAAGGTTAGAACATTGGACTTGTCAGAGGCCTGCTGAAATAATCCATCATCTGTTTTAATCTACTATGTCACATTTTCACAAGGGATGCTGGGATACACAAGCTGTGTGTAATTTGTGTACGAAACTCTCTGTAGCAATGAAAACCATAATTAAACACACTGGTCACAGAATGTATCCTAGCTAGCAGTCAATGTGGACCAGAGAATAATTCATGTCTGAAGGCCCAGACAACAGGGACTGTGACTGATGCACCTTTCTATCTAGGAAACACAAGAATAGATTGGTTTCTGTGATCTAATGACAATGCATCTTCTGCCTCCGGTTGGACGTGGATACATGTTTCCAAGCCAATCAGGACTGACAATGGATGCACAATGGGTGTGATGAGTGATTTAGAAACTCAGTGATGGCCTGCCAATGATAGCTTATATTTATCTTCACAAGTGTCAAATACTTAATCTAATGGACTAAAAAAAACAGTCCAAACTATAAATTCTAATGAGATCTCAGGTAGGTGTTTTTATCAGCATTTCTAATGAAAGGACTGCTGTAAAAATTGAAGACAACATTTCCTGCATTTTAAAAAGTAAAATTACTGACATTCAAACTCCCAAGACAAACTTATGCTTCATCTTTTGAAGGCCAGTCAGCTGAGGCAATGCAGTCTGTCCCTCCCTCTCTGGAGCTTTTGGTTGAACTTTCCCCTGACCTTTTCTACACATCTGACTTCCAGTATAACACCGGGCTCTGCCACATGCAGAAATACTCAGACGATACTGTGATAGTTGATCGTATCAAGGATGGACAGGAGGAGGAGTAAAGGAGCCTGGTACAGGACTTTCGTGAGGTGGTGCAGGACCAACCATCTGCAGCTGAACACCTCCAAGACCAAAGAGAGGGTGGTGGACTTCAGAAGGAAGAAACCACATCTCCAACCTGTGTGCATCGAGGGGGTCGATGTGGAGGTGGTCAGGACTTACAAATATCTGGGGCTGCAGCTGGATGACAAGCTGGACTGGACAGAAAACATGGACACTCTCCACAGGAAAGAGCAGAGCCATCTGTACCTCCTGAGAAGGCTGGGGTCCTTCAACATCTGCAAAAAACTGCTGCAGATTTTAAAGAGGTAGAGGTAGAAAGGAGGTAGAAATTTATGATAAAGTCAAAGCATGACAAGATGATGAATTTAAGGTTACATCTCATAGGGGAAAACAAGACGAAAACATTTAATGCTGGTGTTTGAGAAAACTAGACTTTTATTGATTCTTAAATCCTATCAAAAGAATTACAGCCATGCAGGTTTTCAGTCAGTTCATCCTTTGTGATATGTTAAGACACAGTGAAGGCAACTGAGCATTTAGACAGTAAGCGTTTTCAGCTGCTCTGCACTATAAAAAACACACACAAATTTCTTTTTCTAAATGCTGTGAGCACCACAAACCAAAATTCCATCCACCTCAACTGAATCAAAGTGGAGGTAGACATCATTAAAAGTAAAACACTGCATGGCTAAACAGAGTAAGGGAGTAAGCGAGAAAATATGCTTCTTTACAACCGACCCTTTAAATCTCCAACGATGACACTTTACCCTTGTGCTACAAAAGTGTTTTGCAGAACAGAACCACTGAGTTTGATTTTTACTTTACTTTACTTTGCCATGAAACTGTTGTACAGTCTGACCGATGCTGTTACTTCTTTCACAAGAAATTCTGTATCTTAGTAATTACTACACCACAGCTTACCTTCTATGGAGAAAGGACTCGAAGATGTCTGTGTGAAAAGTGACCGCTTGTTGTGTATCATCTTTTGTGATGAGGAGTGTACAGTATAAAGCTAATAGCACTCCAGCAGTAGAAACTCTGAAATGCAACTTCAACATTTTCTCAGCTCACAATCTGGAGACTCTGCAGTAAAATCTCAAGAACATCATCTTGTGTTTTGATAATTGATAAAACGTCATTGTTATGGCTTTAACAGATACAACAGCCATTGTCATGCACTCCTCATCTACTTTCTCTCACTCTCTCTTCTCATACCCCCACCACCATATCCCCTCAAAGCAGCTGTTCCCATCGATCCCCGCCAGGCTCTCAAATCAATAAGTCAATGATAGTTCAATTAAAATGACATGAGAGCCATGCTGACCATGATGAGACTTGAGCCCACGTTAACCAAACCAATCAACCCTCTGTCGCTCCATTCCCTCTCAGCCTGTCAAAGATACTCTCCAGCCTTTTAGCTGGTAGCACACGGGTTATACAGATATATGACACACACATCAGTGCTACATGCAGTGTCTAAGCAAAAGAATGTCTTTGTCAGCTCTGAAACTTAAGTATTTAGATAAATGCAGCACTGAGTGGAAAGACTTAAAGACATTTGTTTGCTGGTTCAGCAAGAATGAGGGGAATCTGAGTTTATCGCTTTAGCTTCTTTTGTCCCTTTTTAGAGTTTGCCCTGTTCAGAGTTTAAGTATATATCTATTTTCCTGTAAAAGAGAAGCAACAAATTGAGACAGGTTGGCCCTTAATTTGGAAACATTTTTTCCATACTCACTTTTAATTGTAACAATACCAAACTAATCTGCACTCATTGCAGACTTTGGTAATTTTTCTTTTTCTACCTGATTTTCTGACATTAGGCTGTATACTTAATACTTTCTTAAACCTTCAACAGATTTTTTTTTACATATCAAATAATTATTGGAGGTATATGTGATTTGGCTCCATTTTTGATTGGCTGTTGCAGCCTGTGACTTGAGTGTAAAAACCCTTCCCGGATTAGCTGGAAAATGCATCGTCACAAAGCTGAAAACAGGGCTGTTTTTCTGAGCTCAAGTCAAGTAGACTTTTTAGAGATGTGTCGCTCTGACTGGACAACAGTAAAATTACAACCTTAAATGTTGCTGAACATTTTTTGATTGCTGATTGCTGAATTTATATACCTTTTCTCAAGTAAAGTTTTGAATGCAGGACTTTAAGTTGTAGTGGATAATTTTCACAGTGCGGCATTAGTACCTTTACTTAAGTAAAGGATCTGAATAATTCTTCCACTATTGGAAATCTGATTGCACAGTTGTGCTATTAGTTTTCTGCAATTGCCTGTACCCACCCTATGTGTCCACAACACAGACATACAGACAAAAACAGACATTCTTTCATAATAAGAAAGGCATCATATAAAATATATAAATATAAATGTTTAATATATTTATTCTTGTTTTATCTTTTTGCTTTTACCATTTTATGGCACTACTTTTTACAGTAATTTTTTTATTGTCCCGATGTTTGATGATTCTACTCACACTTGATTTAATTCTGTCATCTATTCCTTGGAGAGCACTTTTTATCTTCTATACAGGGTAAGTTTATTAGGATTATTATTATTACTATTCTGCAGAGTTGACTCTGCACAAATGCAAGCATAACGCAAATTCTTACAAACACACAACCATACACCTTTCAACCTTTTACAATTTCTATACTTTCGAAACAGAACTGATACTCCAAACTATAATCATGATATCACTCTAACACTATTCTCTTGCTGGTGTAGCGATACATGAGATATGTGTTATTTGTTGACTACAGTACTCTAGCTATTGCTGAGTTCTCGTCTTACTAAAAAGTAGATGTTTTTGCAGAGCCCTGCATTTTTCTCCACTCATCCAACCATCTGATGACGTTTCCTGCCACTGCTCTCCTCTACATATCTATAATAGCGAGTGTATCTTATTGCCATCGGTCACGTCACTACCAAGTACACTTCACTGCTTGTGCATGTGTTGTGTGCGTGACTCCATGTGTTTATGGTGATATCAGCAGGATGTTCAATTACACTGGCTCAGCTGGTGTATAAAGACAGAGAGGACGCTTTACTGAGTACCCATACATATACACACACACACACACACACACACACACACACACACACACATACACAGATACCCACTCAAGCTGGCCAAAAGTGTTTCATTAAAGCTCTGCCAGTCAAGCTGCTGGGGGGCTTGATCCCTTGACAAACCACAGGATTCGGCTAAACTACCACGATGGATGGACGAAGAAAGGCAGAGAGAAAACGTGAGAGAGGGAGACGGTCATGACTCTATTCACAATAAGAGCTTAGTTCCCTGTCTCCTCTTGTTTAATTCGACCGGCCTTTTAATGGTCAAGTGAGGACATTATCAGTAGCTTTAAAAACAGGATATCAGCCAACATCATCATCATCATCATCATCATCATCATCCTCATCATCAAAGCAATGTCCTGTATTGGATTTTTTAAGGAATTGTTTAGATTGACTGTAGAAACTAATGACAAAGATGTTTGTGTGGTCTCAAAAACTCTACTTAAACAGGTGCATTCACAAATATACATGAAAACAAAAATACCCAGCACAACTGAGTTGCGTAGACTTAATTCAGGACCGAAACTCTTTTTTCTTTTTTCCTGCGTCAAAGTCAGAGTTGATGTGTTGTGTTGTGTTATAGCAAAATAAAGTTATCACCTTGGGGACAGAGACAAGAACTGTTTTCCTAAAGAGGCTTCGGCACAATATCTGCAGTGCAGCTAAAATAAAGCTGAGCAACAACTCTTCGCCATGACCTTTTTTCAGAGACTTGAAGACCCTACAACTTTTTACAAACTTTGAGAAGTACAGTAGTTTTCTCTGTGTGCAGCTCTGTTATTGGTGCTTGTGTGTGTGTGTGCAATTACAATACATTAATAAGTGTGTTTACTGGTCCTGGTATGATTGGCTTAGTGTTTTGGTGTCTGTGTAATGCTCTCAGCCTATACTAACCCACCGTGTGTGTTCGTGTGTGTGTAGTTCATGGTAGTTCAATAAAAGACACCTTTTGGCATCAAGACATTATTTTCTGATGAAGACTTGTTGTTGAAACATGGCTCTAGGCACAACAATGCCAATCGGTAAGTCCATCACTTTGGTCCAGACTGGAAAATCCCAACAACTATTCCATGAAAATGTGTACAGACGCATACAGCATGGTTTCAAGAGGATGAAGTCCACTGACTCTTACTCTAGTGCCACCATAAGGTTGACAAGTTTGGGTTTTAGTAACTATTGGATGGATTACCATGACATTTGGTGCACTTCATGTCCCCCTCAGGGTGAACTGTAATAACTTTGGCAATCACTTTACTTATCATCTAGTGCCATCATCAGGTCAAAATTTCAATTAATTGGTTAATTAACAAATTTCTAATACTAACACTAATACTAACTAATACTAATACTAACTGTGCAGACTAATAATTGGGATTAGTTCTTACTGAAGAGGTACTTGGCACTTGTCTATCCCTTACTGAAGAACAGTCTGTACTGTCAGTCATTTGGTTTAGCTTGATGCTGGGCTTTACCTTGAGTGAATTGAGGTGTATGAATTGTATTGGGTGTATGGCCCTGACAGTGTGTCAGCCTTCTGTGCCTTCTTTCCCTCATGCAGACAGATGTTGATGCTCACAGTAATGAGCTGGCACGTCAAGAAGTTAACACTAGATAACATTAAAACCTCAGAGTCTGACTTTTCTGCACTTACAATAGCACCAACACACAAACCTTTATCACCTGCACATCATCGAGTCCCATCGATGCGGCCATTAAAAAGTACGAGTTTGTTTTTAATGGCATGTAAAATCGACAGGGATGGTCAGAGAGAACTACATCAGTCACCATAACCTTGAAAATGTTCAGACCCTTGAAGCTGATTAAATCAGTGTGTCCCTTATTATGTGTGGAAGTCATGTCATACGCTGAGTCAGTCCATAGTTATGAAGTTAAAGCAGTGACCTTTCGTCTATGTTTTCTTCTTTTTTTATTGCTCGTCTCTTGTACTTGATGAGATGCAGGATGTAAAATGTATTCAGCTGAATTCCAGACGTGTTTAGGCAAAGTCCATCTGCCTCCAACGAAAAGATGTCTGCAGTATCAGAAAAAGTTTGAAATTTGAAAGTGTACTGAATGCACGGTACATGCAGTTGAGAGCTATGGGTTCAAAGCCAACAATCTGCTGAATCTCTCAACTTCCTCCGACTGGTGGTAGAGAGCTGACTGTGTTCAACAGATCAATAAAGTCCCGTGTCAGCACTACAGACTGTTGTTTTACAACATCATTGGTCCATATGAGCAGTATGATGCTTTTGAGTTGAATGTGCAACTATGATATTGATAAGATTATTTCTGCCAAGTCAGAGATCATCAGAGTTTAAGGCCCAGTCATTAGCTTTCCCTGTAGCCTTTTACGTTCTGATTTACTTTCAGTCTTTACCCTCTTTGTGAGAATGAGAGGTTTCCCAGGTTATCGGATAGAGATGCAGGGGCCCGCATCAGTGGAGTAAGGCTGTTCTCCAGTTGCACACTCCAGTTGTTGGGGGTTAACTCTTCCTTTGGCAGCTGTCCACAGCTGTGTTCTACTAAGAACAGGGGTTGAAGAGGTAGTCTGGCTGGATGATAATGCAACTGGCTGGCCTGCATTATCTCTCTGCCTGTTACTCCACACAATTCCCAGGGAAATAATTTACTCTTAGGCTTTGCTCCAAGAGAGCTTCAGGGAGAACTACCACCAGAGGATTTTGGTTTAAAGAATGCAAGCAGAAGTATTGTTAAAGTAAGTTATGTTACGCCAAGTTCACTTACAACATACTTAAACGGACTATATGTAAGTTTGTCAATGAAATTTATCAAATTTTCATTGCCTTATTTTCAATGGGCTCAAAACTCACTTGGAAATGAAGCAAACCTGTTTTCTCCGTTGCTTGCATCAGCCACTATTCTGCTTTTAATGCTGGATTCAACCCTGTGCGCGCTCCCGAGCTTCTCTACTACAGCGACAACATGGCAGCTAACGACATGCGGTCCATCTGAAGCCCATCAGATCAAACGGATTCAGTTGATGTCGAGTAAGAACAAATTGAGCATCAGTAAAGCTGGAGAAACAGAGAAAGTCACGTTAGCTTGCCGGCTAACAGTGCAAAGTTATATCACCAACTAACGCGGCCCATGTTACTATCCTGTGTATCACTGTTGATTTAGCCTGCAAGAAAGGATGTAACGGCAAAAAGCAAATGTGGAGCAATTTGTTTACTAGCCTATAGTGATACAGCCACAAGCAGCCAACTAATGCTACAGTAGCTCGGACCTGCTGCTGTTTGCTTCCTAATGTTCAGTGTAGGTATATTGTGGTTTTACCAATACTCACAGCTTCTTCATGTCCGCGTTGCTGTAACTAACGTGACCCACATAACATATAATACTGCAACTCCCTAGCAACAACAACCCAGAGGAAGAACCATTCACTAACACTACAGTAAAGTTACTTACTGCAATCTGTCACTAAAGAGTGAAACAATCTCAATATAATATTAAGTCCAGCTCACTACTCGTTTCGTTATCCTCCAATACCTTTATCTGTGCTGACATTGCTGAGCCTCCAGTGAAAGATACTCAGATAGTAAATAAAGTTAATTTAAGTGAAATAAAGGTAGCTTTTAATTGCACAGCGACACTAGCGTAATGAGAATTGAAGCCATCACAGTAATGAAATGGATGAGCTCTCTTACTTCTGTTGTACAACACTCAGACCTATCATGAATGTGACCAACAAGCTTGTACACACTGAATATCAAGGACGAACATGCGGATCGGAGACTCTTAAGTAGGTGCTAGGTTTACAGCTGGGGAAAATGTATACCACTGGTTTCACAACGATCCCATCTGTCACGCACGCAACAGCTATAAAACTGTAAAATTATACTGATACATTATTACCGTAGTGAAATTTAACCTGGCTCACCTAAATCAATTTAATGCATATCAACATACATATTTATATAAATGTGTATGGAGTAGAGATGTAAATATATTACGCTTTGTAAAAAGTGATTAAGTCAGTTTAGTCAAAGAAAGCACAAAGGGTGAATCACTGATGAGCAATGACCAAGAAAGAGTCAACATACTCTCTTCTCTTATGCATCCGATGTAATTAAGGTCCATCCATAATTAATGCTTTTATAAATCAGACTGTGGGTTCTCTGCTAAGATCTAGTAATGTTCTAAGAGGTGCAAAGGAGAAAGACTTGCACTCTCTTAGGACCCAAATAAATAATTGAAGTCTGAGGAATATTTTGCAGATCGAAAATTATCTTAAAAAGAGAATTAAACTATTTATTCAGACCCTAAAAGTGTGCAAACCTTTCTCCTTTGTGCCAGTTATTTTTTGTCTTACACAAGAATATATTTGCCTGGATGTGCGCATGCTTGGTCCCTCTTCTAATGTTCAGAGAGGTGTCATTTGTATGCCTGGTTAAACCCTTGTTAGCACAGAATAATGATGGATAATGTCCACAGTGCAAAATCAGCGGCTTCTGTAAGAATGTGCGTGTGTGTGTGTGTGTGTGTGTGTGTGTGTGTGTGTCTGTGGTTAATCAGTAGAGAAGAGGGTGGAGCTGCTGGTTCCAGAAATATGACAAGGCGGCTGGTGTGTTGGTGAAGATTCTCAGTCATCCAGGTCATAGCTATTCAGGAAAAGTTAAAATCACGTACAACTGGACTGGTTGAAGATGCTTGAAGACATTCTGCCTGTAATCTGAGAGGCTTCTTCAATTCTAAAGAAGATACTTGAAGGTTGGGACTTTCATTGTTAAAACGGACAGAAAGAAAGTTTGCTACTTCTTCTGTGTTTTTGGACATGGCTTTTTTCTTGGGCTTCTGGAAGAAACCCAGGGGGGAAATGGGCCTGTGCTACTCTGGCTACAAGTTTCAGATCTCAATAACGTCTTGAATGATGCTGGACTGAATTCTGACTCTTCCATTATCTCTGAGGACATTTTAAGTGATGCTTTGATTCAAGTGAGGTCCACTGTCACTTACTGTGAAACATCAGCTAACGCCAGCTAGTGCAAAGAGGCTCCTTTGTATTTGTGTCAGTGGCCCGGTTGTTCAAGAGTGTGATTTTTTTTTATAGCACAGCCAAATTAATAATGTGGTTAAGGTGGTGGATGAATGTATAATGCTTTAGCCTTTCACACTAGACTGATGCCTTTTTAAAAAAATTATAAAGCAAAGACACATTTTCCCTAAACTTAGCAAGGTGGTTTTAGTTAGCTTAAATCCAACCATACTGTATCTTAACCACATGGAAAACCACAGGTGTCCTACTTCAGTTCAAAGAATTGAATCTGTATACTTTCCAGCTCAGTCTACCCTACACCACCTCCATTTTTCTACCTCTTGAACATACACACACCCATACACAAATTGACTTAAACATCCAACATGCTAATATGTCTGTGCTCATTTTTTGTGTATTTTTATTACCTTGTACTACCTTGTACCTAGTTGTGTCTGTTATGTATGTCACCTGTTACGTGTTGTGTTATCTAATAAATATTTTTTTTTTAAAACAACACAGGTGTAATTAGAGCAGAAATACTTGAATTGGAAAGAGATGCTGAAAAGGGCTTATTTCAATGCCTGTACAATCAGAGTTCGATTTAATTCAAGGATTTAATATTATTCTTTTGCAAACCTTGTCAATAGCTTGTGTCTTGCTACAAAACAAATAAATCATCCTGATTTGCATCATACTGCCTAAATGTTACTTTGACAGCATATTAAACTTTGAGCAGCTCTCAGAGTGACAGCCAACACAGCAGAAACCAATTTTCTATAGGCATCAATTGCATAGTGCGTTTTCATTTTTTTTAGCCTTTTCTTCCAGCAGAGATCATGTGATAATGAGAGGCATTCTCCACAGTGCAGCTATGCTGACAACCAGCCAGCTTTCTGGCACACTCAGCATACGGGTAGCAGTCTGAGTGCTGTCCTGAAGTGACAGGATCAGAAAGACATTATATGACAATCAGTCCACAGGGCGTTTTGAAAAAATAGATCTATATTTGTGCAATGCATTTTGAAAGTGCATTATAAGTATTCATTCAAAGACATAACAGGTATCTACATAAACACTCCACATGTATGCCGCCATAGTACAGTAATAAACCTATACATCACCATAATGTCCATACAGTAGAAACACCATTTAGTTAAAAGTACTCAAAGAGCGCACATTGCTGCAAAAGCTGCAATCCTCCAAATTTGTGCAGTATTTTGATAACAGAAAATATATTTTCATCTGATTACAGATCTGGATCAAAATAAATCAGCTCAGCAAATTTAAAATATAATAAAGCTGAGTGGCTGGACTCAACCATGATTTTAGGAATAAATCCAGTGCTGGGCTTTGTTGCCTCAATACCTGAATATTAAGTGCTTAAATGCCTAATCTGCTCCTGGAGCGATTCATGCAGAATTAAAATATTTGTCAAAGTGTTCCATCATTAGAGTACGGTATGTTAGCTGTATCTACCACTTTCCCACTGAGAATGGCAACAGATTATACCAGAGAAGGGAAGAAGAAGGAAGTCTAATACAACTCTGCAGACAACATGCACTGAGTCAGACCGCTCTAACCCTGAACTCTAACCCACAATGTGAATGAGCCTCTTCAAGCGGTGAGGTCTGACCAGAATGACCCATCTCTGCAGAAATATCATGCACAGTGAATGCACTGACTCTGTGCCCGTCCCACTGTTTTTGCCTCACACGCAGGAGCCAGTAGTTTGGTTGCCATGGATACCATTTCAGGTGTTTGGGCTCTACTGTGTGTTGGTGCTTGGCTCCATGGTCTGACGGCTTGTGGGTCTGTTTGTGTGTGTGTGTGTTCATGGGCACTGATGTGGCAGTATCTGTGTACCCAGCATACTGATGCTGTTTGTGAGCAGAATTACAAAATACTCTTTTTTCTCTCTGCCACACCACAATTTTGCTCTGTAATCTTCTTCTCCCCACGTCCTTCTCTTCTCTTCTCTTCTCTTCTCTTCTCTTCTCTTCTCTTCTCTTCTCTTCTCTTCTCTTCTCTTCTCGTCCTCACAGTGCCACCCCTCCTATCCTTTCTTTACTCTGCCTTTTGATCTCTCTTCATTCCTTTCACTATATCTCACCCTCTCCTCTCCCCTACTCACCACAGATAGATGTCAGGCAGTGCTCTGTGCATCCAGGGTGAAAGACTGATGGGACCAGGAGACAGAGAGAGACATGGACAGAGCAACACAATCAGAGAAGAAGACAGAGGATAAGAAGGAGTAACGGTAAAGGGAAAACCTAGCTGTAAAGGTATTGGCTTGATTTATAGTTGTCCATGATTATCTTATGGCACACACTGGATAAAGTCCTGTGTCGCGCAGTGATCAATGATTCATTCTAAAACAGCCAATGAGATCTAGCTGGTCATTTCACAGTGAGGTGAAACTGGGTGAGCTTAGTCTAGTAGTCCTCCTCCAGCACTCTGATTTGATTTGTGTTATGATGAAGTGTGCCATGAAATTAAAACTCATCTTCAGTTAAAGGGATGTTCCTCCCTCTTTAAGTGACACAAATTAATGTATACTTCACTGTTTCTGGATGCAGTTTGTAAGGCATGCTGACATTTAAGATAAACCTGGATTACTTTTTTATACTTTTACTGTAATACTGTTTTTTAAAGGTTGAAATTGAGTTTTAAAAAATGTGATGAGAACATATGAGTTGATCAGCATTTGTTTTACCATAAAACTTACAGTAAAACACTTAAGGATTCCTAAAATTAGACTTTTACCCCCAAAGAACCAAGATATGTTGTTAACTCGACATTTTGCAGTTGACACTGTTTCTACTGCAATTTACTGCAATGTCATGTTAATTATCAGCCAACAGATAGCCCAATATCGCCACCCTTATATGTTATTATATTATATTATTATTATATTTCTTTACATACATTGTTTGCAATTTGCTAACATCAGTCAATTTGTCATTGCAGCTCTAATTACTTTTCATAAGTAGTTACTGTATGTGTATGGGATCAGATCTTACAGGGAAATGCACCAACATCAAAGGTGAGGGCTAAACTTTGTTTACATTAACCTTACATTAGCAATATTCTCTAATAAATGTATTTATTTAATAATTCAGTCATGAAGCCATATCAAATCATAATACAACATTACATGAAACTACACTTTGTGCTCCTGTGGATGTTTGATACATTTAAGCAGATTTGCATTTAAGCAAACTATGCACTGAACAATGTGTTTTTTAGTTTGACTAGCCACCTCTGAAGAAATTCAAAGGTGGATGTAATCCCCTGTCTTTTTATGCAGTTGATACATTATACCAATGTTACAGATAAAAAAGGAATTACTCTGACTCTGGCTAAGCAGGAACAAATGTGAAATTCCTCAAAAACTATCCCTTTGACATAATCATATCCTGAGTGTGTGAGACACTTTTTTATGTGATCAACTGAATCAATTTTAAATATACACACTGCGTAGGTGCAGCAAAATGATGTAGTATAACCATATTTATACACCAACCATTTTTCCATTACACAGAAAGGTAGAAATTACGTTATGAATGGATACATAAATAAATGAAAGACAGCTCTGAACCAATTTCTCTCCCACTGCCAGATAAACAAAAAGGTAAAAAAAAATCATATCTCTCATGAAAAGTCTTGCTGGCTCTGCAGAGCATCAGAGACACATTTCACAGGTTTCATGAGTATTAAAGGAGCTGTGACGCTGCACTGAGACAGTGTTGCTACAAGGTTGTCCATACAGTAAACTATGTTAGCCACTGAATGAAATATTCACACAACCACGTCAATACCAGGACCTTCTTCTAGATTTACTCACTGCACTGCAAGCATGCAGGGATACACACATGAAGATAGTTTTGAGGTACTTCCCATCACATAAACATCTGTTCAACCGCCAAAAGTAGAGAAACAAACATTAAGACATATATTCTAATTTTGAGAAACAAGGCACAACTCTCCTTGAATCCTATATAAACACTCCATCTCTCTACACACAGACACTCTCACAGTTTAAAAAGCCACTTGGGTGTGAAGCACTTACAGCCAAAGAACATAACAGTCACAACACCTGACACTTCCAGTGAGGAACATTATCACTTTCTCATCTACAGCACACAGGTCAAGAGCACAATATTATTAAGGAGATGGAAGATGCACTAGATAGATAGATAGATAGATAGATAGATAGATAGATAGATAGATAGATAGATAGATAGATAGATAGATAGATAGATAGATAGATAGATAGATAGATAGATAGATAGATAGATAGATAGATAGATAGATAGATAGCACAGTCAAAGTAATAAAAGTAAGACAGCAACTAAACCAATTCATGAACATGCTTTTTAATACATTTATAGTAAGGAGAGCTCACCTTCATAATGGACTCCTCTGTCGCTAGTCCACTCTAAAACATGTGCTTCTCTGGGTGGGTGTGATGAGAGAAACAGAAAAGGCGTGTGTCTGTGTGTATGAGATAAAAAATGTGCTGCTTCCCCTCTTTCCACTGGAGTCACAGGGGATGGCAGTCGCTCTCCCTCCGCAGCAGAAATGTATGTGTTGGTGCTTGTAAATGCACGTGTATGTGTGTGAAATGAGAGTGTGTGTGTGTCGGAGAGGGAAAGTGCGGATCCTCCCTTCCTCTCCTGCCTGTTATATGAATGAAAACTCTAACACAAAAGGACACACCTACATCCTAACATGATCTATCTATCTATCTATCTATCTATCTATCTATCTATCTATCTATCTATCTATCTATCTATCTATCTATCTATCTATCTATCTATCTATCTATCTATCTATCTATCTATCTATCTATCCTCTACTTTTTCTATCATCTGGCTCTCCTCTCTTCTCTGTTATGTTTCCTGTCCACCCTTTTCCTCCTGTCTCACTTTCCTCCTCTCCTCTCTTCTCACTGTATCATGTGTTCGTCCACCTCCTTGTAACTGTGCCTCCCTCCCTCTATCTCCCCACCCTCTCCCTCTAATAGAAAGCTCACATTTCTCTGTTCTCCCTCATAGACGCAGAAAGAATGAGGGAAGAGAGAATAAATAGATTGTCTGGATTTCCTCTTTTTTCCCCGTCCAGCCCTGCTTGTCTCCTCTCTTGTCGCCTTAAGCTGTGCACCGTAGTGAGCTGCTCTGCCCTTGTGCCCATTTTTAAGCAACCATCATGTGATTTAAAACACACATGTTATTTTCAATACTAGTCGATTTTGTTCAGAAATTGTCTTATTTATGCAAAGGCACAGGTAAAAATCATAGTACACCACTCGCTCACAAACATTCGTACAGTAATTCCATTCATAATGTGTTATATCAGGCTACATCTACAGCTTTACTTTTATTTTGTTTTATTCCCCCGTCTCTGTTTGATCACATGTTATGCAGTCACAAAGTGTGCAATAACTCAGGGCACACACACACACACACACACACACACACACACACACACACACACACACACACACACACACACACACACACACACACACACACACACACACCAAGGCATCCACCAAGGTTTCCTGTTCATATTTGCGACTGAGACAAAGAGCTGTAGAGTTCGGTGGCATCAAGTGCAGATATCATAAAGTTATTCCCTGAAGTTAACTTCACACATTTTAGCATGCAGTGATAATACTGGCTGCACATTGAAATGCAATGCAGGTCCTGTTCACATGCAGAGTAAGGATAGTAAATCTTTTAAATTCAGTCTGCCTTGCAGCTGTGTACTGGCACATAGTGGCCAACAGAGGGTACTATTACACTTCAGGAGTCAAAGCTCCATACAATGTCTTGCAGGGAAGAGAAGATGAGAAGAGAAGAGAAGCAGGATGGGATTAAATAAATAGAGGGTCTCTCTATAAAAATGCTTGTTGCTTACTCTACTTGTCAGTTCTCAACCAATTTTATTGTATTATGGAAATCCAACTCTAAACTCTGGGATAGCCTAGGGGTTGGTAGAAGTCTAACGTTTGAGGCTTAATATCAGTCAATCATCATTTGTAAGATTGTTTATCTAGTGTCTGTGCAAAACTGAATATATTACTGTGACATACACTTTACTCAGCACTCACAAATCACTTGCAAGACTGCAAAGGATGACCTTTAGCTCAAGTTTAAGATTGTTCATGTAAAAACATCCACTTAGATTATCCTAACTCATATCCTCTCACCATGTAAATAATCCTGACTCTTAACAGCACAGAAATGCTAAAAGGTGGACTCAATCCTAAAGCATTTATCTCATCCATGCTTGTCTAATGTATAATATGTATCTGCATGTCTCATTTAGCTTGGGCTTCTGCTGTGACTGCCTCTGAACTCTGAAATGTCTCTCTCTGCGTGTGTCTTTGTGCTCCACATCAGAGGGGTTTTTATCCCTAAAGGGATACTGGGTCATTACAGTAGCAAAGAGCTGGCTATAAATAAATATACAACAAATAAGATACATTTAAGACACAAAAACATCTTCATGCAAACTTCACAAGTAGGAGCTCTCACTATAGGGCCTGTTTCACAGAGACCTTGTGTTTGTTGTTTGTCACAGGTGTCATCAGCATTCATCTCTGCCACCCATCCGTAGAAATTGGAGAAATTTTGTTATTGTATTGTACTGTAGAACTATGAGTTTCTAGCTGATTTGGCACAGCTCTCAACAAAGAACAAGGGAGACTCCATTTGGCCTGGTCTTATATTGACAGGTAGGTAGGTGTGTGTGTGTGTGTGTGTGTGTGTGTGTGTGTGTGTGTGTGTGTGTGTGTGTGTGTAAACAACTGGCTCAGGTCATTTCACAGCCAGTATTCAGGTATCAGCTGCCAGGTCGTCACGCAGGTGGCGGGGAGCTTTCAGTTGCTGGGCTTCATGAAGCATCAAGCTGCTCCCTCCCTCTGGTCAGTGTAAGCTAACACTGTTAGATGCAAAGCAGCATGCTGATCTGTTTTTAAAAAAAACAACTTATTTACTTTTTTCACCTGCTACCTGCGGTACACTATTTGGATGTTTTGCAATATTCACATTTACATCACTAAATGTTTTGATCACTGAAGCTATGAAGCTCCAGAACTGCTGGATGTTAGATAAATATGTAAATTGGTTTGTGGTTTATTTCACAGGTTGTTAAATTTACAACCAACCAAGTCAAAGCCACAGTGACTATATATTCCTGTCACCACATGAATCTCTGCAGTATTGCAGTACTAACACATCACAATCAGGACAGGGTAGGGTCACTCTAATGCCATCTTAGTTAAGTTTACTACCACTGTGGATGTAAACATGTATATGTATATATATTTATTATTACTATTATTATTCCTCTTCTTATTCTCTCTCTGTATTGTTCGATAATGTATCTGATGTACTCTGGGTCTGACTATATTGAATTTGGTGTCTTTTAAGCCCACCTGGGTGTAATTATACACAATAAAACTTTATTCAGTGTCTAAAACAATAAAACAATTTTTAAAATAGAAATTAAAGTATAGAAATTGTAATTACATTTTGAATGTTGAATTAAATAATAGAATTGGTCTACAATTAAAATGAAAGGTTATTACATTAAACCTCTTTGTCAAGTTCTATTCATGTGTACAGGTTTGGACCTTGCAGCTGTTCTTTTGAATATTTTAAATTCAGATATTTAAGGGATGTATTACATAACCAAAATTCCTCACAAAAATAATGGGTGGGGTTAATGTGTCCATCCATCTTTTGGCCACACACCGGCATAGGGATGAGTATAGTATATAGAGTTTTATTTTGCCCTAAATACACATTTTTGGCACTCATAGCAAAAATGCTTGGGCAGTCCAGGAAGCTAGCTAGTTGATAAAAAGGTAGACTGTATTTTAAGGTAATGCTGTTTTAGTATGCAAGTTGTTTGGGTAGAGTCTCCATTTTGAGCCTGATGTTAGCTTACAGGGTTACAATATTATTGAACACATTATGTACATAACAGTTTGGGGCTGAAACAACAAAAGAGGCAGAAAAAACACTGAGACAGGTTCGGTTTTGAAGGTTTTAACCAAAAGGAACACAGGGATGTGGTGAGGTGAAGCAGGAAATCGTCAAAACAGGCAAGCAGTCCACAACCAAGGCAAATGAATCCAGAAGGGAGCAGGCAAAAGCAAAATCCACAATGATCTAAAAATCAAGCAGAAGGTGAAAAGCACAGGAAAACAGTGGAGATATTGTGAGAATGCTTGACAAAAGACGAAATTACAAAAGACAAGGGAAGCACACAGACCATATGTACACAAAAGACGGGCGGATAACAACACACAGGTGAAACTCATTGAGACAGGACACACAATCAAATAGGCAGAAAAACACACAAAAGCAGGAAGTGATGTACAAAAAAAGATGACAGAGTGATTAATTAAATATTCACATCCTTAGTTTTACATCAATCTCATTTTATCAGTGGAGGTGGATGTGAACAAATCAGTGTGTGTGCGTGTGCATTCGTGTGTGTGCATGTAGGTGTGTGTGTCTGGCAGTTACACTGTTTGTGTGGGATTTACTGTCAAAAAGTGACAGCCCGGAAAGGAGTCGCACCACCAACAAACAACTTCAGCTGCATGATTTGATTTCCCATCTTTGTATCTATCTGCACCATATGGTGATTTGTTACAGGAAATACACCAGGGGCTTTAAAATCATTTTATTGAAGGATCTCAGGGGTGTGAAGGTAAGATACAGACTCTAATTGGAGTGATGGCGCAGATGCACAAGATGCAAAGTTTAATTTGTGACACTTTATCTCTTTTTCTTGCACATACTGTATTTGTACATGAAACATATCAAGATTTAAAGAACACTCAGCTGCTCATGGATTGGTGTTATCCAATGGAGACACATGACCTGAGGAAGTTGGAACAAATACTGTCAGGAAGTTCATCCTCTAAATAAAATGGTAAATAGACGGCAGTAAATTTATGCAGAACTTGCCAGGCATTCACCAACACACTCATTGATGTCAGCAGAGCAGCCATGTAAGGCTCCGGCCTAACTACTGGTGCTCAATGACACAGACGTGAGAGTCGATCTTTTCATCTAACTCTCAACAAGAAAGCAAGAGAGTCAGAAGGGTTGTTTGCATTGGATCATAGAAACTACCAAGAAGTTTTATCCCCAGAGTAATCTAGTAAAGGCATCACTGCTCCTACCTGTATATTTATAACAGTTTGCTCTGAATTAAATTAGACTCCCTGTGGACAGAAAGTAATCATGCATCAGAAGGGCTTCCTGACCTGACCGATGAGTCTCTTTTCATGAATCATCACACAGTCAGCAGCACATACAAAGATACTGCACCCTGTAACTCTGCTTCATTCGTTTTATTAAACAATTCTTAACAGTGGGAGTGTACTGAGCTTGTAAAATCCAACTATTTCGAAAATATTTCTATAATTTCTATATATTTCTATAAATCAAGATACTATAGAGAACTGAAGGGACTATTAAAACCAGAGAGCTTCTGTATAAGATATAATATACTACGCCGACATTTATACCTTAAATCCCACTGACATTTCGATGACATATGGTTTTCACAAATTAGTAAGCACCCTACGAGCTCACTCATGTAACACTTTTTCAACAAAAATAACTTGTCTTTCCCAAAGTCCGAGACTGACTCTTATAGGTTTCAGCTAATTGCCTAATTAGTTCACCTCATGAAAAGGCATGGGTATGGCTTCCAGCGATTTTGTCTCGGCATGTGGTTGTGTGTAAAGAGAGAGAGGTAATATGTTTGGAGTCCGAAATGCCACACATTAAATAAAGGAAGAACAACACAGCCAATTAAATTAAACAAGACAAGGGAGATTTAAAAGCTCCCATATGGGGAAGTGACAGCTGGCATACTTCAAACCAGTAGCTCGTGGAGAGACATTCGATTAGTTAGTGCTGAAACTGTTCATCATAATGGCACTGAATGTACAACACACACCTGCATGCAGTCGGATGTGTGCACAGAGACACGCAAAAAGCATGCACATGCACAAAATGTGGTCACAATCTTTTAAAATAAAAGTCCTCCTCTATTAGGCAATAGCTCCCTCTACTGTTCTTAAGATCTAAGTGGGACAACCTCAATCACTGCACTATGAATAATAGTTTGGACAAACAGTTGACAGTACACGGCTATTTCACAGATCTTTCATAAACTTTCATTTACAAAATTCACAACATTTTGAAGGAGTTGTCCTTTTTTCATCATGGTGTTTTGTAAAAGATCTGAGAACTGTATGTCAATGTGTCATATTCTCTGAACAAGTGACTATGCACAAACACTGCTTCACTGCAGATGGATTTATGCTGAAGCTGATTGCAGCAAGAGAGATCAAAAACCAGTGATTCATACATGAGTATGTCTTACTAGCGGTAGTGGGTGGCAATTAGATAACCACAAGATGACCGAAAAGCTGTATGAATGGTGAATGAATGAGTGTTTACCGAGAATTATCAACGTGATTTGTCTTCAACAGTTGCAGCATGACACATTTTAAGCAGCACACAGACAGGAGGGAGGAAAACTTTAATTAGAGCCAGAAGCCTGAAAGATTAAGTTGCAGCTGAATTTGTGTGGCCCCCAAGAAAAGTAGTTGCAACCTTTGTAGCTGATCCAAATAAATAAAATACAAAGTGAAGTGAAACTGAACTTGAGCCAAGTTTCCAAAGAGTGAGCCAAACACCCCAAGCATCAATTAAATTGTTTGGTAGATTGATGATAGTAAGCTTTTGGCCAAAGGCACCTAAATGTACTTATATCTAGATTCTATTCTGGCTATTAAATCTGACCGCCATATTTCTCTCACTAAAATAAAGACATCTCTCTCCCCTTGTCTCACTTCCTGCCTTTGTAACTTGGGTAGGAGTAAAATCCTAATATGTGAAAGCTCCACTAACTTTAATCAGCCCCTGCAGAGGCACAGACCATTGTTGCTCTTTAATTTTACTGGCTTCTCTTCACTGGCTGTCTTCCATCTGCCACACAGAAAAAGTATCCTGCTATGAGAAAACACCCCTAATTAACCAATCACACTCTTCAGAGAAACATTTTCACAGTAACAGATAACTTGAAAATGAGACAGTTTTTCCTTTATGTCTAAGAATAAAAGATGAAACCGGAGGTTCTTGTTGAAAGATCAAAGCTATCTAACAGCATTATGGGGAAGCTGAAATGTTGAGAGACAGTTAGCCTACAGCATAAAGCTCAAGGTGAGTATTTCATCATGCTGGATAACTGTCAGACAGTAGTAACCACACTTTATCAAAGGGATTGCTAAGGATTAAATGTGATGTTTGGGAAGAGTCTAACTTCATTATAACTTATAGGGGGTTTTTGGTTTTAAAGCTCTATTTCTTCACTCCAAAGTAGTTACCTTATAAACTGTTGACACTGTGTTTTGTAGATCCTTCAGAACTGGGACACTGTTTCTAATAAGACATGTTGCTGTGTTTTATTAAATGTAAGATTTAAATGCTGTGAGCATTACAAATGAAATCCCATTGACCTTCATAAGGCTTTGTCAATATGCCAGTGCAGTAGATACCATGAGAGATTCAAATTTGTCAACCATTGGAGATTTTGCCATGCTGCTTCTGTCAAGGCCCCCTATGGAAGCTGAAAAAAATTACAGGCACCATCCTCTTTACAACACTTGACATAGTTTTAACTGATATCGATACCTTGGGAATTAGTAATAAAAGGAGTCGAGGATAATTTTATTGAACTCACATTATCAATGACATGAACTGTGAGTTTAGTTTGATGCATGTTTTTGTTTTGCAAATGATGAAATGCAAGTTAAGCTCTCCTGCTATGCTGACAGTGAATTTAGATTTGATCAATTTTGATCGATTTTTTTGAGTATTACCGGTTTGAAAACTATGGCTATCTTGTCATTGCTAGTCTGAATCTTGTCAGCCTTGCAGCAAAATATTATCTATCTATCTATCTTAAACAAATGACTCAGATTATTCAAGTTTGGTTCTTTTCTGTGCATTCATGCCCCCGTGCAATGGTTTCCTCAGGGAGGCCCACCCCCATATTAAGAGTTTGGGAACCACTGCTTTATATCCTGTGAGTATCTCTACACTCTACTACTACTACTACTACTACTATTACTACTCTAGTATTGTAGGGCAATGTTGCAAATCAATGGGTCTGAATATATATTTGATAATAAACAATAATTTATTTTAATACATTTTTACACTTGTGAAAGGAAGCAGCTTGATTAGTTGGGTATTTCATTTGATGGTTTAGACAAAAACAGATATTCAGGTGTAGTTATTTGATCCATAAACAGTTTCTCAATTGATTTTCCAGAAAATGTTATATTGTGATATACAGCATGTTAATATTGGAAAATAAAATTACTTGATCCGTGATAGAGGATTTTATCCATATCGCCCACTTCTCAGTCTAACCTCCATTGTACGTGGATGCCCACAGTAATCTCAAAGATGGATATCTCAAAACATGAGCAGGTAAAACCAAAAATATCTGCATGGATATACCACTAAGTGTAAGAAAATAAGGTCTTTGTAGACATCATCATACACTGTAAAACTTCCCTCATTCTCCAACCACTTCCAGATGATAAATCTCATCAAAAGGTTACGTGTAGAAATTTTCACAGCAAATAATCAATACTAATAATTCATGCTATAGCTAATCTGCAGCAAGAAAACACTTTGTTTTGCTTCAGTTTGAGCTGAGTAAAACTTCAAATTCCCTATATAGTTTGGCCAATAATCACAGACTTGATTTGAACATCAGCACAGTTGCCATGAAATTGAAAATTTAATCAGCGTGGGGAGCCAGCTCTACTCTGAGCTGCCAACCCTTAAATTTCATCTGGGCCACTTCACCGTCTTTGACCTGCAGCCTCCCCCACCTGGCTGTAAGCTTCAGGCTAGAGTGACTCTGGCACTGTGTTACTGTGTAAATTTAACCCACTGGTTGCAACAAAATCAACATGGCGGTGGACTAACTGCCAAACTCAGGGCTTCAATACGGCAGTCCACAAACTAACAGGTGACGTCACAACGCCTACATCCACTTCTTTTATACAGTCTTAATGTGTTCCCAAACCAGCTTCGCACCCTAGACTGAAGCGAGTTGAGCTTTTTTCAGGCAGTTCAGGAGCAGTGTTTTCTCTGAGAGAGGTAACTCTTTGGGGTGGACTCATGAGACTCATGGCTGACTCAGTTTGACAAGTTGATGCTGAACTTGTTACTTGAATCACACTGTCACTGACAGCAGTACTGAATGTGCCTGAAGCACTCTGCATCCAACTTCTTTCTCATTCTCCTCCTACTACCATTTATCAGTGGTGTCAGCAGGGTAACTCTTGCCCTTTTGTTAAATGAACGTCTGAACTGAATCTGCTGAAAGAAAATTACATCATGTAATAAAGAGTTTGTTCATGTCTTCAAAGTAACATCTAATCAGTCAGATGTTGCCAACACATTCTGGGAAGAACCAAGACACAAGCTTAATGACAACATTTCTGCAAATGATTTTAGTGTAGTTACCTAATTGCAGAGAGACCTTGGGAATTGCATTTGTCTTTAATAATTTATGCTAAATGTTGCATACTCTGTGTGTGCGTGTGTCTGGGGGCGCAGTTTTAAACTGCAACATTTCATTGTCTGTTAAGCTACTGCTGCAGGCTTATCTGAAAGATAGTGTGTCTGTGTGTGTGGTCTGATGTCTGCAAAAACACACTTACAGTACATGTGCACATTTCAGTGGCTGTGTGCACTGTATGTGTGTGTGTGTCTGTGTGTTTGTGTAGGTCTGCAGGAAGGGGACAGGCTGATTCATCATCCTAACTGGTTATGCAGACAGGCTTAGAAAGCAGCTCTCTGGACGTGGCGCTGTTCCCCTCCAACATCAAATATTCAACACACACCTTTTCTATCTCCCCCCCCCCGGTGCTAAATCTCTACACCTACAAGCTCACTATAGAATGCTGATACAGTTTACCTACAAGCAGCGAGTCTTCTAAGGACCTTACAACTCCTTTGTAGCAGAAAAAAAGTGACTGTTGAATATCACAAAGACGCAAAAGATAGGCACAGTTTACCCCCACATGAGACTGTGCGGTCTCTGAGCAGACTGCTGCACCCACAGTGCAAGAAGGACAGCAGGTCCTTCATTCTACCAGCTGTCGGAGTCTTCAGAGCAGCAATGACATAAGAAAGCACTGTTTGTTGTCTCTGTAAGATCAGGCAACACTTATCACAGTCGCCTTTTCACACTATTTTATACCTGTACTGTGCAATAACACATAGGTCTATATATATTTCTTATACACACAGTATTATTACCTTTTTTGCTGTGCAGTTATGTTTATATAGTTTATTTCTGTGATCTCTACATCACATCTGTATATAAAAGGTGTATACAGTGTACCCACATCTCTTTTATATATCTCTTATTTTTTATTTAATGTGTATTTGACTTATCTGTTGTGTTGTGTTGTATCTGGAGCTGCTGTGATAAATGGATTTCCACAATGTAAATCTTAAAAACAGCTTTTCCCTGTAGCCATGACAGATCTCCCAACAACATGTAAAATGTAGAAGTTGTAACTTCCTTAATATAGTTTAAATGGGACATAACAAATATACTACACGGTATGCCAACTTTCTCATAAGCATACAATTAGGTCTGCAACTAACAAATATTTTCATTGTCAATTAATTGGATTATTTTCTCAATTACACGAGCTTTGTCCACAACAAAGATTTTCATAATTTCATATTTACCAGAGCTCAGGGTTATAAAATGTCTTGTTTTGTTCAACCAACATTTCAAAATTAAAGATGTTTAATTTACAATGATATCAAACAGAAAAGCAGTCGATGCTGATATTGGAGTCGCTGGAATCAGCAAATGTTTTACATTTTTACATTTTCAGCATGAAAAATGAATAAAATAAAATAAAATTTCTGTCAGTTGATTTATCAATGAATCTGCTAATTGTTTCATATCTTCATACAATTCTCAATATTATCGGCAGTATTTGTCCAGTAGTTCCTCCAAACCAAGCTCTGATTTCCAGCACATGCATGTTGCACATAGACTACTTCTTCTAATACCAATCCAGCCGTAATAGCCTCCAATATTCAAACATTGCAGTCACCAGAACCAAATTCTTCTCAGATGTTATTGTTGACAACACAAAGCCAAACATTTTTACAACAACAATCTTCTCTTCTGTTTCCTCAAAACATTTAAACATCACTATTTTGAATCCCTCAATAAACCAGTGAAAATGTGTAAGCGTATGGTTAAAGTGTTTTAGATTTAGATTAGATTAGAAAAATGCACGAATTGACATTTTGTGTGTGACAAAATATTACAACACACCAATATGTTTTGGACAAAGTTACTGAACCTCTACTGGTTGTTTCAGTTATTCCTCTTTCACACTTTAATTAAAGGATTTAATATTTTGTCACAAACAAGTTAGTATTGCTTGAATATATTTTAACCAAGTGACTCAAGCTGCAACATTTTATCTCCCTGCTTTTTGTCTTAGCCTCCTTCCATCTATTTCTCTTTTCTAGCTCCAATGTTCAAAACTTACATGCTCCAGTTTTTCCCTCCTGCGAAGCCATACGCTGGCTGAGTAGTCCTGCTGTCGTACTGCTGTTATTATGGAATTCATTGGTGTCCCGGTGCCTGAGACGCTGAACCCTAACCCACCCACTGACCCGCGGTTCCCTCGTAGCTCCATATGGCTGGATGGTTGGGTGGATGGTGCGATGGTCCCTCAGTCTTGGTAAAAGAGTCAATAAACTTGTTGATCTCCTAATAATAGCTGAAGAAAACTCTTCCTTTTGGGAATGCATTGTGTACATTTATACTGAGTGCACCTTCTACTTCCTTTGTACATGGTGAAAAAATGAATGCACTCTTATAACTGTCCAGCAAAAAGTTGTATTTTTCATCCAAGACAATTTGTTGCAAGCATTCAGCTCCAGTGTCTTCTGACAGGATGTAGAGAATATGGAAAAAATATCAAAAAGCTTTCAGTATTAGTCTTTTCCTTACTTCCTTTTACCAAACATTAAGTTAAACACACACGATCGGTCTTGGAAGCTTTACCTTCCCCAGTTAGCTTTGATTGTGATCATACCTTTGTGTTGCATAATATGGGAGCATCCCAGTCTTCACCACTATTGGCAAATGTCCACAGGCTGTAGGAATTCCTCTTCCATTGTGCCTCCAGAAAGCATCACCTTCTCATGATGAGATATCCATTATTTGCTGAGTAAGACTGGACTGTGTTTAGCTAAGCACAGACCTGTTCGGCTCTCAGCAGATCAGGGTCTCGCACGACTCTGATCAGGACTTCCAACGATTCAGGCGTCCACAGTGTGGGAGCATATGTGTGAGGAGGAGCAGGAGAGAGGAGAAGGGAGGGGTAGAGAAACACATAGAAAGAGGTAGAAAGAGAGAAGGGAAGGGGGGAGTTGTGGTGATGCTGATGCAGTGTCATAGAGGAAGGAAATACCCCTGTGTAAAACCAGCTGAGTGAATGTGGCCCACCTATACCTGTCTCTCTCCCAAACACTTCTTTTTTCATTTCATTCCTCCTTGAAGACCCTCAAATCTTCTTTCTTTCAGATACATTCACATCTTTTGGGGCATCCTAACCTCTCACTGTATCACTCTTTTCCACCTTCATATATGCTGCCAACTCTCTCCCTCTTTCACAGCCTTTCACTGTCTGTATGTTCTCTCTTTTTTCTATTTCTTCCCAACTCTCCCAACAGAAATTTACTTTTTTTTTTCTTTATCAGCAGTGTTGCTCTCTCATTTGACACTGAGGACAGGGTGTGATCCTTGTTACGTGTATGCAGCTGCAAATTCTCATTGACAAAATGCATTCCTAGCCCATTCCCTAGCCCCTTACCCTAACTTAAACCATCACAACTACATGGCTAATCATAATCCTTACCCTAACCTTCAGCTAATTTTAACCTGAACCCTAAAAAGTCTTCTTAACCCTCTGAAAGCAGTCACCATCGGTTAATGTGCATACAAGTTAAAGTCCCCATTAGGATATAAAAACATGAAACATGAAACACTCACACATACACACACATAGACAGACACACCAGAAACACCTTGGCACATCACAACAGATTGGTGCAGTGAGGCTGCAGTACCTCTCATCCCTTACCTGAGCTTGCCAGAGAAGCAACGGAGCTTAAAAACTTTAATTGGCTTATAAATGGTATCTGGGCAAACCAATACATGCTGTACACACACACACACACACACACACACACACACACACACACACACACACACACACACACACACACACACACACACACAACACACACACACCATCTAAACGTTGAAATTATTAGTGGTAAACAGCCAGTGCACTTTAAATCTTTGAAATGGAAACAATCCATTTTAATTGCATGCCTTGACTCTGCTGTTGAGATGCTTTCAGTCAGCAATATAACCAATGCAACTGATACGCAAACATACTCTGCCTAGTATATGCAAAATATAATTGATATACCAATCATATAAAAAATTTATTTATATAAGAGCAAAATATAATACTATGTTGGAAATTAGTTTTCAGGGTGCTGTCAGAAGAAAAGTGGCATCTGTATTGCCCTGAACGGAGTTCAGTCTCCATCCGACTTTGATCATCAGTGTAATTACCAAGAAAGATTCTATTAAAAGGATTAGCACTCAGCTTATCTGATTTACTAGCTGAATATTGAACAAGTACAAGTAGTACATTTTGTTCTTGTTTGTTGGCTGTTTACTAAATTTAATAAATTTCAGATTATCATTCTGCAGTGAAATGATCGTGATACAAAGGCTCCCAGTATAACTTATCTTAGAGGATGCTACAGCAGAAACTTCCCATACAAATGATCCTGAACTGGAGGCAGATTACATGCAGTCTAAAAGAAATGGTGAATATTGGATCAATTCACCCAAAGTCAATAAAATGTGACCCTCTCTTCTATTTTAATGAAGCTGCGGGAAAGTCTCTATTACCATAGGTGGGAGGCAAATAATATATATAATATAGAAATACCATTTTATCTGTTCAATAAATAAACAATAATTCATATTTCCATTTTTATGTTTTACTCTTACTCATTTTTTCATGTGGCTGCAATTTTTTTGGCGGCACCGTATCCCGTCTGAATGCTGAGTCATGCACATTTGTGAGGAAGCCCACATCTCAAACAATCTTCTACAAAGTCCCGTTCCATCTTATTCAGTCCTGTTGTATGCCAGTCACATTTCTCCCTGCCAGCAGAGTGTACTGTATCAGTATCCATCAGTGGAAACGCTTGCTGAATACTGAACGCTGAGGTTAATGAGGGAACTTAACTGAACATGGGCCAACTCAACCCACAAATACATTGAGCCACGCTAAAAGGCTTTCAGGTGTTAAGCTACAGAGAAGTACATCACATTTTCTGGCAGACTTCAAACTTGCCCGATTGATTAACAGCATTCATTACATTATATGGGATCAGAGTGATCTCTGAAATAAATCTTACCACAAATTACCACTAACAGGTTCAACCAGCAAAAAGGCAACACATCATAAGAATGCACTACAAAAATTCAACATTTTCAACAGTGAACAATGCACCATACTTTATACACAGAGATCTTTAACAACACAACAACCAACACAATGCAGTACAACCAAACTCAGCATAGTACTCCTGAGGGCACATGTTATTAAACTATAATTCAGTGCTTATGACACAAGGGGCAGCAGAAGGCAATTTGTTTACACACTCAATAAAAACATGCAGTAATATTTCTCTACCAAGGGAATATGCTGCTTTTTACTGTGCGCTTCCTTTCCTCTAAAAAACAAGTAAGCTTTAAGCTTGCCACCTGTTCTGTCTGAGATGGACAAATATAACAGCTTACAGTACAGTTATTTCACTGCTTATTTCGAGCATGTTGTGTCTTATGACATTATGACAGATTGACATCCTTCCTCTCAGTGGTCAGGACAGTCCTAACATAAATTTGTTTGTCTGCCCCTAATGTGTAGGGTATATGCATACAGGTATAGGGTATATTTCCCCAAAGCACATCACTGTGATGAATGCACCACAAGCTTCAATGACCTTTCCTTTACAGTGCCATCCAAAGATTAGCCAGCCAAATATGCCCCAGCCAAAATCAATAACCCCCCTTAGCCATCAACAGCTTTAAAGATCAGAGACACCTTACCTCCATCGCTCCACCCAGCTCTTCAACGCCTGCTGTCCTGGGGAGTGTGTGAGCTGTGTTTCATCTCATGCAAAAGCAAATGCAAAAGACTGTTTCATTCCAGCTTGAACGGAATATTAAATACTTTGGTCCTGTGATAAGGAAAGGTTAATGGACTCTCTGTCCTGCCAAGTGTGAGGATTAAATATTTTCAAGTTGTGGAAGAAACCACCAAGAACTATTAGAACTACATCTTAGAATGATTCATTTATGTTCAGACTAATTTCAAATTATTAATCTTACCACATGTATAGAGACATTTACATGTTTTACATGTCTGCATGTATTCTCTTGCAGTTTCTATCTATCTGTCTCTTCCTGTCCCTCTATCTGATGGTAATTACTCTCCTGTTCTCTGTTAAGTCCCTAATACCACCTCTCTCTATCATTTTCAATCTCTTTCTTGCCTCATGTGACTCCAAGCTCTGCCATTCTCTCTCACTTTCACAGTCTCTCACAAACCGAATCCCACTTTGTCATCCAGGCTCCTACTTAATGGGACAAAGTGACCCATTCTTTTTAACTCGAAAATGTTTTAAATGCAACTCGGTCCAAAGAATCATTAAAATTGTATTATTGTATTTCCTGTGGGTGAAATTCTCTTGTTACTACTGTCCTAATTTATTGTTGTTTTCTCTTCAGGCTGCGAGTTGTTACAGTGATGGTTACAAAACAGTGCAAATGTATCAGCTCTGATTAACTAGAATCTAATTGCTTCCATGACTCTCCATCCTTCTGTCTCTCTAATTATTCCCTCCACTTCTTCTCACTCTTCTTTTTCCCTTCTCAGTGTCTCATCAGATGTGCGCTCTCATGCAGACTCTCTAGCACCATGCAAGAGAAAAGCTCAGACTGCACAGTCTGTACGGAAGACGTTAATTGGATTGATTCCTCTCAGCTTCCCTTTCAATCGCCCAGGAGGTTTGCATAAACCACACTATAGATTTAATGTTTGAAAATAAATGCTTCTGAGGTATACACTAATATTTTGATGCAGCTTATGGGCTCTTCAATAACAACAGGATAAAGTGATCTGAGATGTTTTGCAATATGGTGGGAATACTGACAGTTTCTAAATATGTGGGAGCACATAGAAAATACATATCTAATGTCACTCATGTGCTGGTACATGTTTGTGACTACTAGGCCTATATTACTAAATTAGAAGGGTTCTTCAACATGAGACGAGATGTCAGGATAAGAAACTAATGATGTCATTGTGGGTAGTGTGAGCTTTCTGCTAGTTTTGGTTGTGGGAAATGAAGGCTTTGAAGTCTCATCCAATTATCATAACCCTGGTACATCCACACATACGGTATATAATTTTGTGCTATGGGCAAGATAGTAAGTAGTCGAAGTCAGAGCCCCTCAGCTCTGGAACGCCCTGTCTGGGAACTTGAGACTTGCAGGATTGGTGACATCTTTTAAATTACTTCTCAAGACATTACTATATATTTTAAATAGCTTTATTTAATTTGCCTCTGTTTTAAAACTTCTTTAATTTGTGTTGAACCATGTACCATTTGATAAGTGCTGTATAAATAAAGTTTATTATTATGATTATTATTATTATAAGTATACATTCTTTTGAAAGTCTTTTCATCTGTATTCTGCCTTAATGAAAGTAACTAAGCTATAGTTAGTTTGTATTTGACTCTTGTAAAGCACTTTGTAAAGTTGGTTTTAAAAGTTCTGTATAAATTAAGATTATTATTATATTATCATTAATTATGATATAACTGTAAAACCTTAGGTCGGGTCCCTGAATAACCTGTAGAGGCCAGTAAAGGCCATTTTCAACAAAGCCACATGAAAAAGAAGAAGAGCGAGATTTCAACACAACACAAGTGAAACTATGGCAAATGACAAGGTCGGTGTTCTCCACTTAATACGCTGAGTGAACATTGTAGACACGTTACTGTATTATTATAACAGCCCGCTTAACTTACAGTGTCACTAACAGTCAACAGTTAGCGTTAGCTGTTAACGTTAGCTGACGAAGTAATACAGTTTGCAAGCTACCATAACGTAGCAATCTGGTGTTGGTTAGCTTAGCTTAGTTAGCGTTAAGCTAAGTGTCAAGTTGTTGAGTAGTTATCTTAAAAAAGAAGATTTATTTGGGTCGTTTTAAACAGATGTAACGTTACAGTGATGTAAACGCATCAACATTAAACTCATGGTTAACTGCTAATGTAACGTTACATATAATTACTTACTGGCTAGCTAACGTTAGCTAACTTAGTAAGAACTTTGATAATGAGACCAGCGGTGAGGTTTGCTTACCTTGATGCTAGAAGGATTAGGTCCCAAACAGAGATTGTCACCATCCTGTATGTAGTCCATTACTTGGGAAGATTTGTTTGTAATGTCAAGTGGAAAAAAGTTTAGTCCATACCCTCAAGATGCTTGGTCACAAACAAACCTGGAGAAGTCTGTTTCAAACTTCTCCAATCGATGCAACCCAGCAAAACATTATTTGCAAAGACTAAAAAATGACATTGACATTAATTGCTCGTTCTGTGAACGTCATTGTGAAACAACCATACACTTATTTTGGAGCTGTCCTTGTACTGATATTTTTTTGAAAAACTTTTCCCAATATATCAGCTGTAACATTTCTGCCCATTTTTCTCTGCTGTACAAAGATGTGCTGTTTGGCTTTTATGATGTCTGCATTTTAAGACAAAAACAGTATTATCTCATAAATGTTTTTATAATATTGTCAAAATTCCACATTCACAAAAGTAAATTTCGTTAACCACAAACCTTTATTTTAAGTGTTTATGAATGAATTGCAACAATACATAGAAACCATTCATAACTCTTCAAACCCCAAAGCAATAAAGACTTTGACATAACTTCTTAATTGCCTGAGCTGCTGATTATGTTTTAATGTTTATTTTAGTTTAAATTAATTTTGTTTATATATTAACCCCTGGACTATGTATGTACTATGTCCCTGTTTTGGAATTCAATAAAGAACTAAAAAAACAAAACAACCTTGATGCTGAGAAGTCCAGTTTGGAAAACGTGACATGTAGAGCTTAATTCAGTTAGACTGAAGTTAGCTCACAATGTGAGCTAAACTAACTTCATAATTAACGTTACTGTTCACAGCAGAAAGTGCTAAGAGGTCAAACGTTAGGCTAGCTGGCTGTGAGAACAAAATTATATACCGTTTATTGTCACTAACAACAACATTAATATCTTGTGGACTAGTTTTGCTACACATGTGGTTCATTGCATAATAGTAAAGTTAGCTTTATGTTGATTATGAACAAGTTCCTCTAAAACTGAGCTTTGTTATTGTTTGGTGTTTTCCACTAAGAGATGGGGAAATGAGAATTGGGGCAATAGAATAAGCAACTTGTTGATACATGATCCATATTTGCAACCATTTTTACCATCTGTCAAGGCAAATTATTTTTTCTTTACTTGATCTACTGTGTTCTAATTTATGGGAAATACTAACATGCACAGTTTTATGAATATTTTGTCATTTTATTGGTCATTGTTGTCATAATACACAAGTCGCAGTGTTAGGACACCCTGGCCAGTGACACTGACCTGTTATTTGTTTTGTCTCTGTGTGTATTCATGCATGTGTGCAGAGTCCTCTGGGCCAGCTCAAGGACCTGGTGGAGCTCAAGGACCAGCTGGAAGACATTCAGAAAAGGGTGGAGGATGAGATACAGGCTGGGATTCCTCCAGTAAGGCTGCCTTGAATTATTTACACAAAGCAGGTGTTTACTAACACAAGTGAAAAAATGCAGATATAAAACCAGTGGTCAGAGTATCATGTACAGTAACAGGTCTAATCTCACCTGTCCTTTCCTTCTTAGGGAGGCAGTCTTCTGGGTTCTCCTTTCCTGAAGGGTTTTCTGGCTGGGTACGTTGTTGCAAGGCTACGCTCTTCAGCATTGATGGGTGTTGCTGTAGGAACCTGTACAGGAATCTATGCAGCACAAAATTATGCTGTTCCTAACATTGAAAAAACTGTCAAAGACTACATACGCAATCTGAGAGGAGGTAACAAATAAGAAGAGAGGAGGGAAAATAAGAAGAAAAGACAGGAGGAAGAGAAACATCTACAGATATTTATTTCAAAAGTTAAAAACATTTCAGTAATCATTATATTTACCTGAGTAAAATTCAAACATAGAAACTGTTACCTATTGTAAAATCATTATAGCGGCTATAATTTTTCTGACCTCAACCCTATGCCAACCTCCCAAAATGTGTCGTCTTCTTTGCTGTCCTCTGCCCTCTAGTGGTCAGAAATGCAATTATAGCAGCCTTAACGAAAATGCACTATGTTTGCTCAGGGGATGATAGAGCATGTAAAAACTGTCTCAACTCACTTCTCATGGTGCACGGTGTAAACCTGTCAAACCCTTAATGGGTCTTATTAGTTTTCACATTTTTTGCAGGTGTCAGAGCGAATTCTGTGGTGTGGTGTGAAGTGTCTTTGCAGGCACAACACACCCTTTCATATCATTATAGGTCAATTTTTCACTTGGTAAACACTTTTGTTTTTAAATTACAGTCAACTATTTATAGTCATGAATAATAACTTAAGGTACACCTTTGAGAGATTTATAAACCTTATAATAAGTAAAATGACTCCAGAAGTTACACACACTGTTCAAATATAAGGAAAAGTATTCCTGGAAATGTGTGTAATATTTCTGTATATATTACAACTCACACTGCTAGAAATTTATTTCAGACTCCAGTCTGCAAGAGCTGGTAGCCTATCAAATGAAAATGTACGCCAAAGTGAACTTTACTTTTGCTTAATTTTTTTTGATTGCACTTGGGTGTTTTAACAAAACAGGGACGTTTGTGTTAACGTATGTTATGTAATATATATATTAGAGTGCCTACTCTATTCTGGACTTTATTATCATCTCATGCCATGTGTGCAATAGCCTTTCCTGGTGGGATTTGACTGCCTATTTCATATGCTGGAAACTAGTTGATCTTTTGCACTTGAATGAATTTTAGGCATTTAAAGCAGCTTTACTTTGTTCAACAGAAATGAGTGATTGGGGGGGATTTAAAATGTGTGTCTCTGTGTCTGCATCATGTTTTCATGAGATTTATGTAAAAAGGGTTTTTTTACTTTACTTTTGAGGATGACAGATTTTAACAGTAAAATTGATAAATGTCTATATTACATCCATAAATAATGCTGTTACAACACGACACTAGTCTGAAACCCAATGCAGATAACAACTACCTAAATAATACCACACATATGTAGCAGACATGCAGTAATCTAAATTCTTTATTTTGCTGGGCAGATATTTCACTTAGGTCAACATCCTGAAAAATGTACTCTTTTTTTTTTTTTTTTTTAGTTGTGACTTGAACCCAAAAACACATTGAGGTACTGTATTGTTGCTATTAAAATGAGCGCACAATGCTTATGTACACAGTCCACAAAAAGTATTAGACAAAAAAGCCATTAAGGAGAAACATATTTGAAATCAGAGGTTGTGTTCATTTAGTTTTTACTTAGATTAGAAAGTTTATTAGAAAACAGTGTGTGCTGTTTGGTAACTGGAACCCAGGAAAAACTTGTGCCTATTGACAATCATTGTGCTGTCTTTGTACTGCATGCTCTTCAATTGCTGTCTATTATGTTTTTGCATGTTTTCTAAGTAATACCTTTCTTTAAACATTTATTTTACTCTGGAATATAGAATATGACGGGTCCATTGATGGTGCTTTGATTAACTGGCTAACTGTGTCGTCGTCATCAATGCAGAAGTATTCAACTTAACAGTTTGAAATTCCATTGTATTGTAAAAGAAAACCACAAAACTGTCTTTAAGAATTTATTTGGGTTGTTCAAATAAATGGGGAGAATACAGTTTACAATTGTCTCAAAACATTCCTGGTCCTCTGATGTGTCAATGTTTTATTTTTAAAGAATCTATTTCATCCCCATAATGTTAGCCAAACATTCAAAATTCAAGTGACCAAAGTGAATTTCTTTAAATTAATGTAAAGGGGCAGTGGACAGATCATGTTTTCATTTACATGTTTCCAAACATTTGTTCTTCAAAAATATATTAAATAGTTGAATAATTTATTAAGAATTACCATCTGCCCACACTCCATTGTATTGCCCCTTAGTCCATGCTGTTATTTCTAATTTTCCTGCTCTTTACAAACTTCCTATCATAGAACATGCGTTCTTTTTAGCAAACAAACATGGGGGAAAACTGAATAAAACAACATTTAAGTCTGCAAAACAATATCACACTTTTAAAATTTTTAACTTTTACCAGCCATTTAAAAAAAACCTGAAAGATGGTATATAATCAATAGCAAAAGTCAGCTTTATATTGGGAAAAGATGAGTTGCAATAAGCTGATAGCAAGCAGAGTTTTCAAAAGTTTATTCAATCCATTGCCTATTGAGCACTATATAATAAAAGGACGGTGATTATAACTTGACAGAGTTGTAGCAAAGTCACGATTTCGAGTTGAACAGTTGCTGGTCTCTGGAGGATTTTTCACCAGCTTCAGTTACCCAAGAAACAAAACAGATGATGGAAAAAAAACAGTTAATTCAACATTTAAGCAGCATTATAAAGAAATTTCCCTTTAAAAAATTGTAAATGTATGTAAATATTTAACATTTTTAATTGGACTCAATTAAACTACATTGAAACATACAGGACTGCTCACAGATATTTTTTATATAAATACCTATATAGTGAATATTAGGAACACCATGCGCATACTCACCACAGTATCACTCAGTGATATCAGGCATAGTCAGCACCTTGCTCAGGCTGCCTACAAAAACAGAAACTTGACTGTCAACAATATTGTAGCTTAAATCATTTAAAATTATCATTATTTTAAAAATAGTAGTGTTTTAGATTTTTAAAAAATGTGTATCTGGATCAAAATCTGCATCAAAGTAAAAACAATGACAGACGAAAACACTTGTAATAATAAAGTATTTAACAAACATTCTTGTTAAATTCAAAAACAAGTTGTTTTGTGCCAAGGTGAAATCCAGCATGTTTTCCATGAAATCTAGGTCCCATAATGATTTACTGAAAAAAGATTTACTAAAACTACTACATAAATTACAGCATAAAAAGATTCAAAACTGGCACAAAATTAACATGTTTCCTGTTCATTTCAATGTGTGGTGCGGTGACCACCAAAATCTATTCTTAATTCGACATGGTGACCAATTGTCTTGTCTCACCTGCGACGACAGAAGTACGGCAAAAGACCGGTCC
Organism: Lepomis macrochirus; assembly: GCA_024633595.2. Lineage (NCBI taxonomy): Eukaryota > Metazoa > Chordata > Actinopteri > Centrarchiformes > Centrarchidae > Lepomis > Lepomis macrochirus. Next base: position 12,108,637 of record JALXJV020000020.1, read on the forward strand.
GTTGCGCACGGAACCAGGGATCTGGTCCCCGTTGGCTGGGTTCACACACCAGCATTGCTTCATAAAGCACTGTTGGGCCTGGTAGAGGCCACGCTCGTCACAGGCGGGGCGGAAACCAGGCACCGGCAGAGCCTTCACACCAGCGGCCTCCAGCTGGCAGTCAGTGGCCTGCACAGGGGCTGGTGAGAGGAGAGGAGAGTTAAATCACCTTTTTCTTACAGAAAATTGGAGAAGTGCAATATGTATAGATACATAAAAAAGATTAATTCATACATTGTTTATATGTACATACAGTAAATTTTTAAAGAACATACTAGGGTTTTCTGGGACTCCGGTGGAAGCCTCCTGCAATAAATCAAAATAAAAAATCAGTGAAAGAAAACAGAAAACTTGAGGAAAATATGACTTCATTCTACAAGAGGAACAAGTTAAAAACATTAGTGTCAAAGTATGAAATATGGATTTAGTTGTTATCATAGTATTAAATTCAAACAATATATCTGCATCTCCGTCATAACTAGAGCCTGACTGATAAAATGCCTTGGCTGCTACAGGGGATGACATTAGCTCATCAGTATCTTTTTTGTTTGTTGCAACAAAATTGCAACAGCGAAACATCAAAGATCTACCTGAGAACACCTACAGTCTGTTTTCAGTGTCACACTTTAAAAAACAAAAATGTTTTGTGTGTGTTTGTGTAAAAAATCAACCAGTATATAATTATGGGATTTTTGAAACTCAATTATTGATATCAGCCTAATTTTACCTCATCCACAGAGACATCCATCATCTCAGGCAGGGCATTCATGGGAATGTGCATCCGCATGGGTGTGCCAACTACAGGCAGAAAGAGAAACCGTGTGTGTAAATGGCAGTGGAAAAAAAGAATTATTTTGAGGAAATGAAAGTGTGACCCCAACACAGATACATGGAAACTTAATTCTAATCTATTCTGAACGTAAAGCCAAAAAAGACCAGTACAACACAGATTCACCGCTTGACCTGCTATTCTGTCCATTTTTTTGGAAGATACATGATTTGTTATAAGAATTAATGTTTATCCTTTCGTGTACCCTCCAGATGCACTTTTGGGAAGTCCCATCAGATCAATGTCAGAGCCACATATGATTCAAATGACATTTAGCTTAAGAAAAAAGAGGAAGAACATGATGTGGTTTGCCTTTCCCCAGGACTTATTTATCATACATCTAATGAGTAATATTACAGGTCACTGGGGATTCCACAGACACTTTCTCTAGCTGCTCACAAGTTTGCTGACAAATTAAAATTTGCTAAATGCCAACGGGGTACACTTTATCTCTCCTAATCTGAAGTGAATTTGGCCTCCTCACCAGATCTTCCCTTTGTCAGCTCTGCCTTCAGGTTGTTGCTCTGCTCCTCCAGAGACTTGATGTCGTTCTTCTGGCTGAGGAGGAAGTAGGCAATCATCGCCTGGCCCACAATCAGGACACAGGCCAACAGGGTAATACCTGCCACCTTATAAGCCCGGGAGGAGTGGCCACTGGACAGCAAGATGAGAAAGGAGGAGATGAGAAACATGATTAATTTGGAAGACCTGCTGGACATTTACATACTGAAATGGACATCAGAAGGAGAAATAAAGAGTGGTGGACAGTGGAAAATGAAAAGAGACATGGAGATGATTTAACATGAAGGGGCATAATCATCAGCCACTTTAACTATGCCAGGATCGATACTTCTGGAATCTTGATTAATAATTGTATGACTTAAAAAGGGTTTCAAATAAATCCTTAGGTTGGAGAAAGACATGAAGAGAGACATAAGTCGAGGTAGATAGGTAACAGATTTAGGTAGCAGTATTATGGAGGCTGATACTTGGCTGAGAATTAGGGAAATTCTTTTGATCCTGGAACCTGAGCCATGGTATGTACTTTAAACACTACGTCACCAACAATTCATAAAATCAGCTGTTGCCAAGCAGACACTTAAATGAAAGTTTAGGAATTTTTCGTATCTGCCTTTTGCCCTTTCTAATACACACAAAGGCCTTTTTTGGAAATTCACATTAGTCCTCTCTGAAACTAATTTTTAATTTCAAGTAATGTCCATTCTATAATGAGTTTATGTTACGATCATTAAATGCAATGCTGTTTTTGTGCTTTTAAAGATATTTTTCATTGAAGTATTTAGTCATTAAAACAAAAAAAAAAGAAAGAAATTCTTAAAAGTCAAAGACAGTCAAAGAGTTTTAGTCATAGAATTTAGCATTACAAACAATTTAAAGGACCAAACCCAAGTTTTTGTAGATTTCATTCCCTAGTTTAGTATAAGTCCACTTATACTTTACATTACTGTTGACAATTCCTAATTATGTAGCATTTTTTTGTATTTTCCTGGCTTTTCATACAGCCATCAATTCCCATTGTTTTGTATAATACCAAAATCAATAAGCAGACTCTTGAAACTTGATACAGATTGGTAATGTTTGTTGTTTGGTAATGTTTTTGTAAGTGTGGACAGATTATAAAACTGTGTATACTTGTTCATTGGGATGGATTCCATAGTCAAATCAAAGTTTTAAGAGTTTACTGACCGATTTGAATGGAGATAAAATCTGAATTACAAAATGGATGCCTGTTTACACCGTTTGCGGTTCATAGGTTAAAACATGCACAGCAGGGAAGTCTTCAGAAGTAATTTACAGTAAATGGTTAACTTTGTGGGCACCAGCTTTTTGGGCCTAGTGATGGGATCCCATAATGACAGTAATAACAAGAATACAAACAACACTTACTTCTGTGCTGGAGGGATGTTGACGGCTGTCTGCTGGCTGTCAGCTCTGAGGAGAGGCTGGTTTTGGGTCTCAGGGTCTGCCATCTTCACACAAACACAAACCTGTAAGACATATATTCATACCTCTATCATTATTTAAACTCACAATATATGATGCTACTGACACAAAAGACACACACATACACTTGCAGAAATCCCACACATAGAAATAATACCTTAACTGAGGTCAGGTGTCAGGCTGTTTCACAAATATCAATGACAGACTTCAGTGAAGATTTTACCTTTAAGGCTGAAGGGAGACAAGGAACCGAAAGCAACAGGCGGGGAAAACGCACTCACAACTTGAACAACCAAATTCTGTTTTTTTTTCAGACCAAATTTCTGATTGGTTCTTCTGTTGACGCATCATCTGTTACTATGGACAGAGCATAGAGATATTTAGCAACCATCAAACAGCTGGTTGAGGGGTTCATAATGCCTTTAAACTGTATATCTTCATATTGTTTCAATTTATAATTCATGAAATATTTGTTGACAGATAAATAACTTGATAATGACATAAGAATGATTAGGAAACAAATTAAATGTGTAAGAAGAAATAACTGAGACCATGTTGGATCTATGTACCTTGCGTTACGGATTTAATATGGAAAACATAATGACTATATTATTAGTATTATTAATAGTAGTATTTTGGTATTTGTAGTATTTTTATTGTATTTCAAGTACTATTATTTCTGGATTGAAGGACTTTTTTGCACTGCAATTTCTGCAATGTGGGTTCCTATAGAATTAAATTCATAATCACTGCAGTTGAGGATTGATAAATCCTTAAATCACAATCTCTTGAATTTCTTTTTGCCCATGACAAACAGCCAAAGACACAGTTTTTAGGTCCCACAATGCCTAGGAGACCATAACACTTAATTATTCAATTAAGTGTTTTCCAAGGAGTAAGTGCCAAAGGGATTGTACAGAATAAATGGTAGACTTTATTAATATTTTATACACATTTCAAAGACATTTTAAACTTTTTTACTTAGAGAGCTGCTGTGATCATGTCTTCTTAGCACTCCGTACATCTATTAAACATACTTTGTACAAATATGTAGATTTTGTGCCTGTGTTGTACTTGCAGGCTAGTTAGATCTACGGAACTAATCCAATGGTCTAACTTTATTCAAACAAAGCTAATAAAGATTAAAAGATTTTAAAGATAAAGATTTTGCTGTAGCTGCTCCACAATTACAGCATTTCCCATTTCCTAAATATTTGGAAATTTTACCCGGACAGACTTTACAGGTGAATACTACCCTGCTACTCACAATATGGACAAAACAAAACAAAGTATTACATAACCATTGAGCCATGAAAAGTGTCTAGGTTTTCATTTGTTTTGACTTTGACTTTTGAGGAACAAAACAGGTAACATCAAATGAAGATACCATGGAAGTCTGACGTTTGCAAAGCAGCGGCTAATTAAAGGAAGTGAGAGCGCAATGAGGGATATAGCCAGACAATTGCAGTCAAAAGTCAAAAACAACTTCCTTGTGATCCGGTTCGAATGCAAAGATACAGTTTATAGTCTCAGTTATGTATATGAAATTTATAGAACTGTGGAAAAGTTTTAGGTGTGGAAAATGCTGTAAAATAAGAGTATTTTCAAAAATTGACATGTTAATAGATTTTATTTATCCATTAAAATACAAAGTGAGTGAATAGAAGACAATCTAAATCAAATCAGTATTTGGTGTGACACACTTTGCCTTCAAAACAGCATAAATTCTTAGGTATACTTGCACAAAATCAGGGAATTTGTAAGCATCAGAAACAATTACACCAAACAGGTGCTAATGATCACTAATTCTATAGCATATAGGTTGAAACACAATCACTAACTAAAACAGAACAGTTGTGTAGGAGGAATACAACTTGGTGAAGAACAGCCAAACTCAGATAACAAGTTGAGGTTGCTGGAAACAGTTTACAAACGACTCAACTGGGTGCAAAAAAACTGATAGCAGGTACTATGGACTAGTGGGTCAACAATTTTAATATTGGGCTGTAGCACGAAGCAGTTTGCTGAAGGGCTGGCGAGTGGTACTCGAATGAGTGTCTGCAGGCAACAGTGAAACATGATGGAGGTTCCTTGCAAGGTAAAGGGTGGTCACACCAAATATTGATTTGATTTAGATTTTTCTTCTCTCATTCCCTTTGCATTTTGTTAAATGATAAATATAATCTATCAACATCTCTACTTTGGAAAGCATTCTTACTTTACAGCATTCCCACACGTGCCATCTTTTGCTCAGTACTTAGTATATATCCATGTCCTCTTGACTGAGATCATTTGCATACAGAACATACTGGGATGGGTTGTTGGTGCTGATTTTAAAATCACTATTGGGATAATCTCAAAACTTCTTGAATTATGTCAAACCAAAATGTATCAAAACTTTTAGTCCCCCCCTCCTTCCATTTTACTTCCGATCTAGCTACTTTCACTCCAGTCCAGTAAGTGTCAGTAACTGGCCTGTGGCCTGTTGTGTGATGGTTTGTGCCCTTTAAGACTTTTGGATGTTGTCATTGGTTGAACTCATACTGTTGCAGGAAGCAGGCTACTATTTACAACCTGCTTCCAGCGTAATAGCTACAAATGATTTGAGCATTTTCAAAGGTATAAAAGTAGAGTTGGATAGTTGGGGTTACTGCCGTGCGGGAAAAAGTGATATTAATGAATATGCTACGTTGAGCTACGTAGTACCATTTAGCCGGCTAGCTTTGCAAGCGTTAGCCTGAAGCGCCAAATTTAAATAACGTCTAACCTAAACTTGGGTATGATAGCTAGCACACGTTTGCAAGTTTGCTGTTTACTTCATTAAAGTACACCATGCGTCTCTGTTAGCAAAAACAATATGTTCTTGCTTTCGGTTTAGCCGGAACGATAGTTTACTGGATAACTTAATGGCATGTAACGTTAGCTAGCCTTAGATGACATTAACGTTAGCTAACTGAGTAACATTTACCATTAACTTACATGCCCACTGGTTAACGCCAACATAAATCAGCTGACTACAGTTTGACGTTATTTTTATAACTTCTGTTATTTGGTCACTTAGCTAAACTAACTAAATACATTTTCGGAAAGATGATGCGAAGACCCCGAGCATCAACTGCCAAAGCTGTAACGTTACAGGACAGAGACATGGACACTGACCTGTAAGTGAATTTTATTCATTCACAGTTTTTTAAGGGATGCAATTTGACAGCTTATCTCAGGGCTAAAAAAGAGACAAATATAACGTTACTCATACCGACATTGTCAGATTATGCAATTAAGAATCTCCATTAGCGACACTAGCCTATGTTTACAGTGTTGAAGGTGACTAACAGTGCAGCATTCAACAGAAAGCTAAGTCCTGTTCCAGTATTAGAGCTGATTTGAACATTTTGTTCCTATCATCAGGTCCTTTTCCCAGACAATGAGTAGCGATGAGGACAGTGAGGAATGGAGACCACCAGAGTCAAAGCCAAAAGTCCCAAGCAAGACTGCCAAAGCAGCTGCCAAGAGAACTGCTAAACCAAAGGAACCGAAAGCACCCAAGCAGCCTAAAGTTCCCAAAGTGCCTAAAGATCCGAAGCCAAGAGCACCACGCAAAACTGCAGCAGAGCGAAAAACACAGACCGCTAAAGTTCTGAAGGATTCTTGTGCCCCTGAGTTGGCTGGAACAAAAAGGAAAAAAACTGATGAGGGCAAAAAGGATGATGAGGCCGGAGAAGACAAAGGAGATAAACTAACGGACTGTCCAGAGCGAGAAAGGGCTGAAGAGAGGGGGCCAAGTATAAGAATGAAGGAGGAGGTAAGACTGACTGATTTTAGTTAGAGTTGATCTGCATACACATACGCTCAAAAGAAGATGAAATAGAGCTGTGAACAATTATAACCACAGGTCTGTTAGTATAATTTACTACTAGTTTATGACTAGACTTAAATGTTAGAATATATGGTAAGAATATATTTGTATTACTGAAATATGTGTACTGATATTGCTGTATGTGAAACATTAAATAGAATAAATCCAGTTATTTTCCCTGAGTTGTCATTATACTTGTAACTCTTTATAAAGACAGCAAAGCTCTGTTTATTCTATTGCTGATGTTACCCTCATAAGCACATATCACATCACTAATCTCTGCGTGTTCTCAGTCATTTTTTAATTTTTGTCTTGTCTTGCGCTGTTGTTCTTTTTTCTTGTTGTTTTTTTCTTTTAGAGGGTGTCATTTATCGTGTCAGAATCCCACCAGGCAGACACATGGGCAGGGGAGGGGTCATCACTAGCTGGGCTTAGAACAAAGAAAGAGGAAGTGGAGGAGGAGGATTTCACATTTGATGAGCCCTGTCAAAAGAAACAGAAGACCAGTCGTGCCTGTCTGGGCAAACCAACTGCTTTACCACCATCTGAAGTACAGTCTCTGAGGAATGACCTCAATATGAACTGGGACTTGATAGAGGTATTGGAGGATTTGGTGGTGTGTTTTATGTGTGAAAGTGTTTGTCTATACTTTTGTCAGATTACTGACAGACGTGGTGACAGTTTGTAGGTGACCCAATGGGGCAACAATGAAACTGCCACCACCACTTCTTGGCTAAACACTTGAGGACACTAGGACACTGGTGCCAACATGAAAATGAGCTGTTGATGGGGGGCATTACTCTTTCTCCAGGCATTGTCTTTGGATTACTGTCTGTCCGTGGATTACAATTACAACCTTCTGATTTACTGGACATAATAGGACATAATGGGCAATATCATGGACATAATCACTGAACATTTTTATTTTACTGAATATAGCTGAATATATACCTGTACTTGAGATTTGATTTTGAACTATATGCCTCTCATGCATATTGGTAGTTACTTGTAGCTGAACTAAATTGGTACACAACCAGTAAAATGACCCATCACCAACAATGAAAGAGATTGAGAACATTTCATCATACACTTACATCATTGTATTGCTAAAGCCACTCAAAGAGAAATCATGTGGCTCTTAGATGTTAACATTGGACAGTTTTTGTTAATAATTGGTTGTCATATGGGCAGTGTCTTAATGCCTAATTGCTTAGAGAGATGTACTGTCTGAATATCTGTGTGTGTCCTTCCTCTCAGCTGCTGTCCGTCCTGACATGTGTGGAGCGATGGGTTTGTGTAAATATCATTGCACTGCTTCGTGAGGAAAACACGGTGCCATTCATGGTGCGCTACCGCAAAGATATGATTAACCACATGGACGCCGATGCTGTCCGAGATGTCCAGCTGGTATACGAGGAGTTATGGTAGGCAAATGAAACATCTCAAGTGAAACAAATAAAAAAAACGAAATAAAGAAAACCAACTAAGACACCTTACTACCCACTCATACCTTTGCCTGCATTAAATAATGACATGCATGTAGAGGCACAATTAGATACAGGCACAATGAGATACAGACTTTTATATACACAACTGTAGCCATGAAATGTTTTGTTAAATGAGCTGAAAAGAATTGGGTTAATTTTGTGATTGCATTTTTGAAATTGGCCACTAGATGGTGCTATTGGTCAAGCTTTGAGGCCTGAAACAACTGTGTGTCACTTGTGTGCTTATGTGTGTTATAAATTTGCGCTATATATGGTGTTTTTTGTATGTAATTTATTTTTGTGTATGTGTACGTTTTTCTTCAGCTCTTTAGCCAAGAAGACCCAGTCTGTTATTCAGACCCTGAAGAAGGATGGAGTTTTGACAACTGAACTTGAACAAAACTTGAGGAGCTGCCGATCAGCTGATGAACTGGATCATGTGGTCAGAATCACATTCTTATGCTAAAGTAATATCTATCATTTAAATGTGATTAGGAAATGTCATTCTTGTTTGCAATATTATTTATCCACACCTGAAAGTGGCTCTTACGCCTCTGTGTCTGTAGTATTCTCCCTATAAGAAAGGCAGTAAGCTGACCAAGGCTCGCAGGGCCAAAGCACTCGGTCTTGAGGTGGCAGCCACTACACTGATGGACTCGCCACACACTTTGGATTTAAGGGCATGGGTAAAACCTGGTACTGAGGGTAAGACACACTTTTGCAGACATTAAATGAAGATCAGATTTGGAGAAATTACAATCACAAATGATTTATTATGTACTGATTTTGAGCTCTTTTGGATTTTCTGTCAGCTTTGATTCTAATTGTTAGGATGGACAGATTCAGGTATACATAAGAGGCCATACTGTTTGGATCAAAGTTAAAGCTAAAGAAGGCCACAGCTTTTAGGATAGTGGTGTGTGACGATGAGGCCACAGCCAAGGAATCTGTCAATTACTTAGGGTCGGTCTTAGACAATCATTTATCAGGAGACTGCATGGCTCAGATTGTGCATACTAAAGTTAACCAAAGAATCAGATTTCTGGCTACAATCTCAAATTGTTTGAATAGAACAGCGCTAGAGACATTGGCAGGGTCTCTCATTCAGTGTCCTTTTGAATATGCATGCCTCTCCTCTCATTGCTAAATTGTGCGATTGGTCCTTAAACTTCCAACCATGACACATCTTCTTCCGCTCATTTCATCAGACTTAAATGACTGCGGGTAGAAGAGCTAGTTTTACAAATCAAAACGTGTCTAACTTACCGACGTACTTGTACAACTACTTTACCAATATTAGGGAATACCATAATTATACCACAAGAGGGAGTAAAACTGATTTTGTTCCTTGAGGTTTAAGAGTTGAATGAGGAAGGACACTTTGCTGTATTCAGCTGCCATTATGTGAAGTGGGCCACCGATGAGCATTAAGATGATCAACACTTCAGTTAGTTAAGTCTTTACTAAAAAGTGGCTGAGTGGCCAATAATAATAATTATAATAATAAATAGCATGAAATGTTGTCAATAAGCTGTTGTTTAAAATTTCAGTTTTTATTTTGCATTGTACAGGCCTATTCAATTTAAGTAAAATTAAGTGAACTTCGTTATATATTGTATAGTAATGTTATGACAGAAATAGTTGAATTGTACATTGGAATAGATTTAAAATCAATAAAGAAGTTTGTTCATTCATTCATTCATTCATTCATTCATTCATATTCAATCACCTTTAGCTTGAAAAATGTAACAACACAGAGTATTCGTGTGTTTGTGTGTGTCAGGTCTCTCATCAGTGGAAGAAGTGGCAACAGGTGTGGAGCACATCTTGGCTGATATGATAGCCAAAGACCCTGAGACACTCACCTACGTGAAAACACTGTGAGAAGATGTTCATTTTAATTTCCATGTTGGTCTGTGTTTCATTGATATTAGGACAAGAGCATCTTTTACTCAGTACATTGAAAATACAGTATCCTCCACCTCTTTCCTTCCTCTTTGTTCTTCTCTTACTGTGTCAGGTGTGAAAACAGCTTTGTGACCATCCAGTCCTCCGTGTCCAAATCGGCACTAAAGGAAAGAGAGCAGGAGAAGTCTGTCCAAGGTCACAAAAAAACAGGGGCCCCGCAAAACAAAAACAAGGACATCGACAAGTTCCACCTCTACTTTGACTTCACCTGTAACATCCAGCGCATCCAACCCCATCAGGTAGCAAGGGAGCATGTCCTTCCTTCCTTCCTTCCTTCCTTCCTTCCTTCCTTCCTTCCTTCCTTCCTTCCTTCCTTCCTTCCTTCCTTCCTTCCTTCCTTCCTTCCTTCCTTCCTTCCTTCCTTCCTTCCAAAAATTTAACAACATTTTAAGCAGTGACCTGCAAGATAGGTTGAAGTTTTGGTACTCAGATGTTGAAACTATATGATACCACTTCAATTTTGTATGGGCACTGGAGCAGTCAGGACTTCAGTGTGTAGCCTATAGATTTAATACTGATGTTACCACAAGTTGGAACAAAAATAGTGTGAGCATCAATTCTGCACATACATGGGACATTTACAAGTTACAATTTTACACATCATTGTATTCCATAGGATTTCATACAGTGCATGAACAGGTAAAAAGACACACATTTACTTTGCTTTAGGGTTCTTTTTGGTCTTTTCTGTCTTTTTGTTTGAAAAGGTTGGCTATACTTGCACACCAGCCATCTTAAAATGGAAGGGAGTTCTCATTATTTCATAGTAGTGTATTTCCCAGTAATGATCTGTGTTCACCTTTGGTCAATAATCAAACTCCTATAATATAAGTAAGGGGACAAATAATAACACAGCCTTAAGAAAATTAAAAAACAACTTATTTAAGTATGCTGGACCATATTAGAGGTCATTTACACCTGTATTGAGTGTTTTGACTTACCTGATACACACACATATACACCCACACAACAAATGCACACCATCTGTCTGTGTTTGTGTCATTTCTATCTGCTTCATGTGTGCCACCTCTGAATGCTAGCCATGTCAGTCGCAGTTAGCCTTGTCTTTGCCTCTATATTTACCCCTCCTGTGCCCTGCTCTGCCTCCTCTGCTCCCCCTCTATCCCTCTAGTGACTAGTGGGTTGCTCAGAGTTGGTCCCGGGCCTCATGTGTCACCACAGCTTCCATCACCCGCTGCCTCTCTGCCACACCACACTCTCTGGCAACCGTGCTCTGCCCTACAGCCATACAATCACGTACACATACATGCATGCGCACACACTTGCGCACACCCTGCAAGTCCCCTCATTCTCTCCTCTTAACATATGTGACATGTCCCCTGCCGACATGCCATTGGATTAGGAAGCTCTGATTGACAGACGCCCTCCTATAGTGACAGCTACTGCTGCTGGGCCCACAGGCAGAGGGAAGAATGGGGAGAAGTAGTGGGGGTGGTAAAGGGAGGGAGAGGATGAACAGATGAGCGACGTTGAGGTGCGTCCGTCACTAATCTCTTTTGCTCCTCTCTGATCTGCCTCCCTCCTTCTTTTTCTGACTAAACCTCAGCCCTCCAATCCACTCCACACCTCCCCTTTTCCGCTCTCCTCTCCAGTGTATGAGAGACCTTTAATTTGATGACTCGCCTTTGTCATGGAGCGTTAATCCACAGGCTGCTGTGACCCTGCTAGCTGTCAGATTCCGTCTAAAATGAACCTTTTCTAGCCGTCAAGTCGTCGGTAAGGGGGAGCAGGTGGGAGATGTGTTTTGACAGGAGGCATGTGTGTGAGCACACACTTGCCGTTTGCTTTAGCACACTTTATTAAGCCCCAGCTCTGGTGGTTTGTTAAAGGAAAAGGACGGGGAGGAAACGATAGAAACATGTTAGAGTTGGATCAGTGAACATGCAAGTTCATCTGTAGATGGGAAATAACACCCTGTAGGGACAAACAAAATTAAATAGTAAAGAAATGACATCCTTAGTATTTGTAGTTTAAAAAAGGATAGGAAATTAACTTTAAATTGAGATATTGATAAGTTTTTATTGATTAGACTAAGGCATAGAGAGACAAATAAGTTATGTAAAGAAGGATTAAACATGAACATAAACATTCAGTGTTAATTGTCTGCCACAAATGTGCTTCAAGTATGGGGCTACTACTAATTTTCATTTTCAATTAATATGCCGATTATTTTCCTACTAAATGAGTCTATAAAATTAATTTTACAAACCCATAAAATAAACAAAAGCTGCAAATTCTCACAATTTAGAAGCCGGAACCTGATTTCTTTTGGGGGGGAATTACTGAAATGAATGATCGAGTATCAAAATAGTTGTCTTTTTCTGATCATTTTCTGATCATTCTAATCATTTCAACCCCAAAATAGTTTTTTTTCTGTTATAAACTATAAGGCCCCTGATGTATGGCTTTATCACATTATGTAAGAGTTTTATAATTCAGCTGAAGTTAGTTTATAGGAAGCTCTGGTGTTCAGTATGTCTTAGAGCATAAGCCGTTTGACATATCTCAGTGAGATGCTTCGCTCAGATTTAATTCTGTCAGATTTGATTTGAGGCCTTCTTCGAAGGGTACGCATTTACCTTATAGCTATTAGCAGCCGGTACGCTTTTGAGTATGCCAGGGCGGATTTCTTGAATGTGCAGTGGGGTATTTTTAATGCGATTTGCGTTGTGATCAAATGGTAGTTTAGCACTCCAGTCTGGGGCTTGCCTGCAGAGGAGCTCGGGTAAATCGAACTGTTTCATCAATTAAACACTCTTTTTGATGGACATGTGGAGAAAAACAAATTTATTTACACTGTCACACACAAACACTTTTTGTGTTTGTGTGTATGTATTGGTCTTAATTCTTTTGAGATCCTCTACAGGATGTGACAACTGTATTACTTCTTGTGGTATGCTGGTATAATGCATAATTAATTTGTCAATAATGTAATTTTTCACCAACTTACAGTAGTTATATTTTTACACATCGTATTAACAATGACCTCTTTTTTTATTTCAACAGTCAGTGTACATTTGCCTAGTTAAAACTATTCTAGTTAGTGCTTCCTGGTCTGTTTAGTCCCCTTCTCCCTTCTTTTTTGTAATCTGCAATAAAAACTGAGATAAATAAATAAATAATAACACATTTGATGAAGCCAAAAAAGTACATTAATTGCCAGTTGAAATGCTTTTCCTCCTACTTCATTCTGATTTGTTTGTTGTTCTGTTGTACAGCTCTCAGATCATGTGCCGTTTTGTGTATGTTTTTGGATAGAATAAGAGTGAAAACGTAAAGTGTGAATGATCAGTGTATCATTCTGGACCATGATCCCTTCTGACCCTTCTTTGACCCTCACTGATATTTAGACACTCAATATCTACTTATAATCAAACTATCTAAAGAATAATATTAACCAAATGTTGCTCACATGCCAAATGCTTTACCAGTTGTAATTTCATTATTTATGGAGAAAATTATATGCCAGCAATAGTACAGCTAATCCTAAACTTTCATTTTAGGAGTATAAGGCAATCTGCTTGTAGCATTCTTTAACTGTTTAGACAGAACAGCGTCCCATTTGTGTCATCCAGGTCAATAAGTCTGTTGTCTGAGTGGTTATGTCGGCATGTGTGGATCTGTTTGTTTATCCCTGACATGTCAGGTGGATAGATGTGTTGATGATAGTATTCCTCCAAAGAAAGGGTGAGAGAGAGATGGAGACAGCTAGAGAGAGGACAGTCGTTGGCTGACTGCCCTCCCTAGGGGGCTGGTGGAAGGATGAAGGGGCATCTAGGAAAGACATTCTGTCTGGTCTTGTCAGAGTTTGGCCAGTACTTGGCTACATGTCACTCCTGGCCCATCTAACACACAAACACACGCTTCGCGCTCTGTCTCACATCACCTTTCCTTTCAGATCACCCTCTGTCTCCCACCAGTGACCCCACCGAGGCAGAAACTGAGAGACGTACAGACAGACACTAGGTTATTTATCATCAACAAGGACCATGGCCAGCTACAGAGGGGAAACAGAGCAAGGACAAAGATCACACAACCAAATTGAGGACATAGTTGCATTCACCACAGTTAGGGTTTAGTGGTTGAAATACAGGATGCTAACAGCAATTAGGCTTAGTGGATCTGCAGTAATGCTTATCTGTATTGTTTATCATGCAGGTAACAAATGAATGAATGAAATTAATGAAATGTAAACGTCATAATTACTTTATAAGAAGTAGAAAGATGATTTAAATTTGATTCAACAAGTACATAGCGTGCTATGTGTTGCAAGTGTAGGAGTCAGTCTGTAATGTATGTCCATCATGTAAAGACTGTATGTCATTCTTCATTTCACAAAATAATCTTAAAAAGATCCAATGTCAAACCCTGACATCACAGTTTCCCAAGGCAGTTTGGTATTTCTTACTTTAATTTCATGGGTTTTCCCGCATGTTGAGAGAATTCAGAAAGAAGTGTTTTGCTTCCTTCCTTCGACAGCAGGGTAAACTTCAGTGCTTTGATGAAGATTGTTTGAGAAATCTCATCACAGTCATTGTGGTAGCCCAGGGCAGAAACCTGCCAACAAAAGAGAAATCTAACTTTTAATCATAATTCAAACACGCTCGCTGCATTAATTCGTGCCTCTGCGTAGCTGTGTTTATATTTTTATTTTTGTCTGCGTGTGTTGAATATGGATGCAGCATATCCGAGGGTGCTGCTGAGCGGTAATGGTTGTGGCACCATGTGTGTGGGTGCGGGTGGGGTTTAGGCCTTGCGGTCTCAGTGCTGATGGTGGCATAGTGGTGGCATTTGTCAGCTTGCCTCTTCCGCTTGGTTTCCAGATTGACGTCCTGTTTCTTGGGCCTGTTCTGTGGCGGGCTAAAGGTTCCCCACTGAAAAGGTCAGACACTTACTACAGTTTGCTTAACAGCATGTAACAGTTCCTCTAAGGGGGCACCAGCACACAACACAACCAGCCTGGCCACAGGATATACTCCCAGGCTCATCACTTTCACACGCATGCATGTGGAGAGTTAAGAGATTGGGTTCTTGTGCTTATGTGTAGAGGTTTGGGTGCGTGTGTTTTTTTTATACATATGTCATTCAGTAACGTGTGTAACCCAAACTAAACCTTATGCATACAAATTACGTTTTTCATTAAATATATTTCTTTTCCCATAATTTTAAGATGCTGGCAAAAGACAACAGTAAGACATTCTGAAAATGAAGATCATCAAATTTAGATTTTAATCCTTGTGGTTTTGTAAACGACCGAGAGCTTTGTTGTTTAAATTCAACTAAGTTGTATCCTTTCACAAGTGAGCAGACTACACATGTAAACCTACATATAAAGGATACAGAAATCACTTAAAACATAAGTATTGCCAACAACTACAGAGCAATGAACCGTTTGGACTGTTGTTTTTCAAAATGTTTACTTTCAGAGTGTGACCTGTAGAGGTTGTGCGATTTTGTCAGTGCATGTGCACACATGGGCACTGTTTATACAGTTTATTGTAATGGCGTCTGTGTGTGCTTGTGTGTGTTTTGTTTGTGTGCATGGATGCATGTGTATGTGTACAGACCCTGGCTATTAACCGAGGGGAGAGTCTGAAGATTTTGACAGTGAAGGTAAACATTCCCGACAGGGTGAAGAGTGACTTCACTAGGTGGTGCATCAACAACAGGTCAGCAATACAATAATAACACAAACACCCTCACACACATTTGTACTGCTGCATCACTTACTTTTAACCACACTTAATTATGTCTTTGAATTTTAGATTGAGCAAGGTTTTGCTTAAATATAATCTCAATATATAGTCAATATATCTTGTAAAGACAAAGTTTTAAGAAATAAAATATTAGATTTAATCATGAGTGTGTCTGATTTATTTGAAAGGAACGGTCTGTTAATATAATACATGTGCAACAGAACACACCAGAATGAATGAAAATACTATAAAAACAATTTCTTGCGCAAATTGGGTGTTTTTTGATGTATGGGTGATGTGGGGCATATTTTAACCTCAGATGGAGGGAATCAGTTTGCAAACTAGGGGAAGTCACATTTACTTTTATAGATGGAAATGATCCACAGAAAAAAAATCAGTCTTTCCCCTACTGTCTTAATGCAGGTGGAAGCCAAGGACGTTTGCAAGAGAAGAGCTTCATGCAATCATCAAGAATGCAGTAGAGGATTCTTTCAAAAGGCTTATTCTGCCTTTCCTCACCAGGAGTTACAGGTATTTTAAGTGTGACTGTTAATATGTGTGACTTTTTCCCTTTGATTTACACTCTACTTCTTTCCCCATCCTAACATATTTTTTCTTCTCTTTTTAAAAAAATTTATATATATATAAAATTTTAACCTTGCCATTACCCCTGCACCTCTCCGTCTCCACTCTTTTCGTTCATATCTTCATTCACTCCTCTGCCCATCTTTCCTGTTTCCCCGTCTCTCTCTTGCATTCCCTCTGTCTAGGACTAAGCTGACAAGTGCTGCAGAGAAGGAGTCAATCGCCATGTTTGTGCGGAACCTCCGGCAGCGCCTGTTGCTGTGTCCTGTCAGGGGCTGTGTCATCATGGGAGTGGACCCTGGCTTTAGACATGGCTGTAAGCTGGCAATTCTCTCTCCCACTAGTAAGTGACTACACGGTATATATCTACTTTTACAATATAGTTAGTTATAATTCCCTATTCTCCGTATATAAGACGATACTCATCTACAAGGTTGCATCTTTATTACAGACTTTTGTTTATTACAGACTTTTTGAAAGCTCTAGATACCATAGTGCACACAATCACGGGAGGGCGTCTGAGTGTTGAAGTTGAAAGATTAACAGGAAACACGTGTTTGTCCTGTGCCACTGTGTTTAATTAAAAGGGCTAATGTTAAGTACTGCTCAGAGGCTTCAGATGTTACTCTAACATGAATTAAAGCTTTACTTTTGCATACATACTTAGATCAGGGTCTCACTGGTAAATCAGAATTATTGTCACAGATGTTCTAATAGAGTGTGCTTCTATCCATACATGTAATTGGTGGTTGTATTTTAATATATTTAATAATATCTTCAGTTTTTAAGAACAGAACTATTGTATTTAACCAACAGTATTTTTATGTAACTGTAGTCACGTTTTCAAGGATTATCTAACCTTCTCACACTATGCAAAATAAAGTGTCACTGCAAATTCATGGCTAATGGTCTTTATATCTTTCTGTCTTTCACTAATGTCAAACCCACCTAGCACAGAAATACTGAAGAGTCAGACATCTCTTCATTATGTTTCACAGTTTAAGTGATTAAGCTGTAATGAAGCCACAAATTCTGTCTGAGAAGATGCCATGTTACCAGGCCACCACTAGACCTGTTATTACCGTCAAGGTGCATGTACATGTCAGAGACTAGATGCCAGTTGGCATCCACCTGGTGGGTAGATTATGTGTGTACATATCATGCATATGTGTGTTTATAGCAATGCTGCCTCCTTAGATAGCATACAGTAGAGAGACATTAGCTGATAGTATATAGTTTAGTCTGTTGAGCACCCTCTTTTCATACTTTATCAGCAACATTGTATTTTCTCTATGTCACCTTTTGTCTGTCTTCACATCTCTGCTCTCAGGTCAGATTCTCCATACTGATGTTGTGTACCTGCATAATTCAGGCCAGCACAAAGAAGCAGACAAACTGCGCCACCTTATGATTAAATACAGGTACTGTTACTTGTGTGTAAATATACTGTAGAAATACTTTTCAGCTGAATTAAATACAGCGTAAGAAAATGTGGCATTAATGGATGATGGCTGTGTTGTATTTATTATGTTTTGATTACAGTAACTTTCCTGTTCCTAAAAACACATCTTCTCTGTCGTCTGATATTTCACTGAACATCCTCATCCTCATCGCCCTTCTCCTCTTCCCCTTGTCCATTCTAGCTGTACCAGGGTTGTTATTGGCAACGGGACAGCATGTCGTGAGACTGAGTCCTTCTTCGCTGACCTCATCTCTAGGCTCTATTTTCACCCCCTGGATGTGTCCTACTGGTGAGGTCTTTTATCCTGGGCATGCTAGAACAGAATAGAAATAAGTGTAAATAGAAAATGAATAGATGGGTGAACCCTACTGTCCTGATGACTGACTCCCATGGCGTAATTTCATATTTACTGGGTGATAACATTAATTAATTTAGATTTTTATTAATAATTTAATAAAATATATTTTTATTATATTAATTAATATTCCAAATTTTGTGTATTTCAGTAAAACAAACTTCAATTCATACTTCCACAGTTTGAAAAGAACATTTCAAATACTCAATAGAGGTGTGTAAGGATGGAAAAGATATTGGGATAAATGGGGTTGTCAATGAGATTGGGATGATGATGAAGATAAATAAGAAATCATGGTTTCGGTACAGAAATGGAGAACGTTAAGTGTGTGGAGAGAAGAGGGCAAGAAAATACAGGAGGTTAGCAATGTGAGAGTGTAAAGGGCAGAGGAGGAAAATGTGTGGGAGCAAGAGAGCGGAGTCACAGATGGAGAGAAAGACAAATTGGAATGTGTTCCTCAAGCGAATATTGTCTATTAAAGCCATCTGGACTTTGTTTCACTTTGGGCCAATTAAATAGACTTTTTGTGGTCCACGTTGTGTCTGTAACCAGGCCCAGTCCACACTTCAGAATACTACGGCACAGAACCTCGGTCCAAGCATAATAACCACTGGCCTCTCCTTGCTCCATGTCTTTCCCTCTCCACTGAGTTCCATGTGTGTTTGTTGACATGAGGTTAGCATTGGGACCACAGCCTAGAATGATTCTGGGCTGTGTGGGAATGTATGTGTGTCTGAATATGAGTGTTCTTCATGCACACTTCAGAGGTCATATCTTTGGTGTCATAGCCCACATTTTCTCTCTAAAGTTCCATTTTCTGTCTATTTGCAAGAACAGAAATGTTCAAAGTCGGGCGTTTTATTAAGTTAACGTCCAATTGATTATTTTCATGACAGATATTTTTTTTTCCTTTTGAAAAGACTTCATAGTAGAGCAATCCAACCCAGTAAAATTTCACATCTTGATATAATGTGTCTCTTGTTCATTCTTTTACTGGAGCTAATGGCATTCACGCTTTTCACAACACGTAAGAATGTTGGATTTCTGTTTGATGTGGTGCTGGCTGAATGTCCTATATCACCTGATATGATTAACTGTATTTTTGCAGCACATACCACATGTGTAAATGGTCTGCCTTTGCCTTAATAGGGTTTGTGAAATAAAGGCTTTTGAAAGTGCATGAACTTTGGAAGTGCAGAGAGATGGTATTTTGACATTAGCCATAGAAGTGTGGTTGTTGTTATCCAGATGATATCGCCCTGGAGTCATCTGGTCTCATGCCTCACTTTGGTTTCTTTGGACCGTGGCTGATGTCGGCTCAGAAACATAGATGTTAAAGTGGAGTCTGTGTGTGTCTCTATATAAATGTACATACACGCTGTTGCTTCTCTTCTGTGCCCTCCTCCTCTCTCCATCTTCATTCTCATTCTGTTTATTCTTTATTCTTTATATTCATTCCTCTTCTCTGTTCTTTCCCTCCTTCCTCACCACTGTCTTTGTTTCCATCATCTGTCCTCTTTAGACATTTCCTTCATGAAAGCTTGATCCAGTAAATGTGCTTTTGAAATGCCCTGCAAATTCTAAATGCTTGTCTTTCAGTAACTACTCCCAGTCTTTCCTCAGAGGTGGGGATCTTGCAGACACATGTCTTTTGAAATATAAGACTCTGAGGTGTGCCCCCACTTTGCACATCAGTTTTACACATATTGTGGAATACACGTGATACCTGTTTGGGATTAACCTCAAATTTCTCAGCACAAATTGTAAGAGCTCACTCATTTTTATACAAATCACGTCCTATTAATATCCTATTACGTTATACCTTAAAAAGGTTTTCACTGTGATGATGCATTTGTACCTGGATATTTAAAAAAAATCATCATAGTAGCTAAAATACACCTATAACAACCATATCAGTATGTGGTGAAAAGCAAATATCAATGTAACATGTCAAATTTAAACACTTCCCTCAATCATCACCAGCACTGGTATTTCACTTTCCAACATAAGCTAAATCACTCTTGCTGGTATGCATGGTGCAGTAATCCTACCTACACAATTTCATATAATCTTGATTTTGTAACTGTGATTACAAGATTAATCATTAACATCTCAAATAACAATGAACCCAGACACAGGGAGTTCATTTTGTCAAGTATACAATAGCAGTTTTGGAGGGTTGTAGGGGTGGCACATGTTCTGCGTTGCTGTTAAATAAGTAATGTGTAACTTTTTAAAAATGTGTGAGTGTAGGTCTCTAATGTGCCAATTTTGACCAAAATATCCCTTGATAGATGATGATGGGAGGGCAGGGAAAGATGACTGGCCTCAAGGAGTGACGGTTGTTGCTAACTATGAGGGTCTTACTCCCCTGCTGACTGACCCACGGTTGACCCTGACCTGCCATTAGTGAAACCTCATTACGTCGGCAACAAGGATGATGGCAATGACGGAGAGTAGCTATGTAGCATCAGGAACAGCAAGGGGTCCTAATGCTTGCTGTGAATGTCCCTTGTTTAGTTAATTGACCTAGTTTCTTGTATACTTTGTGACTTTTCTATATGTGTGAGCGTTTGTTGGCTTATACCAACACACGCTCACAGTTTTTGATTGTCAGGTGTAAAAAGTCTTTCAGGTAGCCCATGTGTAGAAAACCACCATCCTGTACAGCAACCTTACACTGTACAGATGAACAATTCCAGAGCTTTAGCTTAGAACAGTATTTATACTGTTCTGTTTATTTACAAAGTCACTGACTCTTTCCAACCCTACCTAACCATCTGCGTTTCTTTGGCTTTCCTTGTTTTTTTCTGCGCTTCTTTTGTCATCCTCGGCTACTGGAAGCAGCTGTGCACTAAGAAAAATGTATTCTGGTTCAAAAGCAAATATCCACAAAAATGGTGTGTGAAATAGAGAGTGAGTGCAAGAGAGAGAATATATTTTGGCTGCAGTGTTATCGACCAGAATGGAGAATAGTTTTGATTTTATAAGCATTTTTAATCATTACATTGTTAGGTAGGATCATTTAAAAAAAAAAATTGGCAGAAGTACTGTTAGATGTATTGTAATGGCTGTGGTTTATATGACTGTCTGTTTTTGTGTGTGTACCTACAATACAAGTACATGTGTATAGGTAATACAGACTTCTCCTTGCTCCTTTCCTTTCCTCTCCTATCAGCCTTGACAGTGCAGTAGTTCATTAAAGACCTCAGCCTCATTTGCACCATCTGCTTCCTGTCTCCCTGTGAGCCTTCATTGTGTCACCACCCCCACCCTTCTCCATCTTTTCTTCTCCATCCGCCTGTCTCTCTCTCTGTCCTTCTGCCTCAGTGCTCAGCTGGAATGACAGGCAGAAATGGCAGCCGGCGGGACATCCTTACTTTTACGCGTATGTGTGTGTGTGCGGTTTTCAGTGCCTTAGTCCTGTTTAAGTAGACTCATCGTACTCACTGAGTCTCCTCTTCCATAATTTGCAAGGAGTGTGGCCTTTTCTAAAGATAGCCAAACAAGGGGACACTCTTGTGTATCTTTTGTGTATGTCTAAGCATTGTCGTTTAGATGGAGGAATAAGTGTGAATGTGTATAAAAGGCCATCCAGCGTGTGTCCAGCTGAATCATTTATCCAAATCTGTTTTCTTCCTGCATAAATACAATATATGTTGCAAAGGTTGATACAATTACTGGTATTCTTTCTTTATTTTGAAAAAAAAACCAAAACGATTAATTGGGCCGATATCTGGCATTTTGAGATAATTGGCATCGACTGATATATCGTCCTAAATGACAGCAGATCTAATCTAACACCATTACTGGTTAGCATTAAATATATATTGTCATATATATTGTCATACTGTAGATAATAATGCAGTTGAAGGACGTTGCTTTTGACACACTTCCATTCTCCCTTAAAACACCTGTCACAATCTGAAATCTACAGAATAACCCAATGTATTTTCTTTTTTTTCCTATTCATTTAATAAAAAAATCCAACTTAAACAACAAGTTACTGGTTAAGATAACCATGTATGTTAGATCGTACTCTGCATGGAGTAATAGAATTATACATGACTTTTCTCTGATATCATTATGTATTGGCCATTGGACACCCTGCTATCTAAATATTGACATCTGCCAATTAAATAAAACCCCATATTGGTTGACCACTAAAGAGCAGAGACATTGCAACTAACTTGTTTTCATGATCATTACCACCTTAACTAGATAACCATTTCTTAATTTGATTGAATGTAATGACTTATAGACTGCACTTTTTACTGAGGTGTGGACTCCTCACTGAATGTTTTTCTTGAAAAATCCAAGACTTTGAAGAATATTTTTTCAGCTCTGTTTTGTAAATAAATATTCTTCTCCATTTACATTTAATGCTTTTATATCCTCAAAAAAGTCGTTTACTGCGTGAACAGTAAAATATAGATAACATAAGACATATTTTTACATTAAATGGTTGAGTATAACCTGTGTAACCACATCATAAGTTCGGAATAAATCACCAGATTCGACCCTTGCTACACCAATTAGATTTACAACAAAGTGACCTTACATGATTAAGCGTGAACAATGCGTCTGTGGATGACCAGCATCCTGCAGGACATTATACAGCATGAGGTATGATTATGCTGACAAGGTTTGTCTGTGCTTGTGATGGCCCCCACTGAATGGACATTAGGCAATTTGCCATACAGCTGTGTCCCAATAATTTAAAGACCTCCTGCTGGATGTCAGTTTGTGACATTAGTTTAGAAAACAAACTCCACTGCTCTGACTGAATTCTCTTCTAGGTTGTAGATGGCTTAAACATAACTGGATGTCAGTATCTGTGTTTAATATAAGTGTATGCAAATATGTGTTCTGATTATTAGATGCTTGGTTTTGACTAGTCCACTACCCACTGTGTGTGTGTGTGTGTGTGTGTGTGTGTGTGTGTGTGTGTGTGTGTGTGTGTGTGTGTGTGTGTGTGTGTGTTTCTGGCTCCTTGACAGGCCATTGCAGCATGACCTTGTCTGTCATTGTGTTTTAGCACTGACTGGTAGAGCATGCAGGCTTTGTCAAAGCTCATAACAGTGCTCTGCACCGTCCAGACAGATGTCTGCGTGGGACTGTGTGTGTGTGGTT
The DNA here is from genome assembly GCA_024633595.2 of Lepomis macrochirus. Taxonomy (NCBI): domain Eukaryota; kingdom Metazoa; phylum Chordata; class Actinopteri; order Centrarchiformes; family Centrarchidae; genus Lepomis; species Lepomis macrochirus. The sequence continues at coordinate 12,132,033 of JALXJV020000020.1, forward strand.
TGCAGTGTTTTACTTGGTGACGCGCTCAGCTGGTGTTTCTGGATTTTTGTGAAAGGAGCTGATTGGTTGAGAAAGCACGAACACACACCACTATGAGTCCTGATCTATTGGTACTCAAAATATGAATGCTGTCCTTCTTAGTAGATTTTACAAATTATAGCAGCAGCGCATAGAAATCATCCTGTCATCGGCTCCCATTTCTTTACTACCATAACAGTCCTGAAACGCGTCGGGTTCAAATTAATCAAACCCTTTCCCAAGTCATGCAGACTGCGCTTTACTAAGGGAATCTGCTCTGTGTTTGTATATTCATCTGTTAGAGTGAAGGAGAAACCTGTTGTTTTTATTTCTTTTTGCAGCATTAGGGATTAAGAAAGATTTTTAATAAAGAATCTACTGAGCAACATAAATGTTTTTCACAGTTTTGAGAAACATATCATAGGCAAAACTCAACTCACTAATGGTTGATGTTTGTGGGTTTGGATTGAGTTGTACATAAGTAAAAAAAGAGCTGTGATTGAAACCAGCATTACTATCATCAGGTTTTATGTTTATCAAGTAGTGTCTGCTTTAGCTTGTTTAACTAAACATAAACTCTGTTTGCGTTCACAGTGTTGTGATTGAATAAAAATGCATTTGAATGTTTAAGCATGTTGTGCAGGAAGAATGACACATTGTCAGTGTTTGGCTGGAACAAGCTGATGTTAATGATATCAGAGGGCAAGAATATGTGGGGTAAGGTTAGGGAGATCTTTGGGCAATGATGATGATACACACGTGGCACGCACACACAGGGACCGCAGCTAAAGGCAAACAAAAACGACATCCAATTTCTTGACCACTTGCTCTGTTATTCCTGAAGGCAATGAGATGACCGACCCTGTTACTCTTTTTCATAAACACATCCTTGAGGGTTCAGAGTCAATGTTCCTATTTGCCCTGATGAATTACTTGATAAATCACAATGTATTTATATGAAATTAATCAAATTTGAAACATAAAATTGTGCAGTCAGTTTTAATTTTCAGCTCAAAACAGATCAACTTTTACCACATTATATGAGGCTTTTTGCTCCAGTTTAAACTATTGTACTGTCAGTTTAATTAGGCTGTATGTAGCAATGTCTTTGTCTGATTTTGTTGCTGGGAAGAGTAGTAGGCAATCTTTCTCTTGAAGTAGTAGTCCTCATTCTCCCCTTGACTGGTTCATATTTAGAGTTGTCCAAGAGCAATACAATCAGTTGCAGCAGGAAACACACTCATATAGCCAAAAGTGTGGGCCTCCACTGCATCACAGACATGCTTACAATAAGTCCTTGACCATCTGCCCTGGAGCTCACTCCTGGTGGAATGAGATCATTATTACTGGCTAGCTGATAGACCTGAAGGACAGTAGCGTAGACTGTATTTATGACTGTGGGTGGGTGTGGGTGTGTGGATCCCCTGTCATGTCCTGTGTCCAGGCATGCTCCCAGGGCCAGGCTGAGTGAGTGATGAACATACAGTGGCAGGACCAGCGATGACTGTGTGAGATCCAGGCACTCAGGCCACACCGAAGGTTTGAAGGTTGGATAGTTGGAAGAGCAGGGGGGGCAGATGGATTTAGAGGCATGGAAAAGGCCTCAGCCTGGCTGTGGGGTGTATCTTCATTACAGAAGAGGAAAATGAACCCATGGGTTCATGAAAAGGTTATGTCTTCGACTTAATACGGGATGGGAAGAGGAAGACAGAAAAAGTTTGGACATGCGTAACACAAATTGTTGTAGTCAAATAATAGTAAAAATACATATCCTTCATATATGTGTTTTCTTTATCTTTATTATTTGGGCAAGACACATATGTCACAGAGGACTTGATAATAATTTAGTGTGCAACTATAAAAACATATTTAGATATTAATTTATTGAATTGAAAAAAAGATAAGGCTACTAAAATAGATGAGCTGATGGATTAATGTAGTGTCTGTCTGACCACTTTTCACAAAATGTAAAGCGTATGTCTGAAGTAACAATGTATTCATAAACAGGTGGAGAGAGTGCTGGAAGGGAGGTTACAGTTGGAGAGGGAAAATGGGTGTTCTCCGATGAATCACATTACTTTGGAGGATGAAAACTAAAAGTGAGGGATGATGTAAGAGTGATGGATGCGGGACTGGACATCCCTTAAAATGAATTTGCACAGAATTGTAATCTAATAGGATTCAATTTAGATTATAGACTGACATAGGATGACTAACTTGTTAACTGATGATGGGAGTAGAAAGAAAAGGTTGAGAGCAGTGTGATGTACTTCAGCTTTGTTGCTTCCAGTAAGATGTAAAATCTGTTTATTTTGCCAATGTAAAGTATATGCTTCTCCTTCCTCACTGTTACCTACAAAAGTGGCCATCTTTGCTCTGAAGGACATGAAATGGCCGTGACGTCTGTGCCCTCTTTCTGTACTTTACTTCATTACTTTTTCTTTTTTCTTATTTGCTCTTTCTTTTTTGTTCCTTCCTTTACTTTATTCCTTCAAGCTTTCTCTCTTCCCGTCCCTCCAGGAGATATAGGGGATATAAAACTTGGTTTATTACTAGCATAACCAGCATAAAGACATATAATTGAAACATAAGTCAAGTCAGTTTTACTTAGCCCAGTATCACCAATCATAAATTTGCCTCAAGGGGCTTTACAGTCTGTACAGGATAAGAAACCCTCTGTCCTAAGACCCTCAATTTGTTCTACTACATCTTTGTTTTACTGCTAATGGTACCACAGCTAAGCAGTATTTCTTGAAAAAGGTGTATTTGTGCTTGTGTGTGTAGCTTGTCACTCTTGAAGTGGCATCAGGCTGAGGACCTTAGGCATTTGCAGGTGGTGGGCAGTGAATATCTGCCAGCCTCATCCATATCACCCACATCACCCTCTCTCCTCCCACCATGCCTCACTGGTGGTCAACCTCTATCCCTTCTTCTTCCCCTTCTTCCACCCACCCTCAATGCCATCCTCCCCTAGGGTGCCAGTGTTCCCTGCGATGGTCCTGCGTGTGACAAACATGTGTGATGAGTCTGTGTGACGTGCCATGTGTGTATTTGTGATTTGTGGGGTGTGTATGTGAGTGTGTGCGTGCGCGCACACTCATGCTGGTGTGTGACACAAGTGCAAGCCTTTCCTGGTACCAGATTGACATGAGTGTCTGTGAGGCTTTGCTCTTTTCAGACGTGCCTCACACTGGCAGTTGGAGTTTGTGTGTGTGTGCCTGCCTGCCTTCTAGCGCCTCGCTAGAGACTGACGGCCCCTGACACCTGCCATTTGGACGCTTTTCTCTGTGAAAAATGTCATCGTCTTCAGACCCGACGTGTGTGTGTCTGTGTGTGTGTGTGTCTGTGTCTGTGTTAGACAGAGAGATTGTGTGTGCCTCAATTTGTCTCCCTGAGGTCAAGCTTTGCAGCTGACTGAACAATGGACCCAAGCTGTTTGAGCGGCCGGCACAGAGAAACTTATGTGTGTGTGTATGTGTGTGTGTGTGTGTGTGTGTGTTTTTTTTTTTGTATGAATATATTTTGCACTGGTAATATGTGACACCACAGCTCCTTCTCGGGCCAATCCAGGTATTTTGAACAAACTGAGTTGTGGACAAAGGAAATGTCCACGACTGAGCCAATAGTATGACACTGTATACCTGTAGAGGTCTGTGCATGCAGTCCTCAGCTCTCTCAAGTGTCCAACTTGAAAGCCATCTAGTATTTAATACTACAACTGGCTAGTAGCCAATTCCCACTAAGCTCCTCGATGCATTCATGGTAAAACAGGTTACTTATAGATAACAATTTTTATATAATGGAAGATTTTGCTTGTGTTATTTGCCCAGGTGACTTTAGTGAGGTCGCATTTAATGGAAATCGTGACTTAATCGGAGTTCTCACAGTCCACCTGGTACATCCTAAACAAACAGTGCAACTGTATTGAGATATTAACATTTAAACAAGGTAAAATAACACTGGTTAGTATAGGTGTATATAAATAATACATTACTTAGGTTGTAATATATATTACTTGGTCCTCATTTGTGAATATCAGCTACTTTCATGTGGAACCATAACCTGGATCTGAATTTGGCCATATATGATCTCAACGAAAAGAATACAGTCCACAGTTAAAAGTGTAATTAACTGACTTTTGGACAAGCTTTTAACAAATTGCACTAGAATAACATCTACAAAGTCAGCAACTTTTGATAGAGGGGCTTCAGATCCATATGACAAGCTTAAGGTTTTTGACCCTTTGAAGAATCTTCCTGGGCCAGATATTCACATACTTTCTTTGTCCATGGGCCCAGAATACCTAGAAATACAGCTGTTTCTGAAAACCAAACATCATTTTGCATTCTTTTTTTGACCAACAGTGCTGTTAAAGTTTGGAACTGTATAGTAAATATGTATATTTTTCCAAGTTGGACATTTTGTCATAAAATGTAACAAAATATTCATACACAGGTATAGCTTTACAATCTTCTTTTGAATAAATTCTGTGTCTCTCTGGTCCAACCCCCATACTTTTTGTCCAGTGTATCAGATTAGTTGGTGATATTATTGCCCCTCTTCTTTTCTGACTGATCTGATGACTTGTTTCTAATTAAGATTAGGAATGTGTGAGCCAGAAGGCTGTAATGAGGTATCAAAGTGTGTATCCATCTCTTCTTATGTTAGGTTTTATGAGGGGCCAATCATGATGTGTGTGTGTGTGTGTGTGTGTGTGTGTCAGGCCCAAGGGTGTGTCTCAAAGACGACCAGATAGGGGAGCCAGATTGTGACTTTGCCCCAGGATAGGACAGGGCTAAAGGCAGGCCTGTGTGTGTATACAATTGAGAGCAAAAGAGTGCGAATAAATGATAAGCCTACAGGGCCACCAAGTCATCGCTTAAACACTAAGGGGCAACCATTGACTTTTTCAAGAGTGTGTGTATGTGTGGCCACGCTTCGACCATCCACCCACATAGGCCAGAGAGCTGGAGAGCAGACAACCTTCTGCTGACTGCCAGGATGATGCCCTCAGTATGACGAAAGCCATGGACGCTATGGCATGAGGGCTCAGAGCTGTATCCATGACAGTGCTGTTACCCAGCTGCCCCAACGGCAGCCTTAATTAAGTTAGACATGATAGTGGCTCATGGCCTCCCTTTCTTTTCTCCCCATATCGTGTTGTGTTTGATTTTTGTGTGTGTTCCTAATTATATCTTTTTACTGTAGTCTGCCCCGTTTCTCCCTTTGTTTCTTTTTGTGATGCTGGTTCTCTTTCTTGAACAAAAGGCAAAGTAAGGCACTCCCGCTCTTTAACTTGACCTGTCATACTGTGTCTGAATAAGGGTGGAAAGGAAGTTAGTGATGTGCGTTCTGTGTTTTCCTATGTGGCATAACAGAAAGCCTTGTCTATCTTCCTACTCTGAGTAAAAAGAGAGAGCTGCATGAGATTGTGGATATTTTTGAATGATGATCATGTTAATCTTCTCAGCAGAAATAAATGTATGTGTGTGTTTCTTTGTGTGTGTGTGTGCGCGTATGTGTGTGAAACACTGTGTTTCGGGTTAATGACCAGCTCTGCTTTGTCCTCCTTGAAGGTCATGTGCCAGTGCTCGTTAGTAGTGTCACCATGTCGATATGTCAGCTGTCAGCACGATGGATCGGGAGCTAACAAAAAGAACAGTGAGGCGGAGGAAGTGATGAATAGAGAGGATGGGAGAGAGGGAAACAGAAAGGGAGGACAAGTTCATTTAAATGTGATTCTCATCAGAAGGCTTCTGCCACTCCTCATTAACAAGATACTTGTAATTGGCAAGGTTGTTGTGGCAAGGTCCAGGCCTGTGGGATTGTGTGTGTGTGAGAGAGAGAGAGCGTGAGTGTGTATCACAGAAGGCCTCATTCTGAGTTGTGGACATTGGGAAGGTGCTGACCTCCTCGTCATATTGTTCAGCCCTGAGGATAAAGCCCCCCTTTCTTCTTCCAATCCTCCTTTTCTCTCTCCAGCCACCCGAGAGAATAGAAGGACTACACAACATGACAGCCTCTGTTGTATGTTGGTAGCATTAACACGGGTATCAGTGGCTTTGTTGTACCACCATCCTGTCTCTGTGGTGATGGATGATAAGCGGCCTGCTTTAGACTGAATACATTAACATTGGAAATGGTATAATTTGTTGCCCTGGAAACCCAATGTTGTCATATAGAATCACTTTTCTGTTGTCATGCTCTATTTGTCAAAAACATCAATAATACAGAAATTGGTGTATGAACAGCTCAGTTTCAGCTGAATTAAATGGATCTTTGCAAGTTAGGGAGTTATTTGACATGAATAAGGGTGTATTTGCATGTGCAAACAGACCTTGACATCTAGTAATAATTACTTGCAATCTTTTATTAAATAAGTCATGTACTATTGATTGTAATTTCCTGTCATATTTTTACAAGAATATCCAGTCTTTGTAATTTAATTATTGCTTCTCATTTGATATCTAAATAGGTACATTGTGGCATTAAAATAGACTAAGTAGTACAATAATGAATATTTATTAGCACTAAAAGGTATAAAGGTGGCTGGAACAAGCTTGTGCTTGTTTTTGTGTTGTACTTCAGATGGAAATGTCTCTTTTTATCTAAAAATTCCACAAAAATCTGAAAATCTCAGAAAATATTTCAGGTGGAAGACATCTGAATCTGTATGTGCCATATTTTAAATGTTTGCTGATGAACTGTGGCACTTGAGTGATGCTTGTGACAGCAGTTGGTGCCTACAGGAATATACACTGTGAAAGCTATTTTTACATCATATATTTTAGTGGACAGTTTCATTAGAAAACTAGAGACACACTTAGTTCTCTTCATTAATAAGTTTAAGCTGTTGGCTGCCATTCAGAAATTGACTGCAAATTTTCTAGAAATCTGTGGGAAATTGGTCAGTATACAAAAATTCAGTTTGGAATTGGGCTTTTTTGTTATCAGGTTTACACAAGAATGAACTAAAGCTCATCATCATAGTGATCTGGGCAAGAACTGTACACCTAATTCTCAATCTCAGTCATGACAGTTATGCACTGACAAATAGCAGTACACCCCAGGGACCTCTAGATGGCTGTAGTGTCACATAAATGGTGAGTTCACTCTCCAGGTCTGTTGACTCAATGTCCAGTACTTTGTCAAACACACACACAAATGTCATACTGTCTCTTAAAGTGTCATTTCAATGTAAACAGATGGTTGTAGCTGCATAAGAATTCTTAGAGGCATTTGAAAGATTGTAATTGGGCTGTTAATTTTAAGGTATGATGACTGCTGATGGTGCTATTTTGGCCATATAATGTCTGTAATGATTGTCAAGCTTTAACTACAAAGGGTCAACCAGAGTCATATGAGGAACCAGTCTGAGAAGTTGTCAGTTATATTATTTAAGGAGCAAGTGGTGATTTTCTTTAATATCCTTGCCATTATGTCTTTCAAGTAGTGATAACTAACTCCCTGTGTTTTTATTTCCTCCCTTTGCATACCTCTCTTTCTCCTTCTCCTTCACTGGCCAACCTGCCTTATTTTTTTTTTTAATTTTGTAATTTCCCTGTTTTTTTTCTTCTTTTCCCAGTATAACCAATGAGGCAGGAGCATCCATCTACAGTGTGAGTCCTGAGGCTGTTAAAGAGATGCCAGACTTGGACCCCAACCTTAGGAGTGCAGGTATGCTAACCATTATTATTTTTATTTATTTTTCTTTAAATGTGTCCTTGTATTTAACAAAGTTACTAGTGCTGTGGAAATTTACGCTGTGTATATGGCTGCAACCAACAGTTATTTTAATAATCAATTAAGTTATCACTAATTTCCTTAATTAATTGTTTTGTCAATAAAATGTCAGAAAATAGTGGAAAATGACTATTTCATAGAGCCCAAGGTGACCTAATGACACTTTTTGTTTTATTCCAACCAGCAATCAAAAATCCAAAGATAATAATTATAAAGATTTGTTTTGTCAATGGACTGATCACTTAACTGACTAATTGTTTCAGTTTTCAAATTGTAAATTCCTTTTTACACAGTAGGCACACCCAGTTGTTTCACTACATTTAAGTAACACAAAGGGTTCATAATACACGTGAGGACAATGCATAATAGTTGAAAACTAATGCATTATTTTCTGTTTTTCACATACTAAAAAGCTTTTTTCCCTTCTCTCTTACTAGCAACATGCTATATTGTCACATTAATAGTGAATTTCTGACATTGCTATTAGATTCTCTTATGTCTCTCCTGCTTTCCTTTGCCTCTCTCCCTCCTTCTCTCACTTGCTACCTCTCCCCTACCCACTCCACATACTATATCATTGAAAACACAGTAGAATAAAAAAGAATCAATGTGGAGAACAAATGTTTCCACCAGACTTCCTCTATAAAAGCCATAAATCAAGAGAGGCTGGATTATTCCTCACTAGCTTGCTGTGGTCAGCAGCACTGAGAGCCATGGAGAGCCGTATTTATACTCCTAATGAAATCCATGAGAAGTGTACAGTGTTTAACTTCGGATAGTTATAAAAAGAGGGGGTGCTGAACGAGGACGCTATCGTTACAGAGTCGGATGTGGTGACAGTGTCTTTTTATTTTACCTTTGGGGGGGTGTATGTGTGTTTCCGCCTCTGTCTATATGAATAGCCATGTAACATAGTATTTAGGGAATTGTGAGTTATATGCACCTTCAAGCTTCTATTTTCGGGAGATCAGGGACACCTAGTGGTGATAGGCGGTATTTCAACCATTCTCCATGTGGACTGGTTTTGTGTTCAGCTTATTAGCTTATTACTGTGCTCCTCTCCTCTCTAATCCAAAACAGAGTGACAAAATAGAAGAGTGACCACGAAGAGAAATTGTTTGAGTGTCAGTTTTCCTGGACAATTTTCACTTACTGAATGCCTGTTGCAGTATGAATCAATGCTGCGTCTTTTCAAAATGAATTATTATTTATTGAATTATTTTAATCAGTGCTTTCCAACAAAATCAGTGCACCCAAAACACAGCGGTACCCCATCCCACCTAAATGCTAAACGCTGCATTCTACCTCTTTTCCTGAGAAATGTGTCTGTGTCTGAACGGGGCCTTCCTCTCTTGTTGCTTTCTTCATTGCTTTCAGTTTTTGTAGAACTGTATTTGGCTCATAAAGTTTCAATAAGTTCTTACACTCCATTTACAATTCGGCTCTTCTCAGAGAGAGAGAGGGAGAGAGAAGAGAGTCAGAGACAGAATACATTGAAAGAGTATTGCAGCGTTTTGGTGGTGCACTGAGCAAGGCCAGGGTTGAAACTCCATCCCTGTCTAAATATTATCTCAGGCAGCAGCCTCCCACCACAGCCAGAGGAGAGGAGAGCCATTGATTCCAGACATACTCCCTCTATTACATCCCATCCCTCTCTTTCTCTTTATCTGTCTGTTCCTCCTTAAAGATCTAAGTCTGACCTCTTGCAGCACATTACAACGGTGACCACTGAAATTCAACCATACACATAATGAACATATACAAAACAGTGCCAAGCAGCAGCACAGAAAGGATGGGGAAGGAGACAAACTGTGTCTTGTAACTTCAGATGCATCATAGTGTGTTGAATCCTAAAACTGATGTGTTTAAGATTTTGGTCAACCTCTAGTCCTTGATAGAATTCAAACCATTACAGTAAATTAGATACATCAAGACAGAGAGATAAATAACTATTTAAGAGTTTAAAAGTGCATTTATTATTTTCGCTTGTTCCAACTTTAAGTTACAAGAATAATATTGTAAAGTGTTAACAGACAGCTGCCACGTCCTTTGTATTTTACAGGGTCAGGAATGTGAACAGTTATTTGGTTGTGGTGTTCTCTCCTTCTCTGTGTGCCTGTGTGTGTTGGGGGTGATGTCATGTATTATGGTGTGTATGTGAGTAAGGTTGTTTGTAATTTTTCTTCTTGTCACTGTAGCCTGCCAGCATATTCATGGAAAAGACATTTGGCTTCATGTGCAGCAGCATGCTGAGGCCTTACAGACTCCATCGTTAAAAGCAACCCTACTTCGGTCAAAACAGGCTATGTGTGTTTGTGTGCTACATTTCGCTGTGTGTGCACGGTTCTGGTTATATTAGTGGTTTAAAGGGTTCATGGCTTCAGCGTCGAGCAGGAGCTAAATGACAGGTGCAAAGACTCCAGTTGAAAGCAAGCTTTAATTATTATCATTGGGGGTGGAGGAATGACAATTAGGTTTGTCCTGCCCTCAGGCCAACACTGTAATATGAGGACAATTTGCATATTCTGTAATTATAAATTGTAAGGATTTGCATATTCAATAAATGTGATTCAGATAGCAAGTTGTGTTGAAAAACACAAACCATATAATCTCATGTTTGCTTCCTCTGTGTGGGTGGGTGTGCATGTGCGTGGGTGTCTCTGTGGGTGTGTTTGTGTGTGCATGTTGACAGTGTCCATTGGAAGACGTGTCCAAGATCCACTGGCTGAGCTTGTGAAGATTGATCCTAAACACATAGGCATTGGAACATACCAGGTAAGTCTGTTTTTGCTTTTTCTGTTGGGATGCTCCTTGTGGGTAAGAGCTTCTTGTCCCTGGGCAGTGGAACATCTGCTGTGCGTTAGAAGCAATGAGCGCAGAAGAAGAAGTGTGTGCGCGCGCGTGTGTGTGTGTGCATGCATGTGAAAGGATGGTGGTGGTTGGTGTAAACCCTGATTGTACACACGAGTATTGTTGTAGCACTGGTATAGTCTGCTGTACTTACTTATTTGCTATAAAATGGCAAACATGCAAAGATGCGACGTGAAAGTTTTTAATTGTTCTCTGTATTCTCTTGTTTATTTAACCAACATGGTCTCTTTAGGTGAGTCCTGGCCAAAATGGCAGCATGATTATCGGACAACACACCACCAACCAACACACAACCAACATTCACAGAAGGAATAAATTAGAGGAGAAGAACATAAAAGCCATTTAAACACATTAACGACAATGCTTCTCACCAAAAAGTGAAACTAAACATTAAAAAATTGAAGTTTTATATTTCAAACCCTAAAACATCTGTCTTTAAAAACACTGGCTGGCATTACTTTTTATTCTATGCAATATGTATAGTGTGCTCTGGTCTGCTGTTTTACTGTTTTACTAGTTTAGTTGTAGCTTTTGTAACTCTGGCAAAGAAAAGAAATCAGAAATTGGTACTTGAGACATAAATGTGAGTAAGGGATTGAAGATGTAAGAGAAAAACGTAAAGAGGTTGAGAGAAGAGAGGCAAGCAGGGAAGAAGATAAACTTGGCTGAGGCCTGTGTCAACAGATGATGCTAAGGGTGACAGCTAATTCAATTAATGGAGATCAGGCATGACGTATGTTTGGACATTTGTTTTTTCTTGCGTGCGCACTGCTCCTTGCCCATATGCGTTTAAGTGTGTGTGGAGATGATATCACAGTTAGCTCAGTGTTGATTTTGTTCATTGCAAGTGTGTGTGTAATTGTGCGAGAAAGGCAATATAAGCATTAGGTCAGCGTGCTTACTATTTACACCAGTTATTAAAGCAATTCTCCCATATATGGTAGGTTGTGGGGGGGAGAAACAGTATGAGAGGATGGAGATGGGAACAAAATGGATTGAGGATGACGGAGGCAAGTAGAATAAGCTCAGACTATCAGACTGCGAGCTAAACATGAGACAACCAATAGTGAGCAGTAGTCTTACAACAACAGTCTAACAAATAGTCTTTAGGTTATCTTGATTTATTTTTTTATTTAAAAGACAGGAGCATTTTCAGGAGATAGATTTTTTTCAGTCCACAGTGATCTAAAACAGCTGACACTTGGGCCATGTAAAGTAATTTGCTGGTGTTGGCTGACAGCGTACATTTCAGTATAAAGAAAGAATATCCAATTGGAAGTCACTCAAATTAGATGGAGAAGAGAAGGGGGATAAAAAAGGACACCAGAGGGTGACAAAAGTCAAAGGAATGATGGGGAGATTGGGGGGATATGGAGAATTGAAAGCAAAGGGAGGAGGTCATATTGTGCAAGTGCTTGTGCTTATGTATGTGTGACTGAGTGTGTTAGGTCACAGGCCCGTGTCTCTCATCACGTCCTGACTGGGCTCTCTGGGGTGCCTGGAGTTCTACACCTCCCGCTCTCAGATCATGTGACTAGGTCAACAAATGATAATATAACCGGGTAAATAAACTCTGGGTGCTGACAGATATGAGATGGGACATCACTGTGACCTGCGTGTCAGCTCACGCAAACACACACGTACCCACCGCACTCCCTATCCCTTTTCAGAGTCTACTGGTGTGTGTGTTTGCATGCGTGTATATACATTTGCATTATGTGGAAGAATGAGTGTGAGAAAAGTGCCCTCCTGCATATGTGTGCTTTCTAGCAAGTTTTTTTTGTGTGATTCATGCCATTTTGAGTTTTCTGAAAGTTTATTGCCATTAGACCCAAAAAGCATAGGGCAGATGTAACTCTAGACAGCTGGCACAGCATGCTCTCTCTTTCTCCCTCCCTCTGTTGACCCAGTGAATGACAGCTCTGAGAGAAAGGAGGAAATGAGCTGAGGGCTAAAAAAGTGAGGCCCATTAAAATCAGATTGGACATAACTATTGGTGTGGGAACACTATTTTCACTACAGCACCACTAGCTGACAGGTTTTTCTGGATACTGACTTCTAATGGAGAGACAATGCTATTATTTGTTTTTATATTAGTGCTTACTAATAGTACAAAGGCAACTGATACTCTGATACTGATTTGATTAATTGTATTTATAGTTAAGAACACTTACGTGGACAAACACATAAGGAGTATTGTATCCTTTATAATTAGCTACTTAATGGGTGTGGCCTTTGGACACTTCCTTCATACGTCAATCAACCCTTGATTTTTGTTGTGCTCTGTTGACAGTTGGGTAATTCCCAGGGGTGTGAAACTAACTGCTACTGGAAAGTACACACAGATACACACACTGCTGTGTAAGAAAACATTGCCCACAAGCCGGATATTAAAGAAACTGTCACTCTCCACCTCACCACTTTCAACCGTTCTCCTTCTCTCACTCCATAGTTTTTGCTAGAATTTTCCAGCTGTTGTCCCAGTGAATACCCTTCTTCTGCCTTCCTTTCATTCCATTTTTTTCTCTTTCGAGTGGTAGAAAATGTATTGTGGATATACCAGTTTGCTGCTTGTTGTCACAACGTCACCTGTTTAAACAAGATAAACAACTGGTAAAAATAAATCAACCAAAGAACATGTCTTTGGCATTTCTGAGCTGCAACTGGATCGGCCGACACTTGCACTCACAAGGCCGATAAACAAATGTCTGTGGACGCATCTGCAGCAGCCTTGTCAGTGTTGCTGCTGTGGAACGATGTTAGCGCTCCCCATCATGAGTTTTAGGAAGGTGGTGAAAAAGTTAGTTTTAAGCCCTAAATTTTCTTTTTAAATATATATCATCATACTGTAGAGAATAATGCAATTTGAATGTCATCACTTTTGACAAGCTGTGCCCCACTCTGAATTAAACACCAGTCACATTCTGAAATCCGCAGCAGAATATTTTTTCTGTTTTATTAACTAATAAAAGTCTTTCTAATAAAGACAGGAATCTCTGTCTGTCTGTATTTCGATTATGTCAGGAACCGTTCATCCAATCGACGTCAAATGTAGCCGTTGGGTGTGCGTTGCAATTTGAACTCGCAACGCGTTCTAAATGAATAAATATACTAGAGAACAGTGCAGAGTGGAGCTCTGAATCGAATTGAACTTATCGTCATCACCCAAGTTTAAGATAGCTTGTGTTAGAAACGAATGTATTGAAATGGAGTTGTAAGTGCTGAATATGTAGCACTATCTCCGTCATTCTCGTATTGTTTCAGTGATATTAATGCTGTAGGTCAGGGGTCGGTTGGCAAATAGGTTTGAGTGTCCAGTTAGCTCAGTCATTAGTGCACAGACCTTTCATCGGAGGGTTGTTTGGTCTCAGCTTGTGCAATTTTTTTCCCCTCTTCAACAAATTAACTATGAAGAGACTGTTTCACATGCTCACAATAAATCATGTGCTTAAGCCTGTGCGTCCCAGCTGTTGGTCCACATCCATCAATCTATGGACTCTTATTTTCATTTCCCCAGCATCTCCAGGCAGAAGAAATCCCATTCAGGAATCTCTCGTTTCCTGACTGCTTTTGTAAGAGGTGTGTCAAGCATGCAAAAGACTCTTTTGAATGTCTTTCAGAACTTTTCAAAGTAAAAGCTTTCAGTTCAACTAGAAATACAGCAGTGCTGCAAAACACTTTCTTGCACTTTTATTTTGTAGGCAAAATCACTAAAGAGGAAGTGATTATGTGAGTAGGTCTAATTGTTGCTGACAGAGATCTATTTCAGCACTAAGTATTTATTTATTTATTAATGTATTTGTTAATTTGGCCCGCGGACCGCCTATTGCTGACCACTACTGAAACCACTGTAAGATTGTGAACAAAAAGCACAGTGAGGCGTCACACCGGCCTCTGTAAACGGGGCTTCACTAGTATTGACTAGTAAACAAATCTATGATTTCCTTCCTGCCCACTCTTCTTGACTTTTTTTCATGTGGGAATCCCACAGGAATTCCGAAAAAATATCCGCCTCTTAATTTGCATTGCCATTGGCTTTGAAAAACCCATATTGGTCGATACAAATATTTTTGCTTTGAATCAGCCTTTCAAAAAGGGCTCTATGTCTTATTGACACTTGATAGCCCTCTCACTGTATGAAAAACATGTCATTAGAAAAAGTTAAATTAAGTTTTCATTCAAATGTTACTTTTGTATTATCTGTTATTATCTGTATTATCTAATTTGGAGGGCTTTCTGATCGACAGAGTTAAGTTTCTTTTGAGCCGGGCAGGTCAGTAGAAAAACTGCATCTTCAGGCCTGTTTACATTGACTAAAAATAAATCCTGTTGTCTAAATTTGAAGTTTTAACCTTCAGCTACTTTAAGTTATGTGCTCATAGTGCGTTTTGTGTGTGTGTGTGTGTGTGTGTGTGTGTGTGTGTGCACTGAGCATGCTATTTTTCACTCTTGAATGGTAGTGCCTACAGGGGAGACAGGAGTAGACAGAGCTGAAGGAAGGAGACCAAGAAATGGAGGTTTGACAGTGATTGATGGTTCCTGCCTTGGAGTTTTGAGCCGTGGGAAAAACAAAACAGTCTCATAAAGATTTGATCAGTGGCAGAAACTGCCAAACATTATCTGCTACTATTTCAATTATTTCCCATAGGTCTGTCACAGCATGTGTCTGTGTGTTAGTGTGTTGAATGAGGTTGAGAGATGAGTCAAGCTTGTATCTTTTCTTTTATAATGGATTTAAACAGGCTCATGCCAATTCTCTACTTATTCAACCTCTACTGGCTGTTGACATGTCAGGCTATGTATTCTATCGCTGTACAGTTTACATTGATTGATTAAGGATGTTTTTGTTTCAGTGGTTTGTAAGTAAGTAAGTCTTTTTGAGGGTGCCATCTAATACCAAATTGGATTTGCACACACTTTATGAAAGGATAACAAACCAGTGGTTGAAAGATAAAACACAAATATTAGAAAACAAATTTAAAGTGTAAAATAAGATCAGTCTGATTATAAGCAGAGTAGTGCTATGAAAAGGAAGTAAATGTGTGTTTTTGAATGTTTCAGTTATTCCATAACTTCTGAGCCACAAAATAAATGCATAAATTGCCTTAACCTCTTTCCATTTAATGTAGTGGAATATTTGGTAATCCATTTTGCCCAACTGGTCCAAACTAGCTCAAGACAGTGTGTAATTTGGACTTCCCGTGCCTGTCTTGAAACTTACTCTGTTTTGATTTTCTCATTCACTCTGTTTTGCAGTCCCTCAGGTAAAGTGGGTGTGTGTGTGTGATTGTTTTGCAGGAAGTTGAGAAATAGCCATTAGGCATTAATGAAAGGTGTTGGAAAAACATAAAACCATCTCCTTGCTGTCATATCACTTTCAGCTACTGATTTATGACTGATATTTAACTATGCACTTTTTCACACATGGACACACATACACAGACTCTATGTTAAGCCTACGTGCCTGGAAATAATATTCAATATGTTCAAGAGGTCGTTCTCACAGGCTGTCAGTGAAAGAGTACACGACCTACAGATTACCTCCAACACCTTGTTAGTTTGTACATAATCCACTGATTATCTGAGAATGAAAGATATGAAGTAATGTACACTTCAAATACTGGCTTTTATTTTTTTTGCCTTTCAGGAGTCACAGACATGAGAGTTTCTTAGTGTTTCTTAGGACATGTGCAGCTTCTAATCTTTCCTCTCATTAAAGCGGCCAGAGGACTGTAGCTACATATAGGATTATCAGGGTTGTAGGGGCTCAGATGCCACTCTGATTCCACCTGTGAACGTTCCTCTAGACATAAGACTGACTGAAATAAATCAAACAGTAACTAACATCAATCCAATAGAGAGCTTAAGTCCCTCCCTTTCTGGTCCACCACTATGGGACCTTATTTAGGAAAAAATCTGTACTGTAGTCAATGGCAAGAGACACTTTATTTTTTATCCCATTTGAATTGTGCACTTTATTACACATATGATGTTTGTCAATTTAAAAAATACATTTGAAAGTCAAGAAAGTCACAGTTTGTTGGAAAACGTTTGAGTTATAAATATATGTATAAATATATAATTACAAAGACCATAAACCCAAAAGTTGGCGTATTCTCTCAATGATTGAAGCTAACGTTACTGAAGTAGACGTCAAATATCTTAAATGAGAAGATGAAGTGTTGAGAAGACCTAGAGCCACTGGTTTAAACACCTCAGCAGATATACATTTCTGCATGGAACATAGTAGCTAGAACTAGTAGCACCCAAGCAATAAACGTTAACTAGCATTACAGTAGTCCTTCTCTACAGGGGCGTTCAGGAGACGACAGGGGGCGCTGAAAGCAATATTTTAGAAAGGGGGCCGCTGAACTGCTTTTGGGGGGTGTTTGTTGAGGTGAAAGTTTAAAAGCGAGTTTTACACCAAATATTCACAAAAATAAGAATTAAACCTTTAACTACTTGCAAAAACTGTGGTCTGCAACATTAAAACCTGTCATTTTAGGCCTATTCCACTGCAACTGAAGGAGACTGTTTGTAGGCTATCGTAACTTTTCTCTTTTGTGTTTCGTCAGCTGCTTGTGGCGCTTCTCCGTGCCAGTCAGAGTATCATCTGTAAGATTTCACCCACATGGCGTTTACTGTACAAACTCTGGAAAATGGACGCTCTCTTTCTTGATATTACAAGGGGGATATTCCACGGTTGGACTTCCACTGAAGTCATCTTTGCATCCAGCACCTGAGCAGCATCAGCGAGTGCTGTGCGATTAATCAAGTGGCTCCACATCGCTCTTTGAATCTCATTCAGTTTGTGCCCAAGCGGTAACATGACATGTAGTTTCAGTTTAAAAAATGTAACCTTAAAAACTGAGGTGCCGTCTTGCTCTGCTTGAGACTGTGAGCTGCACTTTATCCAAGCTGCTTAAGTTAAACTGTGTGGATTTGTGTTAAGATATCTGCTGTCAAGGCACAGCCTTCCCGTTTTTATCGGGAATCTCCTGTATTTTACCATTTTATTGAGCATGAAAATACATGAGCAGAAAATGTGTTAAAACAGAGGAACTAGCCTATTAAAGCCCAAGAGTTATTAACTGAATTAACTGCATAATGGATAGGCGGGGCGCTGGCCCAAGACAGGTTGAGAACCACTGCATTACAGCGTTAACATTCTGGTGACATATGTAGTTGGAGACGAAAAATGTAGTTCATTGAAAGGTTTCACACAAAACTAAATGTTACTTTACTTATTTTCAACAAACTGCAACTTTCTTGATGGACAAAATTCTCTTTTTTTAAATTGGCAAACATCATGTGTATTCAGGGCACAATTAAAATGGGATCAAAAAATAAGCTCTGAGCTAATAATCTCTCGCCGTTGACTAGCGTACATATTTTTTCCAAAATAAGGTCCAATGGGGCGGAAGATGAACGAGAGACTTAGGCTCTCTATTGTTTGCTAAATCATGAGTAAGGACTCTTATTGGCCAGCGGTCCCCATATGAAAAGAATAGAAACATAGGTCCTGTCCAGTTTCTATGGACAATG
Source organism: Lepomis macrochirus (assembly GCA_024633595.2). NCBI lineage: Eukaryota > Metazoa > Chordata > Actinopteri > Centrarchiformes > Centrarchidae > Lepomis > Lepomis macrochirus. The sequence goes on from JALXJV020000020.1 coordinate 12,150,210, forward strand.
AGCTTCTCATGTCCCCCACTGAATGCAATAAAGAGGGGCCAGATGCCATTTGACCCTGCAGGTTATAATCATCTGACAGTTATCCTTCCAACATTTACTGCCCTTGGGCTCTTGGTACATGTGGCCATTCTGGCTCCAGCTTGGTTCCGGTTGCCAAGCTCTTAGTGGTATCATTCATAAATGGTATTTCAGTCTGCTGTCAGTCTGAAGGCTTTCCGGTTCTCTATATTTATAATTTGCTAATTTTAATGATGTGATTTTGTTAGGAAACCTGTATGTGTGTTTCTTTATCAGAGAAAAGGACATTAATGTGTTTCAGGTGCTCAGTAAAATAACTCTCAAAAACTTGTTTCTACTTTCTTTGTCCCCTGCTCTGTGTTTCTCACCACTCACTCGTTCTCTATCTCTCTATGATTGACATGTGGTAACTCAGCAGCATTTAAGTACTTGAGGTGCAGACAGAAGCACTTTGTTCTTGTGTATTGGTTGGCTGCTTTCAGCTGGTTTCCGGCCAATCCAAACATGACCTTCACACATAGGGATCCAGTCCATTGGCTCTGGATGATTTTTGAGGTTTGGGGGTCTGAACGTTGGAACCAAGGAATGAGGGAGTGGAGGTGGATTTAAAAATGGATGGTAGTGTGTCATGTGGTGGATGGAACTGTAAGGGTGTGCCTATAGGGTAGCATTCTGGCATTTTGAAAACCTTTCTTGATAATTTCTCTCAATCTCTCCATCTCTGTGCCCCCACAGAACCCCACCATCCTTATTTATAAATCCACATAGTAAGGACAGTTCAGGGTGAAGTAGACCGAGTGAACCACAGGGATAGAAAAGGCAGTAGTAGAAAAGTAAGATAGGAGATAAGACATTTAAGAGGAAGCTGTAATTTAAGAAGTGTAGAGGTGGAGTGGAGCTGAATGATTAATTCCCCGTCATCTGAAAAAAATTAATGCTCCACACTAGAACTGCATAGTCATGACTAAGATCCATCCATCGTCAACCGCTTATCCTGCGTACAGGGTAATCTGCGCTGGAGCTGGATCCTATCCCAGCTGACATTGCGCGAAAGGCGGGGTACACCCTGGACAGGTTGCCAGTCCATCACAGGGCCACACACATAGACTGACAACCACTCACACAGGACAATTTAGAGACACCAATTAACCTAGCCTGCATGTCTTTGGATGGTGGGAGGAAGCCGGAGCACCCAGAGATAACCCAAGCGGACATGGTGAGAACATGCAAACTCCACACAGAAAGACCGGGGCAACCAGGATTTGAACCCACGACCTTCTTGCTGTGAGGCGACAGTGCTAACCACTGCATCACTGTGCTGCCCCTCATGACTAAGATGATCATTCTTATTTTTTGTAAGTTGCATTTGTGATTTCTGGCACCCACTAGCCAGTTTCTTTAGATGAGATTCATGAAAGCAAGAGAGAAGGGGAAAAAAGAGACATATGGAGTGAGCAATAGAAAGATATAGGATGACATGTTCCGTTGGTGCAGTTAGTGCCACTGCTAACAGAGTAGAACACCATGAGGGCCTCTGTTGTCTGGATGTCACGGCAGACACACATTCAGGATTGTATGTATGTGTATATGTATGTATGTGTAATAGAGCAGAACTTGCTTGAAGAGTTACTCTCTTCCAATCCAACTCTGCTGCATTAAGTCACTGCAGCTGGTGCCAGAGAGACACTTCTCTAAATCTAGGTTTGTTGCTTGTTTGATTGTCCTGGTTTTCTTCTTAATTTCATGTGCATTTGAGTTTTTGACCAGGCCAGCTAATCTCTATTCACCTATTCATCTATTCACATACAATAAACAATAAATGTAGCTTCTCGTTTTGAGATCTAGCTTTGGCCTCGGATTGTGGTTGGCTGAATTTTAAGCCATATTTACTTTTTTCACCAGGGCTCTCCTTGAAGTGAGTTTTCACCATACTTGCCAATGTGATTTTATGATACATAGCTGAGGTTTGCAATGTTTTTTTTTTTAAATGAGGTTTTCAGTTTTAATTAAGTGAAGTTAAAATTTTACACTGTGATACTCTGTTTTGTTTCTGCCAAATGGACTGAAATCATTAGCATGAACAAGTAGATACAGTAGATTTCAGGGAAAATATAGTAGGTCTGTGCTTCACAGAAAACCAATACCTTTAAAACTGTGAATACATATTGTACTTAGAGACATAAATACATACTCTGCAGTTAATATGTATATGCACAATTGAGCACAGGGATGGGGATTTTTAACCAACTAGTTGATTAAACTAGTGTTAAACAAGTGTAAATATTTGTGTAAGGTAAACTTTGCTTAAATCATGCTATATGAACCTTGTTTCCAAATTGTCGAGAATTGTGTTGTGACTTGCAACTGTGTCAATTGCCCTGGTGTTTAATATTTGTGACCAGGTTTGTTTTCACCATTACTTTATCGTTTCAACTGTAATGAAATGCATACTTGTTAAATTTAAGTTGCAGTTTCAGTTCAGTTTTTCCCATCCCTAATTGAGCACAGTTATGTGTGTTAGCAGCTCTGTGTTAACAAGTTATAATACCTTAGATCCTCTTGTGCTGCTGTCACCTTTGTAAGGTTTCAATAAGAATGTGAGAACACATTCACTTACTCTGCCTCGCATACCTCCACCTTTCTCGTGTGAAAACATTCTTTGGTGTGACATTACAGGTGATTTCCTCTCTGACTATATCTGTCTTTATCTCTTCTCTTTCTATATCCACTTACCGGAAATCGTAAAACTTTCAGTACTACTTTTATGTTGTTTGGAAAGATATTTTTATTGTCTCTGAAATGCCTCTGGCTTTAACGCCTCAGCATTCTCACTAACAATCAGACTGCAGGACTCACATGTATCTTTACACAAAAATTATATTTCCTTTATTTTTCACCCAAAAGTATGCTCCTCTTCATTCTGCTCTTGTGCAACATATTTGTGAGCTGGGATGATCCTGGAAATATTAAACTCCAATGTGTTCAATTGCTATGTGTGTGTATATATATATATATATATATATATATATATATATATATATATATAATTTCAAGTTTTATTTCCTAATGTCACTTTTCAGACCGACTCGTTTTATTTCACAATGTCGCTATTTATAACAGTGTTGTCAGCAGTCACCGCCCCTTTACCTTTCAGCCAATCATGTAGCATGTTCTAGCTAACAGGTGCTAACTGGCTAAATCTGGTAGCAAGTGTTGGCTGATAGGTGAGAGGTTCATGACACCATCACTTTCATGAAAGTGACTTTAGGAAACAAAAAAGTTTCATGAAATAAATAAATAATGAAAATGACATGAAATGAAAAAAGACTTTTTAAAAAGAGTCATTTTTAAATAAATATTTTTAATATGAAATAATTTATCATGATGTAATATGTCGAAAACAAAAATGTTCATTTAAGATCTTTTTTTATGCACCTGTAACAACAGTTTCAGTGTCATTAGAGAACAAGTGATTTCCCCTGTTGTTATTAAAAGTTCCCTGATGAAAAACAGAAACTTAGAATGCTTAATTGAAAATAAAATCAGTCTAAATCAAACATGAAATGCATTATTTCAAAGATGAAATGCTGACACAATGTCCTTCTACTTTGTAACATCTCGTCTTGGCTGTGCAAATATTAGGAAAATATTTTAAAGTATGTTCATCATTTGTGTCTGCTCATACTATAGCCATGATCATTGCTGACAGCTATTAACGTGCAGGTAGATACTTTTTCAAGCTGAGAATGTCCCTCTAGGTGCTGCTTCCTTTTGGAGATAACTAACTTGGGCCTTGTATTGTGTTGACTAAATATAACAAAATCATTAGAAAACACCATTTGAATAGTTTTGGAAATTATACAAGTAATTGAGATAATGATAAATGATTTTGTGAAATTATAATAAAAAAATGTATATGTTAGGATAGTTTAGTACTAGACCTGTTCAGTGACATAGGTGAAAACCTTCTAGTTTCAAACTAGGGAATGTTTTATAAATGGCCAAGCAAAACTTTGGAGGCACATGCGTTTTTTCTCCGGTAAATGTCTCTGTCTGTCTCCCTCTCTCTCTCTGTTCTCATCTGGCTTGCTGTCCTGTTAGTGTTGACAGAGAAGGGTACATTTACTAGCTGGCGTTGTTATGGGTTTACAAGCCAGTGTTTGTTCCGAGCTTGATCATGTTACAGGACAACCCATGTAAGTCTCAGTCATGTTCACACACAACACACACAAACACAACCTAACAGTAGTCTAGTTTAGACTGTCAGCTAATCCTCGAGCAGTTGCTGAGCCATCAGTCTCCTGCTGAACATCTTGGTTTTAGGCGCTGTCCCGCAGCCCAGGGTTTCTGTCTGTCTGGGGACAACTCCTAGACTTCATAGAATATCTTAAATCCTGTTTATTTTTGTTTTAGTTTTATTACGTGAACTAAACATTGTTTGTTAAAACGTTGCTTACATACATTACATTACATTATGAGCCACTCCACTTTCCTTTCCTTTATTTGCTTTGCTGGCTATCCTACCCTGCTCCTTATTAGGAAAGAGATTCCACTTCTTTTGGACAATACCTCCATACCAATGGTTGACTGGCTGGTGGTTGAGAAATGTGAGGATCTTTATTGACAGCGAGCTTCTTGCAATACCTCTTGTCAATCAGTAATCTCTCTCTTGTGCTGCTGTTTATCTCTTTAAGGATAACATTTTAATAGCCACCTTGGGGAAATTGTGCCTCCCCCGATCAGATAGTAATATATAGCAAAAATGGAGTTAGGGCTGAACGATTAATCATTTTAAAAATCGAAATTGCGATTTGAAAGAAGTCTAGTGATTAGCTAATCGGGAGGATGGTGATTAAAATGTACGTTATTTATATAGTGCATCTGACCCGCATTAATGCAGTTGCAAATTCATTCCGTTTGTCATCCTTGTGTGATAGACCTGCTCGCCAGTCACAAGCTTCATGCACCTCCTGTTACAGTCCTACTCACCAATCAGAGCGAGCACAGGGCGTGTACATTTTACAACAACAAACAAAACTAGAGGAAAAAGGGTGTTTTATTTTGAAAATCGACACAATTCTCTCTGCCGTTCTGTGTCTGATTTCCTGCCTGGTTCTCTGTGCTGCTTGACACGGCTTCCGTGAAAAAGTAGACTGGCAGTGAAAATTGAACTTAAGCAAAATTTCAATTTAAGAAAGAAGAAATCGCAAATTGAATTGTGATTGCAATTAGATTTTTCCCTAAATGGAATATAATAGTGAACAAATATTCAGAATGAGGATTATGTAAACACAACGTGATTACGTGAAATCCATTAAAAATTCTGCAATAAAACATACTGGGTTGACATGTTTAGATGAAAATATGATTGCGGCAAAATAACATTTTTGTGATTTTTATCTCTAAAATATTATAAAAGTCCTAAACCACTACAGTTCCTACAGTGTGTGCTCATCTGCAGTACGGCTGTGTGTTTTTAAGAACAGGGGGAAACCTTTTTGCCAAATGCAGTTATTTAATGTTGTTGTCTCTGCTAATCCAATTTTCAGACTGTTGTGTGTGTGTTGTTGTGTGTGTGTGTGTGTTGTGTGTGTGTGTGTGTGTGCGCGTGCTAAATGCATGTTTCTAGCATGATGTGTCAGCAGGAGCTCTGAAGGCAGCGCTGGACGGTGTTGTGCAGGAATGTGTGAGCTTCGTCGGGGTGGACATTAACATCTGCTCTGAGACTCTGATGAGGTAGACGACACATAAAAACTTGTATACATGTTCTCAGAAGCAAGTGCATGCGTGCACCCAAGCACTCTCTCCTGTACAAACACATACACACAGACCTACATGCAAATCATGAAAGAGAGATGAAGTAGGGCTTAGACCTCTGACATACTTTCCCTTAGCAGTCACAACATGGCAATGCTTCATTCTGACACATGCGCAGGCGCATGCTCGAAACACACACGCACATGCACATAGACACATGCATGCACGCCCAGCTTTCTGTTGAGACTAATGCTTCACACCTTGGCCTCACTTACTGTAACCAACATAGTGGATTAGGCATGGTAGACACACATCATTCTTTCACACTCACAAATAGAAATGTACATGTGTGTATATAAAGTGGGAATTCTAATAGAATACTTTGCACACAGAAACGTATGTACTACAACATGTACAGTACATACACATAATTGAAAGGTACAGGAAGTTCACATTTTTGTTACACACACACACACGCACACGTGCAATGGATACAAACAGTATAAATGAGTTGGCGTTCGCTGCAGGGCAGGCATCAGGTCATCTGTTTACCCGTCTGCCCTGCAAGTGAGCTTTTTCCATTCCTGCCAGAAGTTATGCTACACACAGACGTGTTGATGACTGAGGTATTAAGTGTAGTGTTGACATTGCTGTGTGTTTTTAGCATGACTGAGTCACTGTGGGCATTAACAGAGCAGACCTAATTGAGTTTCAAATCACCCTTTTTTCTAATTGCTCTGCCAAAACTGGACAAATATACTCACTAGATATTGGCTCATGTGTGTCTCTTGTGACTGTTGCCAGGTCATGGTCTGCACAATCTGCTGTATTTGTTTGTATGTTTATATAAATGTGATGTGGACAGTGTGTACAACAAATGCTACAAAGTTTAGTGTTCTATACTGTATCTTATTGTGAAACTGAACTGTGGTTTCCTGTCCTAGGCATGTAGCAGGCCTTAATGCGGGTAGGGCGCGGAATATTGCAGAGTGGAGAGAGCAGAAGGGTCCCTTCATCAACAGGGAGCAACTCAAACTGGTCAAAGGCATGGGGCCCAAGACCTACCAGCAGTGTGCTGGCTTCATCAGAATCAACCCACAAACCAGGTACAATACCTGTATGCAAACTGTAAGAACGGACACATAGACACACAGGTGATTGTGTTTCACATTGCTTTCTTACCTATTTGTCATTAAATGGTCAGTTTACACATATTGCAGAAAACATATTTTGTCACTTACATTTAGTTGTATCTAGCCTCTGTGGAATATTGTGTGTTAAAAGCATAGAAATCACAAGAGGTATGTGAGAAAATGTTTTTTTTTGTAATTTGGGGAATTGAACTTTTGATGCAAAGTTGTGTTTTTTATATGAAGGCTTTCTAAATTCTTCTTTTTAAATTTAAAATACCTTTCTTTTTTGTCAAAGCAGTGCCAAATCCTCACCTCACCCTGCACCGGCAGTGATAGAGAAACCAACTGCAAAGAAGAGCAAAGGAAAGACTTGTGTCAACATACCAACCTCATTTAATCCTCTGGACCAGACCTGTATCCACCCAGAGTCCTATCATGTGGCACAGAGGTACAGTACACACAAACACTCGCACACACACACACACACACACAAGTACCTGCCAGCCTACCCCACTGGCCAAAGCTTATTCAGGCTAAGATGGAGTTGATTTTGACACTGTTTCATATGGGGCTGGTTATAGCGGTGGAGGAGTCTGATTTGATTTAAACAGACATGGGATACAAGAGAGGAGGTGTTGGCTGTGTATGTGCGTATGTCTGTGTAACTATGTGCGTGTGCATGTCCCTGTGTGAGAAATGATTGCTAGCGCTGCTGATGCTGATATCAAAAGCACATTGAACATCTGCCCAAGACTTTTATGTCCTATCCTGTGTGTGTGAGAGAGAGAGAGCAAGTTAAAGAGAGAGACAGAGGGAGGGTCCCCTCTCCTACAGCTGTAGTCACTCAACTGTGTTTAGTCTACATAAGTTCTGACACTAGTGGCTCTAAGCAGCGCTCCCCTCATGTTGATGCACCTTTAATGGCCTCAGTGCATGTGTGTGGGTGGCTGTGTCTATGCACCCATGTGTGAAGATGGATTGATGCCGCTTGTATGCAACTGTGTTTTAGCTCGTCTTTCCTACTTCAACTGATTGACCATGTGTGTTTGTGGGTTTGTGTCTCTGTGTGTTCAGCATATAGGCCGTATTGTTATCACAGAGCTTATGTTTCATTTTCTGTTTAATTTTATGCTTTCTGGGCCATCTGTTCGGCTCTCTCTCTCTTTCACGCAGTCTTTCTTTCTTAGTGGTGTTTTGTTGTCACAACTCAGATAGGTGCCTAAATGCTGCTGTTGTAATAGGGACCTCTTAAACATCAGTCATCATTATGCACACCTAGCTTCAAACTGTATTTTAATGTTGTGGCCATTGTCACGTTTGATTTTCAATTTTAATTGTCTTGTTCTATCAGTTGGAGCTGGAGTTAAACTGATGGATTTTATATTCCTCTGAATAAAAAATTATGTTTAACTATGAACAGTTTTAACCTTTTTTCCACAGATATTTTAAAATATCTTAATATCACATTTAATTCGGTCTCTGGAAATGTTTTGACTTGTAGGAATGGAAGTACAACATTTTATGTAACACAGAGGACATATTTGGCCTGCTGCATTTGTACATTAAATATCCTACCTAGTAGTATGTACTATGTGGTAAAAAACCGCCAGTCTACTGTGCATTCCTCATTCATGCCCCTTGTCTTTTTTCTCTCCATCTTTGAAACGTCTTCCTGTTTCTCACCAGTTTACATATCATTCTCTGCTTTTCTGTCTTTCCTGCTATTCAGAATTCTTAACCCTCAAATGTTGTATCCTTTGTTATGACTTTTGATTGTGTTTTTTCCGTATATTACATCCCTCTTTAAATGTTGACGGTGATGGTTAGTGGGATTGAGGTCTGATGACTGTGCAGGGAATGTCATGCCTTCATCAGCCCTCACCGTTACAGTTGTAAAATAAGACTTAGATTCATCTTTCTTGGTGAGTTTTTTTGTCATTTCTACAAAGTGATTGTTTCATAAGGGCTTGCTTGACATTTTCCTTCTTTCTTAATTGTTTTTTTCAGAGTCAGCTTTATATTTTTAAAGTGAATCTTATTCTGAAATTCTCTGGAAAACAAATTACTATATATGGAGAAATTTAACGCCTTCCTGAATGAAAAGTCTCAAATTGCGTAGAGCGTTAGATGTTAGGGCATGACTGAGATGCCTCACTTCTCTTCTCACATCCTCACCTACAACTGATGAAAACAGGATATATGGAGGGAGGATTGTAGAGGAATGCTGTTTTGTGTGTCTTTATGGTGTATAAGGAATATCATGTTCATCACATTAGTGAAACTGGATCCTCCATTACTGCTCACAGCCCACACATCACCCCCTTTTTGTAACCATATACAACACACACGCGTGCACACACGCAAGAACGCACATGCACTGACACAAATAGTCCACCTTTGTTTCAGAGGGTGAAACGTTTCTTTTAATAATGTTAATAATCAGCTGTAGAGGATTTACTTTATTAGAATATTTCACATCAAAATATCAAGGAAGTATATTGTTGTTACACAGTTGGGTCCATTCCATGAAATATATATTATTACTCCGATCTCAGACAGAGGGCGTCCACTCTAACGAATATTTCCCTGATATGTAACAGTCGGGGCCCAATATTTCTATAATACAAAACAGAGTGGGTTCTTGCTGTGGGCCTGGATAAAATCTATATCCTAGCCCACCCAAACCCACATTCACACCTACAACCCACACACACACACACACACACACAGTGTTGGTAGTAATTATATGAGTATGAACCCAACAGTGGTAGAGGCCTCTGGACTCCTGGTACCTCTTAAATACAAACAGACACACTTGGAAAATGAGATGGGCAACACACACACACATACACACACAAAACATAGAAGCCACCATCCACCAAAACCGTTGTAAGAGCCAAAATACAGGCTGCTCTTAATTCAACACTGCTTTCACTCTTTCAGTCCTCTCATCTCCTACCCCCCTTAAATATTTTTTGTCACTTATATGTTAAAGGGACGCTCTTATATTTGGTTTCAAAACTGATCATGTGTACCTATTATCTTTGACTTTTGTGTTCATTAGTTTTTTTTGGTCCACTATGAGTGAGTATCCAATAAGAAAAGACTGAAGTTGTGCCTTTGCCTATTTGAACTGAAAAGCTACAGTAAGTTGATTGAAGCCTCAGTGGAAGTCCGAGTGGCATGAACAGCCTTTTCTAAATTTCCAGTAAGATGAAAAGTTTCTCAGAATGTCAGAATTATAAAATGACAAATGTGATATATTTTTGCTTGTTGCACTTGTAGTAGTAGCGGGAAATATTCCTGTGCTGCACTTCGTACTCCAGTGAGTGCTGAAGATCAACACCCAATAAAATGTACCCAGCCACATTTAAAAATGTATTGTGTGGAAGAGAGAGGAAGATGGATGACTTGCAGCACAGGTCCCAAGCTTGATTTGAACTATGGGGGTATGTGGTATGCGTCTTAGACCACCAGGCCACCAAGAGGCAACTAATTCTTTTCCTGTAAAGAGATATATGGTTGGAAAGTTAAGAAGCCTTGGGAGACACTGGAGAGAAGATACTAATGTTAGGCAGACATCCATTTTGGTCCAAAGGTGCTGTTTCCTAACCACTAAGCTGTTTCTGGCACATACTCTGCTTCTATTTTGTACCTATCTGGCTTTCTGGTGTTGAGGGATTGATTCCGCTAGTTTGGAAGGTAGACGGTGACTTTGCTGGCAAGGGCCTCTTTACTCACAGCTGTCCCCATACATAGTTTGTACACAAGCCGTGTCCTGTTACATCCGCACTGTCCATACTACTGCCAAATGAGCATTTCTGAACAACATCGTGTAAGCATCAACTTTGTGTGTATGGTCTTGTGTGTGCGTCCACCTGTTCTGTCCATCATGGGGCGGTGGACAGCTGCGGAGTCTGTTTGGCGTCAGGCTGTCAGTGAGCGACATCCATCACGGACGCTACCCAGCTGGTCCACACATGAACACATACATAGAGGCAAATGCATTCACATCTATCACCAGCTGCAGAAAGTGCCTACTGTAAATAATATACACAATACTCACACAGACACACACACACACACATCCCACATGTTTCCATAACTCCTATTTATTACTCTGGCTCTCATGCCAGTTTGTTACTAAGTCTGTTTAGATTGTAGACTTGCTAATTAGTTTGGATTTATATCTCAGACTCAGTGAACTTTAAATGGTGCAACCTGATTGACTGTCTAGACATCTTGGAGGTGGGACATCCTGCTAGAATAAAGTGACAGAAGGAGATTTTTCCAGGCAGTTGACTGATGGACAAACAGCCTGACCTTAGCAAAGTGGAGGCAGTTTCATGAGACAAGGTGTCAGGGTGTTTACAGCCCACTGTGGCTTTACCTGATTTAATAGGGGGTTAAATAAATGTGTGTATTTGTGCTTTTTAGAACAGAAAGTCTGCAGATCATGACTTTGTGTGTAATTACTCCCACACCACTCCTACCCTCCTTCTTTTTCCCTAGCTCCCTCTCACTTTACCTGCATGAGCCTTGCCTCCTTCCTACTTCTTTGCTTTTCTCATCTTTTATTTTCTATTTTTTTGACAATTCTACTTTTTTCCCCTCATCATTCTCCCAGTCTGTCGTCACTTTTCTCCCTTCTTCCATCCCTTCTTCTTTTCCTTCTCTCTTACTCTTCCCCTCTTAACCCCAGGTCTGCCCTGCAGTCGGTGAAGGATTTGCTTTAGCCCAACTAGTACCACTCGCTATTAAAACGCATTTATTAACACTTTGTCTCTTGATGGTCACTTGCATAACTAAACATAACGTGACATGCTGTCAGTCTTATTTGGGTTTAAAAGTTTAATTTGCACTATATTTTACATATTTTTTACAAACTTCACCCTGCCTAGATTTCTGTCCCTCGTGGGTGGGAGTGCAGACCAGATCGGGAGTGGAGCCCTGCGACAGTGTGTGGAGAGCAAGGTTAGGACCTGCAGTGTCGAGGAACTGGCCAGAACAGTGGACACCACACCTGAGACCCTTAAGCTTATTATCGATGACCTCACTCGGCCCCCTGGGTTTGACATACGACAAAGTAAGACTCCTGCCCGCTCACAGTTGCTCTGAAATATTAGCATCAACATTTATTTGGGTAAAACGCATAACGTCAAGAATTTAATCTTGCACAAACACTGGAATAACATCATGATTAAAATTGTGAAGGAGCACGAACACGAAAAAACAAGAAAAAAGTGTATAGACAAAAAAAATCCAAGAGGAAGTAAATAATGCATCATTTAAACTCACAATTTACACATCTTTTTTTAATGGTTTGATATTTCAGGTTGTGAGGGATTGAACAATGTTTACGTGCTTTTATGTTCATCACACATCCATTAAATAGGAATCAAATTGAGCAAAACCACAGTTAAACTTTTATTTCATATTGTTTCACCAGGTTCTGTTATCTGTTATTACTATACATATTTCTGTGAAGGAAGTCACTGAACACAAAACTATCATTGTTTTCAATGGTATAAAAATTTCAGACAGCTCATATCTGCAACCTAACAGTTGCAGTAACTTCTCTTGGTCTTTCATCTTTTCTTCATAATGTCCTTTATAGGTCCCGCCAGACTGGTAGAAAGCTGAACTTGTATTTGTCCAGTTTTTTGACTGGTTTGCTAAAACATGCACTGGATTTTCTTGTGCCTTTATTATAATAGGCATATCTTTTCAGTGTAACTTGATAGGCTCTGACAGTGCTGTGGCGTCCTCCCTGTAGCCCAACAACACAAGAAGTATGTTTCTGACAGGGTGTGATCGGTCCAGCAGACTGGATTGTTGGACAGATTAACTTTACAGACACACACACACACTCACATAAACAAAGACCTCTGTTTTTCTCTTTAATGTCATACTCTTGAGTTCAGTCACACATAAGCATATCAATAAAATCATACACAGTCACAAACTTTTAGATTTTCTGCAGTTTTTCTGTAGCTCAATATTGTTTTCTCAAGATGAATTTAAGCCACATCTCTCACTTTTCTTTTCTGTTTCTTGAAAAAGATGAATGAAATATAAATGCAATTGGCTCAAAACCATGTGTTGTAGATTTAATAAGCTTATTCAGTAAATGTAAAGTCCTGTTGCTTCAAAATCTGATTGAGGTTATAACACTGCTGTGTCTTTGCTGTTTGGAGATTGTTATTGTGACTACAACTAATGGTTATTTTTATTAGGCATCTGTTGATTATTTGCTCAATTAATTGTTAGTTCCAGAAAACTGTGAAAAATCTGTTTCCCAAAGCCCAAGATGATGTCCCTAATTTCTGCTTCTGTCCACAACCTAAATATATTCATTTTACTGTCAGCGATTAATCAATTATCAAAATAGTTGGTAATTAATTTAAAAGTTTACAACAACAAAAAGCCACTTAAATGAAAGATTTTGAGTTTATAAAGTATTTTTACTATTGATGTCTGATTTCCAGACCGGTCATTTAAATCCAAAATCATTTCCGTACCTTATTACCTTTTTCATACAGTTTCATGTGGAGAGTCAAGCCTGGAGACCCAGTTAGTGCTGCCTAACTCTTCTTAAAGTTGAGGAACGCAGCTTCAAGGTTCATTCTCAGGTTGGCCCTATTCAGTTGCAGCACACTACGCTTGGCCTCCTAGCCAGTGCTCAGCTGAGTAAACAGATGGGCCGAGGCTACCGCATGAAATCAGTGCTGTGGGGAGGATAATTGGACCGGACTATTTCCTGGGGTGCGAGCCTTCCCTGTTTGTTTTAATGCTACAGAAAGGAAAAAGATCTCTCATGAACGGGCTGAGTGGAAAGTGGGTAATAGAATGCTGAGAAATGTGGAAGTATGCAGACACAAGTATTGGGTTGCTGCTCGAAATGTAATATGTTTGTCATTGCTGCCCCGACCCTTTCTTTCCAGCATCCCCTCTTCCCGTCTCTCCTCTCAAACATTTGTGCTAGCTGTCACCTGTACGTGATTTTGTCATACATATCTTTCATCTAGCCATCTCATCTTTTTGATATTCTCTCTCTTTTTTTGCCGTTCCCAGATTTTAGGCAGGCGGACTTTAAGCGGGGCATTGTGTCGATGAGTGATCTGCAGGTGGGTGCGGTGCTGACAGGCCGGGTGGACAACACAACCCTTTTCGGGGCTTTTGTAGATATCGGTGTTGGCCGAGCGGGCCTGATACACAAGAGCAACATCACCCTGGACAAACTGCCTGTCAGCCAGCGCCGTCGCAGCCTGGCTCTGGGACCTGGGGAACGGGTGGAGGTCCGGGTCCTGAATGTGGACCTGCAGAGGGGACGGATTGGCCTGGATCTGATCAGAGTCTTGCAATAGTCACTTATTTCCTAAAATTCATATTCTGGTTGGACTTCTGACACAGAGCTACTGAGGTGTGAGACATGATGGTCACAGTAACTGGGGATGACAACTGATATTGTTCTTATAAGCAGATAAGTAGAGCTGAATAGGGCAACCTTGTTGAGTGTATTTATATGAATCACCCTTTACTGTTGCTTTTGTTAGACTTATCTTTAGCCTGTGTATATGGTTTCTGTGTATCATTAGTGGTACTTTACTTGAGACACTAAACCTGACTGCCTATTTCAAGGCAAAAATGTCTGTTTTATTCTCTCAACTTCCTGACTAGCCATCTGCACACACTGCCATCTACAGATATTTAAAGGAGACTGATGGGGCGGCTTATTGAGACGAAACCCGTAATTGTTTGCACTTTAGCAGTAACGCTGATAGCTACATTTTTGAGCTGCTGTTGTTTATTTTCTATGGATATAATAATATGTTATATTATTCATATACTTATTTACATTCAATTCTTTAAGATATGTTTTATTTTGTACTGCTTTAAACAGTTTGTCAAAGACACATTGCTATTCTAAGCAGACTTTGTTTACTGTTTTTGTGGACACTTGAACAAACTAACTGAAGGACTCAACATGTAATCTTACACAGATTTTACATTGTTAAAAGACTGGCTTTTTCTGCTGATGCGGTTCTGACATTAAAAGAATTTCCTATGTACTTTACGCCCTTGATTTCTCAAAATGAAGAATTAAGCAAGTTACGCACTCAGCAGTGCGATCTGATTCACATCAGAGAGGAGTGGCTTGGATGAGAATGGAAAAGAGGGAGGATGTCATGAAGCAGGGAGGAAAAGTAAGGTGGGAGAAATAGAGGAGCAGATGTGTTAAGTGATGGAAAGAGGAAATAAGACTCCAGTTAAATAACAAGTTTTCCTTCCAGACAACAGGAAAATGTGAAAAGACAGAAGAGTGGGCCGGAGGGGGGATGGGCAGAGAGAGGGAGGGGAAAAGGAGGAAGAGGGAGTGTTTCTATCTCCCAGACTGCAGTAAAGCCTGAAGGCTTTTTAGGCAAGGTCCCAGACACAATTATCCCAGGGCGCACACACAAACACATACTAATCAGCTGCTTCAAAATTAATCCCAGACTCCCCATCCACATTATCTAATTTGTTTGTTTTTATGAAACTGGAATAAATAAAAAAAATACATAAAATATGGTTCTGAGTAAGCCTGAGGTCCCTTATGCTAAACCTTATACTGAATGCAGAATACCTAATCACTGTTAGTGCTGCTCCTTCACTACCTCCCCTTTGGGGAACACACAAAATATATTATAGACACACAAACACAAAGAGATGTTCGATCAAGATTAATCCGAAGTGGCAGTTTGCTTAGTGATGATCTGAGAAAACTACACAAACACACAGACTAGATTCTGTAGATACTTTATTTCATTGTCTTTCTTTGCTCACTCATTTTTCAAAAGGAATTACATTTACTAATGAGGGTGACTTCTTTTATTTGACGTTAACTCCCTTTGTCATAGTGTTGTCTATTGTTTGTTTTCATCTGACATGCTGTAGCTTGGCACTGTCTCTTGTTTTAATGTTTCCAGTGTTTTTGTCATACAAGTCCCTCAGCATCATATCTGCTTTTCCTGCCTTTAATTTCCCTCCCTCTACTAAACGTGAGGACACAGATGGGACAGGCAATCTGGCAGCCAGCTACTCCTGCCCCTGTTGTTTTTTTTTGTCTAACACTGACCAGTAATGAGCCCGTGATAAGAAGAGTGACTGCGGGAGTAGTTGTCTGTTATGCTCTGCTGTACTGGTTGACAGCTGTTGTGTTCTGGAGTGAGCTCAGGTGTGCTTTGAGGTTTTTGTGAAATGTGAAGACAATTGTAAGCAAGAAATTAAATGAATGTCGCACTTTTTGCTCATGAAAACATCTCGGCTATATGTTGCTTTGTAAGTCCTAGGATAATAAAAATCAAGCTAACAAAGACAAATATCCCACATGGTCATGCAGGGTGCTCTTGCAAAAGAGAATGGTTCTCACAGCTAGTAAATGGATCCTGCTAAGCGCACATTGAGTAGAGAATAGCTTTCTCTGTTGATCTCTGATTTGTCAGACCACCTGTCAAACAAAACACAAGTAGAAGTATAAAGCACTGCAAACAACCCCTGCAGTGCTTATAACAACCAACAGTACAAGTATGTGAGGACAACGCCGTGCTGACGATTTTGCTATCTATTGTAAAAAGTAAAAAAGTTTTTCCTGAGATTGGTGTAAAGACAAAAATCATAGGGGTAGAACTACTAAAAAGTTTTATTCCCTTGGTAACAAATGTGCTCACCAAATTTCATGGCAATTATGAGACATGTTGTGGGAATTGGGACCCATATCAAAGTTCACATAGATGAACTGTACAAGAGCAAAATGTTGGATTGATGGATGAAGGCAATGTATCTGCTTTAATATTTTTATATATCTATATCAAGCGCCACTAACACTCTTTGGAGGAAAGTACAAGTCGTTCCCTCACGCTCGACTAAAAACAAAAGGTATAACAGTCTGTGGAATGCTCTTCATTCCTAGATATACGTTTGGCGGTCTCGGATGACGCTATTAAAAAATAAAACAACTGAAGACTTTCTTATTTAATCTGGCTTTTGTCTCGTCTTAATCTGGCTTTTGCTCTTGTAAAGCAAGAGCAATATTTTGCTCATTGTGACCTTGAACTGTAAAAGGTGCTATAATAAGCGTTGACAGTCAGAGTGAACGTGACATTGTCTTTTTACATTTGATGACTCTACAGCTGAACTAGTAGTAAGCAACACAGTTAATGGGCTTGCTAAATTTAGAGTACCTGTTAAAGTGGGCGAGTATTACACTTCTAGTCACGGTCTCCATTGCTCAGGCGCCTGTGCTGTGAACACTCCCTCGTGTTCTGTCCTGCGTGTTGTTCCATGGCTATGATTGCCCAGTGTGATTGCAATGGTTGGTACTGGTTTCTCCTTCCAACAGAAAATAACTCCAGCTTAGCGGTGTGACCGCTGACATCAATACACTCTCCCTTTGGCTACAGATGTAAGTTTTGTGAGAATAAAAAATAGTCTCTGTGGTCTATACACATTCATACATATTACTTAAGATTGCACTCACTCATGTTGATACACAGCAACTGGTGACGGTCTCAAATGGGCATTTGTCTTTGCTGACACCTACCGTTTAGCAGACTTTCCTCCCTGTGGCTGTAAGTGTAAGCTGCAACCACCTCGCTATTACCTGTTCAAAAACCTTGTCTGTGTTCTTTTGACACATATCCCAAAGTTTGGCAATGTAGATCACCCAAAAAATACCTTTATATTTTGGAGTTATTTTGTCTTTAGTTCAATCTTCAAGTAGGTTTACTTGGTTTTGCATTTTAAAGAAAGACAGTATAACCATATAAAATGGATATGTTTTCCATTTTTTGGATGACACTGAAAAATTCCAGCTAAGCGTCGGGTGAGAAAGACTTTGACTTATGGTATCACTGTTGAAAAACAGGGGTATAATGTATAGACAGGAGGGTAGAGGAGAGATGGATGAATGGAGGTAGGAGAGAGAGGGATGGAATGAGACAGGAAATGAAAGGCTTTCTCCGGTTTCACTCCCTGTGACCTCATCAGTGTGATCATGGGTTTTATGAGCTTTCCCTCTCGACGCCCACACACCACCTCACACGTGCCAGGACACACACACACTCATACACACTTCAGGCCATATATTTCATTCACTGGCTCAGAGACAAACACACAGTACATGTGTTTTTGTCTCTCTGTCTGTTCCTTTTCTCACACTCTCTCAGTCAACCTTTCACATACTTCATCACACACCAGGACGCTCAAATAGGCCGACACTCACTTAGAGCCGCAGACAAACAAATACTGACAGAGACAAGAAAATTTGTCTTTATTAATGATTGCATTTGCTTTGGTGTGCTTTCCCTCCTTTCCTCTTGCCTTTCCTTCCTCCAGGTCATCTCTTGTGCTGAGATTCATTTCCCAACTCTTTGCTAACTATTTTTAAAACTATTACAACAGCGCTTCCCATTACCAGTCTCCAGCAGCTTTGCCACTTATCTCCACAAAGTGGGTAGTGCCTGAAGACTGTGTGTTTGTTTTAATCAGCATTAAGTCTTCTTGGATGTGGAAAAGCAGAGAAAGGGAACAAGAGGAACGTGGTATTTCAAGAGAAAAATCCCATAGCATCGATTTTCCTGAGTAAATATTTTTATAGGTGCCAGGTGGTCAGCAGCCCATCGTCCACAGTCCCATACACAGAATATAGGAAGTTATATTTTGATTAGTTTGTAAATATAAACCCTTTTACATACAGTAGACACACACAGCAAGAAAAAAAACAACAAAATAATAGTGCAATCACAGACAGACTGCAAAAGGAAGAGAAAAAAAGACTAGTAGTTGGCAAGAGTACCTGCCAACCACTACACTAGTGGTTGCCAGGTATACCAGTGTCAACATGGTGAGGAGATGAACACACAGAGGCCACCATTTATTTATAATTGATTTTGATTTTGATTTTGATTGCTGATTTTGTTCTCCTTGTGTTAATTGACTATGTTTGTGCTAATAAAATAATAATATAAATATGAATGCAGAAATGGAAAACACAACAATATAGTCTTTCTTGGCTTACAGTATGTAAGCAAGTGTAGTTTGTCTTGTAGAAACCCTATTTAAATGGGAATGTGATAGGGATTCCTGTGGCAGTAGGAGATGACCGCTCAAATGAATGAATGGAACTGATCATTCCCGATATCTGATCTGCTCAAAAAGGTCAGTATCAATGCCGATGCATCCCCAAAGAATACCTGAAATATTAACTGCTAATCTTGCGTTTTGTAAAAATTTCAGCTATATCTGATGCAGCTGCTGTTTCAGTAAGTGTAGTATTCCACCAATAATATTGTGCAAAGCGGGGGAGTTTTGGGCACATTCAACAGAAATATTTAGCGGCTCTGCCATGTATAACTTTAAGCTAATATGCTTATGTTGATTGAAGATTGTCGTAGAAGTCAGATGCAAAATTCACTTACGCTGAACTCCCACCGCGCACAAACATTATACAGAATAGTAAGTTAAACACACAGATACAACCCTATATACATGGTTCCCTCCAGAGTAGCACAGTAAGATCCGTTCAGGGACAACAAGGCCTCTTCCTGTTCCCGGGTCACGACCGTGGTTGGTGGCTTATAGTGATTGACAGCTGAGTGTTTGGGTTAGGCTGCCATCTCTGGGGATTTACTATAGGCAAAGCTTTTATACACATCCAATCTAGAACACTGACGAGATCTCTCACACACACACAGGCTTATAGTGTCAAAGCATGCACTTTCACACAAATAGTGTCCAGTCATGCCCCCTCCGTCCTTCCCGCTGACACACATACACACATAAGCGTATCTCATTGACATATCTCATGTTCATCCCACAGGGAACCCAGTCTGAGACCATAGCAACATTGTGTCAGGGGGAGGAAGGAAGTCGGAGCTTAGGGGGAATTCACTTACACTTAGAAACAGCTAAGTTATGGAGTATTCCCAAAAAACTTCTTTGTATTTAAGGGAAGCTAGGTTGGAAAAAAAGATTATTTTAATTGCATCCACATACTCACATTTGTATTTTCAGTACAAACAGCTAAGAGGCTGTGATCTGGCCCCTTTAGGATAATGTGATATTGTGCGCTGCATTTATTAGTCCCTACAGGATTTCGCTGGCCTTTTTAGTGATTGTTGCAGTGTAAACTGCTTTATTTTGCGCAAGCTTATATAAAAATTGCGATGTAAGTTGCAATGTTTTGGGGCATTTTTTTGTGATGAAATTGTGGGAAAAAGTGAAAACTGCAAAGGTAGATGTTTTTTTTTTTTACTTTACACTTATAGTTGAATCCTTAAACAGTTCCTCTAGGATTTCTCTGGCCTAACCCTGCATATTTAAACCAGCTTACCTTGATTCTTTCTGGCAGTTGACCAGATGCAGCCTGTGTCACAGTGATTTGTCTTGTCTGACGTCTTCCATGCGTTTCTGCCAGTCTCTGGCAAAGTGTTTGTCAATAGACGATTTCCTTTTATGTTGGACCACAGTACTGCACGTTTGCAAAGCAGTGTTACCCCCGCTTTGGTAAAGAACATCCGGTTACTGTGTTTCACTTTCCTTTCGTTTGCAGGAAACAGTGATGATTAAATGGTTGAAGATTAAATTTGCCTGTAAGTTGTAGGGATTGGTTAAAATTCCACGTCGCTCTGAATTCACATGGATTTGTTGAATTTGTGTTAATAGTTGCAATGTTAAGCAACATTTTCTCAAAACAAACTCTAATTACATATTTTAACCCAACAGCTGGTGACAGAGCTGACTCACCAGAAAACGTTCAAATGCGTTTAATTTTTAAAATAAATGCTCATCTTATTTAGAGTGATCTCATTAGCTCTTCTGGACAGTAGAGAGCTGTCAGTGAAAATTAAATTAAAACACCATGGACAGACACAATGGACCAGTGGGGATACTCTTTAAACAGTTGGCCTTGTGTATCCCTCAAAAACAATAAGTGGTTTCACCGTGTCATCTGTAATTTATATTTTTTAAATGTAAACCTGCTTTTGTAAATCTGATGTAAATATTTTGCATTCACTTCCATATTGCACATATGTATTATTTTATAATATTATAAATACCTACTTCATATACCGTGTCAATTTTTATATTTATGTATTTAAATACTTATTGTTACACACCAAGTCGCCAAAGCAAATTACTTGTATGTGAAAACCTACTTGGCAATAAAGCTGATTCTAAGTCTGTTACAGTGTCTACAGATTGTTGGCGTTTCAGCTAATTACATAGCATTTATTTTTAGTCACTTAAATATATGTCTGATGTATTCAAATGTATTTATAGTTCACTTAACGCATAAAATTAGCCGTAAAACCAGTGACCACTGATGTTGCATTTGTATCAGTTGGTCTTAGAATACAGTATCTCTACTCACAAACCATTACTTTTAACAAGACTTAAAGTTTGTTTTATTTTACTTGTGGATCTTTTTAATTTTCCACCTTAGAAGTAGTAGTAGTAGTTTTAGGAAAATGATAAATTGGAATACATGTAATAATTTCTTTCGAGCATTGTTGTGTACACTGGCCTAAATTTCTCAAAATGCATCAAGATGCACTTTAACAGGATCCTGTATGTTAACTTGTATGTTCACCCGATTAGATGATTGACTTTTGAATTCTGCACATGTAAAGGATTTAAATAGCATACTATCCACAGGTGACCTTCTTTTCCCCTTAAAAATTTGTGTGTCTGTGGAATGGGGAGCAGCTAAGCTGGTGGTGATACTCTGCTAACACACCTCTTCATATTCAACATATTTACAAAAAAACAGTTCACTGCTCTGATATTTAGTGATAATGATGTTGCTATAATTTCATAACCATTAGCACTTCAGACCAGCCAAGCTGTGCCTGTTAGCACAGCTGCTACTGTATGAGGAGCCAAGTAACATCTCTAGTCCGTGTAGACCCCTCAGGGCAAAGACAGGGTAAGCTAGCTGTGGCAGTTGTTTGTTTAGCTGTGTGTTTCAGCAAGCCATTAATACTGAAGCCTAATAGTGCTGTCAGTAGCATTAACACACATGGGAGCAATTTCCTTGACACAGATTACACATGGATTTAGGCTACCAAAGTAGTGCTTCCTGAACATGGATTTAACCTGCAGTTAAAATCTTAAGGGTGTGGTGCCCCCTTTTAGGGAACACAGATAATCAACCCAGTGAAAGTGATTTTGCAAATTCCCAGTAGCTATATTTTAAATGCACCTGTAAGAGGAACTAAACACTTTAGAAAGGCTCTGAAGAATAACTGATGGTAAAACAAGGACATTTTCACACCTTACATGATTTGTTTATTTAACACCATGCAATTTTGTCAAATGCTTTGTTTGTTTCTGTTGTTGATGTTTGTTTTCAAAACCTCTTGGCATACTTTCCCACCTGATCAACAGAAAACACTTCATATTATATTTATATTAACAGAAAACACTTTATATTATGGGATAAGTATTTAATGGAAAATGTGACAGTTATTAGTCTCATTTCTTTAGATAAAGGCAAGGCAAGGCAAGTTTATTTGTATAGCACATTTCAACAACAAGGCAATTCAAAGTGCTTTACATAAAACATAAAAGCAACAGGGAAAAACAAAAACATTTGAAAGCAACATAAAATATAATTACAATCAGGGTTAAAAGCTAAAAACAAAGAAAAAGAAAACAGGACAGTAAAAGTTACAGTGCAGTGTAAACAGCAAATAATCCATTCACAAGTGCCATACACTACAAGTGCAGTGCCGCTGATAATGTCATTCATTATACTTGTGACATATTAGCCTAAATGGCCCTTTGGTGATCATAATGCTGTCCTTCTGGTCCTGTACTACAAAGCGGGTAACTCTGAGTTGAAGACATGAGCAGTCACTGGTGGGAAACTTGAAACACTGTACTTTCATAAATACAGTATAGCACCATCACCTTGCTGGCTGGAGAAACTTAAGGTAATATTACAAATAATCTCCTCTTGTCCTTTTTAAAACAAACCATTGTGCATTTTGGCAGAGGAGTTGCAGAGGGTGTTAAACCATGAGTAACAATGGGACAGATTTTCTTGTATCATTATTTTCCTAATCCATCATTGATTTCCCTGTTTTTTTACCTGCCCAGGTACCATGAAATGAGCTGTTTTATCTAGTTTTACAGTTAATCCCCTCTGTATTGTAGCAGAACAAAAAACACTCCCTAGCTTGTGAGGCTGCAACTGCACCAACAGTGCAGAAACATATTGTTATTTGGTGAGCAGTACTTGGCGTGCCCACAGCAGTTAGATTTCATATGACATTTTGTAAACCCCCACATGTCTCTGTAGCAAAGCAGAATCCAGCACAGAGGGCAGCACATTCAAAAATAGTGGTACAAGGACAGTAGATTTTACACAATTTGTTTTACCAATGTGCTATATCAGGTAAATAGTAATAATTTAATTGTTTATCATTTGAATAAACAGGTAAATTGTATTACAATTCACTTTGCTATTCAATACATTTCAAAATCTTAACCCCTAATAGAAAGTGTTTTCTGTTGTTGTATCAGCTATGGAAAGAGGTTTGAAAAACAAACATCAACAACAAAAAAGCATTTGACAAATCTGCATGGTTTAAAATAAACTAATTACATAAGGTGTGAAAATATCCTTTATTTGCCATCAGTTGTCCTAAAGTGTTTAGTTCCTCTTACAGGAGCATTAAAAATATAGCTACTGGGAATTAGCAAAATCACTTTCACTGGACCGATTATCTGTTTTCCATCAAAAGGGGGGCAACATGCTCTTAAGATTTTAACTGCAGATTAAATCCATGCTCAGGAAGCATTTCTTTTGTAGCCTTGTGTAATCTGTGTCATGATATTAGATGCATCCCTTTTGAACTACCATACAGGCACAGTATGAATCAAAGGTACAGTAGCAATCTTGCATCCAGCATGTTCTATGTGTGGCATTAGGTTAACTGTATTAGTTAATGACTATTTCACAGCATCATATTTTAGCAATCTGTTACAATATGTTTGAAAGTTTTTTCTAAAGTTCATATTATCTGCATTTTAATTGCATCCCAAACAATTAAATAGACAGTTGGTAGCCGACTGAATGGATGGCCCAGGGGTTAAACCCACCTCAGCAGATACGGATTCAGTCCCTTGCAGTGAGTGCTGCATGCTCCGCTAAACATTACTGGCACTACAGTGGCTGTCTGTGGGAGGATGGTTAGAGATTATGTTCTTGTTATTGTAGCCTACTAGCGACTGGGCAATTGTGTGCTGGTACGTAGCAGATGAAAAGAAGTGGCTGGTGTGTAGGCCTATAGGTATTTTGGAGCAGTGTGAAGCACTGCAGTGCAACAGGTATTGGTAAATAGAATTAGGAGAAATAGGGAAAATGGCAGTGAAATAAAATAAAATACAACATAACACATTGTCGTGGTGTACGTAATTAGACTTTTTGAACCAGAGTGCTGTACAGAAAGTATAAAAGAGAAAATAAAAACAAGACAAAAACACAGCAAACATATAACACAAGTTACAAAGCATTATCAAATGCTAAAGAGAACAAATAAGTTTTAAGGGCACTCTGAAAAGTACTCAATGAAGAACCTTCCTCTGTCTTTTACAGACAGAGGAAGGTCATTCGAGAGCCTAGGAGCAGCAATAGAGAAAGCCTGATCACCTTTACATTTTAAACGGGATCGCGGAACCACGAAAAGCAATTACTCATTTGAGCGCAGAGATCTACTGGATTGACAGCGGCTGATTAAATCAGGAACATACTCTGGTGCTAGGCCATGCAGAGACTTAAAAACATACAACAACGCTTTGTATTGAATTCTGTATCGTATGGGTAACCAATGTAATTTAATTAACACCGGAGTAATGTGCTCTCTCTTCTTAGTACCCGTTAAAAGTCTGGCAGCTGAGTTCTGAATGAGCTGCAAACAGGAGAGAGTAGCCTGACTCACACCCAGATACAAGACATTACAATAATCCAAACGGGATGACACAAAGGCATGAACAACCTTCTCCATATCATCAAAAGAAAGGATAGATTTCAATTTAGATATTGATCTAAGATGGAAGAAACTATTCTTAATGACAGCATTGATTTGCCGGTCAAATTTAAGCTCAGAGTCAAAAATGACACCAAGGTTCCTCACGCTAGAAAGTTTTTTCCCAGAAAACAACCCCAGGCAGTCATTATCCACACACCCCTTATTTCCAAATAAAATCATCTCTTATCCTCATTTAATTGGAGAAAGGTATTTGCAAGCCAACACTTAACTTCAGCCAAACATACATAAAGAGACTGAATGGCACATTTATGCCCATGTTTCAATGGTAAGTAAATTTGAGTATCATCCGCATACAAATTATACTGAATCCCAAATTTCTCAAAAATCGATCATAGAGGGAGCATATAAAGGGAAAATAAAATTGGTCTCAGTATGGAGCCCTGTGGAACTCTACACACAAGAGGGGCAACGGAAGAAAAATAATCCCCTAAACTAACTGAAAAAGTCCTATCCTTCAAATAGGAAGAGAACTATTTCAGGGCTAAGCCCTGAATACCAACCTGATCCCTAAGACTATCAATGAGAATGTTATGATCAACTGTATCAAATGCAGCTGTAAGGTCTAACAAAAGCAAAACAACACGGTTTCCAGAATCAACACCTTGTAGGATATCATTAGAGACCCTCAAAAGAGCAGATTCTGTACTATGAACTGGAAATATTATTCTTCATTAAGAAGTCATTAAGTTGTGTATTTACAATTTTTTCCAATATCTTAGAAATAAAAGGTAATTTTGAAATCGGACGAAAACTACTCATGTCAGAGGTGTCTAAACCGTTTTTTAAAAAAGTGCTTAAAACTAACCGGAACAACACCAGGTGACAAACTAATATTCATAATAGACAGAATACTTGGGCCAATAGAATCAAGTACTTTCTTAAACAGAGAAGAAGGGAGCACATCACCGGGAGACCTGGTGGGCTTCATAGGAGCAGTTATATCAATAAGCTGCTACAAAGAAACAGGCATGAAACTAGTTAATATGTTCATAGGATCAACAGAAGGAATAAAATCAATGCCAACAGATGAAATCTGAAATCTAATTCCATCAACCTTACCAATAAAAAAGTTTAAGAACTCTTCACACATGTCAGCAGAAGGAGTGAATGAAAGAGTAGCAGTAGGATGAAAAACAGCAATTACAGTAGAGAAAAGTATTCTGGAATTATTACAGTTTCTGGAGATGATGACAGAGAAATAATGTGATCTAGCCAATTTAACAGTTCTTTGATACTTGTTCAAACGGTTCTTCGAAATCTCATAAGAGACTTGTAATTTATCTTTCACGCATTTGCGTTCAGCCCTCCTACACTCCTACCAAGCTGCCAGTACTCTCCTCTGCTCTCTCCATATCAGGTTTTCTGGGAACTACGTGACGATCGCCTGTTCCCGTTCTCGCCTGCCTACTAAACTGTGTCGACGAGAAAGAGGAGGGAGTAGAGAAGCTCGGGTACCTTTCATGGAGCAGTGTGCTGAATGTAGCACTTCAATTTTGGATTTCATGAACCAAACATTCACAGCCTGGATGGGGCGGGACATTTAAAAGTATTGACAGATAGGTATCATTTACATTGGGGACGCTGGGGACAGGTCAGAATCACAATGTGCAAACTTTTGAAATGATGAACTTGTTCTGCATGAATGCTTATGATTATGACAAGTTAGTAGTCTACTTAACATTAACAAATCTGAGACTAACTACCACATAGAGCATTTTTCTTGCAATAATTTAATAAATGAAAGGCAGGCAGACTATCCAACTAAAATGTGACCTGTAAATGTACTATACATAACATTTTACTTTGTATTTAATGTTATAACATTGACTAGTTTTACCTTGAGGTCTAGGATAGTGCTTCAAGCACTGACTGCCAGTCTGTTTCTGATGGATGTTCCATGTGGGATATGTAGCTTAAGAGAGCTGCCTGTGTCAGTTCGCCTGACCCCATAATCCCACGTTTTCCTCCAGTTTCGTTTGTTGTTTAAAATGTACATGCCCTGTGCCCTGAATGGCCCAAACTCTGAATGGTGAGTTGGACCATAATGGAGGCACATGGTGCTTGTGATTGGTTAACAAGTCTGTCACACAAGGATGACAACAAAATGAATTTGTAACTGCACGACTATTTAAAACGGGTCAGATGCGCTGCAGGCTGTAATAAACCTGCATTTGAATTGCCGTCTTCATGATTAGCTAAATGCGTTCTTTCAAATCACAATTTCGATTTGAAAACGATTAATCATTCAGCCCTATTTTCAAGTAAAAAAATGGTAATGGCACGATGGCAAGAAAGAATACTGTATTGCACTTGTGCCTGATACAACCCCAGTAACAGGCTTTTCCAGGAGGTGCAATTCAGTTACCTATTTCAGAGAGTGAATGATCTGACCTCCTACCAGACAGAAAACTAGAGAGGACTCACCCAAAAGAATATTCCACAAAAGTTTGTTTAGCTGTTTGCCTCTGGGGATATTTCTAGTTGCTTTTGTTTATTTTCTTCCCTTTTTGGTTCCAGTGTAATGGTGGAGAAATATTGAACAATTTATTTTC
This sequence comes from Lepomis macrochirus, assembly GCA_024633595.2. Classification (NCBI taxonomy): domain Eukaryota; kingdom Metazoa; phylum Chordata; class Actinopteri; order Centrarchiformes; family Centrarchidae; genus Lepomis; species Lepomis macrochirus. The sequence goes on from JALXJV020000020.1 coordinate 12,177,768, forward strand.
CCTCAGAGTCAAAATAGTGTTGTTGAATGAACCCAGAGAAGGGAACTGTGCAGATGGATTTCTTTTAAGTCTTTTTTCCCCCCACCAAGTAAATATTGAAATGTATACTATATAGTTCACCAAGGAGGAATGAGATGAGGCTATTTTCAGAAGCCCAGCTCAGATTGCTCTTGGTAAATATAATCACTAGCCTTCTATCTTCTTGAACAATTCTTCTGCCTCCCACAGTGTTTCCCAACCAGGCGTGTCCTAGAATATGATACAGTTGTACACAGGGCGGACAAATATTGTCTAGCCATTTTGCTTGTGTGATGTACTGTACACCAAAACGTCATTGTTACTCAAGTGAGTTCACACAATTTATAGTGTTTACAAGTTCTTTAAAGGAAAAAAAATCACTGCAGCCTAGGCAACATTTTAAGAACTTTTTTTGTTAAAGTTGAAATTGGCTTTTCCTTCCTCTTGAATGGCCTTAAAATAAACTATGGGGATTGATTTGTTGTGCCAGTCATACCTCACAATTACTTTGCCATGTGCTTCATCCATTTGTTATTTCCAAACACTAATCCCAAAAATCCTTGGTCCAATGTGTTTTTAACCAGGAACAAATTCAAGAGAGAACATACTCATTACTGGATGGAGCTGCACTCATGGTGTATTGTAACAATGAATGGGATGAAGATTAGAAAAGAGTCAGGCTGTAATTAATCCTGAAGTCAGTGAAGGTACTGGATTGCCTTCAAATGTACACACAGTTTCTTGTTTTGCCTCCAGCTTTTTCATGGGGATGCTAAGGGAGCAGCACAGAGAGTATATCCAGTCTTTTGATACAGTCAGCATGCAGGTCTGTTGACAGTACCTTGATAAGAATTCATTTTGACTTTTTATCTTAATTTGTGTGTCATAAACAAGTTTTTCTGTGTATGTTAATTGGGCAGGTTGTAACTCAATCATGTGCAATATATGGACATGAAGTGTTTTTAAATGAGATGGAGAACGTAAAGGATTAGATGGTTACTGAATTACCATAAGCAAATGGGGAAACTGCATTTATGCCATGCCAACCTGCTCTTGCTATTGACCACATTAGCTATTGCCACCTGCTGTATTACGGGAAAAAAATAAAAACAGTCTGGTGTGGAGTTAAACTGTAAAATAGGTATCCTAGCTAGATTGGTTGAACAATTGTATAAAGGCAACAGCTTTTGTTGGCTTCCATACAGCTACATGGATTTTTATCTTTGCTCAAACATATTTAATTTATGTTTGCTTATATGTGAGATTTTTTGCTCGCTCCTGAACTAATTTTTTGTTCATTGAAACCCTGTTTTCAACATTACCAGCCATGTCTGGTGTTTTGTATGGTCAGCCAGTAACAACATGAATCTTGTCAAGGCAAAGCAGACTTACAGTCTGATTTTTCAGTTTAGTTCCAATATAAATCTTGCCATGGAAAAGTATGTCAATTCTGCTTTTTATTGTACCTCTTAGGCAGATAAAAAATGGCTTTAGAATCAGGAAAGGAAAAGAACGCCCCAACTCACTCACATGTGGATTCATTCCAGTGAAACCTGAGAAGGTAATTAAACATAATGAAGATCTATGCAGAACCAAATAGCCTATGAGTGCTAGAGAGAGAGCCAGGAAGAGCTTCAGCCAGTCAGTCAGAAAGAGAGCGAAAGAGAGGGCTGTGGGTTCAGGAATTGTCTTGTTAGAGTGTGTGTGTGTGTCCACCTCACCTGCCTGTGGAAAAACCAAATGGTTTGGTGTGGTTTCCTGGGAATTCGCTTCCTCTCTGTTCCATCTGTTCCACCACACGTCACCCAATCAATTGCTAACCTGATACTCCGTACCGTTCATGCCAGCCAGCCAATCATAGGAGCCATTGGTGGTCATGTGTTACTCCAGAGACAGTTGGCAGCCCATTTGTAATGTACAGTTAACTGTATAATGATATTTCTACTCCACTGGAAACACGCTAGAGTTTCTGTGTGTGTGTGTGTGGTGTGTGTGTGTGTTTGTCTGTAATGTTCAGTCCTCTCTTGCATTCTTCAGGATCACTCTGATGTTCTTTGACAGTTCACAGCATGTGTGTTGTGTATTTATATGTGTATGTGTTTGCACACAAGCTATATTACATTGAATTTCTATCTGCATACGATAGATGCACTGTAAGTCAGTTGGCTGTAGTATATAGAATAATACAGTTGATGTCAAACAGTATCAGAAAGACTCTGTAATAAACTGGAATCTGGTTTTGCATCCAGCTTTACTCATCGGCCAACGGCATTAATGTGCTGGATTGCACTAAAAATTACCTTAATAAGAGTTCTCCTTTGGTGCAGATGCTTACAGGGCATACATCCTAACATCTGAGTCATGTAAATCACCACTTGGACCACTGTTCAATGGTTTGTTGGCTGTTGCACAAATTAAATAAGTGTTCTCCAACTACAAGACCGCTAGGCTCTTTCTCTCTTAACAGCTGTTTTTTCTTCATCTTTCTTTCTTGCACATGTACATGTTGTTAGTTCCAGATCTGTTTGCATTATGCCGGAATCTCACTTCTCAAGTCTTTTTAATCAAGACTCGGGCTATGTTGCCTTGTTGTAACTCACTGTTGTTTTACCCACCCACTATTTCCAAAGCAAACAGGCTCAGAGGAGTGTGATCCGTTGTTAATGGTTTTCTAATGGCCTCAGTGACAGTTCTCAGGCTGCCACTGTGGACGTCTGTGGTGTGTTTTTAAAGAGCAGAACTGCAAAATATGGCAATGTGGAGGTGAGGAGGGTAATGGATACAGAAGAAAGAAAGTAAGCAAGAGAGGGTGCTAAAATAAAGGAAATGGGACAATAAGTGAAGAGAGAGAACTCTCTTATTATATCACTCGACTCGACTCAGACTGAAGAGAGCCATGAAGCAGGTAATTGCTACTAGTTTCAAAATACCATGAAGTGTGTGACACTTTTATTGAAATTAAGTCTTTGTTGTTTGGGGGGAAAGCAGCTTTTTTGTCTCTGTGTTGGGGTGACACCCCTCCCACTGTCTTGGACGTTGCCCTGGCCAACCTGAGCGGGCAGTTGGCTGACTTGGGAGGGTTGTGAGCTGATTGAGCTCACCTGGGCCCTTGGGCTATGAAAGGTGGCCCATGTATTCAGTCCAGTTTCTCCCTTTTTTACAGCTTAAATCCATGCTGGTGCACCTTCTTCTGCACCGCAACACCTATACAGCACATATGCCACACATCCATGCATTGCTTACATTGTTGATACTGCTGATTTCCACACCTCATTTTTAATTTGTGTCAACACATTGTTTTAAGTAAATCTCTTGTCTGGATTCCCTCCTAGTCCCATTCCCTGAGCCAGACTGTGACAGTTGGTTATTAATAGACTCCAAGGCAAATATATATGGTATTGTTCACTTTAGGGCTAGGGATAATAGATTGCATAAGATTATGTAAGGGTCGTCTCCCTCTACACCAACAACTGCACTTCAAGAGACCCGTCTGTCAATCTCCTGAAGTTCGCTGACGACACAATGGTCATCGGCCTCTTACAGGGCAGTGATGAGTTGCAATATAGACGGGAGGTTGACCAGCTGGCTCACTGATGCGGTCAGAACAACCTAGAGCTTAACACGCTCAAAATTGTGGATATGATTGTGGACTTCAGGAGGAGCCCCCCCACTCTGCCCCCCCGCACCATACTCAACAGGCCTGTGTCTGCTGTGGAATCCTTCAGGTTTCTGGGATCCACTATATCCCAGGACCTAAAGTGGGAGCCAAACACTGACACCATCATCAAGAAGGCCCAGCAGAGGATGTACTTCCTGCCCAGCTCAGGAAGCTCAACCATCCTCCAGTCTGTCTTCTGCACATCCATCACTGTCTGGTTTAGATCTGCCACCATAAAGGACAGCAGTAGACTACAACGGACAGTCAGGACTGCAGAAAAAAAAAAAAAATTGTAATTTTTTCCCCCGCTGCTGTCATGGTAACATAATGTTACACCGTGTGTCATCAACGTTTGGCCTTTTTATATTTTCTGTTTCTTTAATGGCCATGCACGAACGATTACTCAGTATTGAAATAAATCCATATCAGAAACATTTAAAGTTTGAAGTAAAGTAGCCTAATTAATGTCTGTTATTATTATCACAACACATCAGTGACTTGGAATTTGGATTCATTCTAAGATATGCTACTATTGTGATTATTCTAGTGTGCTTCATCAGGATGATTGAATAAAATATTGATTTATTGATTAGTCATGTTTTTGATATTTATTTTGGATAAATTAGTATGTTAATCGAGTAATAGGCAACATTTCTTTTCTTTAGAATACACAAAATTAGATTAATCAGCTAATCTCAAAAATAATCGTTAGATTAATCGACTTAAAAAATAATCGTTTTTTACAGCCCTAGTTCACTGCCGACAAAACTTGATGACATGTTACCTCACATGTAATCTTGAACGTTAACATGCAATTATTCTGTAAAAGTGCTACACAGTCAATTGGAATTCAGTTGGAATCACTGAAAGCAAACACTACAACTGCTGTATGATGTTTTCATATTTATGTAGTTTTTTCTTCAGTTGTCACAGCTCAACCTCAACAATTGTACTTTCACAAGCTGTGTCCAAAATCACTTCCTATTTACTATATAGTCCACAATATTAAATTTACAAATCGTTATTTGAATTTCCAAATCAAGTGTGACATATATGGAGTGCCATCAAAAATTTCCAATTCACAGTTGAAATGAAAAAGTCATGTCCATGGCATTTACTATTTTCTTCTAACAATACCTCATTGCATTTCATCGATGCAGGATTTTTTTTAATATAGGGACTAAGACAAGACAAAAGTTAATCATGTTCTAACTAATTATTTATGTAGATGAATTTAGCTGAAATGGTGTGATAAGAAATCACAGGTTGGGCCTTTAAGCCTCTTTAATGGATAACTATAGTCAAGTCTTGATCAGCAGGACAGTTTTCTGGTTTAGCTGTGGTTTTGAAAGCCTTAAAAATCTGTTGCTAGTGGAAGCACATCGTCAGTGTGCCTCAAAGCATCCAGTGTGTCCCAGTTAACACCTCTTTGTTGTACATTGTCAGTGCTGGTGTTTCAGCTCAGAAGCCACTGGCTTGCAGGGCATTTCATCCGAGTATCAACCAACTCTCCTCAGACATGAAAATGATTGTTTAGACAGGCATTGAAATGACTCTATTTTAGTGTGCATGTGTGAGGACATGGGGGGAAATAGATTTCCTCGCACCAGTGGTATTTATGATGGGTGAGTGAAAAGACTTGGGGGGGGGGGGCGGGGTTGAAAAGAGAGTGATGAATGAGAAGCAGTTTTAGTCATCACGCTCTATCTCCTGAGCCTCTTTGTGTGTTGCGGTGGGTTCATCCAGAGCCAAGTGGGAATGAGGAGGTTGTGTGTGTGAGTGTGTGTGAGTGTGCATACATGCATGTGTGTTGGTCTTTGTAAGTGCCTCTGGTAATATGTTTCTTTGTGTGTGTCTGTGTGTGTGTGTCTGTGTGTGCTTGTGTGGTATTGCTGACGGAGAACAGCTTAGAGAGGGCAAGCCAGACATACAAATGCTGCCAGGATCCTGCACACACACTCCAGCAGAAACCATCATTATTAATTCCTCAGTGAGAGGCCATCCTGATGTGGGGCCAGTTTAGACCCACCACTACACATAAATCTATCCCACAAGTCTCGGCTTCTGTCTGGCCAGCTGGCAGGTAGCGTTGGAGGCATTGGAATGAGGAAAGAAATCCATCTAGTTGAGAGAGAGTTGCCAGTTTTTTTCTCTCTCTCTTATTTATGACAGTTGACACTCTTATTTAGTGACAGACTTAGTGAATAACTAGTTAGACAGAACATGCCTCTCTTTGTTTTTGCATGGAATCAAACATTCAATTAGTTGAAGTTGCTTTAGGCAGGTGAGTGTATATACTATGTCTCATATAGACATTTTGCATATATGGGTTGTATGTGGTATCCAGTAGGAGCAGTCGGCTTGTATGAAAGTTACATGTAAATTAATTGGCATACATCATAGGTTGGTTGTTGAAGGTCTGTATGGTGGGTTCTTTAGGTATCCACTTACCCACGACACACATACACTCACTGGCCACTTTATTAGGTACACCTTGCTAGTACCGGGTTGGACCCCCTTTGGCCTTCAGAACTGCCTTAATTCTTTGTGGCATACTTTCAACAAGGTGTTGCACACATTCCTTAGATACTTTGGTCCATATTGACATGATAGCATCACACAGTTTCTGCAGATTTGCTGGCTGCACATCCTTGATGCAAATGTCCTGTTCCACCACATCCCAACGGTGCTCTGATGGATTGAAATTTGGTGACTGTGGAGGCCATTGTAGTACAGTGAACTCACGGTCATGTTCAAGAAACCAGTTTGAGGTGATTTGAGCTTTGTGACATCGTGCATTATCCTGCTGGAAGTAGCCATCAGAAGATGGGTACACTGTGGTCATAAAGGGTTGGACATGGTCAGCAACAATACTCAGGCAGCCTGTCGCCTTTAAACAATGTTCACTTGGCATTAAGGGGCCCAAAGTGTGCCAAGAAAATATCAAGAAAATATGGTATTCTGCATACCTTTGTTGTAACAAGTTGTTATTTGAGTTACTGTAGCCTTTCTGTCATCTCAAACCAGTCTGCCCATTCTCCTCTGACCCTGGCATCAACAATGCATTTTCGTTCACACAACTGCCGCTAAGTTGATCTTTTCTCTTTCCGTATCATTTTCTGTCAACCCTACAGATGGTTGTGAGTGTACAAGCATGTAGTGACATTTTCAGTAAAAAAAAAGGTATATATTTTTTGTTATAGGTTTTGCCATTATTTTTATCAGTTCTGATAACATCGTGCTCACCAAGATAATTACTGAGATCTGGGAACATTGCTACATTCAAATGGAGCAAGAAAAATGACTGGCTGACTCAGACAGGCTGGAAACACTTTTATAAAGAGATAAAAGAGAAGTGAGTAGACCCAGAATATCTGTAATAATTCCTCATTGTACAGGAAAACTATGTCTGTGCATGGCTATGGCAAGTAGAGTAAGTTTACATTAAACCAGAGAGTCACTCTGTAAGTTCTGATGCATGCTTAAAATTAAATGTTTCGGTAATAATTTTACCCTTGTCCTTAATTTTGACGTATCTGGAGTTTAATCTGTATGATTGCATGACTGCTCGTCTTTCTTGCCCCTATGGGCTTCTTTCAAGCGACGTTGCCACATTTACAGATCATAGAAGTTGACTTAAGTACAAATAATAATTCATAATAAACCTGAATTATCTTGTTTTTATGGTGAAGTTTAGGTTTGTTTTTGTTTTGATTGGTTGTCATGAGAAGTTTAAGAAATAAGTCTTAAATCTATTTACTGGGGGCACAGTAGAATATATCTGAAAGCAAAGTGGGGAAGCTGAAACTTTTGTGAATTAATAAAATAAAATCACTGCAAGAAAAACAAAATGTTACAAACAGACTGACATGCTTCACACTCACAGTCAATGGCTCCATAAGATCACGATAGTGAAACTGGCAGCAACAGTGGGGTGAAGTTAGACAAAACAGGCAAATTATATATCTGTTTGGGATTGGTTTAAAATCTCTTTTTGGGACCTCTAAACCATTGCATTTGTTTTAACATGTTAAAATTGTGATTAATTAAGAACCTAATTTGTTGCGGACGTTTTTACATTTGGTATGTTTAGTAGATACAGTAGTTCAGAAGATTAACTGTAGGTTTAAACACTATGTATTTTTTTATTGATCTGTAGGGAGAATTCATAAAAAGAGGCTGAAGTGATTGTTTGAATAATACTGTGTTAAATGGACAATTACTATATCAGTGCTCCAATGAAGAGGAAATGTTTAAAGAACAAACATATTCTAAATGACTTCATCTTTCTTGATCTGTTTCAGAAGCGTCACCACCTTTTGTTACACACACACATGCCCACAGGTGCATCAGAAAAGTGGGTTTGTAAAAATTGCATCAATCATTAAAAAAATACGAAAAATATAAGAAAACTTCATTACACACCTGCTGAGCTGGAGAATTACGAAGTCTCTATTGGAACATACATTTACATGCAGTGTGTGTTTGTTTGTTTGTGTGTGCAGGGCTGGCTCACTGCCTTCCTGTTGGTTGTAGAGCTCAGTATCCTGGACTGAGGCAATATGTTTGTCTTTCTTAGAACTTGCCAGAGGCATAACGGCATCGGCACACACGCTCACGTACACATAATTGTATACTCTATAATTCTCCAACTAATTATGTTGGTAGTGGAGTAAAAGTGAGCTCAAACTTGGCTTGTGTGAGTCATGATGGATAGTGTGCTCAGTATTCTGGAGTAGAGTTCATAATATTTACCCAGATACCACAGGAAATGAATGGCTTGAAGTACGGCCGTTTCAATTTACACATTTTTCAGACCAATTTTTTGGCACTTTCATTTAAATGGCTGAGAACATTATCCCTGTCTCCTTTTGTTTGATTTTCTCATAGCTCATTCTAAGCGTCCCTCCGGCCTCCACTCTACGTACTTTTACCAGAGTGCCAAGACTCACTGATTGGTTTAAAAAAAGTGACACACACCCACACAGTCACTCCATCACCTTACTCTACTCTACAAAAACAGCCCTACACACACACTCGTTCATGTATACACCCGGTACCAAACTCCAATTCTATCCACTCTCTCACTCTCTTTTTGTGACATACACACAAACCGCAAAACAGCCAGTACTGTACCTTTCCAGAGATACTGATGTAAATACCCAGATTAAGCAATTGTTTGACTGAAGGGTTAATATGGTAGCTGTCCCTTTTCTAGTAAACATTTTTTGCCCTGATGTTAAACTGCATGGCAGCTGGAAGCTGGACTAACTTTGGGGAAGTGAATTTTAGGCACTGCCGAACTAAAATGAATCTTGACTGTACAAGGTTGGTGTATCTTTAGTGAAAACGGTTTATTCAAAAGCTAATTTAGAAATGTGACTTCTTTTCCAGGGAATATCTTTTATGTTTTGAAAATCACAACTCCACTCAAAGTGAATGGTGTGTTGGTCCAGGGAATTGTGGGAAGGAGAGCACTGTCCCAATAAAATGCCTATTGAGGCTTATTAAAGGCTACCAGCTTCAAATTTTCATCAATACACTAACCCATGTTTTCATAATTTGTTATTTAACCTTAGTTAAACCTTAGTTTAATCCTTAGCTTAGGTATGGTAGCTAACATCACACAATGTCACACAATCACAACCAAAAAAAGAGAAGGAAAATAGAGGTTATTTCCATCATGTCCTGAAAGCCTGTCTTGCCTCTGGGTCGCTCTGTGACCTTGATGTTGCCAAAACAGAAAGAAACCAGATTAGGTACATACTGTATGATTAGCAGGATACTGATATATACAGTGCTCTTATTTGAGCTACACTTACTCGTATACTATTCTTAATACAAGTAAAATAACCTAGTTTAGGTGTTAACATGACAGCTGCGATAATTGCAGTGCTACCATATTGTGATTTTGATCAAATTATCAGAGTGAATGTAAATGGATTTCTTGAGAGGTGGGGGCGTACTAGTGGAGGCATGTGAGTGTACGACTGGTGCTGTAGCCCCCCGAGGCTGTGAGATTTTACACTGCATCTCTCTGCTTGGCTTTTTCACCTGGGAAAGGAAGCTTCACTGTAATAGAAACCACACTACCTCAGGCTCTGTACACACAGACACACACACACATGAAGACACACAAGTCCTCTCAGCTTTGTGCCTTGCTGGGGGATATGCCATTTTGGGTTTGTTTTTCTATTGCCATATTTCTGTCTCTGTGTGTTGGTGTGTCACTGTCTGTGTGCGCATGATTGCGTGTCTATATGTGTGTGTGTGTGTGTGTGTGTGTGTGTAGAGAGAGAGAGAGGAGGCAAAGGCAGGAGGTGAATGAGTGGGTTGAGATGGAAACTTGAGATGGTCAGACCTCACCTGGAGGCGGAGCTGGGTGCCTCGGGGCCATGAGCTGTCACTCACCAAAGGAATATGCGTGTTGTTCCCAGGACCTTTAGCTCAGGTGGGACAGCAAAGACGAGTACGGGAGGGAAATAGTAAGAGAAACAGAGTTGTGTTTTTTTCACATACACTGTACTGATACTGAACTGAACTGCTATCATTTTTAGATTTATGTCACATTTTGACATTGCTCCTCAGCCGTGTTCATTCACTGTAGTTGACATTGGTGTATGACTATTCACTACTGCCGTTTATTGTTTATAAACATACATCCTATTAGCTGTCATTGTTTAAAAATCCATACATTGTAAAGGAAGAACATATATCACCACTTTGGATAGGTCATGCAAATGTATCCATTTGCATAGTAGTTCAGATACACTCATGCATGTACGTTTACATTTGAGTATCTGTGTATCTGTTGTTGTGTGTGGGGATTCCCAGAAGTGTAATAACATTGCCAGTTTTCCTGCTCTTGTGGGTGGTTGTGATGAAATTACCGTGGCCTGTGCTGATTCTGTGTATTTTCATGTACTGTTCCTACATTCATGTATTTGTGTTTAAGTGTCTGATTCCATGCGAGTGATCAGCACAATTTTTCTCATATTGTAGTGTGTTGGCTTTCACGCCACACTGCACATCTTGGAAAATGACTCAAAAATGCTCTGTCTTACAAAGTTTTAAACTGAATCATGTGTGTGAGTGTGTGCACTTCACTAGTCATCCCTCTACAGTATTTTGTTCGGGCTCCGATTACGATGGCCCTATGCCTCATGATCATTGTCGTCACAGGAGCGAAACCCGACTCACTTACTCTGGGTGTTGTTAAACGTTTATTTTCACAGGAGAGTCGCATCCTCCCCTCCATCCTTCCGCCTCTTTCCGTCTTTTATTGTCTGCTGCATAGACCTGCAGAGATGAGTGGGGTAAGATGGGGATCGTAGATCCTAAAAAAGTACATGTCTGAATGTGTGTGTATACATACATATAGGATACATATGTAGATGTAGTTACTCTGTGGCACTGATAAATGTAGTGTCTGTATCTTCAGCATGTTTATATGTAAGGCAAATATTATGGATGTAAATTAGCTTCGTAAGTCTGTCATATGCAGTCCAGCAAAGGAGCTTTTTGGTCATGCTTATGGCAAGTGACAGTGATTTTTGATAATCTTCAGTAATAATCTTCAATAAAACATTGACTAAACACAATTCGTGAAATACTTTTTTGGGATCTATTTTTTTCTTATACAAGATATGTTTTTTAGTTTTTAAAGGTAAAATTTCATCCCTGGAATGTATTGAATTGTATTTACTGAAACTGACAAGTAAAATGAAGACAGAGAGAGTGACACATTCATCACAGTCACATTAGATAACAGGCTACGGGTAAGGCCCCAAAACAAAATATATTTTTCCTGGATTGGTGTTCATTTTTCTTTTCTGTCACATATCCGTGGTGGGGGTTGGTTTTACCAATATGCACAAACACCTGGCAGCTGCCCACCTCAGTGGCCAGACAATGCATTTCATTGTCTGCTTCTACTGGTCAGTGAGTAGTTCCATTGTAACAAGTGCCCTGCTTTAGGGCTGTGGTTTCCAAAATTTAGGAACCACCAAGGGGTTGCAAGATAAGTCTAGGGGGGTGGGAGATCATGAAAAGGATAGGAAAGATCAATAAACATAGTTACTACACATATATTTGCACACATATACTACACTAATATTTGCTTATTTTCTAGTAAAAATACTGGATATTTTCATTTTGTCAATCCATGATCAATTATTCAAATGAAACAATCCATTAATGATTAATATCAGACTAAATGTTCGGTAGTAATGGAAACAAATCATATAGGTGATGTGTCTTTACTTTATCTGTTCTATGTAGCATTTATGTAGAAATGTATTTTTTTCCCCTCTGTGCTTTGGGTGGATACAGTTTTTGCTGGGTAGTCCCAGTTGGAATTTAATGTTTTACCCTGACTGTATTAGTGACATGCTTTACATATTAATGTGCGAAAGGTTGTATAAATGTGCGTGTCTGCTGCACTTACATGGTTATGAGCATGCAGGGATGACTGTTTGTCTGTGTGCATGCATGTATGTGTGAGTACACAGATGACAGCTCACTGCTCAGTATAACGAATGAAGTGCTGAATGTATTTCTCTCCAGGGCCCCCTAATGGGGGTGCTGTGGGGAAATATCGTCCACATACACGCTCTCGTCTACCCCAACATCTACAAATGACACAGACTCATACACACATGTCCCTTTTATATAGGCTCCATCTTCCCTCCTCACATTCCTCTTCTCCCTAGCGAACAAACTATTAGTCGGCCTGCTCTGTGTACTCACTCCCCAGGCTCTCGTTGGCCCCGGTCACTTACGCCCCTGGCCCTTCTCTCCTATGGCCTGGTTGAGGAGGCCCAGAAATTGGACTCTTTACCCCAAAACAGAAGGCTTTTGATGGGGATAGGCCAGGAAAATGAATCCCTGACCAGAGTAAGAGACCCTACACTCGGTTTTCACGGGGGGGACTTCCAGAAAACTCCTGGGACATTAGGAAGATGCGGGAAATAAGTTCAAGTTTTGTCTAAATATGTGACCTTTTCTCTTTCGAGTAATCATTTAATCGTCTAATTTTATGTCCTGCTCCCACTATGTTCACTGAATACTAAAAAGCTCTCATATTTGACTATGAAGTTTAGAATACAGAGAGCATTGTTTCCTTTGTGTGTGTGTGTGTGTGTCAGCTTTCCTGTAAAGTTGTTGGGACATGACAGTTCTGGCACATCCTCCTGTTCTTGTTGGATGAACTCTCTGTGACTCTTTCCTGAGTATGTCAGTACTCAAATAGCAGACACACACACGCAGATACACACAATTGAGTCTCACCTGCCTAAAAACAGGTAACAACCAGGAAGTAGATCAGTGGAGAGACAACCACATAAGTAAGGAAGTGAGACAGCATGTCTATGTGAGAGCACTGTGTTTGCTTTCTCACACATGCAGCTATGTCGAAGTCTGAATGTGAGAAAATGAGGAAAGCATTGTAAGCTACTGAAATTGACAGATGTAGTCACACCAGTTTGTGTATCTAATTAGCTAACATGAATTCCACAAATGTTACTTAAGATGTGTAAGGTAGAGTGACAAAGCAAGGTTGTGTGTGAAGTATGCTAAGGGCACCCATTGATTGTACATATAGTCCATGCACAGTTGTCTATCTTCTGTGGTTGCAAATAAGTGTGATGAAAAGTGTAAGGATATCATTGCACAGGTGTTGTGTTGTGTATGTTTACTTAATGTGTGAAGTGTGTGTTTATTATGTCCAGTGGCCTCTGTGTTGTCCAGAAGAAAATCTTGAAGAAATGTGGCGTCACTAAAAAACTGTGGTCTTTGATCATACTGTGAAATGTCCACCAACCAGCCAGTTTAAAGCTTCAACAACTACCAATTTAAAACCCCAGTATCTTACTGCAGCTACGTTCACAAATGAACTGACTGGAATATGACATGAAATGATGCATAATACCTCAGTGTGCTTGCATAAAGCGGCTGCTAAGAACATATTTACCTCAAACTTTGCCAAATCTGCATTTCATATTACCCTCTTTTCCCTGGCAGCAACTGGGTTAACACTGTTCTTCTCCTCTTTTGAGGTGTTGCGGTGCATGTGCCAACACTTCCGTCAAATCTTGTTTATCGTTTTGCTACATTTTTAAAACATGACAGTGGCGTTGACGGATGACGGTTTGTGGTGACGGTGACAGTTTTATACATTGTAGCTCTAAGATTAGCCAGACATTTATTGCACCATCTGACATGCCTCAATATTGATATTGCACGGTCTTTGCAGATTTTATTAGATCCATCTTGCATGGTGTGAAATGCAGTTATTTGGAAAATTGCTATCGTCGCACTGTCTAGAGGTACACAATTGAGCATGTGGACCTGTATGTGCTAATTAAACGTATTCACATTTTGCTCAGTTGTTACACACATTGTTATGCACATTTAATCACTGCTGGCTTAAACCACTTCATCATGCTAAAATACACTGCTTTAACACACACACACACACACACACACAGTTGGCCTTGACAGGTTCATTCACACCCAAAGGCTGATCAACAGCACACACGCACATGCATACTCACGCACAGACACACACACATTCACAGAAACAGAAAGACTGACCTACCCTGGAGCAACTTATTATGAAAGAGCATTTTCTACATTCCAGCCATGTCACCTAAAACCTGCTGTTTACCATTTGGTGCTGGGAGCTGTCCATCCAACCCCTCACTGTGTATGTGTGTTAACTGTCGATAGGCCCATCTAATCTGAGTCTTAAAGCCTTAAGGCCTGTGAAGACATTACTCAGTTGTGTACGTGTGTGTATTTCTGTGTTAGTGTGTGACAGGTTGTCATGTTATCCAGGAGCTTCTGCTAAGCTTAGTGTTGACATTATCTGCAGGAAAACATGGTAGGTTTTGAGGAAAAGGGAAAATGGGACTAAAAAAGAAAGCTTGCTATAAGTAATTTTTTTCTGTTTCTGATAATCTAAATGCTCCTCATTGGTGTTTTCAAGTGGTTGTGTCAGCAAGTATTTCCAGCATGGATATACTGGGTGTAACTGACTATATTTACTTAGTTTGTCTGCTTTGCATTGTGACTTATGTTGTTTGAAACTGATCTACTGTGACCAAAAGACATTGGCTTAAAAGGTTTTGAACATCCAAAACACTTATTGGGAATCACAAAGGAATGTGAAAGCCATATATCTGAGTTTCTAATGCAATGCAATAACCTAAGTCCATTGCATTGCAGAGCTGCTTCTTGGATCAGTTTCAACTTCGGGATGACCTACATACTTACCATATTAGCACTTTACCATATTATGGTGGTATGTGTCTCACTTTTACAGAAGCTGAGAAATGTCATTCCTAGTAAACCTGCTGTGTAAAGGATGGATGTTCAGATTATTATGAGGTTGGTGGTGAGTCTTTTTAGTTTAATTTCTGCTTTGTATATCTGATTCTGAATTCACAGATGAAACTCTAAATAGATTTACCATAGTTTGCAAATGTTAATAAAGTAAGTTAACTCCAAGTCAACCCAGGAAGTAGCTCTGCAATGCAACAGACCCACACAGGAACTTAATAATGGAACAGTAGGTTCATTTATACTATTTGTGAATTTTACTTGGCTGTTAAAAGGCAAGCAAACAGGCAAGATGGAAATGACAGTCAAAAAGATGTCAGGTGTCATAGAGGTAAGGAAATATAAAGTTTCAGAGTCAAATTCACAAATCCCTGCCATGACCTTGCATTTCAGTTTGCAACCTTTTAACATGGCCTTGAGGAAGTGCCCTAAATCTCCTGACATTTCTAACCCAAAGTGCGCTCACCTGCACTCTCTTCACTGTCTATTGCAGATTCATACTGCATCTCTTTGCCTATATCTGTTATATATCTTACTGTTCACGAATCAACACAACACATTACACAGTGAACCACTGTCCCACTAACACAGAAACAGAAAGAGTGATAAATAACGAGAAGCATCTGCCCACAATTTAGCATCATGTTGCAAAGCCGCTAATCCTGTTGCATGTGTTGGCCATAAATCAGTCATTTGTTTATTGTTTTGATTTACTGGTTAAAGGGGCAAATGCACCCTTAAGGAAGGTGTGTGGAAAAGAAAACTACTCAATCCATTGTGTTTTTTTCTCTAGAGTTTGCTATAATTATTAAATATATAATAACAGTGTAGCAGGGTGGATATTACAGGACTGAACCTAGAACAACTAATTTAAGCGTTTCTTTGTTACAGTATTACAGGTTTTGTTTTTGTATTTGAACACCTTACAGATTTTTATGTGGCATATAATGCATGTCAAAACAACAGTGCCTATTGTCTTTTACCATATCTAAGCTGACACTTCAGCAACATTTTGCCGTGGTCGTAGTAGTCAGCACTCCAAAAACGCTCCAGTTTAATCACATTGCATTTACTGCATTTTGTTAAATTCTTCTCTCCTACATGGTTGTTGTATGTTTTTCTTTGTGTGTTTATTTATCCCTGCAAAATATAGAATGTCTTGATACTCAATACTGTGCATTCTAAGTTTTAATGAGCAATTAATTCTCACACCGGTATGTTTGTGTCTTTGCCAAGCAGTTTTATGTGAACAGGTGTGAAAAGGTCATAGTGTGAGCTAAGAGGTGATAGAGAGGTGAAAGACAGCAAAAGGGTGAGAAACAGAGGCCCACAGTGGAAGCTGATGTTGCTGTGTCCCAGGACTGTGTGTGTGTATGTGTGTGCATGCCCAAGGCAGAGTATTAGTAACAGGATATGGCTGCAGTAGAAAGCTGGAAACTTGTACCTCCTTATCTAGAGGGCAAGTGAGTCTGTGTCGTTTTTCTCATACATACCTGATCACGACGATAACATCCACCCTGTGTGTGTGTGAGAAGTCTCAACTTTCTGTAAAGTCCCCCTGATATAGCTCATTGCTCACAGGCAGGGCGAGACAGAGACTGAACTTTAATTTTGGCACCCTGCACCAAAAACATCATACAATGGGCAACACAGATCTCTAGACCTTAAGTTAAAGGGTTAATTTGAATATCATAAGCTCTCTAAAATATAAAATAAGAATGTCGTGATTCTTCATTTTAAAAATTACAGATGAAATTTTCAGTCTCAAGATGGGAAACCAATATAATGTGGTTGGTATTATAGACATACACATGATATGTGTTTTAATATGATGATATGTGTTTTTTAGTGATATGTATGCAAAATAACAAAGTGGAAAGGTTCGCACTGCAAAACAACATGGTTGCAATGTGATTTGTTTATACTGTGGAGCTATCAATAATTTTAATAGCCATCCCCAGGTCACAACCATGACTTCCCATTTTTTTAATCTCCTGTCTTTTTAGAGAGTTTTAGATTCTGCCTGTTTTTTTCCTGTCTTCCTGAAAAGGTAAGACGATCCATCCTCTGTTTTTTTTTCTCAGAACAATACTGGGAGACAGTTGGAACTGGCACAGGAGAACGAGAGAAGGACAGAGAAAGAGACACAGAGAGAAACATATGGGGGAAATAGAGATGTGAAATCATAGTATGATATGTCATGGCTCTGGCCAGGCCACGCAGACTATACACTTCACTCTGTCCTCATTTTTGTTTTTATGCTTTATTCTTTGCTCTGCTCACTATAAATGTAACCACATTGATCAGCTTGCCTTAATTTTATTTCTACTTTGTTGTTCTTAATTCCTTGCTAACTGCTTTCTTTCTCTCCCTTATTTACCTTTTTCCTTTTACTTCAAAACAACTATGTTCTCGCTATATAGATGTTGTCACAGCTGGGCTATGCATTCATAATGCATTTATATACAGTATAATGCATATATAATCATAAAACATGTTAATGGTTCCCTCAACCTAACCGATTTGACTTGGCTTTGATATGGAATCTTTCCTTTTCTGATTTTACATTTTAATAGGCTTTTGTTTACTTCCGTGTGAAATAATGATCTGTTGTATATCTTCCACTGTCATCACTATAATCTGCATCAACAGTAATTAACAAGGGCCAATTATTACATTGCTTAGAAGCCTTACATATATATATATATATATATATATATATATATATATATATATATATATATATATATATATATATATACACAGAATCATTACGGAGGTGTTCATTTGCTTTACAGACTGTCTTCATTTGTATCGATGCATGAGCAGTCAATGCATGGATATCTACAGTATATATCCATCCATAAAGCTTAGTGTAATCTCACTTCATAGATTTCCCTGCATACATATCCAGATGGTGTTCAGCAGCCATGATTTCATCTCAGTCACTCTTTGCGGTGTCACAACTGCTCTTTTCAAACTCCCCGTCACCATCAGACATACAGCATTTTATAGAGGGCTCAACCCAAATCCCTTTCATGAGTTTGAAATGCCTTGCAATCTCCTTTCATGTGGCAAGGGTAGAGAATGAGAAGGAATAGAATAACCTTAAGGTAGACGGGGTGATGTTGAGTCAACTCGAACAGAGAAAGAGAGGAAATCATACACTCTGTATTTGAATGTTTCTGTCTATGAGACTGTCTGACTACCTGGCTTATGTGAGTAATGCCCTGTCTGCAGCCAGCCTGTTCATCTGTGTGTCTGCTGATCATACTAAATCAACGAAGAACTTAATGAGAATTTTTGTTTTTGTGGATGTTGACATGTGGAGGACCGTCACACTCTCTCTATTGAAATTTAATCTGATTTTTATGGTCCATGGTTGAGAAAAACATACTGCTGGTATATGTCCCTTTTCCTTTCCATTCTTTCTCTTTGTGTGTCTTTCTTGCTTCATTTTCCTGCCTTTTACTTTCTTACAGTCAAACATTGAAAGTTTTCTTTTCCCACTCTTCAGGCTAAAATGTCGTCCAGCCTTCATGGTCTATCGATCATCACAATTCCCCCTCTTATTCTCTCTTATTCCCTCCCTCCCTATCCCTCTCCCTCCCTCCCTCCCTATCCCTCTCCCTCCCTCCCTCCCTCCCCTCTGCTACCTGATATGGGTGTCAGGTCATTGACGGTTGTGTCAGACAGAGTCATGAGTCATGCTTCTATTCCGAAGGCTTGCCTTATAAAACAACTGCCATATTGGGTTACTGAACAAACAAACTTTGGGCCAGCAGAAAATCCATTAGCTATATCGATAAACACATGAATGCGTGTACGCGCACACACAATGAAATGCAGATGGAGACAGACACGTTCTTGCACACATGAATGCACAACAAGCACAAAGTGGGAAGTATACATTACAGGCAAAAACACACATTAAAAATAAAGCAACATGTTTCCATTAGCTCTTTTAATATCTGTGAATCAGAATGCAAAGAAACTATTCTGTGTTGAATTCCTTACACCAGCACTGTAATGAGTATAGTCCTATTATCCTAACTAAGTTAAGCATGCCAGCATAGCAGGGATATGCTCAAACACACAAACACACCTAACTCTAACAATTAATTAAGTGAGCATGATGAGAGATACAGAGGGGAAAAAGTAAGTGTTTAGGAGAGAGAGAACTTGAGGACAAAGGGTGTGGTTATGATGAGGGATTGCCATGCAAAGAAATGACCGATTTCTGTTTTTCTTTTTCTCCTCTGTTCCATTTCTCCCCCTGCTTCTGTCTACAGAGTTCAAAAATGATTTTCCTGGAAACAATGATCTTGAACATGAAAAGGAAATTGCTGCTGAATGTGAGAACTTTTACATAAATTCCACTCTTAGTACACAGGCCGGTCTGCATGCTGGCTGGCCATACACACACGCACACACACACACACGTTTCCATGTGGTTAACACAGTGGTGGCAGTTTTGCTATGAAGGTTTTTCCTCAATTACCAGCACTGTGAGGAGTCTTTCAGAGTGTGTTAGTCAGTGAGAGCGGATACATTCCCAGCACATACCTTTTGATGAGCTTGGACTTTTTAGAGAAATTTTACAGCTGCGAAGCATCTAAATTACCACCAAGCAACTTTTTTTCTGAACATCCTCATTTACCTTATGTGGGTTTTCAATAGATTGACCTGTGTGTATTTGGGTCAACATATGTGTTAAAGGGGAACTCCACCGATTTTACACATGAAAGTCTGTTTACAGGTCTGTTTGCAGCACTGCTGCTTATATGAAAAAAAAGATTTGTGAAGCCTTTTGTGGCTCCAGACAGAGTTGTTTGAGGTCAAATAAATACCTCAAGTGATGTCACTTGAATCAGTGTCAGTTAGGGCTGAAGACTGAAGTTTGAAAGTAAAGCAATCTTGGCCGTGGAATAAGAAAGAAGTAAGCTTACCACACCAATCTGAAGCCCCACAGCAACTCGAGGCTATATTACCCATTTCACAGCTAAATCTCTGACCAAACTATCAGCGATCGAACTGTATTTTGGGTAATAGAGGCTCCATAGAAGTTAGTATAGAAGTGCAATGCAGTGGATTATTGGTGGAGAACTCGTTGAAACTTTGACATGGGTTTTTGAGGTGTCATATCCCTAGTTCTGTGGCTTGGTAACAGCCATAGTACTACAACAAATGCACATTCAGGAGCAGAGAGGCACAATGTAATTGATAAACCAATAAAATTGCGTTATCTAGAAACATGTATGTCTATGAAGGGAAGAATACATTTTCATATTAAATCATAAATTAATTAATTGCACAGCCCTAGCCTTCATCCAACATGTCATAAGCTTCAACGTCTTCATGTCTTTTGATTTGCCCTCAGTCCCAAAACCAGCTCATAGGTGAGACTGCAAGTGTGGGAATTAGGACAGACACAAAGTTTCAACCCTGGCTCATCAGGCAAATCACTAGCATTAGAAAGAACAAGGTGTATATATAAACACAAAATTGTTTATGTCATGCTGATGTCATGGTCAACCAATCAAGCAAAACAACTTAGCGTAAACATTGAATAGAGAACGTGACTTGACTTTTGAGGATCAGTTTTGTTTTTGAGTTTTCACCAGAGGTCACATCAGGACAAATTGGTAGATCCATTTGTGATTGTAAATCCATAGATTCAACAGATTAATATGTCAAGGGCGTCATAAAATATAATTATCAAATCATGTGAATCTGAGACTGTTGAAATGTTTGAACCAGTTTTTCATAGGCCTACTGTATAACGGCATAACTGGAGCCCTGCAACGTGACTAGAGGGCTCACAGCAGTTGCATCATTCCAGTTTGACAAATGTCCTGTCAACATATAGCATGATAGGACCTTTCCACAGCCACCCAAATAAAAATGGAGTGTCTCTCTCTTTCTCTCTCTCTCTCTCTGCCACCAGCAGTTCCAATCACTGCGACTTAGCACCTCGTCATAAGCATTCTTTAGGACATATTAGCACAGGCTTCTCTGACCTATCCCATTTCAAACCACACACACACGTGCACACATGCATACGGTGCAACCCAATATGATCCCACTCCCACCCTAACACAATTTTTACAGAAGGCCTCTCAACAACAAGTGCTTGGTATAAAAATATCCTTTGTATCATTAAGGACGTGGAATCTGATTGGTTGATAGCAAGAACATGTGACAACTGTTGGCCAATGGAGAAAATGGAGGACAATGAGGATTAAGTTACCTGCATCGTTGCTGCCGTGTGTGTGTTTATGTGTGTATGAGGTATTTATTTATATCAGCATGAAAAGTGTCAGTGTAAGGAGGTCAGGACTTTGGGTAAACACTCGTGCCTGCAGGATCACTGGAACGCCTTGTTAAACATGTGGTCAGTAGCACATGGGTGTGAATCGACATGCGCACATAAACGCAGTCACGATTTAAATGCTTCATTAGGGATAAACAGAATTGAATTTCTGTAGTTAACTGACCACACACTCCTCTCTCCGTCTCTCATCCCTTCCAGCCAGCTGCCTGTCCGCCTGGAGCAGAAACTACTCTATTGCACAATTTATGTCAATCCAAATGGAGCAGAAAGGGAAATCAAAGACATGAGTAGGCGATAAAGTGCATATTTGCCTGGTGCTGTAATACGGTCAGTTACCCTGTGAAATGCTCGCTGAGTGATGTGAAGTCATGCAGGTTGTCTAGTTGGGAATCGGCTCTTTCAATTTGATTTTCTGAGTGCATTCCTGGTGGCACAGAAAGAGCAAAACCACATGTCAGTTATTGGCATTGTCATGTGCTTCATACCCTTGATTGGTTGTCATCTTTTTTGTTTAATTATTTCCTTGACTCTTCATTGTGTACTGCCATTAGCCAACTAATGACTACTCACATTTCCAAGTTAGACTCACAGAGGACAGTTCAGCATTCTTTTCAGCGACAGAACACTCACCAATCATCATTACTCATAATGCCGCATCAGAATTGTGAACAGCAGGTGTACAATGTGTTTAACCTGGTTAATTAGTGCTGACACATTGGGCATGTGGCAAAACACACAGATAATTGTTACTATTTAGAGCCCATCAGGATTGCTCTGAATCACTCACAGATCATACACCACCGCCTACTCCATTATAGAACCAGTCAGACCATAGCTGATCGAATTGCCACATGTTGGTGTGGGATCATGGTTGAGCTGGGAAATAAAAAATGGTAAAAAGTGTGCAGTGCGGTCGTGTCAAAATCTGGAGTTTTATTCTAAAATAAGATATCTACAACCTGAGCAGACACCGAAATATGACACTTTTGTTAAGAAAAAAAAGTAAATGTTACATATGTTAATGTTAAGAAATATGTTACATATTTGTTTTGTTGTTACTGCTTTTATTGTCTGTCTTTGCTGGACAAAAATAATTGTGGGGAAATAGATGAGATAAATGTGAATAAAACAACTTGCATGAGCTAAACTGTCTTCCCAGACCCTCTCCTAAGCTTTCCTCTTCTCTTCTTTGAATCAAAGACATTAGCCTTTGTGAAGAAGAGTGGCTTGTTTTATTGGGTCACTTATTGGTCTTAAAAATAGCTCAAAACACGAGACAGTCTTAGAACTGTTGTGTTAAAATTTGCTTTTAAATCACAGTTGAAAATGAGGCCATTGACAGAGACAGTTAAAGGATGAGGGAGAGAACAAGAAAAAACAGACTGAATGGGTGGGAGGATTTAACATGGGGAGACACAGAAACAGACAGACTGAGACAAAGAGTGGGTGGACGATGGGCTCCCTTAGGAGACTCTCCATCCAGAACTCAGACACAGCTCCTTAACTCAGCATGACCATATACAAACTCTCAGAAGATCCTTGAAGATACTCACACACACACTTACACACTGACCCCAGGGTTACAGGTCCAAAGGTTCGTCTTATGGTTTCCCCTCTGCGTCCTTTAAAATCTTCAAATGACAATTACGGCGAATTTGATTAACAGAGTGAGCGGCATGGCTATCATGGCTTTGTTTTTTTTATGGTGGGATAGTGTATCAAGTTTCACTAGCTGTCATTTATACTACCATGGGAAAGACGGGGGGGTCCCTTTACTGGCGTAAAGCAGACTTCAAACAAAGCCCAGTGGAGAGAGAGAGAGAGCCAAGAGCAAAGAAAGAAGGAAGAAAGAAAAGGCAGAAAGAGAAAGAGGAGAAAAAAAGAAAGAAAAAACAATTGCAAAATGAATGAGCAGACAGAGACGATTTAACAAGAGATGTGGGAACATTCTCCCAGTCATCTAGAGTTGGGTTTCATTTTGGCAGTCCAATGTGAATAGCCATTACTTTTCCAAGGCCATCACATTGTACAATTGCTACTATGTCAGGAAGATAAAACCCCAATCCGCCCGCGCCTGCGTATGGATACTGTCATGAAATCACTGCGACCATGAAACAGCCAGACAAATAGTCTGGAAATCAGGCTCAAGTTTTTGAACTGGGGATAGAAGAATTTGTAGCTATGGGGTGAAACGCTAAATGGAGAAACACTCTGGTTAATTTCTCATTCCAGGATGATAGACGCATACGTATGAAAGCACACACACTTACTTGCACTCGCACATAAAACAAAAAATCTGTTGCATGTTTGAAACACAAAACACGTGGATCTTCGGATGGAGGTAAGAACATTGATCAGTAGTAGGACACTTTTGGGACACAATCTGCCTTATTAGCCCTCTCCCTCCTGGTCGTTTTGATTGGGACCACTTGCTTTTACGAGAGCTCTGAGCAATTCCAACTGCTTTATTGAGAGCTGTTCCCCACCTCCCTTTCTTTCTCTCTTCCACAGACATAAAGACCCATAGTGCATAAACAGCCCTCTTCATTAGATGTCTTGTTCTTCTAATAGAAGTCAAATAAAGTATGACTTTATGTTACAGCCAGCTGGTTAACATTCAGACAAGGGCCCTTCTATGGCCCCAAAGAAAGAACGCAAGCAAGCAAGAAAGACAGAATGAAGGTCTAGTTATTTTCCAGTCACATCAGTGTTTGAGTGGCTTGTGGGCCGTGAGTGTTATCAACCTAAACAAATCACCAAACCGTGGCCCTAATGCAGTCAGCGGGAACGTTGGATTTATTTTTGTTTCAGGAATACAAATGGTTTTGTAATAAAATTTCAGCGCAGGCTTTCGGGCTTAATGGCTACGTCTTGACAAGTGTAAATGAATGGCCAGTAAGGGAGCATGACGGAGAGAGAGAGTAGTAGTTGTTGTAGTAGTAGTAGCAGTGAGAAACAAGGTTTGAGATGAAACATGCTGTTCTCGCCTCTGACACACACACACACACACACACACACACAAAACAGTCTGCAAGCAATTTCACAGTGCAAGGTATTCTATTCCTTCTTCAGTGAGACATTTTCATTAATCTACACAGCTAATGCACTTGTGTATGTGTGTGCGTGTGTGTGTGTGTGTTAAAGTAGGCTGTTGGAGTGTGTTGTGGTCTGGCAGAGGTGGTTGATGGAAATGTGCTGAGTCGGAGCCATGAGGAAGTGCAGCTGTTGAACAAAACAGTCGTGTGTGTGTGAGTTTTCTTTCTCTCTGTCTGTCTGTCTGTCTGTCTGTCTGTCTGTCTTTCTTTCTTTACCCTCCACAACTCACTGTGGAAATAAGTAATCACTATACTTAAATGTTCAGCTTTTACAGGTGCTTCTGTGTTCGTATGTCTGTGTTCAAGTGTGTGAGTGGTTGTGTGTGTTATAGGTAGAGTTAAGTGTACCTTTCCCCGGTGAGTTTGATGGAAATCAAATCCGTTCTATCAGGCAGTGTTTACGTGACCTTGGCTTAAATTAACTACTTCAGATCCATCCAATTCATTCACTGTGATGGACTAATCCAGCTTGGCACAATCAGTCCAAATGGAACAGATACATGTATACACCCCGACATTCTATAGTACAGGCAGATAAAATCTAACACCATATAAATTTTGAAATCATGTGGACACAATCTTCACAAGATAATGCGATCATATTTTCAGTCTAAATTTAGATGTATTTAGATTAATTGGTTTATTTTTAAACTCTAGCATGCATAATGAATCTAAAATCTCCCCTCCCACCCCACCCCAGCCCTCTGCTCAGACATGGCTACCAGCATGTACCTCCTGGGTACGTGCACGCATGTAAACCCCAACACAGTTAATGGCAGGCTGATTATCAACAAGTGAGTCATTTAGCACGTTCTAGACATCTGCTCTCTGTCCAGCCAGAAATCTGCAAATCTGCATGCCTCACACACACACACACACACACACACAGACACACACACACAGGCAGACACATAAATGTACAGGCTAATACACAGGCCGGAATATCTGTATGTCTACACATA
The DNA here is from genome assembly GCA_024633595.2 of Lepomis macrochirus. NCBI lineage: Eukaryota > Metazoa > Chordata > Actinopteri > Centrarchiformes > Centrarchidae > Lepomis > Lepomis macrochirus. Next base: position 12,203,175 of record JALXJV020000020.1, read on the forward strand.
TTTTAATTTCAGGTTATATCACATTTTGTAGGATTTCCAACACCAGGGAACTATTGTCTTGCTGCTTAACTACAAATCTACATTTGATTCAGATATGTCAGTCAAACATGATAAAGTCTTGTTCCTGGTCTCCCATTTCTGCTCATCTTTCCATTGCCCTCCTCTCTCTCCACCTTACCCTTTCCCTTCCTCCCTCTCCTCCCCCATTCTCTCTGGAACTAATTTCTTCCCCTCTAGCGAGTCTGTTTCAGTGACTTCTGAGATGTTCACAAGCTAAACTTGCCTTATAAACACCCGCAGGTCACAACCATTTCAAAATCAACCTTGTAAACACAACTCTTAGGAGTGGAAAGATGCGGGTGCAGGATAACTTTTCACTTGCTCTGAAATTTCAGTTGATCTGTCGAGCAATAGGTGGTTTTAAAATATGGATGTGTTACCTGGAAAAATAAATTAACTGTGGCAAAGAAAATTCAGTGCTGCACCTCAATAATTTCTCATTAGAGAGATTTGAAAATATGGCTGCGGACACACATTCACACACACACGCATAGACACGCACACGCTCATACATACACAAACAAATATACACGTCTGTTGCAGCAAAGTGAGCATGGCCCGTGATTCTGGAGAAACACAAATACACGAGGGCTAAATGGCTAATGTCAATCTCAGCATGAAGTGTAAAGAAAAATCTGTCAGTAACCTACACACACACACACACACACACATTCAGAGGAAAAATACACTCCTTGCTGTCATGTCTTTTAATGTCAAGCCAAGAGACACATGGCTAGAAACTGAGGCTGACATTTTCAGTATGTTATGAAGAGAGAGAGAGCAAAATAAACATAATAAATAGAGGGATTGACATCATGTGTCTGCTCTGGAGCGCCAGTGTGAAAAAAAAGTCTTTCTGCTCATTCAGGAAGAGCTGAGTGAAACAGAACGAGGCAAAAATGTTTATTTTCACTCTTAGATTTTTAACTGTAAAATGTAACCATATTCCCACATCAACAGTGACTATTTGATTTAGGATTTATATGTGTCTATTTTATATTTATCACAAATGTGTGATGAGCTTCTGCTTGGACAGTGTTTGTTGTCTGGTGCCACAGGAGGCTCTGTAGTAAGTTTAGGTGTGTAAGTCAGCTCACTAACACTATCTCCAAAACCAGACATGTAAACTAAAATCACAAGCAGAAAAGATAGATGTCTTTCCTCCAAACTTTAACTATAAATGGGAAGGTCTGTTTGTGACAACTTAATTGATCCTCCATTACATCTTTATGGACACTCACTGCTTTCTGTCTTCACTCTGTCTTCACTTTTATAGATGCCCTGTGTGAGTTTGTGTGTGTGTTTTTGTCTTGATGCAGAACTGTGTTTTGCTGTAGACGGCATTTAACCTGTTCAGGCAGCAGCTCTCACCTTTTTATCACTGGGAAACTGGAAGGAAGGAAAGATCATGTGTTAGTGTGTGAGATAGACAAAACAAGAGAAGTAAGAGGAGAGAGGAGGGAGTAGAGTAAAAGGGGAAAACAAGGAAAGCGTTGAAAGATTCATAACAGCCAACCGAAGCCCTGAATGTTTATTTTCCCTAATTATGCATATGAGCTGTAACAGGATACGCTGTGCTGTGGGAATGCCACAAAACTAATTATGGTGTAACTCCAATCCTAATTAGCCCATAAACACACACACATACTCTCATACAAACAGACACACACATTCGTACATGTGCAGTAAAAACTGTGTCTCTATTACAAACTGCTAAAAAGCTATTAGTATAGCTCTTACTGATGCACACACACAAACACACACACACTCTGAGCTGCCTCATTTACAGTTTACAGCTTACAGCTACAGTCTGTGGTATTCGGTTTTGTCGTTAATGTGAGACTGTAAAGCTCGCGGCTGCTGTTTAGGTACGTTAAGAAGACTGGTAGCTCCTATAAGCCACGTTATGTGGACATCTGATACATAAGTGTCTAGACGATCTTGTAGCGATTTTTTTCTTCTTTGAGGGTCCTCAAATAACAGCCCATCATGTACAGTATGGGAAGACAATGCATATGTAAGACAAAATACAAATGAAATTTATTTTATATTATAGATTTTTTACATTCTTCTTGTGAGCTATTTTGCTAAATCACACTTTAATTTCACTGTATTTTATCAACGATCAGTACAGTACAACTTAAAAAATTAATTTATGCAACTCTCCTGAAGCTAATTTTTCCCCATGTAATGACAATGTGTTCATCACACGCTGACTATCACCTCTAGCTTAGGCTGAAAACTATCTCAAAGCCAAAGCTCATTAATTTTCCCTTATAGAATTACAAAGTGGAAAATTACCAAACATCAGATCTGTGTCAAATGTATTCGGTGGCATTTTGTGCAATTTCCCCCCTAACACTGTGTGAGACGTGCTGCACTTGAGAGTTTCAATCTTCGGTATGTCACAGTATCCTCACTTCTCCTGTTCCAGACATGAGTCCAGTGTAAACCAGGCATGACAGACACTCTATAGTCTGGTGTAGGGTTGCTGACTTGGCCTGAGCTACACCCTAATGTTCAAATCACTGGTGAACCATATTCAGACCTGAGTAGGCCTTGATTTCCAACAACATATACAGTATTTCTGTTGTTACATTTTATGAATGACCAACAGTTGTTTTATTGGGAGAAACTTGGGAGTTTGGATGCTGTCAATTACTTGACAGTTTTTTGAGTTTTAATATGGCGACATGTAGGATCAGTATAGGTAATTCGATTTCAAAACATGAGCCAATCGGAAAACTCTGTAAAAGGTGGTTCTGAAAGATTGATTGACTGTTGAATTATAGTTGTTTTGTGTTTGGAAAGCAACATAATGTGGTATAAATGCCTTGTTGCACATGCTTATCCAGGCAAATTTCCTGTGTTATGAGTATACATGTTTGTTTGTGCTTTTAAATCAAGATAGACTCCAATTTCAGGACATAATCCAGTGTAAACTTTAATTAAATGTTTACAAGAGGTGGAGGATAAACTTCAGCTGAAAGCATTTTTTTAACAAATCTAATTCATTTGAGTGGATTATCTTCATGAGTTGTTATCCTATCTTAAGACCCAACGCATGTAAAGAAATATAGCACCATAAGGTTTGCAGAAAGCCAGATTGGGTTAGATTAGAGGCAAGTCATTCAGAAAGGGGCACAAGGTGTGTAATTCTAGCCAACCCCCAGCTCTCAGCTTCAATTTAACTGAAAACGCTGCAAGCAAAAGACCCTCCATGCACAACCCAAACTCTGTAAGAGAATAACTCAAGCGAAACACCTTAAGCTTCTTTCAAACAAATTTGCCCGAATCAAAGTGGCACTTATGAATAATTACACCGGGTGTTTATAGATTGGAATAAAAAGGAAAACAACAATTAACAGTGAAAGTTTTTTTTCCTTTTTTTCACCCCTCAACCTCCTCCTTGCAGGTTGTCGGTGTGTGCCCTGATAGCTTGGGGAAGTATCTATTTACTTAGTGATTAGGACAATTTGACTGTCGTGGACTAGTAAATTCAAACCATTCACTCTGGGAGAGTGGCCCAGTCAACATCATCAAGCCACAATGCGAAATACAGACACACATGCGTGGACATGCGCACACACTCACGCACAGGCTTAACCCATTCTGCTTAACACGCATCTGGATTTCTGTCTGTCTTTTTTCTCCAAGTTACCCTCAAACTTAAATAAACCTTCACATATAATTACAGCCAATTCTGTATATTTTCATGTCCATTTTCTTGAAACACTCAAAATGATAGGCCTCTAAGAGCAGAGCAAGTGTGCACTTCTTGAAGAGCGAACAGCACACACATGCTTCTTAAGTAAGGGAAAACTGAAAGAGTGTCTTTTATTGATTCAGAGGTAAAAAGGTAAGAGCAACATAAGTTGTTCTGTCCTTTACTCATGCAGGAGCAGCCGTGTATTTGGTCTGTGCAGAATGCTGTTGATCTGATCTGCAGTTGCCATATAGTGATGAAAACATTATCAGAGTCAATATTATGAGTGAGAAAAAGGTCCTCTTACGCAGAATGTGGTATTGTGGTCACGACTCAATGTCTCACTTATAGTAAGTGCCAGAACTTGTAAAAGGGAGACAGTGGAAAGTCAAGTTAAACACTCATTCCAGAATTGAGTTTGGCGCCACCTGTGACCTTCTCACCCAAAACACAGGCTCAAACACACACACGCACACGCACACACACGCACACACACACACACACACAGACACATTATTTTGCTGAATTAAAGACATTCTTCTTCTTTTACTCTAAATTCATTGTCTGAGCTCGGAGGTCAGAACATTTAATATATATCTCCAAAATGTTTTAAAATAGGATATTTTGTAGTTCCTTCAGCACGAGAGACAAGGAACAGTTGGGTGTTTAAATGCCTGTACAACTTAATTTTCTAAAATTGTTATTTTATTAACCATGAATGATTAATAACATATGAATTAAAAGTAATTGCTTGCATTTTGTAATTCCATGAAACCTTTGCTATATTTAACTCAACAGCATCTTTTTACATGCACAAGAACACCTAATGAGGCAAGACACTACAGGCAAAAAATGTTTTTTCATGCACTAGTCAATTTTAAGATTTTGGGCTAATTTGCTCCCATACCATACCATATCTTCTTTCAGACTAGGTTAAAGATAATGACCAAAATAAGTTATTTACTACATTTACAAATGGTACATTTGGATAATACCTCATTAAATGGTGATATCTTAGTTAACATGTTTTACCCTATTCACCTGTCTTGCAAAATGTATGGAATTTTACAATGCATATCTTTGAAGGCTAATAGAAATAGAAATCTCCACTTCCGTAGCATGTGACCTAATATAAATTAGTAGCTATATACATGTAGTCAAATTTAGGATAATGTTGAGAATTAAGTTCACTTTATATTAAGTTGTTCAATATTCCTTGCATAATTATGAGTATCCAGTATATTCTTTGTTATACAACATATATTTGCATGCTATATGTAATCAGTATATTTATATAATTCCTCAACATATGCACCAAACTTCCAGTTTTATTGCTGTATGTATTCTGAAGTTTTATATATATATCATATATAGCCTGATTTATATATTTCTAAAAACATTGTGAAAATGTAATCACTAATCACAGTATTTTCTGATTTAATAAAAGATATATCCAAAATTTCCTCTGTAAAAACCTTTACTCTAATATGTCAGCAAAATGAAACTGGCTTTATCCAATCTTCAGATCTCTGTTCTGGAAATGTATCCAAATTAGCACATTTTTAATTAGATAATGCCTCATTTATGCCTCACTTTTTTAAAAACTTAGTACAAAAAAATTATCTTAACAATTAAAGAAGCTGTATGGTAATATCTATTGACATGTTAAATTTTTATACTCACCTGTCTTCACCTGTCGCATCTCCCCTCAAATTTAAAGTAATTAATTTGCTCAAACTGTGAAGTGAAAGTAGCAACTGCTACACAGTGATGAAAAATGTGGAAACGCCCACAGAACATCTTATTTTAATCATACAAAGACAACCTGTCATGAGCACATACAATTATAGTCACACTATTACTTTTATTATTACTTTCTTAGAGAAGAGCAAGACGTGTTCACACTGTTTGCTAATGGGTGGTGCAAAAAGCCTAAAGTCCCTAAAGGCTCGGTCATACCTGCATTTAAAAAAGTGTAATTTCAAATTAATTAATTTCAGTTGAATTGGTTGCGGGGGTAAAAATTAATCCATGCAAATTGTTTGTATCATGTTCAAGTTTACCCTTTCAGGAGCGAAGAGCTAGATAGCCCAAATAAGGGCTAGGCAGATGCTATTGTGGCTAATTAGCTTTGTTGCATCATCCATTTTCTGCCAGGGTATTGACTGCTCCACAAAAGAGGCATGGTTTATAGACAGTAATGAGACAACAGTCTGTTTCTTAAATAAACTATGTCAAAGTATTATCTTGTTAGCGACTATAAAAGCTAGTGTGACTGGCTAGCATTAGCATGTTCCTAGCTGGCTAGTGTGTTAGTGTCTTTACACATTTCTAGTTATTCAGTTTGCTTGCATTGTGACCAAAGAATCAATATTTATATAGTGGTCATGAACCTGAGTAGTTAAACTCGTATAGAAAAGCTAGATATTTAGACTATAAGTTGTTGCAAATATTAATTATAAATATTGTTTTCCCCCCCAACACTGCTGCAGTGCTTTATATTGCGGTGGGTGGAGTTCCAGGTTGTGTTGCAACCAACCAGTGGAGGGCAATGGGGATCATTTTGGTGAGCTTTGGCCCTGCAGGGAGAAACACAGATCCATGTAAAGTGGGGGAAAGTGGCCTTTCACATTCCTTGAAACTGTCTATACAAGCCCATGTCCTCTGTCTACTTCTTAAGCTGGCTCCTGTTGATGATTGTTGATTGGCAGAGTGACTCACTAACACTGACTGTGTATTTTTGTGTTGAGTGTTAGACTGGGTTTCATGTCATGTTTTGTGCATGTGTGTGTAAAGTGTATGTGTGGTGGTGGAGTGAAATCTGGACAGTGTCTCTATGGCCAGAGAGGGATGTAAGTAATTACCAATTCTCCAAACACTACTTTGCCCTATTTAAACATATTACATGCCTCTCACAGCCACCGCAGGCCACTCCCTTTGCACTACAACCTGTGAACAGCACACACACACACATACAGACACACACGCAGAGAATAAGCTCTGTACTGCACTTGCAAGCTGCCTGCAATTAACCAATCATCATCACAGTCATCATGGTCATCATCATCATACAAGTGAGCACTGTGCACGCACACACACACACACCCGGAGCATGCCACAGACCCAGATCCTCAGTGAGAGTTAATTTACACCAGTGTTGTTTTTGTTTAACTTTCACTTCATTCTCTGGAGGGTAATCTGTTTTGTAAGCTTGATAAGCCACTGACCTGTCCTCAACTATTTACTTTGTATCGGAATATTGATCCATGCCAGGAAACAGTTGATATTATAATTGGTATATCATTTTAATTCTACATGTTATATATACATTTTTTGTAAGGATCATTTAGCTATTTTACTTTTGTGTCTTTGCTCTCATGTTCGTGTGTTTGTGCCTTTGTGTTACCATTTTTATTAGTATGTGTGTAAGATCAGGCGCATGGCCTGTGGCAGATGTGTGGAATGTAATGTGTCCATTATGTACCACACAAGGTTTCTTGAACACCCACACACTTGTACTGCACATACACACAAATACAGAAACAGAAGGAAAATTGAAGAAAATATGTAAAACATTCCAAAGATGCCTGCAGCATCCTGGACAACTTCCGGAAGGTAACAGGAGGTCAGTGGATGGACGATGTCCTTGGTGTGTAACATATCTTAGAATCATTTGTTGCTTCTATATATTATCCTGGTATGCAGCTGTTTAAAAAATTACTGTTTTAAACTGTTCAGTTTAAAGGCAAGTAAACTGATTCAAACATGTACACATTTTATTTATTTTATTATTTTTTATAGCTTTGAGCATTGGTATGATTTAATCAGTTGAAAAAAGCAAGAAAAGGAAAAGCTTTAGATTAGTCTATAGACAGCAACATGGATAAAGTCTATTTTGAAAAAGATTTGAATATTTTAAATATCTTATCTAAACATGCAACTTACCATTCTATTATAATTGTACATATATAACACAATTTATGAGTATTAAATCATAGCTGTAACTTAATCTTCTGACAAAGATTAGCAATCAAAATTATGTATTCATATTCAACTATTCATAGATTTTCTGACTTTGTTTCACATCATGAATAACAGTATGTATGAGTCCAGTATGTAAATCTGCAGTGATTATTATTCATGTATAACTTATAATTACTTAAATAATTTTTTTACACAAAAGTGCAAAACCGGGTCAGGCATACATGGGAGACAACAGGGACAAAAAAACTATGAATTTAAAAAGAACGGTATAAAACTGTTCAAAAATAAAAAAAGTTTTGACTTATATTTTAATAACTGCCCAGTAATATAAACTCATTTGATGACTGATACATTTCAAGTAGCAACCTTTACTCAAAAAGACCCCTGTATCAGACCCCTCAAATACTATTTGCATAATTGTTGGCAGCATTGCTGAGCTGTACTACCTTAAAATGATGCGTATGCATCATCACCTCCAGAGCGACAAGAAACAACAGCTGGAGCTTGGAAAGGGAGAGTTGACTTGCTGATTGATGGGCAGGCTGCATGCTAACGTGTTAGGCAGGCAGTGTGTGTCACACAAGGCGAAGGCCAAAAGGCAGACACCGTGCTTCACTGCACTGTCCTGCCCACAGACTTGACAACTGATCTATCTGCACAGAGTGAGAGAGAGGCTGATTAGTTTAAGAGGGCCTGAGGGCTTCATTACAATATCACAACAAACAATTGTCATGTCTCTGGAGGGATAGAAAACACATGTGCACACGCACACACACACACTGTCATGCAGACACGCACACACACACACACACACACTCTCATACAGCTCGCAAACATTTAATGGTAGATATTGTAACACACTCCTCACTATGGCGTGGGAAAATTAAAAGCCATACTATCAGTGTTTTAATTCTTTTGGTACCAGTGTTTCATCGAATGTAAACGTGTGTAATCATAAATCTTACATCTTTCTTGTTTTATTCCACTACATGCAACAGGTGGTTTATAAATTGTAAATCAAAAAGCAAAATGTCAGAGTAGTATAAAATAGGTGAGGGGTTTTCTGCACTTAACCTTTACATCCTGTTGTTTCTTTGTCTCTGGGGAAAACCCGTGAACTGTGCATAGCTCATTAAACCTGTGAATTTTATTGTTAGTGATGAAATGCATTTAGCATCACATACTCTGTTTTACATTACCACAGAATTTTCTTTGAATTAGACATATTTACTGAAATGTGGGGGGAGGGGCATACTTTTTTAAGTAAGAAATAAAAATATAAACAAAGTTAAAATGTCATATTGTTACAAAAAAATGAATGTAATTTGTTTGCTTATTAATAGGTAAGTAAGTTAAGCTCATGTAGTTGTAGCCAGTATTGGTCATTTGGAATGAAAATTACATTGTATACAATATTAAAAAATTGTATTTGGAAAAGAGTGAATCACTCTGGTTCGCAGTCTGTGGTAATCTGCTGCTCAGACAAAGAGCTGGTGTTAGGTTGCATTGCAGTGGCCTTTGCTCAATACTCACCACGCACACACATACTGCAGTAACCTTTTGCTTAGTCCCCAAGCAAAGGTTATGTCCCACACCCCACTTAACTGTGTGAGCCAGACTAGAACAGCTCATTCATAAATTCATGTAGCCGATACACACCATAATAAATAATGTTTTGTGTCATGTGTAATGCTAAGCTAAATTTATGTTAAAAAGTGATGTTTTAAAGTATATCTTCAATATAAATTAAACATTTTCTGAATATGTACTTAAACAAGTAAAGGACACAAACAACACACACACATACAAATGTTTAGGTATGATGGGATATTTTCTTGGCTGCTGCTACAAAACTCTAAATATGTGGGAGCTGACATATATTTAAACTTTAAAAATTGAAAGAGAACTCCTGCCTTTCATAGCGCCTCTCAGCTGAGTAATGTCACATAATTACCAGAATTGATGGCATACAGAATATTTTTGTACCATCATCAGTGTACTAATTATCCACCTGACTAACAGCAGCCCAAATGTATTAAAGGTTAGCAACACACTCATTACTCATCAACAATGTCCAGAGCTCTTGTCAGTGTGATGATTAATGACCCTCTCACTTAGACAATATTGCTTTAACATGATTTCTAATAGAGCAACTTGAACTGCCAACAACACACAGAACAAATTGGAGATAGAACACAGAACATTTACACGTATGCACCAGAAACAAAACTGCAGTGGACAAAGCACAGACACAGATAAACCAGTTTAAGTGTGTGCTGAATTATTGGCTGATATCTCCACTGTTGTTAAACACCACACGGCCCACATTTCTGGTGTTTTTCATTTACTGTAGGTAACTGGTAACAACAATGGTCTTTTGTTATCTGTGAGTAGGTTTTCGTATGGAATATATTCTGTAATAAAAATAAAATGCGCCAAGGGTGTCACACACGGTGTGTTGAAAAGTGGTGGGGTATTTTTTGAAATGACAATATACAGTTAAAAGCAGTCCCTTGTACACATTACAGATTAACATATTTAAACGGCTTGTGTGTTTACTAAATATTCTTATGACAAGAATTTGTCCCTTAATTTTTGAACAAAGATAACAACCTCCGAACCTGCTGGACATACCATCAGTACACACATTTCAGTACAACTAACCACCCAGTCATATTTTAACTCTTTAAACAGGGCAGTGAAAATCTTTGGACTGTAGTTGGCAAAAACATTATAGACAAAAGGTATCTTTGTCTCTCTTTCAGCTGCAGCGAATTAACAGTGACAGAGTTTCAAGGCTGAGTTGGCCTCATCCTACTTGAAGTATTCTCTGTTAGTACTCTCTATGTGTGTGTGTGTGTGTGTGTGTCTGCTGATTTTAGAAACGGTTTGTAGTTTCATTGGTTATCATTAATTTAGGTGAGTATGTAAATTTTGATTTTGTTAATACTAAGTGCATCTTTCTACATATGTACATGTATGTAAAAGTTCTGGGAATGCACTGTATGTTAAAGCATGCGTGTGTGTGTGTGTGTGTGTGTGTGTGTGTGTGTGTGTGTGTATGTGTGTTCCAGAGCAGTGTAGGGTGTTAAAGGCGTTGGTTGGGGGGCTCAGCAGGGACTGCAGCATGGAGTCTTAATTCAATTTAAAGCTCCGTGTTTTGACAGGAGTTAAGAGTTAGCTGTGGTGGCAAGAAAGCTCAGTAGTCTGCACCGTAAAGATCAGAAACACACACCTCTATGCATTTACGCACACATGTAGGTGTACACACACTTACGAGGACGCACGTTATACATCACGGTCAAACGTGCAACTGCGACTACTCACATCATATCTGTTAAAAATGTTTTTAAAGAAATATTTGACACAAAGCAGTGAGATCATGTTCAGCACTGTCGTTTAATATCACAAAGTCTCCACCTTTTCCCATTGTATTATCAGTGTTATTTTCATAACTCAGTCAGGATCTAATACTGCATAATTTGATCCAGAGGAACAGAGTTAAATAACCGCCGAGTACTCGTTCTGCTAATAAGTGCCTTGAGGAAAGAGCAGCGGTGCTGTCCGCCATAAAATGGTGGCGATAAATGATGATAAAAATACCACAAATTAATAAACTCAAATGAGACAGCTATTCTCTCTGTCTGCCCTAATTACACCTACCTTGAATGAGGTGTGTGTGTGTGTTTATGTGCCTCTCACATGCACGTCTAAGCATATTCTTGTGTGGGAATGTGTGGCCCCCTGGAGACAGAAAGCAATATGTTTGAGATTTGCATAGAGCTGGGAGAAAAATATATTCAAATTTTGTATTATATTAGTTACTCTCCCATAAGGAGCAGGTAAATAGGTTTGCATTCATCCTAAAGGGAAAGCTCTACACGCTTTGTGCAATCTGCAGTTTTGAGTGTGTGTGTAGGAGCACACACGCATGCACACATGCTGTGGGGTTTTTTTGTTTTGTTTTTTACAGCTCGTTTGCGGTCAGATGCGTGTTTGTATGTTTGGTGTCTGGACTGTGTTTCAACAGGGCCGACATTGTGTGTGTGTTTGAATTACAGATAGGAACACAGAAACGAGCGAGAAATAGATGGACAGAGAGAGAAGTGATTGCGGTATCCTGGTAGGAAGGTAGGTTATGGGGCCTATCTGTTTCACAGAGGACAGAGAGAAACTTGATCATCGAGTGAGGAGTGGAGGTGGAGGGAGGGTTAGGAGTGGAGGGGGCGAGGGAGGAAGGAGAAGAGAAGGGTAAAGGCATCAGTGCCGTCTGCAGCCTCCTCTGTCAACCGTACAGAGAACCCTGCAAAGAGCCACATAATACATGGAGTATCTTATTCTGCCCTAATGTAATTTCTCCATTCCTCTCGGCTTTACTGTAAAATGAAAAGATCACCTAACTCTTGTGTGTGTGGGGAAGAGACAGAGTCAGGGAGATTGTTAGAAGAGAAACGAGAGTGAGAAAGAGAGAGAGTTTTCCATGGAACAGATGTTGGAGGAGTGTCAGTCACTCGTATCATGGGGTCCCTGTTTGCTGTAGCACCCTCAGAGCCATAACATAACCCCCCATCGTCCTCCGACATACAAATCTACACTCACACATCCACACACTGGCATTTTGAGTGGCAGTTGTGCCGCTGCTCTCGCCTGCCGGGGAGGGTCATCACCCCGTCCATCTGTTCCTGATCGCCCCCCGATGTGGAAGGCAGTTGCCTCACAAAGTCCCTTAAACACAAAAAAGGAAAAAATAAAGTAGAAATAAATGTTTGAATTTTTCTCTTTTGAGAGAGTTTATAGTTTCAGAAGTTGATGTAAAACATCAGAACAGAGATACTTGGATTGGGGTCAAATGAGCTGCACAGCGCAGCAGGGAAAACTGCTGTGCAGAACAGCAAGTTTTAAATCTTGCTCAACAGGTCTGAGCCATTAGAAAAGTGTTCCGCCTTCTGTGTCTACAGCAGAGGTGCAACTTAAGTGCCACCAAATGGTGGAATAGGTGGAGGTGACCAGTCCTCTGTCAGTTGGGATGGTGTAGAATGCTTCTTTCCAATGGTACAGGAAGTGTCTGCAACCAAATAGTAAATAATAGGTCTTTTTGTGAGTGTGACGGGTGGATAGAGTCCACATTCTAATTAAAATGGTAGCCTAATTAAAATGTAAGAACAACTGCAGAAATATAGAGGACAACAGGCCACAGTCCCATATATCATTTATCAGATATAACTTACATGATATAATCTAAAAGAAAGTGTGAAGTTTTCAGAATACTAAGTCCTAATTAAAGTTCTATTTGCAGCCAAATTTTTAATAATTCTATATTCACCTTGCACAGAGATTGGATGCAATTGTTAAATTGCATTTTTTTTTTTTACATTTACCTCCACTTACATTCTGAGCAGCATATTTCTTATGACTTTGAGAACAATGACAAACTTTTGACCTGAAGCAATGACTTTTCAGTTTACCTGCCGGATATTCATGCTGAACTGTCTCATTCATGTGCAGCTTCCCTTTATGAGAAGACAATTTTAGGTTGAAAGACAAACAAAGGCCACTCTTTCATATTGCAGAAGTATTTATGATGGTTTAATCGTGCTGATTTATAGTTAGTAATAAGAAACCGTAAGCTGAGAATTGTTGGGTATTTATTTCTGCTTTGGCCACAAAGAGTCACTACCGTAAACTGCTGCCAGTGTTTGACGGGTTCATGTTCCTTCACTGTTTTTTTAATAAAACTTCTCCACTAGAGTCTATTGCTCCAACGTACCTTTTTTTCGTTTTAAATATCAATATGCTTTAAGTGATTTAATCACTTATATATAAAGAATAATATTCAACGTCTTTCTCTCTCTGTTCCTCACTTCCTCTCCTTCTCACACAGATTAATTTTTTCTTTATTTCATGGTTTTCCCTTCTCATTCCAAGCTCTCTCTTATGACTCAAGCCAGACCTTGGGTCAATACTGCAACCTGATAGGCCCACACAGCCTGGTCCCTAAACCTCTGTAGGCTCCTACCTCCACTGTCAACGCCACACCAACAAATTATACACCTCCAGACTCTGCTCCTCTTCGCTGTCACAGTTAAGGGAACACCCAAATAAGTAGCATAAAGGAGGCATGCTGATGAGGTTAAGTTAAGCATTGCAATGCCTCCTTCCTACGGCTGGCATGACTATTAGAGATAAGGATTGCATTGTCCTATCTGGGTTATTAAATTACTGGTTGACTCTATGTGGTACTGGATACAGTGACAAAACAAACACAACCTAACAAGTGTTCTGGTAAAGGTGTAGCCTTGTAGTTTACCTTTACTGTAGATTGTTCTCAATTACTTGGAACTTGTCTGTTGCAAAGGTGTGCTATAAGTTTCAGTTCCTGCATTGGTGTTATTACGAGTCACAGATCAAAAAGAGTGAGTGTCAACACCTTTAACACAGTTTCCACATCAGAGAAATGTGATGACAGATTGAAATGAGACTCTGTAATTTGTACTTGAGACATCAGTATTTACTTAGTTTCTTTGTTAATAGTGATGAAGTTTAGCATTATTTAATTCTGAAATAATACAGTCCAAGTTCCCTGCAAGAGAAGTCATTCAGATACAAATTTAACTTGCAGCAGTGGGGGAAAAATGGAAAGAAACAACCTGAAAACCAGTAAGTGTTCATTTTATCTAGAGTAAATCTCCCACAGATGTGTATGCATTCATCAAACTGACTGATCTCCTCTGCTTGCCTGTACTTCTTACTGAGCTGCCATTGTTTTTCTGCTCTGAGAGTTGGGAAATGCAGACCCGGAGAGGCTTTTTGGGGGATTATTATGGGCTATAAGAAGAAACACGCTGGTAGAGGCGGAGAGCTGGGTAAAGTGATGGGAGAGGGGTGGACGTACAGGGGCTGAAATGGGCTCTGTGCTGTAAATCCAAGCAGGATTGGAGGATGGGGAAGATGAGCCGAGGATTGCCTGTTTCCCCTAATATATATGGCTGTATATGTATTTATGATAAATGATCACTAAAGGCCACACCATGTACAAGTGTGTGTTTGTGTGTGTGTGTGTGTGTGTGTTTGTGTGCGTGTGTGTGTGTGTCTGAACATATGGTATGTGTAAATGTAGACAAGACAAAAGATGAGATACAAACATATTTTAGTATTCCCCATCACTGTTTGTTCAAAACCAGAAACGTTTACAAAGTTTAAAACTTTTTTGTTTTGAAACTGAGGATTAGGGCTAAAACATTTTTATTTATGGCAAATGTAATCCCCCACCACCCCCAATTTTATTACCATAAATCTGCCTTAAAGGACAATCTTGCAGTCATCTCTGGTTTTAAAAATGAGTGTCAATCTGATTTCACATTGCAGTGAAAGCAAAGCCTCTGCTGAGGGAACTGATAGCAGTCAATCTAAAGAGACTCTCTGTTGCTTATGAGCCGTGATATAAAAAAAAAACAAGGCACACACATAACACAGAGTGCACAAACACATTTGCCTGAGGCATTTTGTGGTACCTCCTCAGTAGTTTATTCCCACTCTGCTGAGCTAATAGAGTCAGATAATGAATTTACTCCCAGTCACCAAAGCAGTTTTTAATAAAAGGCAAATTCTCTCTCTCCGAGTGTTATTGCCAGCAGTGTCCTCCCCACCTCAGAGACCAGCAATTATACCCTAATGGCATTATTCTGTCTCGCTTTATTGGCATTAAAACTGCTCATACAATATATGCAAAATTATAATTTGCAAATCTTTAAATAAACAAATGAATACATTTATGTAATGTATTTATATCAGAGACAATTTATATTACGCACAAGCTCTCAAAATGGGTAAAAGTTAAACATGAAGATAGTGAGAACTCTGCATATTTATTAGTCAGAAACATAAAGCAGATTTATGTTAGCCAATCTAATTTGCTTTAAATTAAACCCTTAACCCCATGCCCATATATTAACTGACTATATAAATGGATTACAGTGTGTTAAGGCACCTACGCTGTGTTGGTCACTGGTGGAAAAGGAGACATTTTACTGTGTAAATAAATGATTTAATACATTGAAACCTTTCCCTTAATTCACCCTGAGAAACTTCACAAAAAACCCAAGGTTATGTGAAGGAAATTAGATGATTTCATTTTCCGTGCCTTGAGAAATAAAAACAGCAGCTGTTGTATTTGCAAGAGTTAATAAATGTCATGGCTAGAAATTGAAGTTTATGCCCATGACCGGCGTACACACCCTAAGTGTGGCTGCTGTGCAGCGGTTGAGAATATACTGTGCTTACTGTATTCTCTGGCCCCGCACACCAACAGAAGCATACACACTCTGAAAACTCAGCCGGCTGTAAAACAAGCTGCTTCCTTATTATTACTTTGTCACTTGCTGTTATTGATATTTTTCTGCATTTGTAATGAGATATGATTGGGTGGATGAGAGGGAAATTAAATGGCTTATGCATCAGTACAATATCGATATATATCTTATGTTCTTAGGATACAAGAATCGCATATAAGGCACTTTCAACTAGATTTTTTTAGGTTCTGTCTTTGCTAAATTAAACTGATACAGGTGTGTCTCTTTTATAGAAAACTGAATTAGAATATGATCTACCTTTTTCAGACTTTTGCAAATATCATAGTTACATGAATTCAGCTGTTAAAAAGTGCTAGATATGTTTAAAATTGGGATTTCCTGTATTGTAACCGGTATTGTTCTTTTTTTATACATTCCTTTGTATCTATATAATTCTATGTACCTTTAATAATATGCTTAATTGTAAAGCTTCTCCTGAATATAGGGAATGCATCTACAGTATATGGCATTTTTTAAAAAATATTAACATTTTTGGCTTTCCAGCCCTCTAAATGTCTGTGTCTCAGAACTATGAGCCCCTCCTCACCTTCCTCAAACAAGGAAACACTCCAGTAACTAATCTAATAAATACAGCCTATAATAAATCACTAATAATTTACAGAAGATCCCTTTAACAGCTTTGGACTGTGCATCACTCAGACCCCTGGGTCCCCATTCTCCATACCCTCTGCGCTAATGCAGCTCTAATGCAGTGAACGGAGGGCTTGTTTTTATTAGCTAGTGTCCCACTGTTTGGATAATCTCTCGATTTACCAAAGCCCCTCGTTGACAGCCCTCCTCGTCGAGTCCCGAGCCCCTACAGGTGTCCAAACATCAGCTAATGGAGCCAGCACGATCGTTAGGCAAGAACAGAAAGAGAAAGAGACACATGGATAGATATGGATTCCATTTTGTCAATGCAGTATTTTTCAATACTGAGCAGCATATGAACCAAACTTAAACTTGTCACAGATTCATCACGGAGATAGTTTTGGTAACTCGCATTTTAGACTTTGCAGCACAAGCCCAGACATCATATTTAAGGAAATCAGAAAACCAAAATAATGTGCTAAATAGGCCACTTGGATGCTCGGGGCAAGTTCCTCTTCCACACCGGCTGTCAAGCAATCAACGCATGTCAAACACAATAGGCATCAGCTGTAGTCTGTGGATGAGTACCATGTGACTAGATATCCTGGCCAGGCTATAAAGCAAGAGCATCACCGCTGCATTACCTCTGATGATAGCACAGGAAATACACTGCAAAAAGCACTGATGACAATAAGTGGTATTTGCACATTTTTGTGTGTTTTACATAATTTCAGCCACACTAGATAGAGCTGTTTTTTCTGTAAAGTAAATTTCTAATCATTGCATTTTTTTAGTTGAGAAAATCGCAAGTTAATTCAAAACACAAGAGAGTGTGAGAGTTTTGCTGGACTTCATTTAAAAACTGCTTGTTTTAAGTTCATTTCAGAGTTTGTGAGTATTCAAATGCAGCAACCATATGATGAAATGATTGTCTTTTTGCTGAGTTACCCTAAAAATCTCATTCATCTTTTCAACCATAGCTGTGCCTTTCTCTAGCAAGCCTCCAGTACGTGTTAATACCTAAAAAGAATACCTAAAAAGAACACTACAAGCAGCAGGAAAAACAAGAAATACTCAGAAAAGTAGCAGTACTCAAAAGTGTAACTAAAGTACATCTTAAAAACTATTTCCCTCCTCTGGAGTGTGCAAAGCTGCAGAGAAAGGGAGTGCAGTAAGAGAGCTGTGTATGTGATGGTTTGCCATGTCAGTTCATTGGAATGGTTGATGAGTTCACACCATGCAGGCCCGGGTGATGATGGGATAGGTCTTAATGTAGACAGCCATAAACACAGCAGGCCATCTCTAATCCTGAGAGGCTCCTTTGTGTACCTCATGCTGCACAAACTGTTTTGATGAATCTCCCGACCCCTGACCTTTTTGATGACGGATGGCGCTCTGAGGGGAAATGTAACCAGAAGGCAGCAGATTGCCTGGCCATCCTGTTTGGGAGACGAAATGGACTCTTGCTTCATCATCCCAGTTTTTTTGCTGTGATGTATTTAGTTTCAGTTGCCACTATTGTGGCAGATGGCTTGTGGAGGAAAGCGTCAACAAAATGTAGAGGATTTCATTTTGCCTGTTAATAAGATGAATTACAATCTTTAGCAATTTAAAAATTATTGAATAATTAACATTGTTTTCATTTTATACATTAAACATACACATTAAATATTTAATTCATAGCAAAACTTGCTCAGTGAATGAAAAAATCCCCTTTACAGTAACTGAACAGATCGAAAAAGTCCATTCAGAATAAAAAACTTAAGTCCGATATCGAAGTGGTTAAACATCTGCGGCCCAGACACCATCACTTATCATGAAAACTAAACTACATTTCTACCACATTATACAAACATTCACACAGCATTACACTGTGCATCAATCATCATTTTTAAATGTCAGTATTGTCAATCTACAGTATAAAATATTAACCATTTAATTTTAGAATTCACTTCACATCAATATTAGCTTATAATACGAGTAATTAGAAAATAGATTAGATTGCATTGAACAATTTTAATAAAAGTAGTTTAAATTGTGAACTGTACTTTGGAAAAAAAAATTTTTCCTATACAGAAATATTCTTAAAATTCTTGAACAGTATTTGAATGTATTTGCAGACATTAGAGGAAAGTACAGTTCAAACAGTATGAGCTGTGCTGTTCTCACTGACCTGAAAATCAACACAGGACCATCTTGCACGCCCACGTGCACAGCCACAGTGCACACTCGCACGCATGCACGCACACACACACGCAGCCACAGTGCACAGATCCACAAACACACTCAGGTCATGTCTCCTTGCACAGAGCCTGTTTGTAAGAGCAGCACGTTTGTGAACCTGACAGTGGAAAATCTGAGCCGCTCCCACAGCCTTCATTTGGTCTTGGCGTTTTGATTTGTTTGACGGGAGAAAATTATAACAGCGGGGGGAAGGAAATATGAAAATATGACTGGTAATAGTTTCAAAACAGATATTTTCCTTGCTGTCTTTGCAGAATCCTTAGTGGGAGTCTGTGTGTGTGCATGTGTGTGTACATCAGGGTGCAATGCTACAACAATGAATCATCTTTACTGATGACATGGTACGCTAATCGTTTGTCTATATATTGCAGGTTTGTTTCCATATCTCAAGGGTTTCTTGTGGTCTCTTCACCATTTCTCTGACTTGTCTCCATGATCTTCATTTCATTCATTTATTTATTTATCCAGTCTGCTTTATTGCTTTGATTCTCTGAGCCGGGGGTTATTTTGTTTTAATGAACGCCTTATACTTCTCCTTTGTTAGAGTCAGTAACTGAACTTTTCAGAGTAAACTATCTCATTTGAGATGATGGTTCAGTTGAGGAGAGCAAACACAGACTGCACTCTGATTATTCATAAATCTGGCTTATTCACATGACTGAGGAAGTAAGAGAAAATGACACCACAAGGAGGGAAAATTCAACTTTGTCCTTTGTATCATGAATCAATCCATATTTCTTCATTGTTTATATTGCTGAACACCGTTACTTTTAATTTTTGAGGAAACACTTATGCTACTTTTGCTTACCTCATTGTACTAAACTCAGCAGCCACACAGCAGAGCCAGGTAACACAATTTAGTGCACCACAGTTGCGGCAGTTGATAAGACCCTGAATATTGTTTTAGGGGAAAATGAATAGAGCCATGTTTGTGTTTGAATCCAGAATGATCACTCATCAGCACCTGAGTATGTGCTACAGCTACTGTGCACATAACAACTCACCTCCCCAGAGAGTGTCAAGATACAGTCAGCTTCAAAGAACCGCAGATGCTGTCTAATTGGCTCACAGCAAGAACACAACGTTACTTTCACTCAGCTGGGCCAAGAGCTGTGTCAAAATGTAACTGTCACTGTGTTATTTACTGAGGTAAAACTGTATCCCTGCTTACAAAGTAAATCTTGTTTTGACACAGAAACTTTCTAATGATTTTTTTAGTGGAAACTTAGGGACATGAATAATGAATAAGTCTTTGTCTTGTCATGGAAACCAGGCCAGAAAGTAGTGTTCTTGCTACTACAGTGGACGTAGTCTTTATTGGATGAGGCAGCACTAGCTAATATATCAGACAAGGCTGCAGTGCCACGAGTCACAGAGATTAAATGACTGTTTAATGTTTGGGTTGCGAAGGGTTGAGTGTTGGCCATCGCTCCAATGCCAGAAATGAACCTAAATCACATAGAGGCAAAAAAACAGACACAGAAAACACTGACGCTATTGTGCATTGTGTGGGTGCAAACTCAGCGAGGCTGCTGGGTAGTGGAGAAAGGAGGTAAGGAAAGAGGAGGAAGACAGATTAAGGATCTGAAAAAGAGCAAAGTGAAAAGAGAGGCAGGAAGGTGGTAATTAAAAGAAACAAAGGGGGTGTAAAAGAAATGCAAGAAAAGGCATGGAAGGACATGAGAGACAAAAAAAGAAAAGGAGAAAAAAGAGAAACAGGAAGAAACGAGTGAACGAGAGGGAGTTTTGGGAGAATCGATGCAGCGTCTGTCCGCTGGGACCGAGCTAACAGCGCAGCAAACCGTGGATCTCAGGTGTCCAGTCGATGGCTGATGCATTAGGCTGCTGATACCCGCCGCTTTGGGTTCAAACACACATTTTCTTAATACAACATGAGCCCATTTCCCTCCCTCATTAATCATGTAACCTGATTATGGCTAAAGGTCTGGCCTGTACTGAACCCTACCTCGCTCGCCGCCTTTCATTTTGTCAGGCTTCTCATCATACGCACATGGAAGGATACACATATGCGTGCATACAGACATATTAACCCATTGATTTAACATATGTTTAAAGGTAGATGTAAAGATAGGTAAACACAACTGAATTTACAAATCATACCAACACCCTTACAGTGATGTGCACAGGGTGGAGTGAGCTGGGACCCCTTTCCTTTTTGTTTTGATCACCAAAGTGTGAAAATCTTTATTTAGCCAGGATCTGTCTGTACCGTGAAAGCACCCTTAAGATCTTATTTGTTCTGAAATCTCACAACAAAGGGGAACTAAAATGGTCCAAATGCTTCCCTCATCACCAGAAGTGCACTTTTGTCCCAATTTACCATAACAGTCAGACACTGTATTGTTTAGTAAACTTAACTAAGACAAAGTACATCATGCATTTATTGGGGACTATTCTATTGTATTACTCTGATTAGATGTGCTAGTATTTACAACAGGACTTATGGCAATGTACGGTTAGAACAAGTGACTCACTCAAAATAAACTACAGATTTTATGTTCATCATAATGAATGAACATGTCACCCAGTGCAACGATGAGGCTTATTTATATGTTTCTGATGTTTTTTGGACAACAATGAAGATCTTATGGCAAAGAGGAATAAGCTCAATTAGGCTTTGGATAGACAGGCAATACTGGTTAGTAAGATCAAGTCGTTGTGGTTTTGGTTTGGTTTACATGGGATAAGCGAGGAACATATTGTGTATCAGATTCTTCCTTTAAGGCAAAATTAACTCTAACCCCACAGAAGGAAGATGCACCCCTCATTCATTTTGCCCCTGTCTCTTTAGGAGGCTGTGCACACCACTGCACCCATATACTACACCTGTACACACCCACAGGCATGATGTATGTATGGCCACACATTTTACAAAAGTGCACTGACATAAATCCACACTAAACTGCGAGGACAGAGCAATGTGGTGTCATAGATGTAGGAGACAGAGACGTCAGTGTTATGATTATGACTAATTTCCGCCGCTCATCAGGGCACAGAGTGTGAAAGACAGGCTGACAGACAAAGTTAAACACAATACCACTGAACTAAATACCTTTCTGGTTTTCATCAACAAATGACAGGTCCAATCATTGATTTGCTCAGGCTCATTGTCATGCAGTCACAAGTGAGCTGTGACAGATAACCGGAGTTTCATGTTTTCTTTTTTATTTCTATGCCTTTCAGATACATATGTACGTAACACACAAAATGAACACACACTAAATATGTTCATATGCACAGTTTATTCCCTCACCTATCCTCTATCTATTGCTTTCTCTGCCATGCTCTTACCCAACACATATACAGGGATTATTAGGTACGGTAACAGGACCTTCATTTCAGTGTCACAACTATCATGTCATGTGTAAACACACACACACACACACACACACACACACACACACACACACTTGCACCCAAAAACAAACATTTCATTGGACTTTCTTGACTCAGCTCTTTCCTGGTTAGAGACACAGATGTGTCTTTATTTCAAATGAGAGGATGGGTCAGATGTTCCACTATGATTTCACATTTGTGGTACTTTTGCCTCTGGGGTTGGAATTACTGTACAGCATGTCCAGTTGAACTTCGTCTGACTCTGTCTTGTTTATAGATACATACATATATGCCTATGATTGCATGCACACACACAAACGCTCACCACTGCACCACCCATCTATATATATATGGTTGCATTTCTGCTGTTTACTTGCACGTCTTGGGCCTGATTTACCTACCTGAAATGTCACACTCTCATAACATCATGCATTCATAAATTAGGAGATAGAGATACTTTTTTTGTGTAAATTCCTGCTGTTAAAATTGAGCGCTGTGGGCAGCGTTTATTTTGCGTCCATTCAAATGGCCTTTTCTCAAACATCAATAACATTTATACATTTGTGTGTTTTTACAGATGTATCTTAAGAGCCAACTAATAACATCTAATACAAACAAATATAATAAACGGTATAAAAACTACACCTACAGTAACTGAAAGGCTTTATACAAAATGTACACCTAAGTGAGTGTGATACCTATTTTCCATTTCGGTCTTTATAACTTCCTGGTGTAATCTTACAGGCTTGGTTCAGTATACAGATTAAAGTTCTTAGTACTGTATGACATTATGAAGTCATTGAGGTTGTCAGCTGTCTCCAACAAGGTTAGTTATGGAACATCTTACTTACATATTCCTATTAGCACCTTAACCTGTTATAGGAATTTCTAAACTCACAATGAAACACTGCGCTCCTCCAATGAACGCAGCCTGGCTCTGCCATTCCCACACACAAAGCAATCTCAGTCCCAGCTGAGAGCAGGGGTGTCCCTCTTTTACTTCAAGAAGCTCTTGAAAACTCATCTCTTCTGTGAACACTTTCTTGTATAACAACTCTAACTCCTAACCTCTAACATGCACTTCCTATGCTCTTCTTCTTCTATCCCCTTCTTTTGAATTGATTGCGCTTTTTTGTTGACTCTTAATTTTTCCTAAGTTATTTACCCCATTGATGCCACACATGCTATCAGCTCTTACTGGTACTTTTTGCTACCATTACTACTATGTATTGTCAGTTGTAGATCTTGTGCTGTATTGATGCTTTGCTGATACTTGTATGTTGTTTCTCAAGTGTAAGTTGCTTTAGCGTCTGCCAAATGAGTAAATGTAATGTAATGAAGCATTTTAACATGTTTTATGTTGAAGATAAAGTTAAATTCCTGCACAGTCAGCACAGAGTTTATTATCTATATGATCTCTTATCTATTAAACTCAGTGCTCGAGGTGTGCAGGAAAACCAACTTTTTAGTCTTTTCCTCTGCGCATTTCAATTTCAATTTCAATTTTATTTATATAGCGCCAAATCACAACAACAGTTATCTCACAGCGCTTTTCATAAAGAGCAGGTCTAGACCGTACTCTGAAGTTATTTACAGAAGCTCAACAATTCCCACCAAGAGCAAGCACTAGGCGACACAGGCAAGGAAAAACTTCCAAAACTGCGCATGTGCATTAACATTTAACCCTCAACGCTTAGCTTGAAGATATTTTATATTGAATTTGATCTTTGAATATGGAATAATGAAAGATTATTTAAATGTTTTTCGGAGCTGCATAACATTTAGGAATAGAAAGGAAGTTGATTGGGGGGACAGAGAAGTGGCATTCTTCAGAAATCTTTTGATAAATTCATTTTCTTGTTTTGAAATTAAAGAGCTTTTGAAATAACACACAACAACATTAAATTGGCATATTTCTAGCATTAAACAATGAAGTAATTTGTCATTTCACTGTGAGTGGGTGTTGAATGATAATATTAAGAAATAAGTAAGTTAAGCCCATTTCAGGTTATACAGACTCACTGGCTTAATGTGATCTATAAGCACTTTAACTTTACTTAATTAGAACAGATCCTCCTGAAAATAAGGTTTTAATGCTAAAAGCAAGGCTGAAAACTTTTTGTAACATTTCTCATCTATTTTATTTTCAATTGACACATGATAATCTACTATATTAGGCTAATCCTGCATATTTCTGGAAAACTGAATATTTGTGTTTGTGTGTACTCCTGTTGTCAGGAAGTGGTTAGCTATTTATATTTGGCCAGGTTGTAATAAATATATCTACCTGCCTGGTTAAAAAATAAACAGAAATGCACATAAATAATCATCTACATTTCAAGCTTGTATATTATCCAATACAAGTTGTCCTTTTAACAGTTTTTTGCCCAAATTAAAGTGAGCCATGGTCTGCTTAAAGTCAGGGTAACATTCATGACAGAGTTTAAGCATACTGATATCAGAAAATCATTCAGCAAATCAAAATCACGTTGATTACTTGTCTCATTAGAAAAGCATTACCATAACTGACACTAACAGCAGCATCCTATTGGCGAAGCAGCAAACGTCTTCCTGTCAAATAGTCTGAGTGTGTGTGTGTCTGTGTAAGTGTGGGTGTGGTCGTATGTGTGCGGGTGTGCGTGTGTGCGTTTGTGTGTGTGTGTGCGCTAGGGACCAAGAGGGCCAAAGCAGACCAGGTCAGGCTGGGTTTACACGCCTGACACACTGTCACAGATACCCCCGATGCATCTGTCACTCAGCACATACACACATAGACCCAGACAGCAACATACTCACTCTCACACTCTCACCACCGCTGTTCGATCAGTATCTGTCAGAAGAAACATGTTTTGAAATCTTTTTGTTTGTTTTTGTTCTTTAATTAATCAAAGAAATCCTAATGATATGACTTTTAGCTAGTTCATTGCTTTTTGTAAGAAAATTCTAATCTCTTTGGGAAGTGTGTATACTTTATAATCCCCCAAAATTAATAACCACAAAGATCTGACTTGTACAAGCAACAGAAGCCTATTTATTTATTATTACCATGTAAATTACCTAATTTCTTTGTTCTTTTTTCCTTAGCCAAAATGCTAATTCTATAAAATTGAATTAGCATTGTGTCAAATTGGTTGCACATGTTTCATTACAAGTTCTAGAGACTGAGGTCAAGTCCACAGTTTTGAGTTTTCCAAAGACAAAGGAGGAGGAAATCACAAAGTTGTCTTATTTTCATAGGTGTGCTGTGGAACTGTTTATTAGATGGGATTACAGAACCTGAAGCTGAGAGTGATAGCTACAGTGTTTACATACAATGGCATAACGATGCACATATAAGTACCTTCTCTCTCTTTGTCATTTTCTCACTATCACTTAATCACACACACGCACACACACACACACACACACACACACACACACACACACACACACAAACAGGGATGGCATTTCCATCCGTGGTAGGGAAAAGATTTTAAGCGGGTTGTCTGTGTGGTTTCCTGCTGGAGATTCATCCTTCAGCTAACACAATGGTATTGATACAAGATACCCATCCACACACACACACACACACACACACACACACTTCCATTCAGCCATTAGTCATGTCAGTTGTATGGACAGTTTAACAGCCTAAGATGTAAGGTGTTTCACTGTTGAAAAAGCTCAGAAATTTTATGCATGAAAACCTTTAGATTTACACACTGTGGCTCTTAATCACCTCACCATAACCACAGCTGAGCTGCTTTGTGTGCACCATTTGTGGGTCTAAGAACAGAAATTGACTTTTTACTCATTAAATGAAAAAGTGAAAAATTATCTATATCAGTGTGCTTCCAGCTTCAGACTGTGCCACATGTATGCCATGCTAACCCAAAGTATTCATCTAATGAGTCCACATGGTCTCCGGATCAATAAAGTGTTGAGTGGCCCTTTGGAAAATAACATTGTAGCGTTGTTAAGTTGGTTTGTCAAGCACACAGTCCACTAGCATGGCTGCAGCACTTCAATTTAAGAGCTGCCATCTTGTTAACATGGATTTACTCATCAGCGGGTTAAGATGGACAAAAGGTCTCGCACAAACCTTCTACACACAGACACATAGACAGTAAAAATACATATGCACAAATGCACATATTTATGCACGATTATTAATTTTGACTTGGGCATGGTTGTATACATTACTAGTTGGCACAAAGTATAGAGCAATGACCAGCAAATAATGGTGATTTAAACCACAACTTACTTTTGGAGTCTGCCAGAGACGATAGTGTAATTTTACATGCTAGCCTACTATACATGATGCCATTGGCCTAACACGCTACTTATTATCTAAGACAAAGGGTGCTGGACACACATGTTTAGAGTGAAATGACCAATAATTTAATGAACATTAAAATTCATGATAGATCTTCACACTGATATGTCGACTTAATCGGACCTCTCTCTCTCCTCTTCTCCCACCTTTATCACAACCAACTCCATCTTTCCAAAGAGTTACATTTAACCTCACTCCATCTCCCACCCACAGCCTAGCAACACACACACACACACACAAACACACGTACACAGCCTAACTTTGAGGGCGAGCTAGCGAATTCCTGAGGGCTATCGGGTTTCGGGTTGCCTTGGCGACTGAGCACGGAGGCAGATCCATTAATCATTGAGAGCAGTTCACTCTAGAGTGGAGGTCAGACTGATTGCTGTGGATAGGGTATCATCCCAACACACACACACACACACACACACACACACACAGGACCTTGATTTGAATGAAAAAAGATTTGTCTACCTCCCCTTTGCCCAACTTCAGCTCCTCTTCTACAATGCATACAAAATGTAGAGACTCAAACAGACAAATGTAAACCACTGGTATATATTAACATGCAAACACAGACCCCAGGTTACATTGGCGGTCCAATACTTTCTTGTTGCTTTCTCTTTCATTGGCTCTCTCTCCTCTCTCCTTTAAAGACTCACACACACACACAGACAAAACAATCTCTCCCTCCGATGTTGTCTGGGCATCAGGACGGCCGTGGCGGTGTCATGTGACGTTGCTGCGTGGAGCCGAGTGGATTAAGAGATTGGAGCTCCACATTTATTTTTCAGGGACTCGGCTGAAACACTAGACCTGCACAGGTGTCTAGGAAAACTGAGAGAGCAAGGGAGAAAGAAAGAGAGAGACAGGGATGGAGGGAGGGAAGAAAAAGACAGACAGGAGCAGAGATATGAGTTGTATTAAAAAACAAAGATATTAATTTCCACCTGCTGCATATCATTCTATCTTTGTGTCTACATCTTTCTTTATTTTCTGTTTTTCTTTATTTTCATTTCCAATATTATCAAACCTTAAAGGGCCATTTTGTAGTTGTCAGTGGCCACTCGCGGTGCGGTTTTAAGATTGCAACCAGGCATATACTCGTACAGCATATTGGCACAGTACTCCCGAAAAAAGGCAGAGTGAGATGGTGGAAATTCCACTGCAACGTTACAGTAATATTTTTATAAGCTTGAGCTTGAATTAATTCATGCTTGTTACATGATAACGGTACAGTGATTACATTTAGCCAATATTCTACATCATCGTTAGCTCGCCTGTCTGCTTACTTTACTGTCTGTGTATCTTTCACTAGAGGCTCAGCATTGTCAGCATAGCTAAATGTATTGGAGGATAAGGAAACGGTTAGTGAGCTGGACTGAATATTATAACGAGATTGTGTCACTCTATAACAGTTAGACAGCAGTAAGTTACTTTACTGTAGTGTTAATGGATGGCTCTTCCTCTGTGTTTTTGTGACCATTTTGCTGCAGTGTTGAATATTATGTGGGTCACGTTAGTTACAGTGACTGAGAGATGGAGACTGTGTATCTGGTTGGAGCTGATGTAGCGTTAGCTCGCTGCTCGTGGCTGCATTACTATAGGATAGTAAACAAATCGCTCTACATTTGCTTTGTACCATTACATCATTTCTTACAGGCTAAAACACTTTGACATAATACCGGTGGTACACAGAATAGTAACATGGGTGGTGTTAGTTGGTGAAATAATATGGAAAGCAATACAACTTTGCACTGGTTAACATTAGCAACTGTTCGACGTTAGCAAGCGAGCTAACGTGACTTTCTCTGTGTTTCTCCAGCTTTACTAATGCTCACTTTGTTTTTACTCAACATCATCTGAATTTGTTTAGTCTGACATTGAAAATTTGATTAATTAAATTCAAAAACTTACATATTGCCCCTTTATGTGCTGCATTTGCTGCTGAGTATTGCAAGTGCATTGTTGTATCACATTGAATGAACTGGGATGCAACAGATGACACATTGCCAATAATGCTTAAAAGAAGCATTATTATTTTTAATGGATCAAACTTTTTCAACACGTATATAGAGGTATACTGGGAGAGCACAGATCTTGTGTATTCTTCCAAATCAGCATTCAACAATGTAGATATAAGGAGGCAGGCAATCACAAATGAGGAAGCTGCAGACAGAGAACTTGGATAGTTAAAGTAATGGAGGATTAGTGGGAACCTGGTTTTCGGTTGTGCAGTGCATCAGGTGAATCATGTGGATGTGGTGAATGGAGGTAGCTGAGTTTGGTCAGCAGACTGGACTAGCTATTCAAGACGTCCAAAGGACAAAGGCTTACAAAGTCTAATTCACCACAGTCTAAGTGTGTGGCTGTAGCTTATATGATATATTTTTGGGTGACAGGATATAGGGCTTCCTGATTCTGAATTTAATGCAAACCTTTTCTACTTAGAATTGTGATCACAGTTCCCACCCGTTATACTTAGCAACATGATCCAAGTACTGACCTGGGATCTTCTGTCCCTGAATGGTGTAGAGTTGCTTAACTTACATGTTGTTGTTGATGGGCCTTCACAGACTGTCACCCGACACGTTGGTCACTTAACAGTTTAGCAAGTGCTTTCATTCACAATAATAACACTAGCTAATAACACTAGCTAGGATTGAGATATCTCTAAACTGAGAGTGTTTAGAGCTATATGGAGCTACAGTGTTACTGTCTAGAAAGTGATGCAGAAGGTTTTGGTGGTGCTGTAACTCCTGTGTGAATTGGCGTGGGGTTGCGAGGGGTGTTTAAAGAAGGGATTGAGTCACCAGTTTAAAATGGGTCGGTGCCCAGATGCACCAAGCTGACGTAAGTGGTGATAAAAAACTATGGATATCCTCTTTATGTTGCCTCATGTCTTCTATTAGAAAGCGCACTTAAACACACCACAAAGCACATATTTTCTGTGACTATAACAATTTAACACACATTTAATCTGTCTTGTACTATGCTTGCAATACAAATGGAGAATAGGTGATGGGCGAAGTTGCAACTAGCACTGTAACTTTTAGCTTTTCTTTGCACTGGTGTTCTTTTTCTTCTGAAAAAAAGTGAAGTGAGAGCAGAAGTGGAGAAGAGATTTATTTTATCAACTGTCTCTGCCACAGATTCCCTGTGCTGAACGAAATAAAGGCCAACTAGCACCGGTAGTACCAAATACATTGCAAAAACTATGGCCAATGTCTGGCCACAGATGGTCAAAGACGGCCCAGCACCCACAATACATAAGCCTCATGCAAGTTCATACACTCACTCATACGCAAACACATGCATGCGTATCTATCTCAAATGTAGTTTGTCCAGCGGGATTTACTGCGTCCTGGGAAACCTGATGTAGACAGCCATAAATCAGCGTGACTATGAAACAGAGAGCCACACGAATAATTACACACACACACATGCTCGTGCACACCAAATGTAAGCACATTTGTGTCACACACAGAAATGGAGGGACATGCAAACACACACACACATTGCATGTGCACACATGAAATATAGGCACAGCCACTGCACCACTGAATCGGCTCCCAAAGGTGCCCACTAAATTTACTGGCTCCTCTAGCCACTTCAAAAGCTCTCCATAACTTAGAGGCCAGACGATTTTATTGTTTCATGGAAGAAAGAACGGTGAAAAAAAAGAAGCAAGGAGAGAGAAGGAGTAAAAGATAGATGTACTGGGAAAAAATTAAATCCTCCTTTGTCTCAGACAATTAAAATTCCTCTCTGGTTGTGGGGCACGTGCACACACACGCTTATACATTACAAGTCCATCCACACATTTGTACGGCTGAACAAACACACACACACACACAGTAAAAATATGTGCAGTCCATCTTTAATCTCTTGTGGATAAAAACTCAGACTTTCATAAAACTTTGTGCTTTGTTTTGTTTTTTAGCTGAATGGCCTCACATGACTAACAACAGAAGAACTATTATGGACAATTCATTTTAATCCTCTCTTTTGCTCTTTCTCTATCTGTACCTGTCTCTCTTTCTCTCTCTCTCTGCTTGTGTGTGAACCACCCTGTGAGTTGCTATCAATGTAGCTAGTTAAAGCTAATGATGTAGACACCCCTCTCCTCCAGGTTATGAGGCAGTGAGCTGGTAGCAGAACTTGTTAATGTCCATTCCAATAGTAACACTTTCCTTCTGGCACTGGACTAATGATAAGGTGATGTGTGGCTGTGTGTTCCTGTCATAGGCCCCATTTAGGCTTAGCTTTGAGAACTACTTAAGAAGGTGATGGCTTCTATAAATTGATTTCATTTAGGTCTTCACTGTTTTTAAGTTGAGGTTAGAGTAAGAGGATTTCTGGTAGTGTAACTCCTAAGAGGGATGAGAGGACCTGTGGGTGCAAAGAAGTTGTTTTTGATGTGTGTTCATATGTCTTTGTGATGGACTTGTACTGGTAAAAGAAATTCACTGCTTCTTCTTCACATGGTTCTCGTGCTATAACATTATCAGTAATCAAATACTTTTGCACCTCAGTTGTTCAGGTGAACGGTAAACCCCCAACACATACACATACACACACACACAGAGTTAGATGGGTTAGATGAGACTTTGTATTTAGCAAACTGAGCTTCCCGGCAGGTGGTCCACCAAATGTTATCTTATTGACCTCTGTCCTCGTACACACAAGCACACGCACACGCACGCACACATCACACACACACACACACACACACACACACACACACACACACAGGCCAATTCAGTAAGTAAGCTGAGGGGATCCCGAAGTGATAAGGAGGCCTCTGACAGTAGGACAAGGATTTACTTGACTAAATCAACCCGAAAGAGAACAAAGACAAGAGATACACACGCACACACACTGAATACCATGGTTCATAAAATTGTACTAAAAAATATAGCAGGACTTCATTCTCTTTCACTACCTGCCCATTGCATAGCTTTTGTGCTAATTCTCTGATAACAATTCTTTTTGGAAACCAAGATAGTTACAGAATGTGTGTGTGTGTGTGTGTGTTTGTGTCAGAGTTGCTGCTTCAATGGCAACCCCTGTTGAAAACAAGAGTAGTACCATCTGCTCTAAGGCTAAGGCCATACTCCCAGCATACAGTTGGTGGTCTCAGCAACCCCACAGATTTTCTATCAGTGTTTGCATATGTATGTATATGTATGTGTGTGTCTGTGTGTGTGTGTTTCTTAGCCCTTTAACAAATGGATGTGTGCATGCTGCAGCCCACCAAGTCAGAAAACCCAGATGGGATGAGGGATCATATTCTTGATTAAAAATGACGGAGGGAGTGCTGAATTTTTCTGTGTGTGTGGTGTGTGTGCATGCTTATGTGCGAACACACACTTTGCACACTCCCATATGTTGATTTTGTACCTGCTCACACACTGAGTTAGGTAAAGATTGGCTCTCATTTCCTGAACAAGCTGATAAATTCCAGATATCCTACCAACCCAACACACTGACCTCTGCATGGAAGGAAAGAGAAATGTGGACCGTTCGCAGGAGGCGCATACTTATTCTACGCAATTAACCTTTAATTAAGCAGGCGGAGGCAGAGGTGAGGCAGCAAAGAGCCACAGAGGAACAATACACTGTCTGTTCATTTACTGGAGTGTTATGGACCTGGAGTCTCAACCTGAGTCACTGCCTGATGGTTGATAGAGAAATCTGGCTTGGACTGGTGCAGAGCATTTTAGAATTAAAAAATAATTCCTCTTTATAGGCTATACAGAGGTGTCTTTGACCTGACTGTCCACTTTCGCTTGGTGTTAATACTAAGCAGGATCAGCAATGATAGCCGTTGGCCACCACAAAAATATGAATTGAAATCAAAAGGACAATCATATGATACATCAATCTAGTGTGTTGACTTTTATCAAATGTTCTAAGCACGCTCCACAGAAAAATATCTCATAATCAAATTCATGTTAATTTTAATGACACCCATTATGCTACCTATAGTGCCACCCTCAGAGCAATGTTGTCTGTTTAGCCTGTCTACCAGCCAGACCTAGAGAACATAAAAAATGTCACACTGTTTTTTATTCCATGATTTTTTCATATCACAAAGTGTACAAACATGGCAGCTTCTAGGGATTGCTAAGAGACCATGAACTTTTCGTCATTTTCTATTGTATGTCCATGTAATAAACGCAGGTGTCTTTAGTCCATCTACACTCCAGCAATCATGAGACATAATTTGCTCATTTGTAACAGTGATACTGCATGCAGTGTTGTAAGCCAAATTCTGCACTGCAATTATTACTGACACCAGAAGCTTTTTTACTTGCTGGTCTTGTCATTGAGAGCAATCATAAAAATTATTTATTTAGAAAAGTATTAACCACTCTAGGTCAACACCTAGTGTATGGTGAAAAAAATAAAATGACTAAATACCTTTACTATGGGTTGTTGTTAGGTCCATTGGGTAAAAGAAATTAAACAAGATTAATAAATGTGTTTAAGATACAGTATCTATTAAGGAGGACTGAATATTATTGCAAATGATAGTGAGGGAAAGAAACTGAAGACAAAATCTCATAGTTCCATGAATGAGGCCTCTGAATATATTCTGTTTATATCTCCACCTCTGCATTGCAAGTAATTATGTCAAACTCTCCTACATTACCTTATTCAATTGTTTTCTGGTTAGATAGATATATCTTCCCAGGTTAATTAGCCTCAAAGAAGGAAAGTTAAATCAAGTCTAATACTTGGTGGTTTCACACATTAGAAATTAATTTTGATGCTCTTTCACTCTGAACTGACTTGTTTCATGTTACGTTGTAAATGCCCCTTTCCATGTGCAACCTCTTTGAGACAGTGGCTGGCAAATCAAATTGAGTGTGCCATGGACACATTTCTCTTTATTTAGTCCTTTATTTTTCTAAAATCAACTTGTCTCTGATCTGCTGAAACTTGACTTTTTACAGCAGGTAGCATGGATGGGAGATTTGCTCTTTTCCTGTCAGATATATATTTGCCCTGTGCTGCCCTGCAGATCGCTGCGCACACTCCTTTGACTATTTATGGCAGCAGTTAACTCTCAGTGCTCTGGTAAAGAGCTTCAGCAGCAGGTGAAGCCAGAGATGTAGCGAAGAACCGTATCCCAGACCTGATACAACATTACCAAGCATAAACTTACAGGGAAGAAAAATAACACGGGCCACACTGGGGTTAAAGATTAAAATGTGTGTGTTTGTGTGTGTTTTAGTATAATAGCAGATTGATTCCAGACTGGTGTTTCTGTGGATTTTGGAAAGGGAATACACCCTGCCCTCCTTTCACTGTAGCACTGCAGTTGCATACCCTCTATCCATTCAACTGATGGATGTGACCCAAGAGACTCACAAACACACTGCACCCTGCAATGTCAGGAGAGAAGAGAAGACAAAAGAAGGGAGGTGAATGGAGAAGAATACAAAAGAAGACTAGAAAAGCGATCTCAACTCAACACAACACTATGTCACTAAGATTTTACAGCCAGCCACTTCTCTGCTGCTCTGTTCCACTTTATTATATTCTGTTCTTTCTGTGACACACAACTTAGTGTCTGTTTTCTCTTCCTCATTCCAAGAGAGGGATCCATCCCTCAGGTCACAGACCATTTCAAAACAGCCTTTATTGTAGCACGCTGTTTCTTTTGATTACAGGAAGGTCTCACTTTACCTAACTATTCCGTAGCTGTGCATATTATATTACTTACCGTTCTGTAAGTGTGTGTATGTGTATGTAAATTTACATGTGTAGACAGATTGGTAAACTGTACATACTGTATGCATATTATTTGTTTAGATTGAGGTATTGTCTTTTGGTGCGGTCTTTAGTTTGCAGTTACACTAAAGGATGTATCATGTTCAATGCATCTGTTTGTCTTGTTTGAGACAACAGTCCTCTGTTACTTACCAAGAAATCCGTACATATGAAAAAATCTGCCCTAGGTGAATTTTTCTCTCTCTTACTACATGTTGGTTTCATTCTGAGCTGAAAAGTATCAGAGGGGGTTAAAACATAAAACGTGTTTCAACGTGTACTTTTTTTATAGAAGCATCTGCATTTTAGGTTATCATACATGCTAGTTTATCAAAACACGCTGTGAGGAAATACAGCATGTATCTAAAGTAAGAGGCCATCAGTGGCCACAGAAAAAAGCAGTAATATCTTTCATATCCACGTCCAAATGCATATCACAACCACATTTGGAAAGACTAACTCAAAAGCCGAGAATAGAGTTGCGTAGTGTTTAATAAATTGAATCTGACTGGCCAATAAAACCCTGCCGTCTGCTCCAGAGGGGACATTCAAGGGTCAAGGCCCCCAGTCGCTGATCCAGACAGACAGCCCCCGATTCTGTGTTTTCCGCAAAACACAAACGGGTGAAATTCATACTTCGGCAATGTCAACTTCCCTCTGCAGCCCTGTCACTTACAGCACAGGCCTCGGAGAGTGCAGAGAGAGGGAGAAAGAGAGGATATATCCTGTATCATTTCCTGTTCTTCCAAGCGGTGTCTTTCTGACCTTGTTCATGATATGCCTCCATGCTTCTCACTATCCTCCTCCCTGGCGCTTTTATACGTGATTCCGTCTCTCCGTCTGCCTGTCTTTCTCACTGATGCGCTTATTATCTGTCTGCCTGTCTTTCCCTCTCGGCCCTACCATATACCCACAGCCTGCAGCTGGCAGCAGAGGGGACGCATTGCAGGCTGAGGCGGGCATATTTGTTCCCCCTTCTCTCTTGGGCGACGTGCCAGATGCTGCCTCTCCCTCTACACCCATTTTTGACCACACGGTCAAGAGGGAGTGTTTTCTGTTGCTCTTGGACTGCACTTTCAAAAAGCCTTTGCTTTGCCCTGTCTGTCTGCGCTGCACGTCTGACGAAAACTCAGACCCATTTTTTCCAACCAAAAGTGCTAGTTCTGGCATCGTAACCATCCCTCTGCCCCCCTTCACACACACGCACACACACACACACACACACACACACACACCAGCCACCTCACTGAAACACCAAATATTTCATTTTCAGGGCAGGATAGTGGAGGTGCTAGATGAGGGGGAAAAATTGATACAGTATATTTATGAAAACAAACTGGACGGGTGCTTTGACGAGTGCAGTTTAGATTGTGAATATATACCAACAGGAAAGGTGAGAGGCAGGTAAATGTAAACGTTCATTACATTACCATTGACTGCTGGGCCTCTGATGTACGTTCCCTGGTTTCTTAAAAGCTCTCCTCTGACCAAAGTCTAGCTTCTTATAATTCCACACAGAGCGCTGGGAATTTATTAAATTACCTAAAATGATCACATAAGAAAAAGGGCTTCAGAATCTGCTGAGGTGCACAGGATAAGCTTTCAGAGCTATCTACAGAATCTCTTTAATTCGCCAAAAGTGTGTGTGTTTTCAAATGTCAAAGTGCCTCAGAACAGCTTTTTTTTGCTGAGTCCATTAAAATCTCCCACATCCCTCTTTTTGTAAACAGGAAAATCATTTGACACGTAGAGTGAACCAGTGTGTATACATGTGAATACTGAAGGAATTATTCATTTATATTTTGCCAGTATCTTTCTTCTTACTATAACCATTTTTGTCAGTTTTACTCTAGTTATTATAAGATAATTAGTATTTCTTCTGTTTTGTTAGCTTTTAACAGATTGAAGAAAAACCTATTATATTATCATTTATTAAAACTCCAATAATTTCAATGTCAATCCCAGGCGCATTTTAAAAACTCTGCCTGCAATTACACACAAAATAAATGCCTAATACTTGCTTAAGTGTTGTTAAGAAGTACAGAATAATTATATTTTGCACTCCTTATAACACACAAAGCATTTTACTGTACTAATTGAAATGTTTTGTACTGGTCAGATTAAACTGTTAAACTGA
The DNA here is from genome assembly GCA_024633595.2 of Lepomis macrochirus. Lineage (NCBI taxonomy): Eukaryota > Metazoa > Chordata > Actinopteri > Centrarchiformes > Centrarchidae > Lepomis > Lepomis macrochirus. Next base: position 12,239,699 of record JALXJV020000020.1, read on the forward strand.
TAAACTGTTATATTTGATCAATTGTTTCATCGTTTGGTGCATGACATATCAGAAAATTATAATAACAACTTGACTGGACAGTCTCATCACAGGAGATTGTGCATAAAATAATTTAGCTTTAGTTTTTTTACTTACATACACCCTCCAAACAATTCTTTAATTTTCCAAATTGTTGAGGCAGTGAGCCATCTGTGAGATAATACAGAGTACTTTATAAAACACACATATTGTCTTTGTTGTCCTGACAAATACAGTGTGGAGTGTTAATGCTCGGTCCTGAGGTTAAAGAGTATCATTTTCTTTTACACCTTTACAAGACTTGGCCTGCCCATGGAAACACCACCCAGACAGCAAACACACAGAGCATGGTGTTAATGAGTACTGTAGGATGTGTAGTCTCCTTCTGTTTTGCTCTCTTTTCCGCCCCATCAGGGAATATAAAGTTTAACAGCCGTTTTGCTATCAGTGACCCTGAGGAGGAAACACACTCTCCACTGAGAACGACTGCTAATTACCCAAAGCCCTGTTGGTGTCTGTGTTTCTGTGTGTGAGTCTATGTGCAAAGTGTGAATGAATGCAAGTGTTTGCTTGTGACTGTAGTTTTGCGTGTGTGTGTGTGTGTGTGTGCAAATTAGAGAGCATGTCACCTACTGATGTAAAGTTGCAAAATTTGAGTAGTAGTAGAGGCTGTATAAGGTTGACGTTGTACTTGGGTTTTTAGATAGGTGGGTGGGTTGGGGGTGCAGGCTAATTTATGTCAGCACTATAGTAAGCTCCTAGATTTATTGATGGTAAGGCAATACAGAGAGATCTGCTTCTTCAAAAACGCTCTGCCCACCCCCACCCCCCCCCCACACACACACAAATTAATGCCCTCCACCTCCCACCTTCTATTATACAACATGTCTGTCTTTCACACCGAACCCGACTGTAACTGTAGAGGCTGTACTGCTGCTGTGCTGACGCAAAGGACATATGGTCCCAAAAGAAACCATTAGAAGAATTGGGGGGTTGGATTCTCTCTCTCTCTCACACACACACACACACACACACACACACACTTGCACTGTATATGGCCCACACCCCCCTTTAACTGTCTCTATAAAGTAACAGAATTCTTTAAATTTGTAGAGGGATTAGAGCAAAAATTGTCCTTTGGAGGGAAAGTGAGTTTACCAGCTGAGATGGGACAATAATTTGCAAATGGGTCAAATGGGAGTATCAAGGCAAGGAAGGAAATGTCCTGTAAATTTTTGGGAGCAATGTCTGTTTCTCTGCATCAAAACCCCATTACTATATTTTGTACTTCTTCTATTTTAAAGTTTATATGATTATTTATGTGCAGAGTACAGTAGGAAGTATTATCTTAGAGTTAATCTTGTTAAGATCATGACAAACAGAATTAGGTGACAAATAATATTTATTCAATTATATATTATATTTTCTAAATTCTTGTAGACTTGAGGGTTTCATCTGTAAGCCACTATTTGTACATTGGACAGATGTAATGTTGGGAGCAATAATGAGCAATAATCTGAATTTATATCAATCTCTAAACATGATTAACCTTTTCACACTAATCTTCCCAAATAAATGCAACCCACATGCATATTCGTATTCACTAGTAATTTGTCTTTCTGTTTACAGGGCCACATGAATCTGTAGTGGTTCTGAGTGTCTCTTCAGTTGAGATCAAGCAGAAAAAAACTTCAAAGTCTTGCTCAAGAAAGCTCAGTATTTTTATATGCAGGCCTGGGTTCTCTCCCAGCCGTTGTCGTTTCAAAAGAGCTGAAGGCTTATAAAAGCCATGTTAGGGTTATTGTGTACATCCTATCGGCTTCAGCCTTCACTGACCCTCAAACTGTGTGTGTGTGTGTTGTGTGTGTGTGGTCATTAGGCAGAGCTACAGTGGAATCCGTTTACTCTCAATAATTTCGCTGTTCAGTTTTTGTGAGCCTGAGAGGAGGAATGAACATCCTGAGTTTATTGGCCATTAGAGAACTGTGTGTGTGTGTGTGTGTGTGTGTGTGTGAGTCTGTATGTGTAAGTGAGCCAGTTTGTTTGGCTAAGTGAGGCAATTTTGGTCTTTAAGTATCTCATGTCACTTCCCCTCAACAAGGGGCAAGTGATACAAGCCCTCCATTCTTGGCAACACATACACATATGGATGGACACATACACAACCTCTCACACACAGTCTTCGGGCTCCGATTCAACTGGAATATTTTTTCTCAAACATTCATTTCCAACACTAGATTTGTATGTGAATACTTAATAATCTAAACATGAAAAATAAAAAGTATGGACACTATTTGAAGTTTCAGTATGAGGTTTCAGTGCTCAGAAATGTATTACTTTATGTATGAAGCTCTAATTATTTTCCTTCCCTTACAGTTGACCCAGTCAGTATTGTTTTGCGTGCATTACCATGTCCTTTAAAGCCCATATTAAACAAATCAAAATGGCTAATGACTGATGCAACTGAAATCAAAGTATCCCCCCAAACAGACTCACTGGCATGCATAGAGAAAACAGAAGAACCTCAAACATGTACGCAGGTCATAAGAGGAAACTTATATGAGTCGCTTGTCAAAAGCAGCCTAATTCCTTTAAGTCAAGTAAGATGTTACCTGATTGGCTCTTCAGGGTGGTCCTCTGATTAACTTGACCATCCAGAAACCCGACGACTTTGATCTGTGATTGGTGAGGTCACTCATTGAGGTCAGCCAGCGTCTGCAGTGAAACCGAGAGGGCCGGTGATGAAGTATTTGAAGAGCATCGTTCCAAAATGAGACCTGACACCTAATTTCACCAAAAAAGGAAAGAAAAAAAACATGATTACTGGCATGCATGAGAGTAGAACTTGTACTGATTCAGACTGAATTCACCAACCAAATGTGGCCCATTATAAAATCATCAAGTTTTTACAATCAGATCTCTGTTTGAACGATCAAGAAAGGCTATCAAACTAGATATAAGGTTAGCCGATATAGCTAAAATCAGTATTATGATACAAATATTTTTTGTGATCTAGATATTCAGTGCATCATGATTTTATAGTAAGTATACAAAATCACATATGAACTGATCTTCTGGGGAGTGAGTGGGTTCCATGGTCAAGTCCTGCAAAAAACTTTTTATATCAGTTTGTCACTTTCTAGCTACATATAGCTTGAAATCATTAATTTGGACAACATATGCAATAATATAATATAATATAATATAATATAATATAATATAATATAATATAATATAATATAATATAATATAATATATAGTTATATCATCCCATCAAAAGTCAATTTCTGAAAATAAGACAATTAAAAGATGAATAAAACTATTTAGCAGTTAATCGACTAGTCTGTTGACATAATATCAATCCGCAACTATTTTGAATAAATTGATTGGTCAAAAATGCCAAACATTCTCTGATTCTGAGTTCTCCATTGTGCTGTTTTTCTGTGTTATATCATTTTGAATGAAATATTTTTGGGGTTTGGACTATTGGTTGGACAAAATAACACTTGTGACCCTGGGCTCAAGAAATTGTGACTTTTTTATGACATTTTTTAAATAATCAACAGATTGCTGCAGCCCTGATGGTAATATATAATTATTTCCCAACCTGGTATAATAGTTTTATGTTGAATATCAATCCTGAATTAGTGTCACCCTCTGTGTATCTTTACAAGTTCTCTTTTCTTTCTACTTGCCTTTTTCCTTCCCCATTGTCTCTCTTTCTTTGCCCCTGCTGTAACATCTCACTTGGTCTCCCCCGTTGCTTCAGAGGAAGATGAACTCTGAACAGCTGTGGTTCTCCCTGCCTGCCGTGAGTTATGGTGAGCTGCTGTCCTGTTGGCTTTTATTGATAATATTACACTGGCGGATGTAAATATGACTATGGCTTCAACAACCCTGCCTGCCCCCTCCATCAACCTAATACAAAGCTTGAACACGCAATGTGTGTGTGTGTATGTGTAGGTGAATGAATTTAATATGTACCTGTGTGTTTGAAAGAGCAAGTGAAGAGGTCAGGGAAAGATTCACTGTGGATCTGTGTGTGTGTGTGTGTGTGTGTGTGTGTGTGTGTGTGTGTGTGTGTGTGTGATATTCACTTCCTGACCCCAGGACACTCCTTCCCAAGGTTGATGCATAACGTCAGGCTACATGCAGTTTGCAGGAAACAGCTAGCTGAGATCCAAGATGATAAACAGCTCTGAGCTTTAAGTTGGCTAAAGAAGATCCTGCCTTTGTGTGTCTATATATTTTGCTGGGCTGTGACTTCCCGAGGTGCTGTAAATAATATATCTTTTCACGCGTTGGTGTGTCCATGTGGTGCACACACAGAAGCATTGCTGGATTTTACTGCCCCTTCTGATTTTATGGGTGTTGTTTCTCTTTTTCTGCTTGTGTTAGAAACATCTCAGGCATTCATTATCAATACTGCATTGAAAAAAAAAAAGGTAGAAAGAAAGAGATGATTAGAGCAGTAAAGACTTCTGTATGGGCTAAACAACCGTGAGACTACATACACACACACACACACACACACCAGCTGCATTGTAAGCACTGATTAGGTTTTTTGTGCCCTGACCTGAAGGTGTAAATTCTACATTAATGCCTCGTCTATTAACTTGAGTGAACTCTGATGCCTTCACTACTGAAGCTACAACACACCCACACACACACACACAAACACACACGCAAACACAAACCTCACACTCCATGGCCACAACACACACACACACACACACACACACACACACCAGTATGCACGGGCATACATACATATTCAGAAAAGCACATGGAGAGCCTTGCAGCTGCTGTCCACCCACACACCATACACACAACCATGCCCCACACACACACACACACACACAGTGCCACATTCAGTACCACATTCACTACATTCTGCCATTCCTCTAACACAGACAGGCAGGAAGCAAATGTGTCATTTATTAGGGCCTGTTTCCAATCTGTGCTGATGATGAATATCCCTGATCTCCCCCATGCTGCTCCTGAATATTCTGAGACAAAGGCCTCTTATGAAATTATACTGTCATTAGAATGACTGCTCTGATTAGATACTGGGGCTGGATTAGCCATCTGCTTGGTTACGCAGAGGAATGATATGATCAAAACTAATTACCATGTATTCCTACACGCAAACACATTAAGGGGTTTAGTTTCAAAATATGATATGGCTTATTCATTTTGATTGGCTAAAAAATGTCCTTGCATGATGGAATTCTTTAGTACAATATTGTTCAGTACAACAGGGCACTGTGATGTTGATAAAAATGTAATAGTTCCGTTTTACAATAATCTTGTTTGAATTTTTAAAGTAATAATTATAGTTTGATAGTAAATATCTCATTAAGACTGTACCAAATAAAATCCCAAGATTGTGGGATCAGATTTGATTTGTGAAATGTCAGTGATTCAAACATGAGGAATTCAGCTTGTTTCTTAAAATCTACTGTTTCACAGATGGACATATCAAATTTACAAAAATATTTAGCCTGATAACACATTACACATATCCAAGTAAACATTTTAGATTTTCAACAGTAAAAGCTGTTGTTAAAAGCCACTTGTTTCCACATGTCACACAGCATAAAATAATGGAGAATGTTGTGGGCTGTGTGCTGGTGTCAAGAGTTGCCACTGTGGACTGGACATATGTAGCAATTTATCACTTGTCTCTCAGCACATGTGTGGGTGGCCCGGCAGTGGGTATTATTGCAATTTGGAAGCAATTGACAGTAATCCCTCCTTTCTGCTTGTGTGAAAGCTCATCATCCCCCTGCACGCCGACAGGCACGTCTTCACTAAAGATGACCTCCAGAGCTGGCACGAAAAGCTTTGGGTCTGTCGTAGCTCATATTGTATATCATTTTCAGTCTCAAACGTTTTTGTTGAGGCCTCTCAAAGTAAACCACTACACTCTCAGGGAAACTAAGCTCAAATGAATCCTCTCAGAGGCAGTGATTGCAATTCTATGGAGGACCATATGACTTATTTTATGACAGCGGCACCAAAGAATTGACCACCAGATTGACATGTGGTCATCAGCTTTGAGGTATCACAAAAAAGAACAAGACACTGATAAAGGAAGCATAAGTATTTTTGTCTGAATGGCAGTTAGGCTCATTTTCAATTGGTGAGGATCAGAGAGGACCTTATGAGTTTAGATGCAGCTCCGCTGTTTGAATTATATTTACCTTTAATGTAGTATGACGTGTTGTAGTTACTATATAGATGTTGGATGGAGAAGGTCATAGTGGACAGTTTGACCTTCAAAGCACTGGTGGTTTGCATCCCACATGTTGTTTGGTTTAAACCACTTTAATATTAAAGTCAATGTGTCCTCTCATATTCTTCAAATTAGTGCAGACTTTTTTATATACATAGTTAACTAAGACAGCCAACTTTCCCTAACCTAAACCTATATTGTAGTGTTGTAATGTTGACAGCGAACGTTTTGTAGATGTGTTCCACATAAATACTTCTTCATTATGTTGATAAAAAGCCTGTTCCTGGCGTCATTATGTTTCTATATGTACTTCCTATCAAAAATGAGTGTGTTGAGTATGGACAGGAACTGCTGTTATCTGCTGGCCTGAGGTTACTTTTTGTAAATGAGTTGTAAATGAGAAGGCTAACTGGGATGCTGACCAACAGAATAAATCTGGGCATGGAAGAAGTAGGTTTATGCTTTCTTTGATATAAACAAATAACTATGATCCTCATGTTCTACAGTCAGTAAATAAATACATACACACACACACACACACACACACACACACACACAGTAACAATTAGTTTTTATGCACTTTTTGAAGAAACATTTTTGAATTATTTTAAACTTTTGAAATGTTGTACTTTTATAATCATGTATGTCCACATATCACTTGCTGTAATATGAAAGTGTTATGTTATGATCTATATTCTTTCTTGAAGAGAAAAGTTTAAATGGGAATATGTTGAATTACTAGCATAAAGAGCAACTCTACATGGAGAAACTAAACCTTAGTAAAGTGTAATGATGCATGAGGCAGTTCCTCAGCCTAAGCCCCATCTTTTCTCCCAAATAGCTGTGGTTGCCATATGCTCAGATTGACTATAATTGTTAGTTTCCTGGACAAAGTGTTCAGAGGTTTGCAGGCATTTAATATACCCTGCAGGCAGAATTAAAAAGCAATCATGAAATCCAATTCTTCCATATAAAAACAAATGATACGCCATGCCACACTTTTATTTACAAAGCAAACACTTGCCTTCATCTTCACAGTATCTCATATTATGCCCCAATACTGAGCAGAATACAGCAAAAAGTTTGATGGATGGTTTGGTTTAATGAGAGAGAAGTCATTTAGACGATGAAAGTAGAAGCGTTATTAATGGGAGTTCTTGGAGGCTTCACAGTGGAAATGGGGTTTGCAGAGCTTCAATAACTTATACATTGAGTGCATAAATAATTTGAAAAGATGAAGTAAGAGCTGTACTGGAAAGACAATGCAGCAATGCCAACACACACAGATCAGAAAAATACAGTTTTCTTTTTGTGATGGTCTATGCTGTGATGACAGCATAAATCAGTTACCAATCAAAGTTATTTGTGTTCTTTGGATGAACTGCCTGAGAGAATTTGTCTTTTCATGGGTATGTTTGTTCTTATTAATAGCCATGCAAGTAACATGGCAATGTTGGTCTGTCAATAAGTTCTACCACTTTGGTCCAGACTGAAATTTGTACAGACATGGTGCCCAGAGGATGCATCCTACTGAATTTGGTGATTCTCTGACTCTTTCTCGAACACCAGCAGCAGGTTGACATTTTGGGTTTTAGCGAACAAAAGTATCTAAGATATATTGAGTGGAGTTAATTTAGAAGAGTTTCAGGAGCGGGACCACACATCAACCATGTCATCGCCAACATTTCCATAAATACCCACACATAAATACCCACACATGCCCCCCTCCACCACCCCTTCTCTGTCCTGCCTCCACATCTCCTTGTTCCTCTTCATAGGGTTATAAGGCGGTCTGTCATGCCCAGATGCTACGGCAGATTTCCCTATCGTAGCCTCCCCACAACGCTTTGAATGTCTATTCAGCAACTGCCAGCCTCGTACATCTTCTGTTCTGATCATCAATACATCATTTAATCGTACCTGTTGATTGTGTGGTCCTTGCTAGTGAAATGGACTGCCTTTGCAACTTGATACATTCATGCTGCACAGATGATGGATCGTTTTGAGCTTTTTCCTCTTATCCTGTAAAATATCTCAACATCCAGTAGATGGATCAACCCTGAATTTTATCTCCATCATTCTCAAATGATGAAAGCAACATAATGACACCATAAATGACCAAATAACTGCCAAACAATTGAAATTCACATTTGCTTCAACTGCAGTTTATGTGTAGTGATTATTAAATAAATAATGAACATGGTTAACATTTAACTTGCTAAACATCAGCATGTTGGCATTGTTATTGTGAGAGTGTTACGCATAACTTAAAGCATCTCTGTGCCTTCTTTAGCCTTACAGAGCAGCTAGGATGAAAGTCTTGGTCTTTTTTCTTGATAGCATCAAATTACCCCATTTATTCCATATGACAGTATAACTATCAACTGAAACCTATACTGATGGTATCTTGTAGATGGGATGTAGGGTAGGGTGTCCATTGGATCTTCAGTGGTAACATAATCATTTATGCTAGTGCAAAATAAATTATAATGTCAATATCCAACCTCTCAGTACCACTTGCAATCATTTATATGTTTCATGTCATAATAACATGATGGCAAAGTATATTCACAGAAATTAATTATGACATGTATGTTTTTAAAATATAGCAACCTGCCCTTCAGCACGCAAAACACTGAAGTGAATTACAAAAAGTAAACTCTAAAAAAACACAATGTACCAGGATACAGTAACACACAGCATCAATCCCTTTATCAAAACTTCATTGTCAATCATCTTCATGCCATAAAAACATCATGTAGTATGATATATAATAAGACATTTCTCTCTGGTACAGTATCACTACAACCGCTGACTCTATCATGGAACTATTTACTGCCCATATGGCCGGTGACACAGGGTCAAGCCTGTGTTTCAAGTGAAACCACAAAGTGTAGTAAAAACCCTGCATACAGGGATGGATACAAATTCAAGCATTAGCACATTGCTAATTACTGTGGGTCGCTTTTAATAAATACTTTCCTGACATATGAGTTCCAGCACTGTAAAAAAGGAAGAATGTTGCATGAGGGAAAAACATTAAGCGATGCTGCAGACTTTTGCTATAAGTAGAAAGCTTGGGTTGCATGTAAAGGAATCCTATACTGTAAGATACGATTCACACAGGATACTGAAGTCCCCTGGTTTGCCTTAAAGAGAATACTCACTTTAAGAATTCACACATTTTCTTGAATAAAAATAGAAACGTGGCAATCCAAGCCATGGTTTCTAAGAGTAATTGACTTAACAAGCGGGCATACTGTAAAAGCTGCACTTCAACGGCAGAGTTCTCTGTGGGTAATTACACATGTTGTTTTGTGTATCAATGCTTCCTTTGACATTTTCCATAATAAGTTTTGATCCTAGCTCTGGCCTTCTTCATACTGAAATAACATTGCAGCATCACAGTACACTGCAAAAACTAAAATCTTAGTAAGATTAGAAGGCAAAGTTTTGAAGGCAAAATATACTTGTTTTTTGTCTGACAAGATTTTTCTTCTTACCAGGCGGCTTTTATGTTAGAGAATTTCACTTGTTTCAAGTTTTTTGGCCTTAAGTAACAAGTTAAATATTCTCATTCTGTTGGCAGATCATTTTGCTTATTTTAAGTAATTTCCTGCCAATTTTAATGCTTTTTTCTTGTTTTTGAGAGCTCAGTTTTTGCAGTGTAGAGTCCTCCTTTTATTTGTTTTAGGGGTCAGGCAGACTCTGCCCTTATGTTTCTGGCCAAAAGAGGTATTTATTTGCTATTTAAAACATGATCAGAAGCAACTGGTTATCATGATCCAGTTATACGTCCCAGGCCAAGGTTCATCTGATCAAACATATTGGTCCCATGGTGGTTTCTCATTTGCTTGCCATATTAAAATTCTCCAGATGTGCAGGTGATGCTCTAGCTAGGTTTGCAATTATTTATCATAATGCAGCATTAATACAAACTTGGTCAACTGCAACTCTGGAGGTGGGGGGGGCCAAAAACACAAAAGAAATTACAGGAAAATAACACAGTATATAGGCCTGTACAAAAGAAAATGTATGCATGGAGAGGCTGCACACCATTTGCTGAATTCTAGATGAAAATACATAATTCCACACTGGAGTGTGTTTGCAGTCATTTTAAACAAGCCCACAGCGTTGACATAAATCAGTGTATGTGTGAAGCTCGTATACCTGCATGTCTGCACACTGCAGGTTTGACGAGAGACAGGTCTGAGGGGATTTCACTATAAAGGTTAGGAACCGTGAAATATCTGAGAAGTGCTGGAACACTTCTCCTCTCTAAATTATAGCCGAATGCATGCTATATGGTCTTAGTGGTTGGGGGGAAACGCCTTGGCAGTGCATAAAGGGCTCAGTGTGCGGCTGAAATGACCGTGCAACTCCTGAAAATAAACAGGAATCAAATGGAGTGATTGATCGAATAAATTATCCTTAGCAGCAAGCAGCACGCTCTCTCTCTCTCTCTCTCTCTCTCTCTCTCTCTCTCTCTCTCTTGCACACACACACACACACACACACACACACACACACACACACACACACTCTGCTACTCATCAGCTCCAATGACCAGCCTTTTAGAAAAACAGACACTTGTTGCTGTTTGCGCCAGTGCTCTAGCCAGCTGCAATTTGGGTGTAAGTTTGTTCCACAGCAGTGTGGTGGTGGTGGTAGGTGGGCAGTGGGGTGCTAATTGGTTAAGGCTTTTTTGCCAGTGGGTAATAGATGCATCTGCACAGCCTGTGTTAAATTGCAGGGCTTTTAATTTGTCCTCTCACTCCAGAAAAAGTTCAAATTGCAATATGGTGGGTTGGAAATGGACCAAAACCGATTTTAGCAGGATTTGTATTTGCTAAAGACAGCATACCTACTAGTTTCACATTTACATTTCTGCTCAATGTAGCCTTTTGATTATCTTATCCGATATTGTCCAGGTATTTCATCAAGTAATGATATGACAGATTTTGTAAATAATACTTTATCAAAGCATTTGTGTGTAACTGTGTTTGTGTTGTTGGGTCACACTGCAAAAAAAGCCTAGAATTGAATTATATGGTTTCAGAGAAGAGTTCATTGTATGAGATGAGTGTTATTTGTTAACACTGGGTGTTCTCTCGCTATTTAACAATATAGATAATATGAAATCATTAAATTCTCATATAGTATCTATAGGCATTAAATCATCATTTAGCAGCCCATATTAGCAAACATGTGTTCAGTAATATGTTTATAGTTAATTCCAACTGTGTGAGTATTATAGCATTAGTAGTTTTTATTAATACAAGACAACTTTCATTCTAAACTCATAGAGGCTGATAGTATCCAGCATGTAGAAAAGTCAGATCATGAAAAAAGACAATGATTGTCTTTTATACCTGACTTTGTTCATGCTGGTGTTTGCCCTCTGATGATCATCATCTAAAGGTGATGCTTGACTTAACTGCCTGTGAAATTGCTGCATTTTGTGCAGGCCTATATTTTGGAGTGGGACTGAAATGTAAACCTTCCAAAATGATGAACCTGTCGACCTGTCAGAGCCTTTTGGAAATGAAGACAAGACCTACACCCCCCACCAACCCAACCAGCGCGCTCGCGCGTGCACGCACACACACAACTCTACCCCGCCCTTCCATCATGTCCCCTCCCTGCTGCTTACGTGCGGTTTATTGAAATCTTCTCCATGCTCTGTAGGATAGCTCTGGCCTCAAGGGTAACAAGATAGATGTAAACAACCAATTACTGGATAGGCCCTCATTCATATCCCTTTAACCGGAATAGACAAAGAGGTTCTGGCTTTAATAATTTCTCTCTCTCTGCCCAACATTTGGATGTTTGTCCTAAAGAATGTTACTCATCAACCCCTTGTTGCGCTTCTCTCAGGTCAGTGCGGAATAAAAGCCACCCCCACCCCAACACATACGCTTTGCAACACTCACCAAAACACACATCTTTCAATGATCAGCTCAATTAGTGCAGGTCGTGGCGGAGAGCGGCCGAGGTGAGCGGTGGGAGGTTGTGAAAATATAGGGGGTTGGCTATTAGGGGAAACGCGATCTCCATTCATCAGCGGCCGCAATAATTACCGTTTCGGAGCCAGAGCCCTCTGATCAAACTGATCAGTGGAAGCAAGTGGTTTACAAACACTGTCAAGGGCCAGACATCGGACCCCGATTTGCCCTTTCACTGCCGGAGCGCACGCCCAGCGGTTCTGACGATGAACAGCCCAATACAACGAAGATGCTTTCTATTTGTATTCACATTTTAATTGCTTGCTCTACTCTTGTATTTGCTCTGATAAATCCCCTGTACTGCTGCAACCCACATTCCTGATCATTAAACTTTCTAATCGGATGCATTGTAGTTTAAGAAGTAGGCTATTCAGATACGACAAGCTTATCAGGGAGCAACAACGACTCAGAGTGCGAAGGTGTTGATAGAGACATGTCACCAGGATGAGTAGGACAATTTCTTCAGAGAGGGTTTAGAGAGATTATTTCTTTTAAGTCATAGTTTTCAAAAAAAAACAAACAAGATTTTTGTTTTTATTTTAACTCCATGCGCTGATTTAATGGTTGGTAGTGATTACAAATAGAACTGGACCTGTCAATAAGCAAGGTGGGATGACCCCATCTGGAGCTCCGGACTCTATTTTGGTCACATCTGCATCCATCATCGTCCAAAATGATCCAAATGACTAACTACAGAGTCAGTTAGGGTGATATGGGTTTGTAAGCCTTCATGTAACCACTGCTAAGAACAGGGACATAAGGCATCAGTCTACAGGGAGGCAACAGTGAAAGCTGAGGTTAAGAACTTCATCAAAAAAGTTCAAGGATAAAAAAGAAAGAAAATAAGATACTTCAAGACGTCTGTAGCCTATTTCTTTCTCAACAGCCTTATTTTCAGCCTGTAAAGTCGTTCCAATAAATTATTAGCTTTACAACTCATATCTGAATGACCTTTGATATGAAACTTAAAAATTAGACCATACATAATCTCAGTGGAACATAGTGTGACGACTGTGAGTGTAATTACAGCGTCTCTTTCACAAGTGGGAGAGCCTCCTGTGCGTTTTGAGATCGCTAACAAGGCTTTTAGGTGTGTGTGTGTGTGTGTGTGTGTGTGTGTGTGTGTTAGATGGATGGAGATGATAACTTCTTATCTGATGTTTAAAATCTCATATTTTCACTCATGGTCTCGCCGTCTGCGCGCGAGGTTTCTGAGATTTTCAGGAGCTGTCTGAGTCAAAGTCAGTAAATTAAGTAGGCCTATATTATTATATATTACTTATTATTATTATTATTATTATTATTATTACATTTTTATGCGGGAATAAATTAACCCGTTCTTTTCTCGTATGGTCTGTATATATATATATATATATATATATATATATATATATATATATATATATATATATATATATATATATATATATATATGGTTAAATCGCCTCCATGTTTTTCTGACTATCCATTTCAGGCGAGCCCCGGTCCCATGGCGATTACCATCAGTCAGCTTAATGCCGTAATACTTTGAACTGCGCTTCAGGCGAAACCCAAGTCAATTTATTAAACACAGGGAGAACACAACGTGGAAACAGAGATCAGGCTCCTCTTACAGGACTCCACTTCTCTGGTGATAAACTAACTTCATAATTACACAAATAATTTACTTTTAAACAGCCACGACTTGGATGAAATTGCTTATCGCAAAAGGTCCAATACAGCAGGAAAAGTATTGATCAATTTGTCTTAATCACAAGTGAACCTGTGATCTGATCAGCCGATGAGTATATTTTATTTTTACACCCCTGGGGTGTAAAGTAGGCTAGCTCCTTGCTTGCACTGTTGATGTGCTATTGATATGTAGCCTATTTGCAATTTTTTTTGTGTGTTGTGTGTGTGTGTGTGTGTGTGGGGTTGATCTAAGTCCAAATCAAATTACGGCCATTAAATACTAGGCAATATTGTTCTTAACGATAAAATGAATAATAGGCCTAATAATAAAACTAATGCCTCATTTTAACAAGCGTCAGCGGTTCATTTTCTCTCTGAAGTGAAACTTTTTTGTGGTAAAATATTGTTATGAGATGAAAGTTGCTGAAACAGGTCTGTCGGAGGAGAGATTGTGTGTGTGTGTGTGTGTGTGTGTGTGTGTGTGTGTGTGTGTGTGTGTGTGTGTGTGTGTGTGTGTGTGTGTGTGTGTGTGTGTGGTTTGAGGCAGCAGTGTCGAGTGATGTGATACAGACTGTGGGTGTAACTGACAATCGTATCTCTAATGAAGAGGTCCCATGGCGAGGCGATAGAAATCTACCAACTGGTCAATCTTTGGTCCAGTCAATAACACACGCGGACGGGCGCGTGACACACGCTACTATTTACCTGACAACCCCTCATCAAACCATAACACAGTGTTGGTTGCTCGTCATGCTGCTGCCATTTTCTTCTAAGCTTCACCGCTGCAGTCTGGAGAGCAGGGGTCTTTCATCGGGCAGAAACTCACCATTTTAACAAGTAGCCTGCTACTCATCACTTTTTGCCCTTTGTGAATCATAAAACCTCTAAAAATCCACCCTCTCTGTTTCCTCTTTGTTTCTCCACATCAATTTATCTTAATTATCATCTTGAAATGATTACTCAGGGCAGTTCTTCGACTCTTATCTTCTAATCCTGCTTGTGATTTTGATGATCTCTGACTTCCATCTTCCTCCGCTGTTGCACTATACCGTGTCAGCCAGATGACTTCAATACAAATGGAAAGTTTTGTCTCACCGGTGTGATGCCGTTTTTCTGCTCCGCTGTTGCCCGACAGACTCTCCTCCTTTGCTCTCCGTTCAAGAAACTACAGCATACACGAACACTTCATTCCAGTCTTTAGACCGGCTGCACACCTTATACTGTTTATCATTCTGTGCGCTCCTTTCGTCACTGCCTCACCCCTCATTTAGCCGACAGATTCATCATCGTCTGGGTTATCACATGCATTAGCATTAACACCTTATCACGGCAATATTATAATACTTGTTAGAGCAACATATCTAGCCTAATTCATACAGAAATACAATATTCCTTTAGGGATCACAAACAGAAGTGTCATATTTATACAGAGTTAGATAAACAAACAACATTAAATTAGCTATAAAGTTAATATAAACCAGCTAACAGACACACTAATTAATTTTGGAATATCATAGCGCACAGTCTTTAGTCAAATATTTTTGACAAATTACTTACAGTACTTTTCCGAAGCCATAGTTTTCTTATGTTGTTGTTATTTATAACATATCTCTTATATTACTCCCTTTTATGGTTACATTTAAAGACACACAGTCTATTTTCACTAGCTGGCATCAGGCTGTTAGCTACGTCCAATCACCTGTAAACTCTTCCCAATATAAATGAATGAAATGACCTTTACAACTTAAAGTTAACTTGTCAAATGTATCTAAATTGACTGATGGCGAGAAGACATAAATCGCTGCCCTCTCTAAGAAAATTAGTCTAATTATTTTCTCTTTATATTTATAGGCCTATTAGTTTTTACTTAAGGGTAAACGTCATAAACAGGTCGGGTATGTTTGCGAACTTTTCATTAAACGCTACATTACTTGTTGTCGGCAGTTAACAGTTATTTTACTTGTATGAAAAGTTGAAGGGACTAACTTTCAGGCGTAATTTAAAGTTTCAGGCGTTGTGGAACTCTTGATTGATTTGTAAGAGCCGCTGGAGGCATGAAGATACTTAAGCAGTCTCCGTGCGCTCTGGCGCCATCCTTCCCCCAGCTGCGGGACCAGCGCTGCTCTCCTTTTCCACACTACCCCCAGCTCTGCGCTCTTTGGCTGCCCGAGGTGCCTGTCAAAGTGAGGGGAAGAGAAAAAACTCTTTTAGAAGACAAATCTGAGCAATATTTCTGTTGGTAGGCGGGCTAGTCGGGACGGGAACAATCGGGTTGACTTTGCCAGGGAGCCACCTCAAAGCATATCAGGTTACTTTGAGTGACAGCGTAACCATGGCAAATAATTTGACCAAGGCTATTGTCTTATCCTCACCATCCCCGGGTCAGATAACCGACCAATCAGAGTTCATATAATCGCTTGTCTTGCCAGCTTAGAATAATATTATTAAAACGAGCCAGCGAGTCCGGTCTCCGTGAGTAGGTTATGTTGAAACGGCATAGAAAAGGTGGAGGAGGACGGTGGAAGGAGTAGCAACTTTCTCTCTTTCTCACCAACTTTATGAGGATTTGTCGCCTGGGGTTTGCATGGCTGAATGAACTTGAGTTTATTCCACAATACGCAGTTGGATATTACTTTATCGTGGGTTGTTTCAAGTTTTAAGCTACCATTTTGGGGACTTTTTGCCGTTTATGGACTTCATGCGTTTTTATTTAATGTGAGACTGAGTGGGAAGACGTGGAAGTAAGGCACAATATAATCTGTATTGATTTACGTTGTCGCCATGTCCATGCTTCCGACGTTTGGTTTTACGCAGGAACAAGTGGCGTGTGTCTGCGAAGTCCTCCAACAAGGGGGGAACATCGAGCGGCTGGGGCGCTTCCTCTGGTCCCTCCCGGCGTGCGAACACCTCCACAAAAATGAGAGCGTCCTCAAAGCGAAAGCCGTGGTCGCCTTCCACCGGGGAAATTTCCGAGAGCTCTACAAGATTCTGGAGAGTCACCAGTTTTCGCCGCACAACCATCCAAAGCTCCAGCAGCTGTGGCTCAAAGCGCACTACATTGAGGCGGAGAAGCTGAGAGGCCGCCCGCTCGGTGCCGTGGGGAAGTACCGCGTCCGGAGAAAGTTCCCCCTGCCCCGCTCCATCTGGGACGGAGAAGAGACAAGCTACTGCTTCAAGGAGAAGAGCAGGAGCGTTCTCCGGGAGTGGTACACCCACAATCCCTACCCATCCCCGCGGGAGAAAAGAGAGCTGGCCGAGGCCACGGGACTCACCACCACGCAGGTCAGCAACTGGTTCAAAAACCGACGACAGCGAGACCGAGCGGCGGAGGCAAAAGAAAGGTAGGAGTAAAGAGAAAGACACTTAAAAAATATTTCAGAATCTGAGAAAGTTTTAGTATTTTTAGGGTTATGTCGTAAAGCAAAAAATGGCAGAAATGACATTTAAAACAGGCAAACATCCACTGTTTTTCCTCGGTGCGCCTAATGCAATATGATTTGCTGACCTATATCTGGCAATTTATTATTGCATTGACCTTACAATATATTTTAAGTTCTTAACAAATTGTTCCAGTTATCGCCGCGTATCTGTGTCTATTGGTGGAAAACTAGATTGGAAGCAGGCACTTTTTTCATGGTTTCATGGTTTTACTAAACTCACAGTTGTTTGTATGTTTGTGATAAGTGTGCAGGCCGTGCGTAAAAGTTGAAAGGCAGAAAATTAAAGGCTTTTTTGTCAGGTAAATTACAAAGTTATAAACGTTGCATTTACTCTACTTTTATGTTTTAATCACACTTATTATATAACATGAAATGTGACTTTCCCATTAGGATCAGATTAAAAGACCACGACTTTTTTAACCCTCCAGAGACTGGGGTGAGCACAGAAGAAAACTTCTCAGAACACGTTTGATAGTTGTTTGCGGTGTAATTGATGTGGCGGGCTGTGTAGCCCCCATTTCACCCGGTTGACATTTCATTAGGAGTAGTTTGTACATTTCAAGGTAGGAAATGACACAGGCAGGCAGAGAGGTTAGGGAGACGTGTTTTAGTCAGGTGTTCGGTTGGTGTCTTCTTTCACCCTCTGGCCACTAATTCGGGCTGAAAGCTTCACGTAAATCATGTCTCCCCACTGAGGAGAGCCTTGCTGCACACTGCAAACATATGAACCATGCCATACGTAACAAGCACACATTTAGCAATAATTAGACCTGTCATTTATTCAGACGTGGCAAGGGCTTGCCCACTTTGATAGGCGTCTTTACCCACGGGTCTGATTCTTCAGCTTCAGATACAATGCAGCTTCAAAAGTCAAATAGGTTTATTGTCTTCGGTCACTGTTCACCTCTACAGCCATTCAACTCTGTACTGCTGCAGTGAATTGAGTCTCTAATTATTACAATGACTTAGTTATCGTTTCCATTTTGGCACACGGTTGATCATTACACTAAGCATTTGATCAATTATTAATGATGCTTATTATGGCTATTGTAAATTTGGCGTAGCCTACTTAATATCCCAGTACACACAGTAGCATGGACGATACTAATTTTGCTCAGTGTGTAGGTCCATGTTTGGTTGTTGTTTTACGATGTAAAAAATACATTTATTATCATACTAATAGTTTATTTACACATTTGGTCTTTTTTATTATGCGGAGGTTTAAAAATGTGTCACACTAGATCATGTCTTAAATATTTTTCCTGATGTAGGCCTACTAATGTGTTTTTGTTGAGTTTGTCTGCACTTTCACCTCACTGACAGGTGACTTTGTTTTCTGTTGGCAGAGAAAACAACGAGAACTCTAACAGCAATAGTCACAACCCATTGACTTCTTCCATGAATGGAAATAAATCTCTATTGGGAAGCTCGGACGACGATAAAACACCCTCGGGGACACCGGATCACACGTCTCCGAGCCCGGCTCTGCTCCTCGGCTCAAACGCCGGTTTACAATCCCTGCACGGCCTCGCGCCCCCGCCGGGACCCAGCGCCATCCCGGTACCCAGCGGTGCAGACTCGGTGCACCATCACCACTCATTGCACCATGACACCATACTGAACCCTATGTCTTCTAATCTAGTGGACCTTGGCTCTTAAAACCCGGCACAGAAGAAGGACAGAGAGCACCGAAGTGTGTGTGTTTTTTTGTTGTTGTTTTTATCGGAAGAGTAATGTAAGAGGTGGCGTGAGACAAGCTTCAAGCATTTGCAGCAAGGTGCAAAACCGAGAGACTGGAACACTGCGAAAACAGCCACCGTAACAAATCATTTAGTCTCATATTCAACCTTTAAAGCCTTTTTTTATGTGGGGAAAGTCTGCCCTAGGGCTCAACACACCTCCACTTAGGCTATCCCTGAATTTAAACTTCCGCTTGTTTTGTGGACTGTTTAGAAACAAGTGTGAAGGCACAGCACTTAAGAAATATTCGAGAAGCTGCCACATTCTCACCCTGTTGTCATATTTTTCCTCTTTAATTCGCATAAAGAAAATATAATTCGAAAGATTATATGACTCAGTTTTGCAGTGGTGGTGCAGACAAAAGGTGAGGTGGAGGTCGTTTTAGCTAAAAAAAAAAAAAGAAATGAAAAGAAAAAAAGGGAGGGGGAGAAAAAAATATTTTACCGGAATGTAATAACGTAACATGTTATATTGTTGAAAACAATAACAATAAAATGTCTTAATTCTTGTTACTATTACCGTTGTTATTTTAGAGGTTTAGATATCAACCGATTCTATAGGCACGGAGTTATACCCATCGCCCTTTTGTTTACATAGGATTTTCCAAGAGAGCCATACGCAGTTACATTTTTGGGAGGGGGATAGGAGTATGATGGGGTATGATATTCTCAAGTGTCTTATAAGAGCCGTGATAAGATGAAATATCTTAATCTCTTGATATTATTATTATTTGCATTTTCATTTGGAAAGAGACTGCATGTAAACTTTGCGATAAATGATGAAACATAAAACGATTCACCTATAGTTTCATATACCCTTTACAATAAAAAAAAGAAATACATTGATTAAAATCGAGGATTTCTTTGATTCTGAATGATTCTTGGCATTTTGTGTTGCAGAAAACCAGTCTGTTTAGCCTATATAGTTGGATCATACGGGCCACTGCGTTTCAAGCCAGTCAAGCTGGATAACATTTTGAAAATATTTCAACAAAGCAAAACTATTCCCACACCAGAACAGGTGCAGGCAAGTATCAATCTTTACACAAAATTAGATTTATTTAATGTGTGTGCAATTTTCAAATAATTTCTTTGCACTTTTATGTGATTTTGAATGTTTGGGCCTTATTCTATTTTAATGAATCACACTTTGATGGCACAGAGAGGCTATAACTTTGTATCTGAACTGCCAGGGGGCTGTGCAAACGCTGGTTCAAGTCCACGCTTCAGTATTTCCTCTGGTCTTTTGAATGTGCCCGCCAGTTCCTTAATAATATTAAGGGAATGTATAATCAGATAGCATTACTACAGAAAATCAAAAAGCTCTTAGCCTTTGACACATAGGCTATGCCTGCTCTGAGAAAGGGGATATTGTCCTTTATGTGTGGGCAGTCTGCCGGCGTGCAAGGGTCGATATCCCGGGATAATCTGCCATCTAATCATAAATGCTGCAAGGGAAGTCGTTAAGGAGGAAAACTATCCTTTTCATCCCACTCCGTGTTAATTCATTTCCAGGCTTTAAATTGATATGCGAGAACCGTGTCTGAAAAAGTTTGTAAATATCTGAAAGGAGGAAAATTGTGCAGTAGGCAGTATACCGATGTTATGGCCTTTTTAAAATTGGGAATATAATTTAGAATGAGTAAAATTGTTTATTAAAGGAGAGAGCGTTTTAAATATGTTTATAGAAATGTGTGGTGTTTTTAAAATGATGTTCGCCGAAATTAAAGTCAAAGTTCACCCAAGTCATCACCGCCGATGTTAAAAGGACAAAACGAGAGAGAGAAAAAGGAAAAAACATCGACACTTAATCCAGTGCTTTGTAAAAACAACACTAGCCAAGAGACCGAAGCATGCGGCATGTGGCATGTGGCCATTACAGGCAAAGCTGGGCGAAATGTATACTTGCGTTTCCAACCGGGGACCTTGATGTTCAAGTGATGACACCTTATCTTTCCGCGCTCGGCCGAGGAGAACAAAAGTGCCGTAGTGTTTGGCGGAGAGAGAAAAAAACAACACAGGGAATGGGAACGGGCGTTGAAAGAAGACACTTTGTTTGAACAGCTTCAGCCGTGCAGCACCTTCAGCTGCCTTTCAGATGTTCATTAAGTAGCTTCAGTACTTTCTCTTATAGGCTGGAGAGTAAGAGTGGACTTGATGCATGTTATGGAATATTTTTCATGTGTCCCATTATCACCATTACAGTATTATGACATATTTTTTATTATAAGAATAATAACAATAATTACAATACCATTTTTAGTAGTAGGCCTGTTAATAATAGACCATAATCGACAATAATGATGACTTTAAATATTTTCTATGTCAGCATATAACTTATAGTTTACTCGATGCTGATTGGCATTTAGGTTCACAGGACTATTTCCTTTAGTAGGCAACAGCAAAGGAATATTGTGGTCCAGTAGCCTAATTAATTATCGCCTAGGCCCGAGCGGCTCTAATGGGAGTGTACACATGAAACGTGTACACAAGGAGTGTGTGAACTGTCTCCCTGCTCTCTGTAAATGCGATGGCTCAGTCGCACCTTGTTTGGTACAACTTCTGGCGCATGAGGGTCAATTATACCAATACTTATACATGCAGCTCAAAGCCCGCACTTTGTAATTACAACAGAGGACTTAAGTGCACATGGGTCTACTCAAAACAAGTCTGTAATAGCGGCTTGTGAGTAGACATAATACCGAAATGTTGGTCTCTCCCCAAACTAACTCTGTAACCCCACAAAGACTTGTGATTTTCGTCTCCTCGTACTTTCACTCTCTCTTGTTTCCCATAAGGCTTGAAATGTGAACTTTAACTGGCATCGTGCGTGCGCTGTGTGTGCCTGGGGAGGGGGGGGGGCTGTTAAACGTTTTTGGGCAGAAGATGTTAGGAAAATCCGCCAGCATTGAAGAAAAGTCCTAACAAGAGCACTGGTTATAAACTCTGGTTTGATTCTGCCAAGCTGACTTATGGGAATGATGGCCCTCCAAAAGCAGCAGCAGAATCAGGACTAACAGTTCCGACAGGTGTGAACTAGTCGTGGTTTCTCGCACAAATTCATCTGCAGGCTATTTAGTCGCCTGTCAATTCACAATGCGGTGAGAATGTTGGGGAGATTAAACGTCAAGTGTTCAACAACTTTAGGCAAAACAGTCTTGGAGAAGGTTAATGCCACTTTGCCTCAGGAAACAAATCCTGAAACAATCAGGAGAGAATGTTGAGTCCTGGCCTCGTAAAGATCACATCCATACACTTTTATAGGATATTAAGCAGAGAGTAAGCGTTGTTTTTGTTCCATGACTGATTGGCCCCTGTGAACAAATTAGTGTCATTATTGTCATCATAATTACATCACCGCCCGATCATTAGCACACAATGCTTTTTACACACACGTTTTTTCCTGTTTTAATGAATCACAGTGTTTTGATTGTTATTTAATCGGCTTATCGAAAAAACATAAATAATAACGAGGATTTAATATGAAATACTTTGTCTCAACATTACTAACATTGTTTTATGAATAACCTATACATTTTGGCTTACTAAACTATTTTATTTGCATGTTATAACTAAATGACACTCTTCTTTTTGATATTTTGCATTATTTTTATCGCGTGAAAGAGCGAATAGGAGTACCCTATTTTTCTCCTTAGGTCAGCCAGATGAAATTGTACTTTTGAAGTTTCTGATGTTATTTGGTTGTGCTAAAACAATTTAAATTACGGACCTGTTATTCCCAGCAGTTTTAATTTATTTTGTGTTCCTTATGTGGTATTTTTTTCTGCAGCAATTTATGAGTTGTCATGTGGGCAAGGAAAAAAGTACAGCCACACAAAGACGATGATTTAAAAGATGATTTTAAATTGTCATATTGCAATTCTTGATTGATTACACCGTCAGGCTAGCTTAATTACAAAAAACGCGTTTAAATTGATATTATTCTCAGCTATTTAAGAGCGCGTTTCCTTTGAGATCTTCAGCAAATGTTCGATTTATTTTCTCTAAAGCACACGTAGGCTAATTATGATGCTGCGCTTCACGTTCACAGAAGACCGAGAGTAACTGCATTAACTGACAAACTGCAGGGATGATTGATAAAGCAATTATTGTAAAAAAAAAAAAAAGGAAAAAAAAGTGGATAATCATAATTGATCACAATGATCAGTAAATTACAAATCACAAACTAGATTGTTTTAGACTTCTAATAATGCATTTTCTGGTTTTATCCAAAATATTTTATCAGGTATTCTGCATTTGAAAATAAAATCTGTCTCAGCTCAGGGGAGAAACAGGTCATCATTCAGCTTAATAAATGCACAAAATCACCAAAATTGGAGATACAGGGCTTTCATCCTACAGCATGATAAGTATCCCATACTCATTCAACCTGATCCTTTTTGTTCAGTGACAGTAACACACACTCTTTAGGCATGTCAGGTACAGTGATGATAGTTATAATGTGACACATTATTGGCCCCAGTGGGGAAATTCTTTTTTCACTTAGAACCCCTTCAGGGAGGTCAGAGGTCAAACCTTTATAACAGCAGCCTCAGGGACTCACTGTTTTTGCTCAAGGAAACCTCAGCAGAATAGAGAGGCTTAAGCTCAGGTCCTTGTCAAACCACTGTGCCAGTTTAAAGATGAAATTCACTGCTCTTAAGACGACCCCAATAAGCTTACAGACCAAATCGTGCAGCAAATGACAGAGTTCTAATTCCAGACATTGTCCCAGTTCATTGCCAAAAATTAAAGGTTGAGTATCTCTGAGGGAGATAGTAAACGATGGCCCTGAGTGTGAATAGTTAACAATTCCTGCCACTTGTTGCCTAGGGAGGTTGGTGGTTGTACTAAGAAGAGAGTAAGGCAGCTGGGATTTACATTACTGATATACTGCAACTGCAAAGTGGAAACTGTTTGAGTCAGACGACACAGAGGAATATCCACTGGTTGCACCATCACGATAATTAAATACTCACTTCAGCAGCAGGAAAAGGTGTGTACCACTTTATTTAAACATATGTTTTAGTTTTAAATGCAGACCTGGGCTTTTTACATGAAAATATTCATGTTTTTCCTGCAGGCAAACCTAAAGTCTTACTATTCTATACCACTATCTTTGATCCAATGTGTTTATCATATTCACTTTTACTGGATCTGAACTGAACTGTACATTAACCTCAGTTGAATAGGGACAAACTTTCCCCTCGCCTTTAGTAGGTAACAGTTCATCACCATGAATGAAACTATCCTCTGAAATGAGAACATGATTAATACTGTTCCTCTTTGATTATCTAAAAGCCATGACTGAGTAATGCAGGAGACACAATGCATGTACATTATATAATTGTTATATATATATATCTTCTAGGCATTTATGCTACTATTTATTTGATAAAATCTTTAAAAATGTGGATTCCCTTATCTTATAAAAAATGATTTAAATAGCCTGACTGTTATTCTTATTTGAACCACAATGCATGGTGGGAAATGCCTGCTGAGTTGAGGGAGTTTTGGGCTATACCTAAATGTAACATGTATTCAAATATAAATGAAAATGATCTGTCATTGGCTGATACAGTAATGCTGACAGGCAATTCATGGCCAGTGGTCAGGCATAGATGAATAGATTAAATTATGCAACTGCCCAGGCCGAGAACAATGAGGAACACCCAGACAGACAGAAGGATAAAATTAAAATTCATCAGTAGTATAGTCATGGCTTGTATTTCAAAAGTCCTTGTTCTTAGCGCCTCACTCAAACTGAACCCTGTATTTGGGGGAAAGCTCCAACACAAGCCAACCTGGGAGTAAAATGTAAACATTAAAGGCAATCTGAATGCTAACAAGAGTTGCCCCAGCAGCACCAAACTTTAAAACACAGGTTGGGAACATGTTGTCACTCCAAAAGTGATTGACAGGTCGTTTACAGTAATGCATCAACCAGCACTATAACAAAATGAAAGATGTTAGTGTTTTCTGATGCTGTTGGTGGTTGTTTACATCAGCAGTTTGTGTAAACAAAGCAGACTATATAATACTATAAAATACCTGAAATTTCTTTAGTTTAGAATTATTTGATTACCCTATGACTAATCATTATTATGATATTGTGAATACCCGTACTGAAACTATTGAAAAAATGGTACCGCTGGAAAAACTTAGTTACACTTTTCCCCAAGATTTCACTTTCAGAACACAAGCATGTTTAACAAAAACTTCCCCCTATGGTTTCTGTTTTATTTTATGGCACTTTGAGGTCAAACACAGTGGTGTGATTATTGATGAGCACATTGATTTTAGCCTCTCCTCAGCCATTATGCATTTTTGTGTGTATCAGGTGTGTCCCATAAAACAGGATAAAACAGTAGGGGGTTTAGGGAGTGAGGACGAGGGGGGTGGAGGGGTGGTGGGGTGGGGGTTGGGGGGAGTGGGGGCTATGGTTTAGAGTTACGGTCAAAAAAGAGAAAGATGGCCAGGGGAGAACGAGCATTAATGCACTCCCTGTGTGCTGGACGCGTACTGTTACAAAACACACACTCTCACAAACACATAAGCTCACCACGGGTGCCCTTTGCTCAAGTGAAAGGTCACCTGGCAGACCAAGTCCTGACTTCCATCACTGCAGCCCGCTCCCGAGTCCTAAGCCAAGGAGAAGCATATCAGTAAGCTAGAGTAAAACGTTTAACTTCTTTAGCTGCAATAACACACATTTCATTTTAAACAGTACAACAGTAAAATAGGTAACACTTTACTTTAAGTCCCCCATTTAGCATTTATACGCAGTATAAACAATTTACACATTTTACCATACACTATAATGTAATAAGGACATTTCTAAGTGTTTTGTTTATGTATAGTATTTTTCAGCAATTACAACAGCAATTTTTATAATGCTGTCATTTATTATCTGTTTAAACACCACCAACCACTTATAAGAGCCCTCAAGAGGTGTTATAGTTGTTGACAAATACATTAAGTAACACTGATACCTGCTTACAACTACGTTATAGCATGTTATAAACCATTTATTACATGTTTATATACTGCTTTTAATTGCTAACTACAGGGACGTAAAGTACAGTGTTACTGTGAAAACTACGTAGAATTAATAGGTGCTTAATGTGTTGCATGTGTTGTGAGCATGTGTTGTTGTAGAAGGTAAAGAAGAAAGGGTTGAAGTATTTGTGAAAGTGTATTTGTACACTTGGTTGTGTGTGTGTGTGTGTGTGTGTGTGTGTGTGTGCACTTGGGGTTTAAAAGGCTCACCTGGGCTTTCCCCTCTACTGTAAATTCCTAGATGGGAGACAGACACAGGCTATTCTGATCGCATTAGGTTCAGTCCGATGGCTTTTCCAGCTATTGTCACTTGACACCGCTCCATTAAATCTGTCCAGTGTAAAGATTAACTACACCATTCTTTATGCTTTCACTGGGTGTTCACTCTGAACACCAAAGGGCAGGTTAAATCATGCACAAGATTTTCATAGTATGCTGTATTTTATGTTTGGCCTATCTAGCCTTTTTCTTGATGTTAACTATATCAACTAGCAGTACAGACTGTCACTCAGATAAATTGTTGTAAAACTAGTCCATTCATCAGTTTAGCTTTCATTTTTATTAGTGATTGTTGTAGTTATCTGTTATTGCAATAACAATAAAAAATGAAGATGAACATTTTTTATCTATTTAACAAACTTTTTTTTGTAAATTTTGCCACGTTTTTGTTTATTGGTTTGTTGATTTTTAACCTTCCTTATCCATGATATTCACCATACCATTACACACCAAAACACAATCATTAAATTATAATATATCAAATGCTATTGTTGTTACTATGACAACATATTTCAGATATACTGTTATAGACATTCCTGAGCATACTATATTTCTATTTTGTGGGGTGAGAGCTCCTTTGGGCAATGATAGGACTCTCCAGTTTCTTTTATGTTGTAATTGCATTCTTGGTGTAAATGTGAAAATCGATGATGTTTCTTGAAAATAATTGTTCCCCCAAATACTACACAGAAAAGGCTGACAACCTTGATGCCACTCAAAAAATAATGAGAGCAATACATAAGTATCTGTTGCTTTAAGCGATTCAAGGTTATGTAACTCATTCATATCCTGCTCTCGGCTGTTCTGTTCCAACTCCTAAGCAGAAGACAGGAACATCATTCTAATTTAGATCAGTATTGGTGTTGATTGTGCACATCAGACCTGTCAGTCTGAGTGTGTACGGTGCACGTTTGTCTGTGTCTAGCTAAACACACAGGTTCAACCTGCCAGACTGTTGACTCAACACACTGTATGTATGTGTGTGTGCACACCTGTTGCACACGCTTTAACGTTGGCACTGTGAAAAAAAGAGCCCTTAATGTTTTTTTTAAACTACTAAAGACATACTTTGCATACAAGGTATGTTGTATTTGGCAGATTATAACACTCAAGACTGGGTGAACAATAACAGTGTGGCCAAGTGCAAACTGTGTATACCATTAAAAATAATTATTTTCCATTCCCTTACCTTCTGTCATTCTGTAAAAGTAATCACCAAAGAAAGTCACGCTAAAGAAAAGGAAAATAAGTAAAGACAGAGGCAGGTTTTTGAAACATCTATTTCTTGTATTTCTTGTGATGGCAAGGTTATAACCATAGCATCTGTAAATGGAGGACAAAAGAAAGAAGAGGTGAGTATAAATGAAGGCGCCTGCTTGATAAACATGAACTACTTCATATGATCCTATGACACCAACAAACCTCACTCTTCCATTAACATACTGTACATACTCACACTGTGTTCAGTCCACTTAGTGCTGTGTAGATTTGTTTAAGGAGTAACATAACCTCAGAACAGACGTGATGAAAGATAACCATTTGGTTTTCTCCATAATTTAGGGGTGAGCAGCAGAGTTCTGAGCAAAAGGCTATAAAGGCTGACAACCCTGTTTGAGCTGAACCTTGCTTCCACCTAGTGATCAGAGAGTGTAACTGCATGGGTGAAAAAAAGGGGCCAAGACCCCTGTAACAGCGATTAATACACATTAGGAAAAGTATAGAACAGCTTGGATCTGATACTCCAGCAGGTGCAGTGTGGTGAATTAGGCATTAAATGAAAGGATAAACATCATAAAATGATTAAAATACTTTTATATATGGAGGTGAGAGAGTCTGATGAACTATTACAGGTAAAGGTATTATCTATCCAAGTTGCACTATGTCTCTAGTTAACATGTTGCACACCGCAAGATTAGAGTTTTTACTTTGTAAAGAAAGTAATCATAATTGATCCTTAATACCCTTACTGTTTTTTATCTTGTAAAAAAAAGTTTATTCTGCCATGGTCTGGTCAAATGTAGAGTGAAAAGTGAATACTTGTTTGCCTCCAGACCAATTTTCATGTGCTGTGAAAAGAAGTAGAATAAGTCGAATTTTAAAATAATGTTTAAGTAACCTTTAAGTATTCTAGGTTAGAAAGCTTACTGTATGTGTAATTAAAGGCTTACAAGCTCTGCAACAAAATAAAAAGACAAGGAGATGGAAAGAAATGCTGTCACATGATAGCAGATACATTATTACTGGTGGATGTAATGTCATTACAAAAGTCATAAAAATCTTTCAAATCCACATTCTTGTTTAAGTTGTGTTTTCATACCCTAGTTAAGTCACCATGAAAAATGACAAAAATAGCTATAGTTCTCCCTTCCTTTCCTCTCTGTTTCCCATCCTCCTCCTCCCTCCCATCTTCCTCTCCCTGATAACTTACACTAGACTGGTTTCCAAGCTTTGGACTCTTCTTGTTGTTATTTTTTCTCTCACCCACAGCAGTGGCAGCTGCTTGAAGTCTCTTTTGCTTTGTAGCCGTTCACTTGCTGCTTGATTAGCTTCTCCACTGCACTTCAAACGCTCCTGGGTTTCAGCCAAAGCAATTTTGTAGTGAGAAATGCAGAAAACATGCCACGGGTATAATTTCACTCCACAACGAGAGGTAGGCATAGAGGGAGGGATATGTGTCAGTGACCTTAAAGCTTCTGCACACACAATTTGTAATTTATTGTACACTTGACTTAACACACAAACACACGTAACTACTGGAATGGATCTGGAAGCCATGAATGTCATTAGCAGCTTCCATAAGATGTGCACAGGAGTGAACATATTAAGTTATACTCTGAGTAGATTCCCATGTAATGAACTCTGAGTGAAAGCATCGAAGATGCTGTCTGTCTTTTGTTGTGTTTGTCCTTCAGTTTTGTGTCACTTCCATCTCTGTCAAATTTTCAACCTTGAGCTCATGATGACCCCTTGTGGTAAAAGTAGGACATTTCTTATGATTGTTGCATGACATATCAAACAGAAACCATAACAACAATGAAGTCAATTCCAGCTCAAAACATTTAGAGAAGTAATTAATTATTTAATATTTTATTATGTTTGAAATTACACATTGAAAAAGACAGTGTTGGACATGTTCCATCATAATTTCAGAGCTGTGGTGTTGATTTTTCATGCACAGAGCAGCCAGCAAGATTGTCACGGTGTTAAATGAACTTTATGAGTCAACGGCTGAGAGTTATGGGCTGCCTATCCCACTCTCACTGCTGCTTTTAAAGTAGAAAACAGGTGGTCATTTCATTTCATATTACTTTATGATAGCATAATATCAGCTAACAATGTCAGTGATAGTGATGTCACAGCCTTTGACTTTCAATGATGATGTCACATAGTGATTGCCATCATGCTCTCATGGAAAAATGTGTGATTGTGGATGAAAACCAACAAAAAAAGTATAATGATGAATACTTATAATGAGACTGATAAAAAGATCATAGCCATTTACATGATGACACTTTTTTTCAAAAATACTATTTGAATAATTTTGACAGCTGCTTTAAAAAAGGCACGGCAAAGAAACAGTACATGACATTAACACTCACTAAGACATTAACAGGGCAGGAGGCTGGTCGCTGTGCAATTAGAGGCTGAGTGCTGTAAAACTTATGCAGATGAAACGAAAAGGTATGCATCTGAGTGAAAGCCTTTCTCATTCAAACAATCCTTACTTATATGCCATGAATAAGCTCCAACTAATGTAAGACTGAGTAATTATTTCAGTGTAGTTAAATTTGCAACCTGGTTAAAAACACTTTCAGTGAGTTATTATAGCTCACTAGATGGCAGTGTAACATAATGGGACAGCTACATACTCTACAAGTACAGACTCAGACAGATAGTGTGAATATAAGGACAGAAGGCGGTGTGTGTGCGGGTGTGTGCATTCATACACATACATAAAGTGCACTCTCGAACTCTGCATGCGTGCATGTGACATTTGAATGAATGAATGCGAGGAAGTGATAGCTTAATCCCAGAACAAACACTATCCAGCGTCTCACTCATCTTTCCTCCCTGGGGCTTTATAGGCTACCAGTATGCTGAAGAGGATTACATCAGGGAAATCAAAAGAGTGCACATTTGCACATTGCCCACTGACATCGTCACACCAAGAACAGACACCACTGAGTTAAGCCAATTGACCATTTACATGGCTCTCAACCTCTCCCTTTGCCCTCTCTCAATTCTCTCCAACTGCTCACATTCAGTTTTGATAGTGTGTGTGTGTGCATGTGTATTTGTGTGTGTGTTTGTGTGTGTGTTTGTAAAGCAGAAAGAGAAGGAGATGCTGACAAATAGCCAAAGATTTGATTTTGTGTTAAAACAACAGCATGATGGTGAAGCTAAAACATTTGTTCAGTTATCAAATTATACAGTATATCAGGAAAGCTATGTTTTTTATAACTAGATTATTTAATATCCAGTGTTTTGTTCATGCTGTTTAAAAACCTGGCTAAAAAGGAATAATATAGGTATTGTTTAGACTTCTTCTGCTATTGTTCAAACATTTTGTGATGTGTAAACACCTTCTGAGAAATGTAAGTGATATATCATCTTTCATTTTAGTTCACTAGTGTTTCTGTGTAATTGTATTTACCATACCAGAATGAATCACCTCACTGATGAGGTTCTGAACATTCTTGAGCTGAACAGAAATATCTGAACTTCAGTAACAATGTGAACTTGTGAAGGATATTTGATGTTACGACCTATAACTGTTTCTCTTTCATCCACCTCCACAGTCATACATCAGGTCTCTGAGCTCTGAACACTCGGGCTGTGTTTTCTTTCTCCACGACCAGCTCTTATGGGAGCTATGCAGCTGCTGCTGCTTGCTGAACTGGACAGAGTGAGGGGAGTGAGGAGGACAAGGCCGGTGCATGCTTCAATAATGCATGCATTTTGGAGGCCACCTCGGGACAGAGGCCGTTTTTAAAGAGGCGCTTTAATACTCCACGACCGACTCATGTACAGGAACCTATTAAAAATAGAAAAAGTGGTCGGACAAAACAGCACGCTTCAGCTGGGATCCTCCAGTGCCCTGAGCCAGTTATTAACTAGCAAGGTGCATCTTACATGCATCTCATGAGTATATGTTCTCTTAGACAATGAATTTCATTAAACGTTCTCCTCGTTTCTTAAAATTTCCATCTAAGGACAGCTTCAACAAGCAAAACCTTTCAGTTGGAAAAGGCAGCTAAATAGGAGAGGAGGCAGGTGGACAAAATGAGGAGGCTATAATTTGGCTTTTCATACGTTACGCAGGTACATTCTTTAAATGTTACCACAGAATTGAGTATGTTTGTTTGCCTGTGTGCATACGCATATTCCATTTATTTATTCATGTTGTAATTCATATTCCGCGGATCTTTTCATGTATACAATGTACAGGCTTTTAAAAGGTTCACAGATTCAATCATTTTCTCCTAAAGTGCATTTTTTACCTGCAGGCTCTATTAGCTAATAAGCCTGTGAAACATGGATGTATCTCCATCTAACCACTGCACTGGTGGAAATGTAAATTGACTCAAGTGACCCCAGATAAAGGTTACCTATACACTCATGTGAACCT
Source organism: Lepomis macrochirus (assembly GCA_024633595.2). Classification (NCBI taxonomy): domain Eukaryota; kingdom Metazoa; phylum Chordata; class Actinopteri; order Centrarchiformes; family Centrarchidae; genus Lepomis; species Lepomis macrochirus. Next base: position 12,271,777 of record JALXJV020000020.1, read on the forward strand.
GAAATCAGGCCGAAACCGTTTTAGGACATATGAGTGGGTACAAAGTGGGGAAATGAAAGAGTTAGAGTTTATGGCATGTAACATGCTGGCATGCCCTTCTTATCCAGCAATGATTTCATGGTGGATTCAAGCCTAGTTGCCGTAAGCATTTTACTGTCCATTTACAGTGAAACCTTCTCTATTGCCGTCTCTCTGTCCTCTTCCTCCCTCTGCCCTGCTCTCCATAATAGGCAAGTTAAACTCTAAAAGGCCTCGCTCCAGCGGATACCATTATGCCTCCCCTCCTCACCATCACCACCAGCTTCACCATCACACACACACACACACACACACGCACACACACACACAAGTCAGTCACTTGGCTCCTTGGCGGCCTCAGTAAAACTCTGGGTATCAGTTTTTAAAAATTAACCAGGGATTGGGGTTCCATTACACTCTCTGGCGTCTGAATCTAGCACTAAATGGAGAAGCTGGTTCAGTGTTCCAACATCATTTGACTTTCATACAATGAAATTTTAATGACTGTGCCCTGTACAGTGTGTATACAGATGTGTATATGTGTGGGCAGTATGACTTCACTGGCCTGCAGTTGTCCCAGTAGTGCAAAGCCTATCTATATGTGTTTGTGCCTGCACTGACATTAACTGAAGTGCATGGAGGATTTAACAAAGAAATAAGAAGTCCCAACTCAAACAGAGGTACTGCCTTTATGTTGTAGATCATAGCCAAACAGGCTCCATCAGCACAAGCTCATGTTGAGAAACTTTAATCAAACATTTCCAAAGACACCAAACTTGTGAAATGCATAAAGTAATACATAAGGCATCCCAATGTTTTCATTTAATGTAAGGCAGCAGCTATAAAAATTTTTTACCTTGAACTTTGAACAAGTTTAGTAGAAAAGTAAAAACACCTTTAATTTTGATCCTCTGCTTTCCATTTCAGATCCACTTGACATGGAAGGAACACTTTGGAAAGGCATGAATTGGTGTCATGTTTCTCCCACAAGATTCCTCTAGGTGGCAGTCAAGGAACACGTTTGGCTCTGCTGCGCTCAGCCTTCAGTTCAGTCTGACCGGCTTTGCACCTGCCTGGGCGGCCCACGCTGTTCCCTCACAGTGTGGACTTTCCTCCGGTCGGGGCTGTTTGTGAGCTCGGAAAGGCTGGCGTCCCGGGTAATCCATCCTATAGCTTTGTAAATGGAGGTTAAATTGATAAGGACACCCAGGCCTCAGTCAATCCGCGACCTTTTGTTAAGTGCATGGGCACAAAAAGGAGGCGTGTCATCGGGCAAGCTTTAGGCCTACTAAAGCCGAGGCTTTATATGGTGTGTCACATACGAGGCCAATCACTGTGAATTATGCTAAACCGATATGGTGCAATACATATTTTAAAATTATGTCTCCAGTGCACATGGGGCTTTGTGAGCTGAGTTGAAAAACAAATAAACGTGTAAAAGGACATGGTTTGCCCTGCAAACAAAAAATCTCTCCTCTGTTTTTATTTCTCCACATAGAAGCACTTAAATGAAGATGCTGATTTACTTTTTCCACATATAGCAATAACTATAGCTTTGAGGTGTAGGTTGATCTATAATTATAATAGCTATTTTCAAATAGGGCCTATTATAATTTAGTTTTACTTGAAAATGGTTTTTTCTTTAGTCTTGGTGTGGGATTAAGACGATAACAAATTTTCTTTTGACTTGATTTTGAGAGACTATCTATTTGTCGATTAAAAAAAGATGTAGTCTACAGTCTTCATTCAGTGCAGAAGGCCTTGGGTGTCATTATGGCGATTTAGTTGTTGACCTGGAACCTCGGTTCTGGCCAAAACTGACAGGAGTCTCGTGTATAATAGTCCCAAATCTGAATGGTTAAAGAAAAACTATGGAGTGTATGTGTGAGGTGTCTGGGCACAGCGGGACCGGGTGTCTGTGTCCAGGTTCATCCGGTGCTTTCAGTACCAGAGCATGTAGCAGCTCCAGCTGAGAGACAATAGCTTTCAGCATCAGACCAGGGAACAATCACCAATTCATGGAAGGAAAAAGGGGGAGTAAAGGGGGATGTGTCACCAAAACGCACCAAGTCTGAGAGTAGGACGGAGTAGTGGTTTCTTGCTAATAAACAAATATGAAGTGACTCTTTTGTGGAGACGTCTGAGAGTATTAACAAAATGAATGAGAGCAGAAATGTTTTGAGACGCAACAAGGCTGCAGAGTACAAATAAAGACAAGGCAGTGGCTTTTATTAGGCCACTTTATCTGCTTTTAAACTGGATCACTGCAGAAGAGATGGCATACTTTATATTCACTTGAACTTTAAATGATCTACTATATCAGCTTATAATTTCTTATTGTAAATGTGGTCAAGTTGATTTACTTTGATTAGGCACACTTGGTTAAACGTTGGCGATTTAAGATGGTTAATAATAATCTTTCATCAAAACATGATTGAAAAAATGAGGTGCAGCTTGGAAACCCTTAATATGGGGATTTTCAGTTTAATTATTCAGTGTAGCTTCATGTGGGCCACATGGTGTGTACAATGTCTGCCTGTTTACGGCACGGTTCTCAGTGCATACTATATCAGTGCTGCAGCACATTCTAAGAAGGCCTGAGAACGGCGGTAGAAAACACAGGTGCTGGGGCTCCATTTAAGCTGCTCAGCCCTCTGTCCACTCGGTGTGCACAAGGCGAGAGATCACAGCCTGCACCCAGCGCCCCCCACCCCAACACACACAACCTCCATATGTGCTGTCCGTGTAAGGCTATACGCGTGCACGTGTGCGCGCGAGAGGGGGAGTGTGTGTGTGTTTGGGGTGTATGTGTGTGTGTGTGTGTGGTGGTGGTGGTGGTGGGGGGTCTGTCCACGTTCGCTTGAGTAAGCCAGAGTTGGGTTGCTTTCATGTTATGCTTGTTTTAAAAAGATGAGCCTTGTGCAATGACAGTCCACACTAATAAGCATTAGACTGAAGTATTTCTTGACATCCCCCACCACGCACGCACAACACACAACACACACACACACACACACACACACACATACATCTCCTACCCTGACAATGAAAGAGAGAGCATGATCCCATCTTCTATACACGGTAGCCTACAAATAATGAAAGCTCATAAACCGCAGATCCTGTATCATTGCCTCCTGCCTTGTGTGACCTCCAAATTACAATTTAATAGAAGGACACTTCCAAACGCTGCCCTTGTCTTAGAGTGTGTGCGTGTGATAAATGGTGAGTGTGAAATGAAAGAGAGAAGTGTGTGTGTGTGGTGGGGGGGGGCAACAGGTGCACGGCGCCTGGTATTGGTACAAAAAACGCGTACAACTTACGCAACTTTACACATAATCAAAATTACACAAAAAGTTAAAATGTCTCACGTCTCGTGACGATTACCTGCTTGCCACCCCGCTAAATGTTAAACTGTCGACTTGACCCCATAACCACACATCACTATTAGCCTGTTTGTATGGATTTTATGGTACCTTTATCTCCTATAATCCCTGTAATATTACTAAAATTATGTAATTCCTCTTTAATGTGTTAAATGTGTTGTGATTTATGGGTGCCGGTAAGATGAAAATATAATATTAATATAATATGTAATTTATGCAGACTCGGTTGTTTGGCGAGGATGGCTGATTGCTGCCAATATTTCACATAATAACTCAGAGACGTCTAAAATACAGAATCGCAAGTCATTGTCATATATCCCTCAGTGAAGAGGAACACTGCAGCCCTGCGTCTTACCTATTGAAGAAAGGAGAAAGTGAGAGCAGAAAGTTTAGTCCAAAGGGCCCAGCTCATTCCTGCACTGACAGCCGCGCTGCATGGTGAGGCTATAGGAAAACGGGTGCTCTTTGAGTGCTGCATGAATACACACCAATAGGAAAGTTGTGTTCAGTTAACCGGTGAAATCCGAGAAAAAAACAGGGCAGGGCAAGTATTTCTCACCACCAGACTCCGGCTTAATAGTCCCCCCCTCCTCTTGTTTCCTATAGTGGGACTAACAGTGCCTGCATTAACTTCTGTATACAAGATGGGAATGAAAAGGAAAATAAGCTATGACCTCTACACGGATCATCACGACGCAAACAGTCAATCCAAGCAAAAATCAGCTGTATTTTATCAGATGAACATACTCTTGTGATTTTCGCCTCTTAAAGACACTTTAAATCACTTTGACTTCAAATATGGGAGCCATAAAACAAACTAATCGTCTTTATGTTGTTTACGTTCAGCATGATGTTCATGCAAATCTTGTTTGACAGATGCACTTGCACAGATAAATCAAAAACAACTTAAGGGAGCGAAAAGAGAAAACATGCTAGTCTCCGCTGTTGCAGCACTTGTCTCACATTCTCGTTTACTCTCATGTAAGTATCACACACAGAGATTACTCCTCGCTAAGTTCCTTTGTCTTGTGATCCATATTTGAGTTGACAGATCACGAACAAGAGCTCCCCCACTGTTAATGACCCCAGCCAGCAACAGATAGACTCACACTTCCAGCACTTTTTACTACTGCCACTCTGGCCTACATATGTTTGAACCAAAGACAATCATGTACCTGTTCCCATGCGTCTCATTTGCATGGTTTAGCACGCTAAAATGGAAAATCATGACTTTTGGTGTGTGTCTGTCATATGACATAGCGTCAAATTCTTATGATCTTTCTTTAACACATAGTTTGTGCATTTATGCAAATCCATCATAAACATTGCATTTGTTTTTATAAAGTGAAGCTCAAATATCTATGAAAGTGTGTAAAGGGGCGACTGCAAAGTTTTTTTCTTTAGCTGACTGTTTTTACACATTATTTCAAACAAGGACATCGCTTATATTATTTTAGTTAAGTTTATATCTGCATATTTACACTGTGTTTCCAGAGCCTTGGGATAATGAACGTAACGTTGCGCAAATGAAGCCCATTCATGCTTGTTTTATATTCATGTGTCCCTATCTGTGGCTCCATCTCTCAGATATAGCCCTAATCCTCGTGTCCTCCTTTGCCGATAAAAATGCTCTTCAGTTTACGATTAATTTAATCTCAATCATAGCCGAGACTTGTCGCAGCCAATAAAACTTGTGGAGTGCGTAACTGGAGAGGTGGGGGGTGTGATAAGTGTCTGGTGGTGCAGCACTGCCATGGCCCCTCGGTGCTCTTGATAGGGCCTATCTTTCTCGGGCAGGCCGATTTAAGACCCGGAATGGGTTTAAAATATGATACAGATTTACTTCATATGCAATCGACTGCCAATGAGTGCGGTGGGTTTGTTTCAACCAGACAGGGAGCTGAGCTTTGCGTTTCTCTGCATTATGCCCTCGGTTATTTCGGGATCACAGGCTTATTGAGTCGTATGGCTGATGCTTTTGACACACTTGTTTTTGTGTTTTGATTGGTATCCGTCTGAGGGAGACTTATGTATGCAGATAGCTAATGCGCACATTTCATCCAGTGGAGACTGATAACATTTATGATGGAAAAAAACGTAATCCATTGCTAAATTTAAAGTATCAACCAAGTTAGTAATATTTATAACAATTTCAACTTTCTTCAAACTGAATCTCAAATTTAGCGGAGAGGATTTCACTTTACAACAATAAAAAGACATTTTAACAACTATTTCTATGAGCTATGATTGTTGTTAATAATGTTGTTGTTTACACACCTCATAGGCTTCTATGGTAATAACTTATATCCATTAGATAGATGACAAATTGAAAAGTCTATATGAGTATATAAAAGTCTTGTATGAGTATTGGTGTATATCTTAATAGCCTATCTCTCTTCTGAATTTTAAATGCCCCCTTTCACCCTCTTTTGTGTGAGCTTTTTGTGCACACACCACCGCCCATAGAATTTTATATTTAAGCTTTCAGACTTTTCACAAAATTCCCAAACATCCTGTGAAAATATTTAAACATCCTACCGCTCGTCCCTGACACAACGATAGGCCTAAAGAACCTGTGTTACACTTGTTGAAGACCGTGAAGTTTATCAATTGTCTCATAAAAATCAAAGGTCGGGGAAAAGTCTAAAAGAACTGCAGGTTTACACTGCTGATGCCGCCGACGTAGCCTTTTATGCCAGTCTCCACTTTGTAAGTCCTGCGGTCTCCCTGAGCCAAACAGCAGCCTCTGTCCTACTTTTTTTGCTAAAGACATGACTGCAACACTCACAGAGACTCGACGCGTACTACAGAGTTGCCTGCAGTAATAATACAGCTTATTGGAGGCAGAAATCTTTGCGCAAGTGTTTCCACCAAAACTATAGTTCCTGCAACAGTGTCCTATAGCCAATGTGCCCTCGTCTGCAGCATAATTGGTTGGGGATTTAGATGGAAAGGGACTGCAGGAGAGAAAGCCTTTTTTTGGAGGGGGGAAATGGTTCTCGTCCGAGGAAGAAAAGCTCTTTTCACCGGGCCACAATGGGAGATTGGGACAGGGGAGGAGTCCCATCGTGATTAGCCCATTTAATGGCGCGTTTACTTAATTTCTGTATTCACTAGCAACGGTAAACAAAAGGGGAAATAGCACTCACATTTTTTAAGTGCTGCATGACGTTGACGTTTGCCAGAATTTGTGTAGTATATGGGTTTAAACCAGGGGTGTAATGATAAATTAAACAAGGGGTAAAGTATGACTTTTTCTGGAAAATGAAATAAAACATTGGTTTGCGTTTTGTCACTGTAAAAGACCAAACAATTTACACCAATATAATAAACAGTCTTTAAAACCCAATTCAACGCTGTTCCTGAAATAAACCAGGTACCATTAAATAAACCAGACACATTTTAGGGTAAGTTCAGCCCGCTGACTGCATGACCTGGTCTGGGCACGCATAAGCCATGCTAAGCATTAATGCCTCCACAATCCAATAATGACCCAATATGAACATGTGTTTAGCCACTTATCAATGTCCTTATCCGTAATCGGGTAGGGAGACAGACATCGTGCAAAGAGGTATAGCAAATTGAATACTGTATTTGATTTAGAAATGTATGGTACATTTACATAATAACCACAAACACTGAATAGGCTAATGTAAATAAGCGCTTTGAGCGACCCTGGGGCGGCAGAGAGGAGAGGAGGGGGCAGCCTATAGACTTGAATAAATTTAGTAATAACAAGCTATTCCACTTTTCATATTTTTTGCATAAATGTGACAGGTAACATATGTCATTCTCACCCCCCAACCCCCCCAAAAAAACAAAACAAAACAAAAAACAACTCAAAACAACAAAAACGCCTAGGGCACTTCAGTTGTAAGTTTTGACAAATATTTTATGTAGGAACACCAAGTCAAGAAAAGTGAGGAAGGGATAGAAAAGAGGATGAGACGGGGGAGAGCAATAATTATGTACAAGCATATTTCTACACGTATATTACAGACCGGGAGAATGATCGCAATATTTGAGATATACATAATTCAATATAAAATTTTGAAAATAAAAATAAAAATCTGATACAGCCATAAACGATTCCGTTCGACATTTTTTGACCATGTACCCCACACAGGCAGTGACAGAAGTGTATTTAAAAAGGTGCTTACGACTTAAAATGATTGTCTGATGAACACAAAGTTAAAACAGGATTGCATCTTGTCTGCATGGCGGCTGCTTCACCGTCACCATCACCATCATCATCATCATCATCATAATCATGATCATCATGACCATCATCATCATCATCATCATCATCATCATCATCACTTGGACTAAAGATGGAGATGAGACAAAAAAGCGACGAAGACACCAAGACGATCTGTTTTTATTCCCTCTGATCGATGTTCCTGATGGATAATCTTGCATTCAGGTTATTTTCCCTGATTACAAAATAAAAAAAAAATAAAAATACATCATGCAAGTAGTCTAGTAGTAGTGGTGGTGGTGGTGTGGGGGTATGAAGAGGAGGGGGAGACGTGGGTCCTTTGAAAGCGCTTTTTGATAAAAAAAAAAAACGACGTGCTTTTATCTCTTTTTATTTTAATATTTATATCAATCGGTCCTTTTTTCATCCGCGATATTTCATAAGTCTTTTTTTTTCTTCCTCTCAGGTCCATTTTCCCTGTAAATATTTCTCTTTTTGTGTTTTTTTCCTCCGTATCATACATCGCACTCCGAGTCACTGGATGTGACGGACAGGATGGACGTCCCAGTATCAACTCTCTCTGTCATACTGGAAACGCTGGTGGTGGGACTGGCCGCGGTTGAAGGCGACTCTGCCGAGCTGTGAGGGGTGAGACCGGCCTCCGAGAGGGACCTCATACCGCTCGGTCCTATTGCTTGGTGCTGGAGCCTGGAGAAGAAAAGAAGCGTGGAGGGGAGGGGGAATAAGAAGGAAAAATGAGAGAAATGGCAATTAGACCTGAGAATGTCCCCCTTCCCCTCCTCCTCCTGCAAAATAGGGGTCCAAACTCGCCTTTCTTTCCCCCTGCCGGCCCCAGCCATGCATGCATGCTTTTATCAAATAGCCAGCTTTCAGGGGACAAAACACGGCACTATTTAGAATACCAAATGTTGGAAGAAATGTAATGGGTTTTTTGTTTTGTTTTTCTTCTTTAAAAGTAGGCATGATCATCGCGCAAGTCTGCAATCTGGGATTAAAATGACGTGCCACTACAGAAAAATAAGCTTTAAATCCAACTTGGTGTCTTTTACTAAACCAGTTTGAAGGCATTCTTTACAACAACAGCCTGTAGCAATTTTGTTTTTATTCTGGTTACTATGTGCATTTGCCCAATGCTGTTTATTTTTCTTCATTGCTACACAGATTTATTTTTCTTATAAAACCCCACGACACTGCAGTTTCATAGCCAAACTGTTATTATTTATTAAACTAAAATATAGGCCTTTGTCCAAGTGCAAAATGTCACGAGGCTTTGACACAGATGTATTTCAATCTGATGGAAGTGGAAGTGTATGAATAAGTGACGTCGAGATCCAGGTTACTCCAATCATCCTAAATGTTTATCTCCAATCCACTCATGATAATAACTCCATCATGGCGGGATAATGTCAGGCTGGAAATATATCTATTCATTTAGCAAAAAGATTAGAATAGTGTTCATATGGCTTAGTACTCTCCGAGATATTTTCTAATCAATTACAGCATTTCAATGGAATGATACCACACTTAATGTTATGAATACAGCCTATGGCTTCAAACGCTTTTTAATACGCATGCTCATTTTAGCCATGTAATATCAATAATATCTATATTATCCTTTGATATAATCGTTTTCAACAATGCTAAGTAACACGTGATGTTAAAATAATAAAAGTATTATAGTGGCCTACATAATAAATGTAGCTACTAGATGCTGTGTAGCTTAAATAAATCATATTTGGTAACAAACACATTCATATTTCAAAATATTTGCACAACATGGCAGTTTCAAATGTATTTAAAAATATTAATTAAAATGACGTACCTGATGGCCAAATATTATAGCCTACTTATCCGTCCTGTTTATGCCTTTTACGGAAAAATATTAGGTTAAACTAAAAATAATTCATATGGATGTTTACACTATTATCACAGAAATTGTTGCTACACTTACTCAATTACGTGAAGTCCAGTAATGTTTATAGGCTGTGTACAATTGCAGCACTCTGTACAATTTATTGCAATACTTTCACTTTTACGGAAAAGATAAACAAGCTGTTTTAAAAAGAACACTGCGCCATAATCCCCTCTTCGGTTAAACATCAATCTACCTAGTCATTTAATTGTTATTATTATTTAGTAATTTAAACCCTAGACTTAAATTTTTACATTAGTAGTGTTGTTGATAATTCAGTTAAAATACATTCAACTATAAATTACAAATCTGCCGAAAATGTATTTAGAAGCTTTTCTAAATGAAAACAAAAACATCTTGTATTTTGAAAATACAGTTTTGGACATTTACAACAGCATAAATTGTGTTTTCGATGTTTTGGCTTTCACTTCATAACAAAAATGTCGCCGCAGCCTGCTCCCTCCCCCTGCCAGACAGACTCGTCTTTTTCCTAGACAGCCTCTGTGCGTAAGCACAACTACATGTTTAATGAAAACTCCTCTTTTTCTTTTGAATTTACGCATTTTAGACAAACTGTTGTGCATTCTTATGTTCTGACAGTAAGGATAAAAATCACAAACCTGTTTTTGGCCGCCGCGGCTCTGTCTCGTTGCCTCCGGTTTTTAAACCAGTTTCCGACCTGTGTAGGAGTGAGTCCAGTGGCTTGAGCCAGTTCCCTTTTCTTGCTGGGATTTGGGTATGGGTCCTGAAGGTACCACTCCCTCAGCAGGCTTCGTGTCCGCTCTTTGAAACAGTGCGTCTTCTGCTCACCGTCCCAGATGGTCCGAGGCAGCGGAAACTTCTTCCGCACCCGGTACTTATCGACCGGTCCGAGAGGACGACCGCGGAGCTTCTCGGCCTCCTGGTAGTGTGCTTCCAGCCACATGGCCTGCAGTTTGCCGTGCGAGTCCTTGGTGAACTTGTGGTTCTCCAGGATGTGGTAGAGGTCTCTAAAATTTCCCGTGTGGAACGCCACCACGGCCCGGGCGCGCAGGATGGACTCGTGCTTGTTGATCGCCTCGCACGCTCCCGGAGCCACAGGCAGGGACCAGAGGAAGCGGCCCAGCCGTTCGATGTCCCCGGTCTCCTCCAGCGTCTCGCAGACGCTCGCCACCTGCTCCGGGGAAAAGTTGAGGGTCGGTAGCTGAAACATGGACAAGTCTTCTGGAGACCTGGTGGTGGGAGCGCTGTTCGCCAGGAGCAGAGGGCGATCAGCGAAGTTTGGCAGGAAGAAATGGGAGGGATAAAGCTCTAAAGGGGATCTGAAAACCATGGAAATGACCTGAGAGAGAAAGAAAATTATCGAGAAAAAGGAAAAACCGAAAAAACCCGGCAAGTAAAAAAGATTGAATGATTCAATGGCTATCGCCTAATGACACCAGCCTCATAATATCTCCCCCCTAAATCCGCCGTTGAGTGTAGCATTGAAACATTTTGTTTCCCTTTTCTATTGGTCTTCTTGGTGTCGTTGTAGCGTTGTCATGGCAGCCCTGCCAATCACTGTCAAGCGTGCCAATCATTAGCCAGTACGTAGCGCGAGGCTTTCACCACTTGTGCAGCACGCACAGGGGGTTATCAGAGTCTCCGATCTCCACAGCAACCCTCCCACCGCACCGCGCGCATCAGGCACAAGCCAATGCTCGCCTATCTGCTGAATGGAATGAGCAATTAGAGGGTGGAATATTATTGCGATCTTAACGAGGCTCGTTAAAGCTAAAGAAGATATGTAGACTGGAGATGCTTAGCAGAGACGGGAGGGGAGGGAGGGAGGCAGAGGGAGCTTTAAAAGGGTGACAAATGGACAACCAATGACTGCAACTCCGGAATACACGTTTTGAATAGAAGCGAGTCAATTTGCACATTATTTTCGTACAGTTTTTCCTGTTAGCTACTTTTTAATTTTTTTTATCAGTCCATTCATTTTTTGTGCTAAGGAAAAAGAAGCGTTAGGGTCTTCTACGTTTTTCCTTTTCATATATGTTATCACTTTCCATTTTCTTGTGGTCTAAAAGATCAAATTATGACACAATTCTATAATCTTCTGGCTTTTGCCCTGGATCCGCCGATGATTTTAACAGTGTTTGCACTTTTATGGCAGGGTCTGAGCATGACTTTAGTCGGACTCGTTGGTATGTGATGTCACTTTGTGGTGGGTGCTGGTCCGGGTGCAGGCTGCTGTGTGATGCCGCTGTCCCTCATGCTGTCCCCGGCCTTGCCTCCGGGACGCTGGGCGCAGTCCTGGCCCCCTGCCCGCTGCCTCTTCTCCAACAAACAACATTTATTGTTCCAAATGAATATCGATGCGCAGTGTTGTGTTGATTAAACAAAGGCCATGGCGTTTCAGTTCGAAAACTAATTTGCCAATGGTATCTCCCTTTTAATGCCACCAGTTTATCTTTTTTGTGATAGCCAAGCCCTAATTAATACCATTAGTATAGGAATTACATTCAAATGGCAACATGAAAGCTTCTTGTGGACATAAAAGCAGTTTTCATGTATTTGATCTAGTGCTAAGGACGTGATCAATGTCCACATCCAGTCACAGGATTCGGCTTATAGCAGTGGCCACGGCGGTGTGATTTTCATGTTTATGGCTAAAACGGCTTCATATTTAGACAGGGCTTATAGGGTGTTAAAATAGTGTGAGTTCACTCTAACAGGAACAGTGCTCACATTGTGAAAGGGCCGTGTACAAGGCGTAGCATCTAGACTCCGCTTAATCCGCCCTCAATAAAGCTGACATAATGATCCTAAGCCGCCTTTCTACAAAATCATTCAGGAATTCAAAACTTTTCCTTCCCCTCTCTGAGATTTGCACATTCTCCGGGGCTGGCCAGATAGACCACCGACTTCAAGCTCAAAGGGACAGTGAGTAGACATGTACAGCCAATGCTACCTGTTTATGTCCACCTGAAGTGACATATTTTAATAACTGCTGGTGCGAGCGTGCAATTACGCACGTCTGTGCACTTTTACGCAACGGTGTTTCGGGCAAAAGGAGGTACTTTAAATCATGTATGTATGTACGTGCACGCTGTTGTCCAAGTGTCCGTTGGTGTATATGATACAGAGCACGGGTTGTGATGATGTTGTTGCAGGGTCAGGCGTTTGGTTTGTGCGTGATTTTCGGGGGTTTGCACATGGGCGCGCGTGCGTGTGCGTGTGTGTGTGTGTGTGTGGGGGGGGTATATGGGATCATCAAACCTGCCCACGCTATACGAACCCCAGGTGAACTAATTCCAAGTGGCACTTGAATCCCGTCCTGTTGGAAAGCTCCGTGGACTGGAAGTAAATGCTGGTATTTTCGTGCTTGTGTTAAAACTAAACTCCTACCCCCCCCCCCCACCCCAAACACACACACACACACACACATGCACGCACGACCCCAAAATTAAGTTGAGAGTGCAGGCTTAGCAGCACTACTCCGAATATGCAAAGCCTCCTATACCTGCCTGAGTTCCTGGTGCACCAATTTAGGTGATCACCATTCAAGCCAAGGCTGCAGGTATTATCTAGCATTATGTTCTGGAGAAGCCTTGTTTGGGAGTAGCCCTCGCAGGCAATTCGGAAATCACTCCTAGAAGAGACTAGAGGTGAAATGTAAAACCTGAATGGGGATTGAGAGGGAAAAGCCACTGGTAATTCACATTCTTTTACATGGCTTTTGTTTACGTTAAGCATGTAATTAACACCCCCCAAACAAGTTTATTCACCTGCCCTAATTGTGTGTTTATCCGAGGTCTTGCTGAATGTTCTGAGCAGCGGGGGACGAGAGCTCTGAATGCACATGGAGCATTTAGCGTCTTCTCCGTTTACTTACAGCCTAAACCTCCAGACACGACAACACAACAACAGCATTTTGCACGCTAAAACACAGATAATATGTTGGTCAAGCAGAAAGAGACACCTATGCTTTGCACCGACAACTCCCTCCACCCGTGTGACCTTTTTTTCTGTGCAAAACACTTTGAAAAACTTTGTTTAGAAATCTTTGATATATATAAATCTAGTTTTTGCTGTTAAAGAAATGCCAATATTGTTTGGCTCAACAGTTCTCGCAGCAGGCAATGAATCTAAAATGTTAGTTACCATGCTGGTTAATTGCCAATTAGTAAGTTATTTTCATTATCAGTCTGTTCTAATAAGGGCAGCAAATAAACAAAGCTGGTGTTACGTCATGTACGGGAGTGAGAGAGAGAGAAGGGGACCGGTTGAGAGAAAGAAAGAAAAAGGTGTTGACTGTAAAAGGTAAGAGGGAAAGAGAAAGAAGCCACGAAAGAAAGGGTCTTGTTTTATTTTTTTGCTCCCTCGTTGACCCCGGTTTGGCAGAGGCTGGCCAGAAAAAGCAGCACACCCCTCCCTGGCAAACACAGGAGAGACTCATGTGTCTGCTGCTCCATCCTGGATTCATCTCAACAATACACAGGACGAGACCGTGGAGCAATGACTGGTACGTACAAAAAAGTTTTCTCATTTTTGCTATTCCTTTGAAATAAGTTATATGTATGTAAATAATTTATATGTATGTGCACGTGAACGCATGCATTTATTTTTGAATGTATGGAAACTTTTAATTGCCGTTCACGTGTCAATAAATTAAAGACATTTTATATTAATGATTTGGAAATTCAACGCTGGTGTTTTTTTTCACCAAACATATCAGGAATTACCTTTTCTTCTTTTTCGCTCTTCTTCTCCTCCTTGCTCTCCTTCGTCCCCTGCAGAGCTTTGTCACCATTTGAGCTCGGGACTGGACGTGACACTGGTTCACTGCTATATCACAGGTGAATTTGTCCGAGATCAGGATGGAAATCCAACCGCTGCTCCTGTAAGTTCTGTCTAAGCAGACCCATTTCCGTCCACGATGTTGGCAATAATGTTCGTTAAGCCACCACTGGTTATATATTTCGGACTCTTAAAACATATTGATGAAATGATACTGTAGAGCTCATCAGGCCTTTTTAGTTTGAACGACGATAATCTCTTAGATGTCTTCTTTTATAAGTCCGTTTTTAATTTGGTCTATTTACCATTTTTATTCATCGAGCACCGGGGAGATCTGTGCCTTTGCAGAGCAGATGAGTGATTCTGTCGGGACGGGGCGCACAATCCCCTCCGTCCCATGCTGGCCATGCCAGCGTACGGAGACTCTACACTGTAAAAAGTATCAATCTAAACAAGTAATTTAACGTAGCACTGAGTTCTGAAAATATATGTTTCTTGCTGAATAAGTGTGAGAGCCCTTGGCAACGGGCTGTGGTCATTTTATCTGTTTCCATTAGCCTACAACTTTTGTAAATTAGTGCAATTGTGTTAATTGTAATTGAGAAATATTACAAATATACTGTTTTGCTTGAAGATGAAAACGCTTGTTTCTGCAAAATTCCTGCAATGCGTAAAATTTTAGAATCACTTTATCGCCACTGGCAGAATTTCACCGCGGTTGGCAAAAAACGGATTAAATTAAGATTGAAATACTTAGATATTTTTTGCAGTGCACTCTTTCCTCCTCTCAGATAAAACGTGTTCTGCGGCTGTGGCAAATATTTTATTGTCCCTTTTAAAATCTTTATATGCTATAATCACGCATGTCATTTTGCATATGATTTATATGACAGTGATCTCAAGCGCCAAAACAATTAAATCGTAACTTTACCATACAACTGTTAACAGATGCCAACTTAGTAGTTACCACAGGTGCAATAGGTCATCCTTCCGTGTACGTTAATAGAAGCACACACTAAAGACAACAGTGCCTTCATTTGAAATGAAAGAAATAGAAAAACGGGAGGATTGAATAAACGCACATTTTTTGTGAAAGTGTTGTCATAATGGTCTGTAAATGTGGCGCCAACTTTAATAACAAAGCTTTTACAAAAGTTTTTAACACCTCTCTCCCTCTCCCTCTCGCTCTCCCTCTCTCTCCTTTCTTTTATTGTTTTTATTGTGTGGTCTCATTAGGGGGACTTCCTGGCAGGGCTGGGAGCTTGTATCGGAGCTGTCCAATCAGTGTATTTACACGGGTTGTTAGCGACAGTTAATGAGGGCTCCTCCCCGGGCCGGTAGAGAAAGGCGCCTCAACATTAAGATTTACCTTGTGTCAACTCGTTACTTCTAATGAACCTCCATGCAAAAGCCTCCTCGTACTCAATGGAGCCCTGCTCCCGGATGTTGTGTGTGAGACCCTGGAAGAGTGGAGCTGCAAACCGGCCTCCATCTCCCACTTCTCTTCCGCTCACTCAGGGCGAGTTACTTTTTCTCTGCAGGTCCGGGCTCCATGATGCATGCATGCATGCCTGTGTGTGTGTCAGTGTGTGTCAAATGAAGGTGGGTGGTGCATAGCCTCCACTCGAATCTTATAATAAGAATGTGACGTTGACGTTGGCAACTAAGGCATCACTTTACTTTAACTGGCACAATAACACATTATGGTGCGTGCGATGTAAATGAACTTACTGTAGCCACAGAAGATTGGTGTATAATCATCACTAAAAACGTGATCAAAGACAAGACAGAGGAGAACGAGCAGTGAGGTTTCTGTATATGACGAACCTGAATGAGTCTTGACATGTCAGCTTATTGCTTCTGCAGAAGTAAATTAATTTATAGTACACCCCACACCGCCGTCACTCAAATACCCACCCCAATAGAGCACCCAGCTCAGCTCCTGCTCTGGTCCCACCCCTCATCTGGCCCCTAGTGTGGCTAGTTGAGCCGCATCAGCAACACATCACTGCCCTTCAATTCAGGTACAAACTGGAGGAGTTTGGCGGATCCCTGAAGTGGACTCCCCTCTTACTCTTGGAGCCCACAGAGACACCACTTAAAAATCAATTAGGCTCGTCTAGTCTCTCCCTCACCGCAGTCATCATTCACGAAACAGGTGGCTTCCACAAAATTTTGGGAGGGATTCAAAACTAAAATCGAACTCAGTCATTATTATATTTGAACTTCGTCCAGTTATAAGTAAGCGGATGCGCCCACATACACCTTATGCCCTTCTGAATTCCACCTTCTCTCTGCCTTCATGAAGTAATTTACATATAATTTTATTGTATAATTTGACTTAAAAATAAAAGCGACCCAATATTTGACAGAATATAGGACACGCTTTGCCTCTTCTCAAGTTGTGATTTGGGAAAATAAACGTTAGGCTATCCCTATTCTTTTATTTTGAAACCCCTATAATTTCTCTTGAACTGGCAGAACCTCTTTAGTGATAAGAGTGATGTACTTGCAAACCGTTCTACATCCACCAGCATCACAGTCTACATCCACCAGCAGGTGACAAAGTGGCCTCAACTATACCAACAGGCTGCAATCATGGGACTGCGTACACGCGGGGCATGGGGATAGACTATAGGCCCTATTCACGGTTGCCACTTTGTCACCTGGTGACAGTGACAGAAAAACTGTTTGAGTTCCTTCATACAGCCTCATTCTTGATGCAGGTAACCCTATATCAAACGCGAATTTCCTCACGTCGTCTCTTCTTTCAGTTTAACCGTACAGCCCCCCCTCGCCCCCTCATCCCCCCCAAGTTAAAGAGCTACAGCAATGACACGTAGCGGCGGCGCTGGAGGAGGCCTTGTGTTCACTCTTCCACGTAGATGGGTTGATTTGGAGGCAGAGGGGGAGAAATAAATATAATGGGTGCATATCAGATGCACTGCCCCAAGCTTTACATATGACGCTCACCTTCCATTCCCCAATGACTTTTTTTGAAGAGCAAAACAAGACCATCCTCCACTTTCTTTCAGCAAGAAGCATTGTGTATCAGTCATTCAGCTGCATGTGTTGGCCTTAAAAGTGTACCCGGGACTCCAGGGAGCTAACACGATGACCAGAGTTACATCAGCACAAACGTTGATAGAGTTTCTCCAGGAAAATATGACTGTTTTGGACTTGACTGTCAAGGCTGATTAAGCGCCCCGGCTCTTAGATGCAGATAGGAGCTGTGGAGATGGCCCTTAAGCCCGGTGTCACAGGAGCTGACAAGCCGTAATTACTCTGGCTGACATATCGCTCTCAAAGCTTAATGTGGGAGATGTGGATACCACAGACAGCATGCATACAGCCGAGGCCGCTCAACTCTTTGGCCACGCAGTCCCTTTTAATCCGGGTTCAGATGCTGCTGGGCTGGCCACATGCTCCACAGCTGACCTTTTCCATTTTAACATTTCAGTAGTGGAATAGCCTCTTATTTATAAGCTAGTGATATGGCAGAGGAGATCATAAGGCTTTGTGTGAATGAAAACAGCATGCGGTAACACACAGACATTAAGACACAGATATCAGTAAAGAACTGGTGTAAAGTAGCCTATAGTACATATTCAAGTAGGCTACTGTACTTAAAAATTGAGATACTCATACTTTTGACTCCACTACATTTATTTAACAACTAAAGTTTTTACTTTACATATTTTAGATTACACATAAAAATTTGATTATCTTAAAAATATTATAAGTAATCACTTTGACCAGCTACATTAAAATGCACCTGACATGTTAATGCATCACATTTAATGTTCAATAATATTTTATTTAAAACAAAACTTAAATTGCATTGCATTCTGCATAATTAGCACTTCTCACATTTGATACTTTGTGTACATTTTTCTGGAGGTAAACTTATAGTGCCAGTAGCAGAAAACACACAACTTGAGTATTTCGATTGTATGCAACTTCATACTTTATTCCCATTATATTTTAGAGGGAAATATTGTAGTTTTACTTCGCTACATTTATTTGACAGCTCTTGTTATGGTTTCATATTTTACATTCTAATACATGATCATCTTAAAATTAGTATTCAATTTTACAGGTTAAACACTTCAAAAGCAGATAAAGTTGCAATATTAGCTTCACCTATACCTACTACAACATTAAATATGCTCCTTGCATGTTAATGCATCAGAGTTAACATTTCATATCAATTTTCAATATTTTATATATAATTCAACATACTGAAAATGGTCTTTCTGTAAAATGAGGTTTACATTTGATAATTCGAGTACATTTTGACTTCTTTGAATACAAGACTGGAGTTTTTTTACATTGTGGCATAGTGGATTTTACTAAGTAAAGTGTCTGAATACTTCTTCAAGTAGGTTAATTATATTTAAATATCATAAAGATAGAAGCAATACAATGTCCTAAAGTAGGCTGCTATAGTCTTTATGGGGAATCCTTGCCATGTCAGCAGTTGAAAGCAAGTTTCTCAAGTACATTTCTGAGGGTGTACTTCACTTGAGTAGGCCTAATTTTATTTTATACTACTTTATACTTGATCTCTACTAGATTTCAGAGGGAAATGTAGTTTTTACTCCACTACATTTCATTGAGTACTTACTTTGTAGGTGCAGGTTTTCTAGTAACTTAAATAAAAGCACTTTTATGTATTAAACTTCCCAACCAGCAAAAGACAAAGAAACCTACATGTTAATGCGTCCACCATAACGTTCCAATAATATAATGATATAATATAAAAATAAAGGAATACCTTTTGGATAATACTACTTTAAGAATTCCATATCACCACAGCTCTCAATGTTTCTGCACATTCTTAAATTAAACACCTAGATGCTGCAACAAAAAAGTGTTTCGCCTACACCTGCTTGTCAACTCCCCTCACAACACACATACCTTCTATCTCTCTCAGCCGGTAAATGCTTTCATTAAAGCTTTATTTTGTAATCGACTAATGTGAGTGATCTATAGATCTATATCGAGTAAGTGTGTGTGTGTGTCTCTATCTCTCTCTCTCTCTCTCGTGTGTCTGCATTTGTGTGTCTGTGTGAAGGTTACAGTCACCATGTCACCCACGATCCTGTCATTGTCTCACGTTTTGTTTGTTAAGGTGTTTGCACGGCACGCAATGAACGAAACCGACGTCATAGTCTCTCTCTCTCTCTCTCTCTCTCTCTCTCTCTCTCTCTCTCTCTCTCCTCCTTGACTGCAGCTTTTGACATTACTCCACTCGATTGCCCGTTTACCCCCAAGTCAAGTTTGAGACAGGCAAGAAGTGTAAAAGAGGTGGGCCATGTCATATCCGCTCAGTGTGCATGGGATTGTTGGCCTGCTCGGCTGTGATCATTGTTCAGGAGAACAATTCTTTCACAGAGGGCCTGAGCAGGCAGGAAGGCAGCATATCAGAAAAAGTGGAAGAATTGTTGCAAACATAGACTGGTTGGACACAGCAGCGGTAATATAGATTTATCATGTACTTACTGTTGAAAGAGGCTATTTGTTTTTTGCAATAGATCGATGTTATACACGTTTACACTTACTGAATTGTCAAATTAATTAAAGGGTAACTTAATTTGCCACCTGGCCACCACTTCAAGGCATGTTATCATTATATAGCCACTTTAATAGGCTACAAAAGCACGGTTTTCTTGATACCCCCGGGTATCTCTGAAAGTTAATTTATAAAATGACCACTAGAAGCCCTAAACCGCAAAAGGTCCCAGAATATCAGTCTTAAACTTGATGGTATTTCCAATGTTAAGACCAGACAACCTTTTTATGTAGCCTATGTAGTCTGTATACAGACGTGTCATTCCGACTGAGAAAATCCTAAATCCTGCAGAAGACATTTAGATACATAGCCTACATATAGGTTAGGTTAGGTTTATGTAGGCCTAATCAGTTAATATAGCCACTGAGGAACGTGCTACTGATAGTTAGCCTAACAGCTACAGTCAGCACCGTTGTTAGTCTATAACTGGAGTGGGAATTATGGTAGGCCTATTAACTAGGCTACATTAAGATGTAGCCTATAGGTTTTGAAGGGCGATGCCTAAAGTGCTAAAGTGGATTGGCCTATTGCTTTCATAAAATGGCAAAACACTTTTTATAAAAATAAGCTATCGAAAAGAAACAGCAACACTGTTTCGGCTAAGCCTATGACTAGGCCTAGACCAATTGTTTTCTTAACACCAACAACAAAAAATCTCGAATAGCAGCTACAAGGAGTGGTTGATAGGCATAAGAATGGTGCCAGTAATTCATGGAGTGGGCGTGCTTAGCATCATTTCTGTTCACGCAATTGCAGGTGTGCTTTCATAGAAAATGTCACAGCAGCTTTGACTCAGCAGCCAATCAGAGGTGATTGAACCGACCGTCCTATGACTGAATATTAGCTTACAGGATAATAAGGAGGGATGCTGCCGCCGAGGAACCAGTTATTCACGGGTGAGCCGCGCCCGTCCAATCCGATTTAAGTCACGCTTCTCTGTTTGGTTCGACAGATCAATAGTGGAGCAGGGAGGGGGAGAGGGAGGGGTCTGACGGTGAACTGAGCTGCTGTACAGGTGAAAAGGAAGGTGCAACAGGTCAAAAGCAGTTTGACCCATGCAGCAGGTCAGCACAAAATGAAGTGCTACATAGAAATTATGCTTGGTACAGGCAACAATTTGTGTGATTATATATAAAAAATAATTTCGAATTATAGTAGCCTAATTACAGCAAGACATATTTTCTTCCTTTAGGCTATTAGTTTATTAATATATTTATAAAGCTCCATTTAAAATCATAAAGCCCTGACACCTCATTTTGATTTTAGCCCATCCACTGAGACTCTAACAGCTTTATACGGATAGCCTACTTGTTAAATCAATATGTGGAAATAATTGAAGTCTTAAAGAGTGTACCCTAAAGGGCCGTACAACAGAAGTATTTCTCTTATGTTTATGATAAGTATCACTCCTACTAAAGCTGTCATTTAAATTTGGTCCATCATAGTCTAAAAAGAGAAAAAAATATCGTCTTAAATTAGCATTTTTACATTTCTGTCTGTCTTATAAATGCGTATTTTAATTCAAAATGGTCTGCTGCTTAATGAATTCTTATTACCTTTCTTGTGGTTGAGTAGCCTATTTTGCCTCACTACAGTGCTGATTGGCATACAGTATCAGTAGTTTGTATCAAGTTAGATACGCTCACTACGCACGCCCACTCCCTGCTATCGAAACCATAATGTTTTCATACGCATGGGGTTCATACACAAACTGAAGCAGAAACCAGTGAAGCCTGCAACTAACCTGCCACGTCCAGCCAACACACGCAAAAACAAAAGAGACCCAATGTGATGCTCAGACCACCCAGCGAAAGTGCATTGTAACATTTTAAAAGTAGCCTACTGAAACAATCTCTACACAGTATAGACTTGACCTATCTGTCCTGTTCTATGACACATTGAGATATTTCAGCTTTCCTATTGTAAATGCTCATTCATTATTCAGGTCCTATTTATTAGCTTTTGGATGGCAGATGTCAGAGCGCGATCGAGATGTTTATGTTTGACTGATTTAAGGGGCCATTATCCAGCCTGCTTATCAAACATTCATGTGTGGCAGCTGTAGTTGTGGATCTGCCCTCAGTCGTGTCTCCTGTGGCCGCTTCATTTCTCTTCTTAAGCAACCGCGACCTTTCCACTCAGTTAACCTATTATCTTTTAACATTTAAGAGACAGCTTAGCCACTGCAGAGGAAAAAAACATCTAAAAGCATTATACAATGCCAGTATAACCGAGTTCTAGGAAGCAGGGTGGCTGTTGGGCACTTCACATGCACTAGGCAAAAAGAGAATATAACAGTGATTTTTTTTTCTTGAGGGTATCGATTCAATTGACACGATTAGTCTTTACAGCTAATAACATATTTTCAAAGACTGTGAAAAAATGGTTTGGCAATATAGACGGCTACTGAGCCCTTGAAGGCGTCTGGATTTAATTTGTTTTACTAAGTTTAGTTCCATTTGTATGTCTTATGCAGTATATATGATAAGTTGTTAGTGTCATTAGAGGATACTGATCATGTAGCGTGAGGGAGTTTTGTTTTAATCTTTTGATATATTCCTTGTAATACCTGGACATTTCTGAGATGGGACATTTGTGTTGTATTCTCCTTAATATAGAATTAGCAAAGACAAAGGCCTAACCCAGAAAAATAACTTTTACGGATTACATTTTATATCATTTTATCTGTTCATGTGTGACTTGAATTGGCTGTGAACCCTTGTCATTCTCCCATTAAAAGAGATAGCCTGGCATGAGAGAGAAGGAATGTAACTTTTCCGGGCTATTTTTTTTACAAGCTCAAAGATCTGTGTAGCCCCTCTGCTGCAACATAATATTTTCTCTCCCAGTTGACTGTGGCTGCACAGACCATCCAGCGTCCATGCCTTTTTGTAATTGCCCTGTGAACACGGTGGTTTTCATTCTTTTGACCCCTCCATGAACAGCACGCCGCCGCCCTCGCTGCTCCCCTCCGCCCCTTCCACACCGGCCCACACAATGCTGCGTGTGCGTGTGCGCTCTGCGGTACGTGGGCTAAATGTCGTGCAGAGGTAATGGGAAGTAGTCGGAAGGTAAGGTCGCGGGTTCACGGCGGGGTTAAAGAGACCCGTGTATGGCTCCTGTTTGCTTTTTTTCCACAACTCCGCTTCCTTCCTACAGGAGGATGTGTCCAGTGTGCCACCGTCCTCACCCCGCAACAACCCCGCCACCGCACAGACCGTGTTTGTTTTTCTGCGTTTATTAAATCTTCCCCTGGCAGGAAAGCGACCAATATCACCACGTCACAGGGTGCTGGTGAGTTTAGCACTTTGCATCCCTCCTCAGCTCCCTGAGAAATCTTTTGTGTTTGTACTTGTAAAGTCTGGTGTCTATTTATATCCTCACGTGTAGCCTGACTGTTCAAGGCTGTTGCAGGTCACCCAGATTTTTTTAAAAGGTTTTTATTTTACAAATTTTATAACAAAGCAAAACCTAAAAACAACAGATTATTATTTATTTAATATTCATAAACTATCATTGGACCCTAGCACCCTAATTTAAATTTCATTTGGATTCTTTGCCATTAATTTAAACATACTTGATCATAAATGTTTTGAGTATCACAAAGAAGTGAACTTCCCAGTGATTAACAAAATGTAACTTACGCCCCTTTGCATCATGGCTTTGATGATTCCACATAAAACTTACTACTTAAGCAACATTGCAGTGATTTAAGTTATTTAAAAGAAACACACAGAGATGTTCTTTGCTTTTTTTAGTATAGATTATTATTATCTTATTAGGGATAACTGCCTGCAGGTCAGTTGGGTTATCCACCATTTTAATTGCCACTGCACCATTGTTCAGGCCTTGAACCATTTTGCTCTAATGTAATGAGAATGAGCATTATGGAAATTTTGTCTCTATCATGTGATGTAGATTACAACTTTAAGAAACCAAATGAAATACTAATCATGAAAGGCTGGGAGTTTTTAAAAAACACATTTTCTATTGTATTAGCTATTGCACTCTATTCTATTTTATGCAATGGGCAGTAGATATATTAAGCTTACATTGCAGTTTGTTTTTGCATATTCAGTTTAACAGTGGGGTTTAAATTGAAATAGAGATTTATTTTTCTGTAGATGATAAGAAACAATATTTAGTTTAGTTTAGTTTAGTTTAGTTTATTTGTTTATAATATCGTGGATAGTCCCTTTTGATAAAAAGAGCAACTTTAGCCTCTGTGGCTAATTTCCAGCTGTTGTCCCCGGCCAGTTGTTAATAGGCATACATCCAATAAAATACAATGACAATTATATTTACAACAAAACTAAGCAGAAGAAAGTAGACATATTAAGATCTAACTTGAATTATTTGATTTCACTGCATTTACATATTCTGTAACAGATTTGTTTAAAAAAACAAGCAAACAATAATACCTGTTTTAAAACCAATTTGGTGTCACATATACACATTTACAGAAATTCATGAATTGATACATGGTTGGAAAAATTAGGATATTGTGTATATGTAAATTGACATGTCCAAACACTTAGCCTTATGAATAAAGCTAACATGGAGCATTAGATATATAATATTTCAAATTCCTGTAAACCAACTGCAACTGAATGAAAAGGCTGTTTGGGGTCATGTGATTGTTGTTAATATTATGAAAAACATTGTAGCAACGTGTGTTTCTCTTTTTGTTTAAATAAGGCTGTTTTATAGTGCATTTTGGCATCATTACAATCAGGACAAAATATATTATACTGTAACACAACATGCAGACAACATACTAAAAAACATGCAACAAAAAAAAATTCTTTTAGATCACATGTTACAACCTAAAGTGAGTATTGTGCATGTGAGTATTGTGTCTATATACTACTTATTTGCAACAGCGAAAGAAATGTAATGTTGTTGGTTTTCTACATGGAGGATGACCCAAAGGATTAAGTATGTAGAAACTCACAGCATCTCAGAGAACAGCCGCAAATGAATGAAGCAACCTAGCCAAAACTACCACTCACTCAGTCCTTTCACTCAGGGAAGAAAAGGTGCATGGACAACAAAAGACTGATGGGTGAAGAAACGAGAGGGATAGAGAGAAAAAGAAATAGAGAGAGAGAGAGAGGGAAGAGGAATATAAACAATGGAGGAGTCATATATCCTCAAAGCAGGTGATTGAGATTCACCTGACAGAAACAAGACAAAAACAGAAAGAGAGAGTAACAGAGGTACAGTGGGGCTTTGCATTGGCATGGAGACGGTCTGTTTTGTTGTTGCCTTCCTTCTGTTTCTATCGCTCTCTCACTGTCTCTCATCCTCTCCCTTTCTTTTTGTATCTGTATAGAGACATCTATACTGGAGACAGGAGGGAGAGAGAGAGAGAGAGAGAGAGAGAGAGAGATTCTGGTGTTCTGCCTATCTCCTCCTCACCATGGCGCCCCTGAGACCAAGCAAGCAAGTAGAGTACACATACACACACACTTTTAGCTGCCACGGAGGAGAACAGCTTGGCTCTGTGTTACACTGAAAACCCTACTTTCCCTCAATCAGACAGACAGGTAGACAGCCGGGTGTTACGCTAAATCCCTTCCCCAATGTGTCCCCTGTAACAGGGGCTTCGCTCTTACTGTCACTTCTCTCTTTCTGTTGCTCTCTTTATTCCATGCCTCATCCTTAAAAGCGAGTCAGCTTTGGGAAATATGCAACTATGATATGATTGTAAAATGTAGTTTATGAATAGTTTAGACGAGCATGGTTTAAAATTGCTGGATTAGCCACCAGAAAAAGCCATTTAAGATGCTGAAAATGAAACATAGTGTCTCCAACATAAGTGTTATCTGTCCCTCTCTTGTCTCTCTCCACCCTGACCCCAAGTTCACTCCTTCTAAGCACCACTTCACCCCACAAGCCCACATTTTGTGTGTGTGTGCATGCGGAGAGCTTTTTGATTTCCTGTGTGTGTGTGTGTGTGTGTGTGTGTGTGTGTGTGTGTGTGTGTGTGTGTGTGTGTGTGTGTGTGTGTGTGTGTGTGTGGGGAGCGTTTGTGTGTGTGTGTGTGTGATAGAGAGAGATGAGAGAGGATGATGGTCAGGCTTGGCCTACTGACTCATCCACAGAGAGAACTGTGTTGATACAGGAATGAAGCCATCGCACACTTATACGCACACACATAGGCACACACAAGCTGACAGTCTCTTCCCATCAGTCTTTTGTTGTGCTTGCCAGTGATGATGATCTCACCACATAGCAGGACTAAGCCTCAATAGTCAGCCAGTCAGTCAGTTTGGCAGGCAGACAGGCAGCCAGTCAATATACCCATCAGTCATTCAGGCCGCCAGTCAGTTAGGAGCAGCTAATTATCAAAACAGTAAGTTATTGAGCCACGTGGGCAGGTAGTTATCTATCCAATAAGATGCTATCATCCCAGCAGTGCTGGAAAGTATAAATACATTTACTCAACTGCTGTATTTCAGAACAATTTTGTGGTACTTGTACTTTACTTGAGTATTTTTTTTTCAGATGCTTAATACTACTTCTGCGCTAAATTTCAGAGACAACGTTTTAGTCCATTACATTCATATGACAGCTGGAGTAACTAGTTACTTTTCAGATGAAGATTTTACATAATTGTTAAACATTAAATCAGTGATTCTGATTTGTGACAGTGTTATTTAAATAACTAAAATAACTGAAATA
Source organism: Lepomis macrochirus (assembly GCA_024633595.2). Lineage (NCBI taxonomy): Eukaryota > Metazoa > Chordata > Actinopteri > Centrarchiformes > Centrarchidae > Lepomis > Lepomis macrochirus. The sequence goes on from JALXJV020000020.1 coordinate 12,298,335, forward strand.
ATTGAGGCCCAGACAGGTAAAATTATCCACTATTTCACAAATAACTGCATTAAATAAAAACAGTATAAATATTTTGAGCAGAACTTTATTTTTTCTTATTTCCTATCCTAAAATTTCTTCCCAGAACCATTACATTTACTTTGATACTTACACATTTTGCTGATCATACATATCTTCTTTTACTTAGTGGGATATTAAATGCAGGACTTAACTTATGTGGAAATATATTTATATCATTGTACTGTCAATTTTACTTAAGTAAAGTGCTTCTCTGTCAGTTATTGTCTCAGCCCTAAAACATCATTCCTCAACTCTAGTATAAATCTTCTTCTATGAGGGAGCAACTCGCATCAGACACAAAAAAGAAGAAGAAACGGAACATTAAAACAACCATTATTTTCCTCAGAACTCAACTCGACTCTCTTTCTTTGAAAATTGAGTTAGAACTCCTGCTGTATAGGCTCAGACACAAATTCTAATTGCCACATCATGTCAATAACAAAGTCTACTATTTTCTTAAAAACAGCAAGAATCAGAGCATTCAGGTACAGGCAAGATTCAGAAAAACATATTCCGCCTTTTATTTATAGCATGTTGAGCTTAAACAGTCTTTTCTTAGGTCTCCTCAAAAAACCTTGCATGGTGCAGCTGATCCTAACAAAGATGAAGAAAACTGAACATGTAGAGTTTGAAATACCACTGCTTGTCTGGAAATCTCTGCGTGGTTAAAAACCAAACACAATTTTCAATAGCTTTTATGATATGCACCCCTGGGATCCCTCAGGTCATCAGGTAGCCGTGTGTTAACGGTTCCCACAAACAAAACAAACATGTAAAAGCAGCATTTATACTGCACATAACTGGTACACGCTTCAAGGAGTTAGAAGATTGAAGTAGACTCTTTAAAACCAGATAAAAAGCATGAATGTTTACTAAATCTTAAGCACTCAGATCATGGCCCAAACCTGTGCCTAAATCTTGAACTTCTTTGTGTTTTCATCATTTCATTAATTAAATAAAATGTATTTTATATCCTTATAATATTTTGTTTCAATGTATTGCACTGTATTCCTTATTTGATGTCTGTATGAGTTATGTAAACTGTGGTGAATTGCCTTTGTGTATGAAATAAACTTTGCATTAGCTTCAAATAGACAATGTTTGATTTCTTTTGTGATAAGTTAATCGTAAAAGCAGTGTTTACTCTAGCTGTTAAGGATCAAATTCTCTCACACTTCAGTAGAACAGACGGTTGACTTGGGCTGTGCTAGTTAAAATCTCAGACAAATTCAGACACTGGGAAGACATGATGTGTTTTAAATAATATGATGGCAACATAGGTGTAGATTTGAGGTCTTAACACCCTATTTCCACACTGGTTATAATGGGACAGAGAGAATGTAGTTGTCACCTGAAGACCTCAAATTGATCAGCTCAAATCCATAAGCTTTTGTCATTTTCAACCTGTGAAATTCAGTTCCTAAAAATTCTAAAGGTTCCTTCCTATTTTCATTTAAAGCTGTCAGATAAGTGTGTTTCAACTGTTGGGATAGATTGAAGAAAAGAAACAGCTTCCATTGTTGGCATCTGTAAAAAGACACTCTAAATACAAAAAAGAATAAAAGAAGAATAATGTGGTTTAATCAATTGTTTTCCAGATAGTGGCTGTGTTTTTACCTTTCTGACACTACCTGTCTGATTGAGTTTCACTTCCCTCAGGCTTTCCTACAACCCCAGTTTGAAAAAACAGAGAGCGTGGCAAAATAAAAAAGCCGATTTATTAATTTATTTAATTATTAAAAAGGAGAGTCTGGCGTTGATATGCAAGTGGTGTGCCTGATGAGCATGAACAAAACAGAGCTCGGGAGTTGGAATATTCTAAGAACAACTGTATCCGTTGTTGTGCTAATCCTAAATGAAATATGTATTCAGTAAAAGGATTAGGGCGTCCAGTGTCATAAAAGAAACCACTTACCAGCACCAAAGGTAATTTGTAACCTTAGCAACTGCTTGTGGAAATGAATGGGGGATTAGGATTGGCTGCAGCCAGAGTTGTCTTCATGCAGTCATAGACACACTTACACGCATGCACGAACGCACGCATGCACACACACATGCACTAATATTTGTTAATGCTAAATTCAAGCATACTGAGCACATGTGCAGGCATAAAAGCATTGGGAAAGTTGTGCACAGACACAAAAGGAGGTTTTTTACAAAACATAGAAGTTAATAAAGTGAAAAGTAAAGAGTGCAAGGAAAACAACAGGATTGTAAGTATTACATGAGTGAAAGCGAAGCAGAAAAATAAGTGGAGAAATTAAAAGTTTTTCAGTTTATCTTTTTTTTTTTTTTACAGCCAAAGAAACCTCAGAAAACAGGTGAAAGGGTTTATCATCAGTCTTATAATAAGGCTGAGACATGTAAGCGGGATGTTGTCTTGGGATGATGCAACACACTTTCAACTGCTGACTAACAGTAATTGGTTTGCTTTACCTAACTGACACATTTAACAACTGTGCATGTTAAAAGGTGTTTAAGCAGCCCTTTATTTATTCATATTTGCAGTTGTGTGTGTGAGTTTGTGTGTTTTAACCCAGGCCTTGTGAGACAGTTCTCAGAAGCAGAGGCGTCAACCATACCTGTGAGTTCTCACATTACACTTAATGGTGCCGACTCTTGCTTGAACAGACAAGGGTGACTGTGTATGTATGCACGTATATGTACACAGAGAAAGAAAGGCAAACGGGCAGACAGAAACATAATGTAAACACATTTATAGGTCGAGGGATACACAGGTGAAAAGACAGATACATATGTTCAATGAGGAGAGAGAAAGAGAAAGAGAAAGAAGGCAAGAGAGGGGATTATGTTCTAAATAACCACTTCTGTCTAGTTGCACTAGCCTTGTTGGAGACATCTCAAATAGCTAATTGCTTAATCATGTGGAAGTGACAATAGCCCAACCTTGTTTTCATCTGTTCTCTTTCTCTCTGCCTTAATTCCTCTGTCGTTTTGTGCGTTGACTCCCTGTACATGTGTGCATTTGTTTGTCTCTCACTCCATGTGACTCATCATCTTCCTTATCTTACCTTATGCCTTCTTACTTTCTGTCACTCCACCTGTAAGTCTGGGGAAGCTATTAAAGCGGTGGCAAATGGCTTCTTGTGTGACATTTGCTGACATTCAAGGAAGTGCATTTATCAGTGTACTACAGTTCACCTTGGTGAATGAAATCCATTTGTGCTGCTGTGATGGCCTGGTGGCCTCTCTCTCTCTCTCTCCATCCCTGTCCCTAAATGGATGCCCAGTGTACAGGGAAATGGCAAGGTGGCGCTCGGCTTCGCAGTTGCTCTCAAATGTCATGCTGAAGAAAAAATCTTTAATGGGCTAAGTGTAGCCTTTCCAGCCCTAACTTGTCAGGTAATCAGAAATCTCTCTCTCAGTCTCTCTTTTCACCCACCTTTTCTTCGTTCCTCAGCTCCCCGGGGCCATGACACACTGCTAATTACCTGTTATACCAATCGGAGAGTGGGATGGCATGAAAGAGGAAGACTGCTTTTAAGACGGGAGGATATCACATCCTCCTCCTCCTCCTCCTCCTCCTCCTCCTCCTCATCGCCTTCATTGAGGAACACTACATATTTTTAGCCTGGTGATTTTTTTTTGTTTAAGCCAAGGCATAACTCCATGGCACTGGAGTCACCTGGAACATGACACCTCTTTTTATAAGTGGGTGATTTTCATGTAACTGAGGGGATTTCTTTCACTATACCTGCAGGAACCAATGTTAACCCATTGCTGATTGTCAGGAGTGTTTACATTGTAACATAGGAAGACAACTTCCCCCAAATATCTTGTAACTGCATGAATCATTACCAGATGTTTATAGAACACATACTGTATACCATGACCATAGTGTTAAGAAGATACAAATTGTAATAAAAATATATATTGGGCAAAAAATGACGCAAGCAGTTAAAATGTGAGGCTTGCTTAAAAGATGCAATTTGTAAGATATGGCCAGAATTTTTGTTTTAAACATTATCAACAGAATGTGAAGTTATAATAGTTCTGGTGTAAGACGAAATTGTAATTAGCATGCTAACCACCCAGCCCTGGCCCGTCCTGTCTCATTGTACCGTTTTGTACATCAAGATGGTAAAAGGACTGTATTGTGCCTTTCTGGTGTTCTGATTGCTAAAATTGTTTTAAACTACGTCACATTCACCCCATTCATCCATGCATTGTTCATCAGAAATACATTAATCATTCACGCACGGCACAGCCATCTGGAGCAATTTGAGGTTTGGTGGAAGCCACTGATCTTCTGATTAGTTGATGGCAAAACAAAATATAACTTATAAAAAATGTTGGTCAGTCTTTCCAATGTTCCAACAATAACCAACTCTGGTTTGGTCAAAATAAACCCTTAAGCTCTACAAGCGGTCGCTTCTTCTCTGATGCACAAGCTCTCCCTCTTCACACCTCTCCTGTTCCCACTTGAAATTGCTAAGTCTTTGGAGCAACTCTAATTCACCTTGATACTGTATTACCTGTCGTCAAAGTGGCATCCGTCTGTCTCAGAGGCTGTATTCATCTGGGTCCTGCCATAAACACTGGGAGGCTGCTGAACCCAGTTCTGTTGCTCACACTCCTGACTCTGATTGGTGGACTCCCATTTTGGACTCAGTCAGCTAATAGGACCCCTAAGTTAGCTGCATGGCTACTGAGAAAACTAGCTAAAAGCAGAGATGAACTGATGTAATGTGCTGCCTCATATTTATTTGGAGTATAAATTTGACAGGTGGAGAGAAGTCTAAATTCTTACACTTTATACCTTTAAAGCTGTAACCAATATTTAAGCATGTAATGTGAAGAGAGTTGCTGAAAGTGGCAAACCGGGGTGATTTTTTTCCTTTTTTTGCGGCCCACAGCTTATTGTTTTGGCTGAATTTTGCTTCGCTTATTAGCCTTGTTTATAGACTCTTTTCAGTTTTTAAGCTCAGCAATAAGTCACAAGTTTAGCAACTAGCTGGTGATTTTTCCTCAGAAGTTAGTGGAAACCAAATTAAAACAGAGAGATGGCCAGAAAAACTCCAAATGAATGCTAACATTCAACATCTGCTTGAAGTGTAAATACTCACCATATCAGCTTTATAGAGATGATATATCAATGTCGTGTTTACAACTTGTTTCACTTAATAATGCATGGTGTTGTGCTTTTGCAAGGTGGACTCAAACACAGGATGCAGACACAGGCGGTAAAGTGAGAAATGATTTAGTTTATGGAAGCAGGAATGGTGATGGAGAGGCAAAGAAAACTTGGCTGGCAGAAACAGGGGGCTGAGGGGCAATGGTGATTAGCAGAGCCAGGCCAGGCTGGACAAACACATGAGAATGAGGGGTATGGGCAGGCTAGAATTACCTTGGGGGATAGCAGGCAAACAGGTAGGCAAACAGATCTACAGTAGCTGAGACTGAGGGCAGAATTAGGATATAAAGCGGTAGGCAGGCAAGCAGACAGGCAGGAGATGACCCATTATGGCACACAAAAAAGTGAATATTAACACAAAATCGACACAAGAAATAGCACTCAGAGATACATTGCACTAGAAATACATACTCTGACTACCACTGAAGCTTTGCAAATGATCTGACACTGGGTGTGTAAAGAGCAGGGGTTGTAATCCTGATGAGTTGATGAGTAGATGGACAGCAGGTGGGCAGGTTCAGCAGGTGTGCATAATCAGCAGGGATCCAGGAGCCAGGAGAGTCAGAAAGGGATTGCCACGCCCACACTACAGACACAGAGAGAGAGCGACAGACAAGAGTACAGGAGCCACAGGGGGCTCTTCTATTTTCTCTATTCTATTTGCCTCCTTGGTCTCCTCTCTCCTCTGTCTTGCTGCCTGTGACCCTGAAATTGATCTCAGTGTGCCATCTTGAAGGACGTCTCAATTCCTAACATTCATCTAGAAGAGAGAGGAAGCTTGCCAAAGGAGCTATGAGCGAGGATGCACAGGTGTATCCATTGTCTTTTTGGCACCAGTGATGTGTAAAAGAAGTGTGACAATGGACAGATGATGCAGCTGTGCCACATGTCATATTTAATTCACTTTAAAATTATGGCGCAGAAGCAAGAATGTCTCATTTTGATAAATGCCTGTCGCATCGACTCCTCTCTAGTTGCAAAATGAGGATGTACAAATTGAGAAAGGCCTAGGAAAGGGGGACTGGCTCTCAGTATGCTGTTATATCTCTGACCTTTTAGTCCTACACACACCAGCACGTACCTTGAGATCCTCGGGCAGAGGTCTGTTGTCTGTTCCAGGGTCTTGACTGAAAACTAGTAGTAGTACTAGTAGTAGTAGTACATAAGAAAACACATGGTAAAATATTGGGGCATGGCCATAGCTGTGACACATAGTTAAAAGGAAAAAGTCAGAGTTTTTTCAGTCGTCATTGAAGATCACATGACAACTGAGCGGTGTGTTAGTAATTGTACCATGACCATGTTTTTTGTTGTCAAATTAGTTTTGTTTAACTATGGGTATAATATTCTTCTGCTCAGTAGTTTCTTGGATAGCAAAAGTATTTGCATGTAGAGTAACAGAGTTAAACCCTTTTGTCTCACATCTCACCATCTAATTAGGTTTTAACATTTACAGTAATCATCAGGTGTTTCATCAGTTAAAAAAAAAGACCTTGCCCAAAGGTAAGTAACTTGCAGTTTACAATTATGTCCCAGGTAAATGACAAACATCGATGTGATAGTGAAGTTTAATGTGACATGTATTCCTGGCAGAGATTTCCATTTCTCCCTGGGGGTGTCAAGTGATTGACAGTAAGCCGTGTCATCTAAAGTGCACACTGGTACAAAAACACTCAACTCACACGAAACAAAACAGCAAAATAACACAAGCGAGCCCGGCAACAAATTAAAGCTTTTTAAGTTGGTTCCATACTGCGCATAAATTAATTGCTCCAAATGGTTTCTTCTGAAAGAACAAGGCTGGTGTTTCTAACCTTTAATCACTTCTTTAAGCTTTTAAATGAGGTTAGCTCAATGTACAGTCTCAACAAGTAAATCTAAATAGTAACACTTATGAAGGATGATTGTCCTCCTTTGGACAAAATGCCCATTAGGCTCTATTCTGTTAAAACGACTATATGGATCAGCAGGAACCTCTCCGGTTCCTGCTGATCCATATAGCAACATTGTGAGAAAAATAAGGCAGGCAAGCTGAAGCAGAAAGTAAAGTACATACAGTACATATATTTTATCAACTGAAAAAAACATTATTATTCTGTCAGATTGAATTTATTTTTTTGTTGTTCCTATTGTGATGGAGATTATTTTTTTCCTCAAATAAAATCACTTCTTTTCTGAAATATTCTTTTTTTTCTATTGACAGGCTTTACACTCATGCAACACCATAATGCTTGCATGTTTATATGTTGTGATTAAAATGCTAATGCCTGGTGAGGTGCTGCTCTCCAGAGTGCTTTGTGCTGGACAATAGTCCAGGTCAGTGCGGTGTGGCAGGCAGGGAAAGCTTTATTGTGGAAGTGGTGTGGAGGCCAGGGGCGACCGGGAAGCTAACACACCCAATCCATCAGTCCCATTCACATGTACACACACACCTTCACACCACACACACACACACACACACACACACACACACATGCAAAACGCCTATTCAGTAGCAGGTTGTAATGGTATTTTCCTGGAGGCTGTATGTTAAGAACAAGCGGCACAAGGAACAGATGAGGGAGGGATGACGCAAAAGGAGACATGAGGATATAAAGACGCATAACTGACAGGAAGAGGGATGTGCAGTGAGAGATGGGCGAGAGGGATTGATTGATGGATTTGACCTTTTTGGGGCGTTCCATCCTAAAGAATACTTTCATATTGATTTTTTTAGATAAATAAATTGTATAGCTCAGGCACATGTTTTTTTTCTTCCTTTTCCCCTGCACAATTCAAAATACAAGCCAAGAAACAAGTATGTAGTCTGAGTGACATTTTTGCCAGATGAAAGGAAATGCAAGCTGTGTAACAACTTCAAAAAGTCATTTCCATTTCTACTAATATATAATACATGGCTTTTAATGTGGTTAAAGTTATGTCTGCCTAAAAGATGACTGCATTGCTCAATGCAAACAAATAAACTATCCAGTGCAGGTGAGTGGAACTTTGCTTGTGGTGCTTACAGTATTGAAAAAATTATGTTTAGAAATTCAACAATAACTTGTCTTTCCAGAAACAGTGTTCCCATCATTCTGGGTAATCACAGACTCACTGGGAACAGTTTTCATTGGAATGGGTTTCTACTGAAGAAATTATCTGCAGTGCTACATACTATAGGTAAGTAAGAAAATATGTTATTCATTATGTTATGTCATTTGGGTGAACTGACCTGTTGCTACATGTTTTAATATTTGTGATTTATAATTTGTAATGACACATTTCATAACCAATTAACTAATGTGACAATCTCACTGTCTAACCTGAGCAATAGCCCCCCAAAATGTTTTATTCTTAAAATGAAACCGTAGGATTTTCTGCAATCATGGGTTATGTTGTGCTATTTTGGTTTGTTGTTGCACATTTGATTGACCAAAGAAATCCTTGTGCCATCTTTCCCCACTGAGTGTGACTTACATACTTTAACTCAAATTAAAACAACATGTTGCTGAAAGTATATCTGCAAATAATACATCCAGACATTCATATGCATACACATCGGTGCATCACCACACACTAAAATCCACACGCGCCAAAGTCTTTTGGTTTGCAGGTACTTATTGTTGTTTTCAGGTCTGCAGTTGAGCTGAATAATCGAGGGTTTATGAGTTTGCCATTTATTCTGTCAGCCTCATGAAATGCCTTTCCAGAAGACCAGACCCTTTAAAAGTCAGCTCTTTCTTCCACCCCATATTCTGGTCTTTCATAGTGCTTGGCCTCTTTATTGATAAGCAGGTTTTCCATTCAGAGGAACATGGAATGCCAGACAAAGACTTGAGAACAGGGAATGACCTGTGTGGTCACATCATTTGAGAGAAATAATTTCATTTTTCGCAGCTGGGCTGTATAAATATGCAGGTCTCACGCTGCTGATGTATTGTACCACAACAAGACTGCAGGAAGGAGCACGAGGCAAAAAACACGGGGACAACTTTATCTTTTCTCTCCGCCTCACTCTCGCTGGTTTCTGTCTCTGCTGCCCTCCCTCTGGGTGGCGGAAATAGGGGTCTCTTACTGTGCAACACAGGTGCTGTCAGGGATTCATCCCTACACAGCAGAGTGAGACCTGTCTCTCAGGGCATGTGTGTGTGTATGTGTGTGTACGTGCATGCAGAACTATTAGCGTAGCTCAGCAGCTCCAAGAAAAAGGCCATAAAATATCTTGTTCACACCTTTCCCCAGACAGCCTGTCCAAGAAGTGCTTTTCTGTGTTAGAATCTGGGACACGTGTGTGTGTGTGTGTGTGTGTGTGTGTGTTGTGTGTGTGTGTGTGTGTGTGTGTGTGTGTGTGTGTGAGCATGCCCCCTGCAAACCTTGCTATGCTACCGACAGTGAGTTGACGTGAACATGACCGAGTGCCTGTCTCCGTTATGATAGGGGAGGCTGATAAAATATCTGTCGTGTCTAAAGCGCCTCTCCATTCATTCAGGAAAAACAAATTTTTTCCTAAACTTGCTCTTTCTGTAGATACCCATGTATAGCAAAATTACGGTTAAGACAAATAGTCCTAAAAACTATGTTCATATACAAATAATTACATTATACAAATAATGTATTTTTTATATATATATATATTTGTAAGAAATTTAAAACCTTGAAATCTGCTCTATGTGCCCTAGTTCTATGATAATAATGCTTTGTTTTTTTTATATACACTTGTACAGTTGTTTGTCTATTAACCTGAAGAAGTTAGTACACTTACGAAGGCAGGAGCTGATACAGTATGCCTGTGCTTGGTAATCGTCTTCAAACAGAAACTTTTAAAAAATGTATATATAGCATAATAGTACTTTTCATCTTAAGTGCAAACCATTTATTATTGGTGAACATAATGTTGCCCAGATAACTTCTTTTTTCAACATGAAAAATGTTCATGTTGAACGTATCTGCAATCTGTTTACTGTGAATGTAATTAATTTGTTTTCTATACGATATCTGCTCCTGGGGCCTGTTTCACAAAAGTGATTTGTGAGCATGCCTTACGCTGAGATTGCAGATCACAGCAGTGTCATATTTCACAATTGATTGTCACTCGCAAAATGTTTAGGTTAGGGACACTACACTGACTTGAAGCACAAGAAAGTGTTGACATTTTTAACCAAGTGTTTTGGTATAAAACTGACAACATGCGGGATGTAGGATGCAAAGGCCATCTTCCGGTGTCCTGTGCTTTGCCATCTTGCCAATGTCCTGAATTGGACATGGGCAGGATATTCCAATTCCAATTCAGGATATGTTCACATGTCCTGAATTGGAATTCAAGTGAGCATAGTTCAGGCAACAATTAACTTTCGTCCAAAACATATTTTGCCAAGAAAACTAGTAGTGTATAAATGTATTAAGTTGCAGAAAGGGTTGCGAAGACACACACAGCAAAGTATGCATTTACACACAGGAATGTACACACATACACATACACACAGAAATAAATGATCAAGTATCTCTCTTCCTTCTTAATGAGAAAAGGCATATCTGCAGTTAGATTTGGTAATTGTTAATTATTAGAGGGTGCGCTGCCTCAGTGTTCTTAGAAGGGTGATGGGGCCATGGTGATAAGATGCAGTGCCACACTAATAGTGCCATCCACTAGCACGATGCTTCAAAGATGCTGGGAGTGGCAGCCATGACACTTTGAGGCTCCGCTGAGGAGGCCGCGTAGCAATCATAATTGTGTCTAGATCAAGAAGGCCATAATTAATTTGCCTGTCTTGAAGTTCGGCAAAGGGGAATAATGGCTGCTGGTAAAGAGGAGACAGTGGAAGGTTGTGTGAGTGTGTTTAAGATAGGTGTGTGTGTGTGTGTGTGTGTGTATGTGTGGGCTGTAGCTCCTCTAAGAGCGTCTGAGTAATAACAAAAGCTGTGCAAAAGAAATAAGGATGTAAAAAAAGAAGCTTGAAGCAATGTTTGAATGTTTAGATATGTGCCATCTGTCCACAACAGGGGCCAAGGTGGTGTGTGTGTGTCAGCGCGTTTGTCCATGTGTGTGTCTTAACGCCATCCCATTGCGATGGAATTGAAATGCCATAACAGCGACAGTTTGTCCGGCTGCTTCTCTCCACTTAATAGTTCTACTGCGGCGGTATTTAATGCAAGAGGCCCTAGCTTTTTAAAAACTATTTAAAAGAACGCACACAAATCATAGTGTGCAGAAAATGACCGTCTTAATGAAAACAGTGTTCCCTCAACACTGCCCTGCGGGAGGCCCAGGACCTGGGGGAGTACTTGGGAATGCAGGGACCACAGGGTGCAGAATAATGGCCATGGAACCTGGACTGCGGAGTGCACGCTTGTTATGCTAAAAGGCAAGACTGGTAGCCTAAGGGCTGAGATGGGAGGGAAGAAACATACATACATAAACATAGGGAGGGGACAGCTGTTCCTTAATAACCTCTTGTAAATGGTGCCCGGGGTAATTAAGGTGCCCAGGAGGAACGGACAAATAAGACAGACACTTTTAAATAGCTTAGGTTTTTAAAAAGTTGCTTTAACAAGTAAGTTTGGATATTCAGAAAATTTATTTACATCCAGACCAAGCCATATACCAAGTTAGAAGCCCTAATGCATAAAATGTATCTTCTTTGGTAAAATGACCTGTTTACGTTTTACTGACAGAATAACCTGCTGAAGTCCTGTCAAAAACAATTGTCAAGCAAAAGTAGCTTGATGTTCCACAAAGCGTGTGACTTTGATGTTGTTACCATGAAGCCCGTAGCCAGGCAATATTAACCGCCCAAACCTAACCACACCTCCACTAAAAGGAGTGGCAGATTGGAAATAGTGCTTTTTGCAGCAGTTTATGTGCAAAATGCTTTAACAAAAACACAGCACTTGCAGACAAACTATTTTGTCATTAGGTTGTAGACTTCACTTGTTAGAAATGAATTTTGAACAAAACTGTATTTTTCCAACAGGTTGCTGACATACAGAGTATAGACACTTAGCTGACATTTGAAACAACAGTGGAATGATTTGCATTACTATATTTGAGAGTAATATAAAAAGTAAACTGTCAAGCTCAAGAAAGGCACAACACTAACACTTTAGTAGGAACAGTCTCTATACACATTTATGTTCAGTTTAAATCTTTTTTTTCATTTCCTGTCTGCTCATGCTGTTTTCTTAATATCTAACCTCACATGAACTTGAATATGGTGCAGCAGTTTACAAATATCCAAAACAAGGATTCAAAGTGTTATTTCCCTGTGTGTGTGTCCGTGTGTGTGTGTGTAGGTATGTGCACACAAATGGATTCATATTTAAGAAGCTCTTGACTAAAGTAATAAACAAAGATTGCTGCCAACAACATGCAATGATGAAGGTGATGATGATAGTGATGATGATGACAGATTTGATGATAAGACAACAGCTGTCACTGATGATGACTATGATGACAGTGATGCTTCCTTTGTGTGTGTGTGTGTACCTGACTCATTTTCTTCATCCCCAGATTGGATTCCAGAGCAAAGAGGTGTGTTGCTAATCTTTGCAAGAATGTCAGGTGTGTGTGTGTGTGAGTGCACGCGTGCACGTGTTTGACAGAGAGAGCGTTGATTACACCCTCCTCTCCAACACAGAGAGTCGACATTTCTCAAGTGTGTGTAATTATAGTGAGCACACAGCCTCCTAAGCATCCTGTCAATCTGAATCAGAAAGAACACACACACGCACATGTACACATGCACACAAACACAAAACACCATTGTGTTCTGAGTATGTGCTGTCAAGTGTGTGCAATTAGTGTATATATAAGTGTATGTGTGTGGTTGTACATGTGCATGTATATGCTTATGTGTGTCTGATTTAACCCGGCAACCCTATGTGAGAATTTGGCTCCTGAGATAGTGTACATGTCTGCACAGAGCCTGCTCCTCGCTCCTCCTCTTGCACAATTACAAGGTTTGGTTTTAAAACACACACACACACACACACACACACACACACACAGGCTGACAGTCAGGTGCTAAATAGAGGCTATCCTGATTACCCTTTTAGCTTATAGCTCAATTATGGTCTAAATGAGTATCTAGGCCCAAGGCCAAAACTGTCAAAACGTCTTGTTGCCTGAGAATTCAAGTCATGGAAATAGTGGGGAGGTGTATTCACAACCCACTCGTCAAAAAACGTTGATAGTGAATGACTTTGTAAACCCTGGATTAGGTTCAATGACAATGTTTTTGAAAGTTCACTGGTAAAATCTTTTGGAGATGGGACACCTAAAGTACAGTTAAGATTAGGCAGCAAAAACCACTTAAAGTTTTGAAAAGATCATTGTCAGTGTTGTCACACTACTTTCTGGACTGATCCAGAATGTTGGTTAATGTAAATTCCTGCTGCATAAGTGTTACAAAAGGACATATTAACTGTCTGGTGCTTACTTTGGTTAAACATTTAAAAATGTTAGATTTCTAGTTAAATCCATAACTTTCTGTTCATTAAAATCTACAGTACAGATGACAGAGCATCCAGGATCACATTTGTGGAGTTGTTTCACCTTCGTGCTTCTTGGTGTGAAGTAAAATTGTCACCATCAAATTAAATGTATTATTACAGAAGTTAGATGGAAGAGGCATTATTAACTGGACAGGTGCCACCCAACAATTTGATGAATTATCTTCAAACAAAATTAGCATTTTTGCATGTTAATATTGATCATAAACATATTAAAAAAGCTACTAATAAATCAGAACACATTTTCATATTGGTAGCATATATACTAAATTATCATTCAAAAATGAATTACCTTACACCTCCCATTTAAGTGATCTGGTGCGAGCGGACAGTAGGCCTAGTTGTTTTGCTGGACAGTGTTTGTTCTGTACCCCTCTCTTGTATAATGTTTAATGTGTTAAACATATTCATGATGGAAACCCCGGCGGCTGCTCGAGTTTCCTCACCTCACTTTCTCCCTCTTGCTATGACTTAAACACAGAGATAGTGAGAAGAGGGTGGTGGAGAAAGATAGAGAGAGAGAGAGTTAGCAGGAGAGAGAGAGAGATGTGGTAAATTACATTGTCAATTCAAATCCTGCCACTAATGCATCTCATTGAGTCTGTGTAGCTGTCATCCCGGATGCTCAGTTATCTGTGTCAGTGCAGCCAGCAGATGAGGGCCGCCATGTTAACAGCCCAGCGAAAAGCAATGCAAAGTTTAGCTATGCCAACACGCCCTGAGCCAGGACGAGAGAGGAGAGACAGAGCAGATGAAGTAGACATGCGAGACATGAAAAATTCATCTTTCCTACATGAGTGTGTGTGTGTGTGTGTGTGTGTGTGTGTGTGTGTGTGTGTGTGTGTGTGTGTGTGTGTGTGTGTGTGTGTGTGTGCTTCTGCAGAGCTGTATCAGTTTAATTACAGCTAGAGCCCCGGCCTCCATTCCGACACGGCCTCTTGCGTGAATTAAAACATCCCTGTAACTTCTCTCTCACACACTACACACACATAATTGACATGCACACACTCAGAAGTACCAGTGTTACACACATGCACACTACCTTGTTGTCATCCCCTGTTCACTCGCTAACCCCCCCTCATCCCTCCAGCAGCCGCCGTCCCCGTTCCTCGTCCTCAAAACTATTTGAAAATCAATTATCTCAACAAACCAGCTGTAAGGAGTGGGTGCCAGCCACTTACTCCTGAAGTGAATAACTTATTTGAAATTCATTATTGTGTCGAGCGCTGCGACAGGGCCCTCCAAGACTCTGCATTTCCCATTCCTCTCTCTCTCTCTGTGTCCCTCCCTCTCTCTCTTTACATAAACTAACTAAAGTGCTGGGCCGATCATTTTATCTTCTCTTAGCTTCTTACTCCTCCTCCCCCTCCTGTCATGCAATTTTAACCAGCTGAGCGCCACAGCCATGAGCACACACTGACTAACTTACACACACACACACACACACACACACACACACACACACACACACACACACACACA
The DNA here is from genome assembly GCA_024633595.2 of Lepomis macrochirus. Lineage (NCBI taxonomy): Eukaryota > Metazoa > Chordata > Actinopteri > Centrarchiformes > Centrarchidae > Lepomis > Lepomis macrochirus. The sequence continues at coordinate 12,313,519 of JALXJV020000020.1, forward strand.
CACACACATACATAGCACTCTTGATTGGTTCACCTCATTTATTTATCACATGCAAATCACAGGACGCTCAGAGATGTTTTCTCTCCAGCTTGTTTCTCCATAAATATGGATGGTGATGGTGGGAGCAAAGTAAGGTTGGAAAGGGAAGGAGAGGGTGAATATAGATATATAGATATACACTCTATGATTTGTTTACTTTTATTCATCAGTATTTGTTACTTTAATAATATTAATAATGATAATATGCATTTTAGTCTATATGGCCACTAGTATTTTTGTGGACTTTTGATCTGTTTTTCATGGTTTGGTCCATTTGTAAGTACGTAAAATTATTTTGTAGATAGTCATTTGTCCAACATTATGGCAAAAGTCTGACATTGCCAATGCCCATGTGCACATAGTGAGGTCCATAAATAGATGGTTTTCTGAGTTTGGTGTGAAAGAACTTGACTGGACTGCCTAGAGCCCTGACCTCAACCCCATCCGACACAGTGGAACCAAGCCAATGTTTTTGGGCAACCCTTTATGGAGAAATTAATTGAAATCTATAATAGTATTAGTAACAAAGAATAAGAAGTTAATTTTAGAATTTTTTGATTTTTTATAATAAAAAGTATGTTGGAGAAGATGCTCTTACAGAAATACAATTTGCCACAATTGTATGAAAATGTTGCTAAAATTTGATATGTTAAAAACAAGAGTTAAACAAAAAACTTATATTTGAGTTGTATACAGTATATACACATAGTGTATTACTTTGATTTAGTTTTGTTGTATTTTTACAGAAAAATAGAATAGGATTGCTGATTACAAGACAGGCATTATTGCTCAACATTAGTGCCAAACCTCCACAATGCTGTATTTAGGCCAACATTAGCATTATGTAAAACAACACAGCCCCCTCATTTACTTCAATGAGATCGGTGCATTGACACAGTGGGGGTGTTTACACCGAAGACATGTCAAAAAAGATAGAGTTTAAATCTCAACTTTTGCTGCATAGGCCAATAAGAGACATCATAGTACATTTATAGAATACTTCAAGATCATGGCTCTATTACTCATACCGGTCTTCCTATTTTATTGTCTCACCAGGAACTTGAAGCAACATGGCCTGATCAACACTGTCTCTTTTCATCTGGTACTATAGTTGCCAAATGACAGCAAATCCCTTCAGCCAGGTTCTAAAATCTTGTAAAAGGCCTTCTCTGAAGCATGGAGGCTGAATTTCCAGCGGTAGTTTTGGAATTAGATGTTACATGGGTGTAATGTTTGAGTATCCACATACTTTTATGTAACACTGCTACTATTGCTACTACTAATAATAATAATAGTGTTATTTCCCACATCTTCTTCATGTTATGAGTGCTTTGGAAATAAGCCTGTGACAGAGAGGAGAGCGCAGTTACAGTAAAATGGCAGTATTACCACAAGTGTGTGTACAAAGAGCAGCTGCTCTTTTTTTAATTAAAAGTTTTGTCGAAGGTTAAAACTAATGTGAGAGAGAGATGCTTGTGAACATTCAGTGGATGTGAACAAGCTTTGGAAAGTTATACCAACATTTGAATGATACTTTTTTAACCTATGAGGAGTGGAACTACACACACACACACACAAGCATGCACATGCAAACAAGCATGCACACACGCAGGCACGCAGGCTGGCGGTATGTCAAGGACTTTAGTACTGTGGCAGGCTGAGAGACACCAGCGTGGAGGCAATGTGAAAGTGAGTTGATGCAGTGTCACTACTGCTTTTAACATTTCTTTCTTTATCCATTCCCCTCTTTCTTGCATTTATTCTTCTCTCCAGTTTTCTCTGTGTGTCCTTCTCTCGCCCACTGTGTATGACTCTCCTCCTTACTACACATATCTCTCTTGATAAAGAGAGAGAGTAAATGAGTGTGACAGAGCTGTCATGTATGTTACAGCAAAGGCCAGCAAGGCCCGGTGCAGAGACAGGAGGTGTCATATCCTTACATCTCTCTCTGTTTCTGCCACCAGCTGTACTCTCCTTCTCTCTCCTTTTCTGTCACATTCTATCTCTCTCCCATCCAAATCTGCCCTCTGTGTCTCCCCTCCCTTCCTGTGTTACATTTCCATTGTCACCCATCTCAGCTCTTTCCTTCCACAGATCTCCTCCCTGTCTCTCTGCGACTAGATCCACATAAGCCGGCTACGTTTGAAAAAGTTTTTAGGTTGAGGCTTTTGTAAAGAAGAATCAGAGGGAAATGACTAAAACTCCTCTTTTCCCCTCACCTTGTGTTTAGTAAATCATGTTAATAAATTACAGCCAATATCTGGTGAGTAGTGGGACACAGCCCCCCAGTTACTCCACTGAGTCTCAGCTTGCTAAACCACCATTAGGTCCAGCATTTTTGAAAAACTCAGTTTTAAGGTGAGGAGATTTGTCCAGCTGAGGTGTGGCTGACACCATGTCTACAAAGGTGATGCATGATGAAAGCATCTGCCACAGTACTTACAGTATGTGTGGTCATCTGCGTTTTGGCAGCATGTAAAACAAAGCCAAAAAGGATGCTTCCGGTTGCGGTTACGTATGAAAAGCACGGCTGAAACTCAAGCAATTACAAGGCCTATGTAGACAGCTGTATTAACTAAAATAGAAATGTATCTACTGAGCCCGTTCTCATCTCAGGGCGTCATATACCGACAATTTGAGAAAGAGTGACAAAGCGTAAGTATTTTACTCGAAAGGTACCCTTTAGCGTTTTATGGAGACGCAACCGGTGCGTCTCCATGAGACGCTTCCGGAAGCGTCTGTATGAGACGCTCCAGGGCGTCCGGTTAAGACCGGAAGTGCTAGCTAGCTAGCTAGCTACGTTCGTGATAAAGATGTTGACACCGAAGCCCCTACCCTAACCACAATCCGAAATGTTAGTGCCTAAACCCAAGTCACTGAATGTATGCATGTCGACCGGCTAACCCTACAGCTGCGGACATCGGCCTCACGGCCCAGGTACGGTTAGCCTCCCTTGTGTTGCTGTAACGTAGGAAACGGGGGCGTTTCATACGGACGCGGAAGGGTACCTTTAGTGTAAAATCCTTACGCTTTGTCACTCCGGATGAAAGCGACGGATATGACGCATTGAGATGAGAATGTGTTGATCTACTTCATCAGACGCACAAGAAGGACAGCTGAAAAACAAGTCTGAAACGCATACTGTGTTGACAGCCTGTAAGAAAAGACTGCTTTTCTTTCTAGCCTCACAATATTTCTGAAATAAAGAATTCAAATATACATTTAAGTATAAAAACAACAGTTTGGCTGTGTGAGTAGGGCCTTCAGTGAGATTTGATGATTTAGAACTCATCACCATTGTCACTTCCTGTCACTCCCTCTTTTGTATGTATATGCATGCAAGCACGTGTGCTGCACAGATGAATAAGCACACCTACTGTACATGTGTGTGTGACCCCAGCCTTCGGGCGACTCAGCAGCAGGAAATGAGTCCGCTGAGCCATCAGAGTAAAAATGGGGTCAAATTGGCCTTCCAACTGGCCTTAATCTTCCAATCATTCCTCGAAACCTGCCTGCCGCTACACAATGCAGTTCTACTCAGAAACCAACTGCAAATAGTTCATTTCTGCATTTGATTAAAATACAAATATACAACAGGACATGTGCTGAAAGCTTGTGTGTGAATGCTTTGTATAAGTACGTTGAAGTGTCAGTCTGTGTGCGTTTGCACATGTGATTTGTGCGATCACTTTACCCATATTCACGTACCCTTTTTTGCTCTCTCTGCAGTTGAATGTGGTTTGTTTGCGTTGGGAGGGAGTGAGGGATAGCCGAGATCAATGCCAAAACCATTATGGGACACGCTTTGAGTACAGCATCCCCATTTTAGCAATTTGGCAGTGGCCAAGCCCCGCATATAGAATTATTTAATCAATAGCCTTGTAGCTTGATAGAGAGGAGTAAATTATATGATCAATGTTGTGTACAATGTTGCTACCTGCTCACTTTGTGGAGAGTCTGTTTCAATGTGTCATTCCTTTTGTGTGTGAATCAGTGTTGTGTGCAGACATACCAATGCATGTGTAGGTGCAGATATATAATTCCTGAATGCTTTTGTCCATACATCGTTGGTGTGCCTTTGTTGCACCATTTGCTTTCCTACTTTTTGGAATGAAGGGCTGGTTTCCTCAGGCTCTTTGTATATTTTTGCTATCTTTTCTGACACAATACACTCAGTTTTGAGAGTGGAAGCAGACAGGGATATCAAATGGCAGAGATGAAAATAGAATGAATGGGGAATAGGGGAGACTAGCTAAATTATTGATGTGTATCATAGTACCTATGAACTCACAACACACTGAACTATCTTCTTGGCTATTCACCTCCAATAACACACTCTTACTGCTCCAACAAGTACACCTCTCATACTCCAACATGTATAATACATTTGTGTATAATATGTGTCCAGACACACATTCATCATTCATTTGCTCACAATGATACATATGAGCATAGACACGCGCATACAAAAGCCCATTCCTGTTTTGTTTGCAGCAAAGTCGTTTCAGAGAAATTTATGAACTGGCTCAAGTATAGGAGGTGACTTCTAATATACACAAACACACAAAGAAATACACACACCTCTATTCTGAGTCCATGTCTGTCTCTGTGGATGAGATCACTACCCTCTCTGTCACTCTGAAATACTGGCTGTGTGCGACTTAGCCTGAGCGTGAGTGTGAGTGGCGTACATCAGGGTGAAGCGATACCTCTCTTCATTGTAGGTTCATGGCCGCGTACGTGTCATGAAACGCACCGAGAGACAGAGAGAGACAGCCTGATAGCCTGGCAGAGAGGCCTGGGTTTGAGCCTGATTTGTTTTGGTTTTTTTCTGTCTCCCTCTCTCCTGTCACATGGTAAAAGTTGAACCGTCGGGGGAACGATGAGCAAACGACATGAGTAGGTTGGGGCAGGGAGAGAGAAAGGGGTGGGTGGATGGATGGATGGAGGTAGGGACACTGGAAGAGGGGGGCGACACAAAGGAGAGCCTGTCACACTCACTTAGATGCTGAAATATTAAAGTGAGCAGTCAGGTTGTAATTTTCCTGAGAAAGCCGAGGGAAGAGGGGGATAAGTGAAGCGAGAGAAGGAGGGAGGCGGGGGGGACGAGTGATAGAGACACGGGGAGAGGAAAGGTATCACCGCTGATCTCTCTTTCCTCTCTTCTTGGAAGAGACATAGGCACACTTTTAATACCACTACTTTAATTAGCTTGGCTTTATACGGTCTGTCTCTCTCTGCCGCAAGACGTGAATAATTCAGCAGGGATGGTGTACCGCTGCCTGGCAAAGACAGCAGGCGCACCAATCTGCAATGTACTGAAACATAGAGAGTGAGGCCAGAACAGAGGGTCTCCAACATCAGACATCAAACTTTGCTTGTTTAAAACCTCAAGATTTTTTTCCCAATCTAACAGATCAATTTTTTTGTTTTGTAGCAATCACCAGTGGTCTTGCTTTGCTGGTGGTCAGCGGTTATCTCAACGTACGCATACATTAGTGTGGTTAGTTAGTTTGCTCATTTTTATTTCAGTGTCATGTCAAACATTTGGTCCATTCCGCATAGGATGACAAGACACCGCTGTCAAATGGAAAAACAGGAAAAGTAAAATATGATATATACTGTGTATACATACAAACACACAAAACCAAAGATCCAACAGACAAATGTACAGTTTTAAGTTAATATATGTATATATATATATATATATATTATTTCAGGTAATACAAGTTAATAATCTTATTAAATAATCTCTGATAAAAATAATTTAAATAGTTTGTGAAATGCATTATAACGGTGCTTGTGGATGCATTATTCTGTTGTGGTTCAAGTGTGAAAAATATTAAATTTGAGTAAACATATATAAAGGTTTCAGTCTCACGTGACTTTGTGCCTTCACCTAAGCTAAAAGTTTAGAAGAGCTTATAAAGATAACTGGCCATAGCAAATTAATGGCACAGAAAATAACAAAGCATATTTCGTCCAACCAGCCAAAATAAAGCGGGCAATATGGAAATAAAGGACATAGCATCCAGTAGTGAGAGCAACACTGTACATCGCTGTCTATCTGTACATCCACAGGTGCATTTATGCAGAATTTACAATGGTTTTTAGTTTGCCAGACAACTTTTTTCCTGTAAATATAAAGACATGTTGTTAACATAACTAACAACATGTTGAGCACGCATGACGCCTATGAAAACTAATCCAGTCTAAAACAACTGGTGATTTTAGACGCTTTAGATGTGAATGTTGCCATGTATTTGTGTGTAATCTTGTCTTGCAGTTCTGCATGCATGTTCTTCTTTTTGCAAGTCACACTGTGCATGTGTCGGTATGTATGCATGTCACACTCTGCTTAGTTCACCAATTTGGGTCGCTGAGAGTGATGATGTCAGGATAATGCTGGTTGGTGGTTTTGGTGGTGGGTGAAGCTGGTGAAAAGAGGAGATGCTGTAATGTAGTTTCTCTCACATATCATAATATTGATATTGTATGCTCTGTGTGTGTGTGTTCTGTGTGTGTGTGTGTGTGTGTGTGTGTGTGTGTGTGTGTGTGTGTGTGTGTGTGTGTGTGTATTTGTTGTGACAGCCTGTCAACCTGCACTTCCAACTCCCAAAACCACTCCTTGTCCCAGCCTCCCAAACTAAGCAGCATCACTGTCTGGATGAGTAGGCTTGGTGACTTAGGGGGCTGCGGTGTGCTTAGTGGCCCAGACAAGGTGAGGGTTTCTGGGCTAGACTGAGGTGGACTGTCCCCTGTGTCAGCCCTGGAGCCTTCACTGTCACTGCTGGAGGGGAGACGAGAGAGGACTGAGACAAGAGAGGACTGAGACACTCACGCGCACTCTTTCCCTCGCTCTCTCTCACACACTCACACACACTCACACAAAGAATGATATAAACACTGCTATGCCTCTAGTCATCTTTCAGCTTCAAGAAGTTTTAATGAGTTGGGAATAAATAGAATTCCACTTTCTCCCCCTCACTGTTGCTCTCGGTCCATCTTTGTCTCTGTCTCCCCTTTGTGTGACTTGTCTCCATTCCAATCATAGCTCGCTTCAGCGATCCCAGAGTCACGGCTGCAATAGAATCGACATGGCAGCCTGAGTCAGCCAGGACAGCGAGCCGAGCGCAGATTAGTCATCCTAGTGAGGTGCTTTTGTCCAGGGAGGATGACAGATCTATGAAATGAACGGGAGAGTGATGCACTGGGGGTGTCTGCCTGTCTCAACTAGGGATTACAGATACTCCTGAGTGTGTGTGACCGTGGTAGTGTGAGTGTGTGTGTGTTTGTGTCCAGCTCTATAAAAAGACATGACTCTACAGCTCAATCTTGAAAATTACCTCAGAGAGTGCTTTGTTGTCTACAGCTTTTCAGAGTGAGCTAGACAGATATGCACCAACATAAAACAGTGAGCCATATAGTGGGTTGGTCAGAGAGAGTGAAGTAAAGAGTTCAGATTGTCTCCTTGTCCTGATATTCTTTGTAGGTGTATTTTATGATTTCCTTCCTGCTGGCTACAAGCGGGGCAACAACTTGTCTCACAGTTGTGAGGGCTGTTTTGGAGCCTCCCAATCAAACATGATCCCCTGCCACTAATCTTGTTTGCGACTAGATCGGTCCCGTAATCCTTTTCACAACAAATAGGCTTCTACGGCACACAGTGAAATCCACCCCTGACCAGGTTGAAATGGGCTCCCACGGTATCACTCACTGAAAATCTGTCAACAGGAGACTCTTCCTTTATCAGACTCCCTATAACGGTGTCAAAGAAAGGGGTTGCAAAATCACCTCTATATGTATCATCTACTGTTATCTTTCATTATCGCACACATTTAAAACATACTGTTTGATGTTTACTGTCACATTGTTTACTGTGTGACAGGCTGCAAAAACAAGTATTCATCCCTCAAGGGAATGGCAAATAAGCTGCTCTGGGGAGCTTGTTGTGATTTTTTGTTTTAAAGTAATAAGCAAATATTGTTGGTCATGTAATCAAGTTTTATTTTGAATGGTTGAAAAATATTTTTAACAAAGGCCTTCTACTGCTTTTGAAACTTTTTTTCAGGGACCTGTGGGACAAGTAAAATTCTACAACTGAAACTTACACATCGTAGGTCTTTAAAAGTATTTTTAGACTTAGTATGTTTATTAA